>CM024625.1:23890512-24490512 GCA_014182585.1 Eucalyptus coolabah | reverse complement strand
CATGAGCTAAGAGTTAGCATGGCACATGAGTAACATACAGACATGGGTAAATGCCACACTGATGGAACAAAATAAAGAGGCTTCAAAACGGGCACTAGTTGGTTCTAGTTTGATTCCTTGTTCTCTTGGAACCAACCCATTTTATATTTTGGGTAGAAAATCAATACTTACAATAAAATACAAAAGTTACACAATTTTATTACAAAAACAAATATTGGTCAAGATGTGATATTGTTGTTTGTTCATGTTGAAGATCATAGTTTGATTCTTGATGCATTCAAAAGTGTGTGTATATATATAGAACTAGACTTGACTCATGCCAAACCTCTGTAGACCCAAGCACAATACTCGAGTCTCGAGCTTGACCTCAACGAACCTAGGATCAATGTCTGTAGACCTGGGGCATGGGCATTAGGTCTCAAGTCGGTCTTGAGTGACTTGGGCCAACCTTTGTGGACCCTAGCTCGACTGCCAAAGAATTATGCTTGACCTTGATGCACCTAAGTTGAGTGCTTGCAACCTGAGCATGAGAGATGGGTATTTGTGGCCACTGAGGATTTGTGCACAGGTACTAGGGTCCCATGCCTGTCCTTGAGGGTCCTAAGGTCAGCTTCTTAGAATTGAGTACATGAGCTAGGTTCTTTGCCACCCCACCTCTGCGGACTCGAACCCAGTGATTAGGAACTAGGCCCAGCCATGACGTATTTGGCTAGGCACTAGTGACTTTGGTGTGGAGTCAAGTTTCAGGGCATGGTTGCTAGGATCCAAGCATGAGTACTAAGACCCTGACAGCCTTAAAGAACCTAGTTGTTGAGGAATCGAACTCAACCTTGATGGACCCAAGTCGAGCTCTAATGACTTGAGTGTAGGAGCCAAGAATTTGGGTAGAGCCACTAGGGACTCGGGGATGGGGGTCCTAGACATGAGGCCGGACAATGTTTGTGGCCTTGCCTCAACGGACCCTTGCCTGGCTTTTATAGATTGCATGACAACTGAGGAAATGGTCAACCTTGTTAGACCCAGGCTGAGCCCCAGTTTTTGGGTGAGAGAGTCAAGTACTTTGGCATGCCCATCAAGGACCTAAGCATGGGCACCGAGGTTCGAGGTCCAACTTTAAGAGACCTAGGTCAAGCCCCAGACCTAGCCTCTATGGATCAAGGCACAGGCACCAAGGTTTTTAACCATGAATTAAGGACATAGGCCTTGCCTCTATGGACGTAGGCTCAGCCTTGATGTACCTAGGCCATCTTTGATGGACTTTGGCCAAGTACAAGTGACATGGGTGTAGGAGTCAGGTATCTAGATATGGCCGTAGAGGACTTAGGGCATGGGCATTGGTGTCTTGGGCCTGATCTCGAGGGATTTGGGCCTAGCCTTTATGGACCTAAATCCAGCCACTAAGGAACTGAGCTTGATCTTGATAGACTAGATCTAGGTGCCAATGACTTGGACACAGGAGTTGGGTACCTGTGCATAGCCATTGGCGGCTAGTGCACAAACATGAGAGGATATTGCTTTTTGATTAACTGGGTTAAATTGGCTCCTTGTAAGCCCATTAAAACCTATCATTAATTACGCTTTGCTTTTTTAACCCATATTTATAAATTTAACATAGCTTATATCTCACTCAACTTTAAAAAAAAGTGTCAAAATATGATCTATGACACATTTTGGGGAAAGTTACCAATATAGTACTAAACCTATTGCAACCGTATTAATTAAGTTCTTAACTTTTTTTTATTTGTTAATTGAATCATAAATTTTTTTACATTTATACTAGTTTAGTCTATCCGATCAATTTTAGTTGACTAGCACTAACATATATGCTACATGGCGTAGTTAGCATTGACATGGCAATTTTTAATAAATGTTTTAATTTTTTATATTTTCTTCCCCCCCCCTCTCTCTCTCTCTCTCTCTCTCTCTCTCTCTCTCTCTCTCTCCTCACCCCTTGGGTGGCCGACCTCGTTAGCCCTTGCCTTTGGCTGGACATTGAGTTCCAACGATTTGCTAGAGGAAGAAGGGAAGGAAAAAAGAAAGAAAGAGAAAGAGTAAGAGGAAAAAAGAGAAGAAAATAAATAAATAAATAAATTTGAAAAAATATTATACATTATTAAAATTGTCTTGGTTAGCACCAATCGTACCACGTATGATGATTAGCGTCCATATCAGTACTAACTAGCTAAAATTGACCGGATGAATTGAATTAACATAAGTGCAAAAGATTTGGAACTCTATTAGAAAAAAAAATGGTGAGGGTTAAATTAACACAATTGTAATAGATTTATGACTATTTTGGGAATTCACTTCTCATCTGCTACAATTTTCAACCAACCTATCACAATGCTGCAAGTAGGACCCGAGAAAGTATTTTGAGTATCAATTGTATGTTTGATGCGGTTTAAGGAATCAACATCAATAAACCTAAAGTAATTGCAAACCAATTTTACTTCTAATTCTTGAAAGCTATCACTTTTGATTGGCTTGCTTCTATATATTACACACAACTTATTATTACTGATGCGCAAATTATATTTTGTTGGACACAATGGGACCTTGCGCCGGGCCGCCACGGTTGTTGTGCTCGCGCGCGCAGTGAATGCTACCACAGAGGTCGCGACCGCAGCGGATGGCCATTCCAGCTGTTGGCAGCCCTAAATCAGGGGTAGCTCAAGGCAGGGAACCCCTCATTCGTGGTCAAATTTGGAGGCAGGGAGGGAGGGAGAGAGAGAGAGAGAGAGAGAGAGAGAGAGAGAGAGAGTCTGGACCGTTGATTGCATTGAAATGAGTGGACCTGTCAACGGATACTTTTGGAATGTAAATTGAACATTTGAGTCCTAATTCATATATCATATCGATAATCGCAGAACTTCCACAAAATCTATAACGGTGGCTTCTTTGAGGAGGGGCAGCTCCCTTAGCAATTCCAGGTACGGTCTCCATAGATCAGCCATTTGGAAAATTGAAACTAAAGTTTTCATTGTTTAGCAATTCATCTACCAGAATTTTGGTATCCGTTGTGAAGCATACGTGAAAATTGGGGTTAAGAAAATTTAGGTTACCATCACTTTGTCTTCATTTTTATTTCATCAAAGAAAAAGGGCCATAATACTTGAAGTTTCTTCCAACCATGTCTCCAACTTATACCATACAAATTAGGACACTGCCAACAACCATTTTTACCTAAATTTGCATACGCATGATATTTGTAATTTGTAATCCATCAATTAGAAGCATGGTTAAAGGTAATTTCGAAGAAACTTACAGAAAACTTAATATTTTTGCATAGCTTTGTGATATGATTAAAGGAAAAGGTGAATGTGAAGATTTGTTGTTGTTTATTGACAATTACAGAAATTGTTCAATCATCACCAACTAATTTAAAAACTTAAATCATTGTATAGAACCGATTTAAAACGTTATCAAAAGGCCATATTCAAAAGTGAAGCATCCTCGAACTCTAGCCTTGTGGTAATGCAAGGAAACTAGCCCAAATATATGTTGATAGCCAATTTGGAGTAACTCTAATTTTGTTTGCCTTGGTATAAGATGCAACAAGGTACATAAAATCAATTTCATTGACCCTGAATTGTGCGAGGTCTTCTCATGCTGGAAAGCACTGAAAATTACAAATTCACCCCAACCCAGAGTCAATACGTAGACATACATATGATTTTACGCAATCATTGAAGATCATAGAGGAATAAAATAATCTTTACCAAAAAAAAAAAGAGGAATAAAATAATATTTGGAGGGTGATAGTGCCACTGCCATGGTGGTGCGGTGCTTTAACCCTGGAGCTCTCTACACAATTCTCTCTCTCTCTCTCTCTCTCTCTCTCTCTTTGGGATTATGAAAATGAAAGTGGGGTTACGTATTGCTGGTTTTGAACTGTTTGGGAAATTGAAGCAAGCTGTTCCCAAAGAAAAAAGCATGCCGTTTATTGGCAAAATAATATTAAACATATATCTGAGGCATTCAGATAGAGTTTTCTCAACACTTTGCCTATTTTAAATATTTATTATTTTCCAATTGTATATTCCACTTCCATTGCCTAAAGACGACGGCATTCAGTTTTCCCCCTTCTTTATTCATTTATTTCCCCCCCTTTTCCCGTCATTGGATTGTGTAGAAAAGAGGCAATTTCGAGTATAGGGATTGGAGGGATCTTTCTTTCGTCTTTTTGTTTTTTTTGCTTGAATTATTTTTACTATTTTTTTAATTATTTGCTTCATTCCCTCGCACCTCTTCAACTTTATGGAAGAAAAAGGTTGATAGAGGCCACCGAAAAGCATGGACACCTTATCATGAAAGCGAGAAAAACACGACCCGATTTGACGGGCCAACACACACCCACAACACAAAATACCAAAAACCACTCGAGCGCCTCGCTAAAAATTCACACGCTTGTTCCATCATCACATTCACATCTCCATCTCCACCTTCTATTCCCTCTTGGCTATTCTCTCCACCCCTTTTTCCTCGGTCTCTGTTGACGAGCATGATGGAGAAATACAGAGATTTTTGTCATGTTTTTGAAGAAGAGATTGGCTCCTTCTGCTGGCTTGCAATGAAGAAGTGGAGAGCTGCTGAATGGCTCCATATCCGTCCAATCTTCCAAAATTCCACTTGATTAGGATGGACAATAGTCTGTCAAAAAGGGAAAATAAACTATCCTGGGAAAATCATCGTTTCAATCTTGGCCCTTTAAAGTTGAATATCAAGATTACTCGCGTTATTTTCAATTTGGAGAAGTAAACTTAGTCAATTTGCTCCAACTTGACATGATTGTAGTCCATAAACCTTTAAAGGGGAAAAATGACATATTGCAATTGTTTTGCTGGTGAGAAATCATGATATAAAGAGGATAAAAGTGAGTTAGGCAATTGAGAGCATACCAATCCATGCAATCAAAAGCACGTTATTGAAAAATAATCAAATAAAGATATGATAAGAATTCATTTTTCTCAATAATGGAAAAATACCTTATCAATCTCATGAATGAGATAAACATGAGTTAAAGATCTAGATGGATGCCTCTATACCTTATCAATCTCTTTACGGTCGGTGGTGTAGAAAACTATGATCCCTTTTATGAGCCTAATCCACAAAAATATGTTTTTTAATCACTAGCCAAACTCTACAAATTAAATACCATAAGAAAAATTAATCAATAAGAAAGGCATAATTTAAAGTATTATAAATTTCCATGCTAGTGCATTTAATGCAACTGAAAGAGCACCTCAAAGCAAAATGGCAATCATAAACAGTTTCTCCTTTTTCCTTTTTGCTCCAGTGCAACTTTAGCTTTTTCATCGTGTGGGTAATCAATCTCCAAGTCAACCTCGCCTCATCATTTGGTCTTGGGTTCTTCTGAACAACCCACCATGCACCTCATTTCCCACTTTCCCACTTTCGCTCTCTCTCTCTCTCTCTCTCTCTCTCTCTCTCCTCTCCCCCCCTCCTTCCCTCTTTTTCGATTTGTTTTTGTTTTTACCTTTTCAACAGGAGTGTGTCATTCCCTATATAATTGCCTCTCTCTTTTAGCCGGATCTTCCCCTCATGGGAAGCAGTAGCATCTCGTTTCAGGCAAAGCATGAAGGTTCATCAGTTCGCACGTGGATTCTTTGAGCTCGAACCCACCACCCTCACGCTCGGCTGCAAACGCCTCCGCCCCCTCGTTCCAAAGCTCCCCACCAGACCGACGTGGTCTCGACTGCCGCATTTGTCGACATCAAGAGCTTCATCCGCCCGGAGAGCGGCCCGCGGAGGCTCGGCTCCTCCTCTGACGACAAAAGAGACCCTCCTCAGGTCTCGCCTATTTCCCTCTTCCACGGCAATTTCCACAATTCACGTCATGAGTTGTGAATTTTGACTACATACTATGTGACATTTTGCAAAGTGGCTCGGCATTCAAACTTTGCCGTGTTTACAAGTCCAATGTACCTCACAAAGAACCTTCGGAGTTTGTCTTTTTCCATTGATCAATTTTCTTTTCGATGATTAAACCGTGTTAATCTACTTGTTCTCTTCCTGGAGCATATGGCCACCGGTAAAACCTAATCAAAGGGGCCGGTTGAAGAAAGAAAGATTCGTATCACGCCTCTTCTAAACAAAGCAAAATCGAGAGTGGTTTTAATTTACCGTGTTGTTTGACCGAATAACAAAATAAAATAGATAGTCTGTTCTCTTCATCATTGCGATTGCCACGGCAACCATTAAGTGTTTGTTAAAAGAAATATATGTCTTGGCAGTGAAGAAATTCCTATATGATTTTGAAGTCTCATATTTTATGTGTGCATGGGAACTTCTTACGTTCATGCAGGTGGAAACACATCCAGGAGGGACACGTTGGAACCCGACCCAAGAGCAAATCGGAATACTCGAGATGCTGTACAGAGGGGGAATGAGAACTCCCAACGCGCAGCAGATCGAGCAGATCACGGCACAGCTCAGCAAGTACGGGAAGATTGAAGGCAAGAACGTGTTCTATTGGTTCCAGAACCACAAAGCCCGCGAGAGGCAGAAGCAGAAGCGCAACAGCCTCGGTCTCTCTCACTGCTCGAGAACCCCCACCACAGCCGCCACCATCGCCACCGTAACTTTGAATACTACTAAGGTACACAAAACCATAATACCATATTTTTTTCCTCATTCCAGCATTGGTGTCAGAGCGCTGCATGATGCATGCTGACCTCGACAGTTGGTTCGTCGAACTCATGCTTCATGTGTTATTTCAGCTTTGCCTGACAACTGAATTTCCATTTGATCCATCTATCAAGCATCTTCTCAGACTAGAACCATCTGGTCTAGGCTTCATGTTTTATGACATAGAAAACTCGCCAGTCCTAGCACAATATGCACGTGTGGATGTAAATGAACGTTTAAATTTTGTTGCAGGGATCAGAAGGAGAGATTAGAGGGGAGGAGGACAGTCCATACAAGAGGAAGTGTAGAAGCTGGGCATTTGACTTCTCGGAAGTAGAAGAGGATGTGAGCAGGTCATCATCATCTTCATTCAGAGATGAGGATGAAGCAGTTCACTGTAGAACTCTGGAGCTTTTCCCGTTACACCCGGAAGGCAGATGAAGGTGTTCGGTTCGGAAGAAAAATATAACCTGGCAAAATCTTCCTCTCGTTCTCTCTCTCTCTCTCTCTCGCTCTCTCTCGCTCTCTCACCCTTTCTCTTTATTTCAAATACTTTGTGAGGCCAAATTGTGATGTGATCATCGTCTAAGCATGATCTTCCCTTCTTTTTCTTTTTCTTTCCCTTATTTTGAATTAGATGATGTACTGCTTTTTCTTTCTCTTTTCTTTCCTTTTGTTCCGGGAAAGAAGAAAGAAAGACAAGATGTGTCGTCTCTTGTCTGACCTCTGTACTCTAATTTAACCTTTGTTCTCTCTCTTTTTCTCTGACTTCTAAGCCTGCGTTCTCCGTAGGACTCTTTATTCCCATCTCTGCCATGTGTTTGTGTGTGTATGCGCTTGTTCATTCTTTTGACTATGGAGGAACAAGCATGTTAATAAATCCAAGGCTTTTAGGTTAAAAGTAGCGACCTATGGACACTGAAGTCCAAGCACCTACTCATCTTTTTTCATTTTCCTCCTTTTCTGTTTTCTTCCTCTTCTCCTTAACCCTACTTTCAAATTATGAACATCGCAATCTAAAAGGAAAACGTTTCCACTTGCATCAATTCCCAAAAGAAAAGAAAAGAAAAGAATTGATTTATAGTAGTTATATGCGTTTAGTCTCTTGTGGAGACTTTTTAGCAAAAGCAACATGGAAGATCAAGATGATCAAATATCGAAGGGACGTGGATTTTCTTGATGCGAAGAATCTTTTGTGATTGACATGCTTTTTCAAACATTATCTGGGCGGCCATCCATCCTCGTTATGGAAAAAGTTTTGGGAGGGAAAACATATGCCACGAAATTTGAAAATTACATGCGTGGAATCATCTCAATGATTGTTTTAATTTTGGACACATATATGACAACTTAACAACGTTTTAACTTTTATTTCTACTTTCAATAACATATCATTAAACAACTTTAGGATCCATTTACTTTTTCCAAAGCAAAAAGGTTTCTCCAGAATTTCTCTTCAAAATTTAAAATACTATTTGAGTTTTAAGAATAAATAAACAAGTCGTACGAGAATCTATATTTTAATATTATATCTTGAAAGGTTCAAGTTCAAAGAGTTCCACGTTGAATAAAATTTAAATTACATGACTCAAAACATTCGAAAACATAAAGAATTTGAGGGGAAAATGATCAGTTCATTTCTAAACCTATTATCTGGATGTCAATTAAGTCTAAACGTTTCAATTTTGATAATGTAGTCCTAAATATTCATGCAAAGGTCAAATGTAGTCTTTGTTGGTCAATTGCTGTCGGAAATTATTGCTTGGGTGGCGTTTAGTCATCGTCGACAGTTTTATGTGATATGTTGACATGAATAATTTGTGAATCACACCCATCCGTGGGTAGCTACGTTGGTTGAGAGTTCTCCCTCATCACGAAGTCGAGAGTTCGAAACCTACAGTTGCTAGCAATTTAAGTGGGGGGCCCTAGCGGTGGGTTGTTGGGCTAGTCTCCTCCAAGGTATAGGGACCTGGTCCTCAAGAGTCGTTTGGGCACGAAGGTTCGTAGTGGAGTCCTTGGTTACCAAAAATATAATAATAAATAAATAAAATAATTTGTGAATCACTACATCAGCATTTCTAGTGGCAATTGGGGGAAGGACTATATTTGAATTTTCTACAAAGGTTTAAGATTATATTGACAAAATTGGAAGGTGTATGACTAATTGGTAATTATACCGAATTTAAGGATTGATTATTGGCATCAAGACATGTGAATGTAAAATAACATATGACATTGAGGAATAAGTGGCAAAGTGTACACTGTATAAATGACAATTAAGGTTAGATATGGAGTTCAAAATTTTTTCCCAGGTCCATATATAAAAAAAAAAAAAAAAAAAAAAAGTTCCACATTGAGTGGGCCTAACCGGTTTCCTTTAACAATGTGTTTAGCATCAGGAAGTGCAGGACATTTAGAAAAATTATTTAGGGAATAATTTTCTTTATTTGGGTGTTTAAATCTGGAGGGAAGCGGGTGAAAATGAATGGAAGCATTTCCCTCTAAGCTTACATTTTATTTCTTTTATTCAAAAATTCACGCTAGAGGTGATCATTGGACAACTTTATAAATCCGAACTTCAGGACAACTCTAAGCGACCATCTGTAGATGGGCTTTATGATCAAGAGTAACTACAAAAATGCACAAAATTATATGGTCCAACTTTCTCATGATTCCGTCTTTTAACGGTGGCTTCACTACCTACGACTCCAAGTACTCTATCTTAGAGCTACTATAGCGCTGGATGCATGAAAAACTTCCATAGACGATCCGTTAATTCCAAATTTGAGATAGCCGTATTGATTCAGGGTATGTAAAACAGTTGATTTAGAATTCAAAGGCGTTCGCTCCCATTTGAAAGAGATAAAGACGCGTTTTGAATATTATTGATGACCATTGAAATAATTGAAGGTGAATTGGGTGACGGACCCTCTGGGGAAATGTACACTGTATAAATCATACCATGGTATGATGTGATGCTTACAAGTCAATTGCACTATTGGGTTCTTTCCCTAACAAGGATTTGACCAACTTCAAGTAGATATGGAACTGTCGCTAAACCCATCCCGATCCAAGATTATACTCGTAGGCACAACCTTTCCTCTCGAGATAGAAAATGCAAGGGGATGTACACAATCCAATAACTTAGGGCACATGGTTGGCTTGCAACTAGATGACGAGGATCAATTTCAAGAGATATTAGATAATCGTGTCTTCCTTTCCCACCCCTTCTCTCCCTCTCTCTCTTTCCCTCTCTGAGCCTTTATTCATTTCTTCCATTTCTGGTGGGGGGAATTTGAACTAAATCTCTCCCTCCCCCTCCTAGTTCCTTTTATTTTATTTTGTTTCTTTCCTTACTCTTCCGATCTAATCTTAAATCTAGGAGCTTTGCTCTCCCGATCTTACATCTTGGAACTTTTCTCTTCGATCTATTTCTAAATTTTGGAGTTTTAATAAATAAGTACTTTGCCTCTGGTTTTAATGGTGTTCACAGCAATTCGATGTCAAATTTGTATTTGTATAGTGTGTTTTCATTCAAAACTTTGCCAGTTTGCATTAGTTACAAGGCTTGCTCTCACATGTGTCAAATTTGAGCTTTCTCAATATGTTTATATTGTTTGCGTACGGTTATGGTGTTGGGGATGGTGAATTAGGCACGCATCATTGAAAGGCAAAGCCGTAATTATAAATTGAGATTACAGCGTGTGCTTATCACTAATGGTACTATATGATTCAGTGATTGGTTGCCAATCTTTTTGCTTGAATGAAGTTACAAATATATTCTTGATGGACAAGCCTGTGATAATTTCTATCAACCTAGCTCTAATGAAACGTCTTGATTTTTAGTTTTTTGTTTGTTATAGACTTTTATGGGCTTGCTTTGTTATTGTGACTTTTGAGATTTTTTTTTATATCAATTTGATGATAGATGACAATTTCTTTTGACCCAAAAAAAAAAAAAAAAGTATGACATTTGCATCTTAACATAAGTAAAAAATTATTTATGATCGATACAATTACCTAATAGAACACATTTCATATATATTTGGGTAGCAATTTGTGGATTTGGCTATATTCCATAAGGCATAGGAGTGCTGTTAAAGGAAGGAAGGAAGGAAGAGAGGGAGAGGGAGAGGGAGAGGGAGAGGGAGAGGGAGATTCTAAACTTTATATCAATGTTCTAGACTATTTTTTAAAGACACCTTTTAAATGCATATGTTTCTTAGAATTATTACTCTTTTCATTGCAAAGAGAGAGTGAGTCTTTCGAGCTGCGTTCTGTGGATATGATATAATATCAAATAGGATAATTTTTGTTCTATCCAGTGTTTGGGCCAATGAAAATCCAAATCCAAATAAAAAGTTCCACCTTAAGGGCGAGATATATTTGGATAGGCTATCTGCTATCCAGTAAAAATTAAAAGAAATGACAAAAATAAATAATTCGAGCCAATTTCCTGAAGCTTCTTCGTCTCACGCAACTGCATCACACAAGCAGCCGCACCTTCGTAAGATCTAGGACTCGAAACCTCATATTCGAGGTATCCGGCCTCAGGGAACCCTAGATAAGTGGTTGCCTAAGGCTGGGCCTCGACCCCGACGTTGACTACGGCCTCTATGGTGCGAACAATGTCGGACGTTGCGCCAAGTAGGAGGGGGAGGGCGGCACCATCAGAACAAGAGAACAAGCACGGAAGGTGACGATGCCAACGAGCTCGACAAGCGAGGAAGGGAAGCACAACATAACACTTGGAGCTTGAGAGCGAGACCCAACTGGGCAAAGAAGAAATAGCGGAGCCCATGCAGCGTAGAAGTAGGCGATGAAGTGGGAACGGGAAGCCGAGGGGAAGGGGTTGGGGATGAGGAAGGCAAGGTGGGAAGGTCGAGAAGAAAGCCATGGGAAAGAAGTGAAGAAAGAAGGGAAATGTGAGTTCGAGAAGGTGCTTGAGCCGGTTCATTGTAGCAGCGACAAAAGCAGGAGAGTCAAATTGGCGAACGTCGAAAGAGTCGGAGTCGAGGAGGAGGTAGGCAGAGGCAGAGAGGAAATTATTCATGTATACCAATCTCTTTGTGGATATCATATGTTTATATTCAGATATTTACCAAATTACGCATATCTTTTGATAAATCATATTCTCTCCTAACTTTTCTGACCTTATTTTATTCGGGCAAAATGTTTAGACGACCAAAGGTGACCATAAAGTCTTGTTGGCTTTTAAGTACCATTTACTCCATGAACCTACCAACCCATTTGCGGTGTCAATCCAAGCAATCCTAGCACGCAAGCATTTTTTTTTTTTTTTGGTCAATCTATGCCCCCACAATTGATGCATGCAGCATTCAGTTGAGGCCATCCAGCTCAAATTTAGTTTCTCATTTCTGATTTATAGGTCGTTAGAAAACAAAAGGATCTCTGCATCATCTTCTCTAGCAATGCACTGAAAACACAAAACAAAAGCAAAAAATAAAAACTGCCACAGGATATCCTACTCAAATGGCACATAAGAACTTTGCAAATTTCCAAATACAAATAGAAAATGCTAGGTTGTCTCTCTTGCGATTTGTTGGGCAAGATAAAAGTTTTCCACTAAGTACTGTTTTCAAGAGTAAACTTCAACTTTCCATCTATGGTTGGTACTACTAAAGCTGTGGAGAACAAAAGTCCTTGCCAGATATTAATAAAATCAAACAACTTAATAGGTTTGGGAAGAAAAACAAATTGGTGTTAATGGATATCTACTAACGGTATGAGATTAAAATAGACTGGCCCCCCAAACACAATAAACAATAAGAACAAGTCTTGTCTAGGGCAAGTTTACCGGATGTGACTAGAAAAATTACATAATTGGTCCTAAACCTACCGCATCGACACCAACCCAGTCATAAACTTTTCACTTTTATTAGTAGTCCTAAACCTTTGCGTGAAATTTTATTGCACTTGTTCTGGTTAATTTTCGTCGAAATCACTAATTTGACAGTCCAGTCATCATCGATCAGTTTGCATAGCATGCTGCTAGCTACTTCTAGTGAAAATTAGCCATCATGATTATATTGAAATTTTATGCAAAGATTTAGAACTTATTTGACAAAATTAAGAATTTATGACTATATTATTTTATGTATAATAGGTTTAACAGTAATTGGATGATTTTCCCGACACGATCACCTTACGCTTGTCTTATTTTCATCTTACACCATAAGATAGCAGCAACCCTCCCAAAAATTTTACACGAAATTGTGTGATAATAGAAAAATCTTATCCATTTAAGTGGACGGAAATAAATATAAGATTTTGTCGGTCACTTTAATTGAGAACAAAATGCGACCTAACACAAAAGTTATAAACATGTAGAGAAGTAATTTCACAAAATAGTAGTCAAAACCCTTAAATCCGTGAATCAAATAACGGGTTTGCATTTTTGGGGAAGAAGAGGGAGGTTTAAAGCTGGAATCAGTTAGGCAAAACCACAAACACCTGGTGGACGTCATAGAGTGGGGTTTCTTCAGGCGAAAGAGAGAAGGAAAAGCACTGGCTCTAGGAGATAATATTATTTATGCAGTTGTCAAGGGCTTTGGAGGCTCTAAACTCTCACTCTGCCACTAAGCCATACATTTACACAAAAGAATACTTTCTTTTAAATCAACAAGCAGTGAGGTTTAGTTGATTAATTGAGTTTGGTTGATATGATTGTCATGGTGATCGATAATTACATGATGTGATTATCAATGATTACAAATTTAGTTGATTGATGATCATAATTTGTGGTTCTTGACAACCTTTCAATATAGCTATTGTTGAGCAATAAAGTACATTCGATTGTGGAAGACCGTTTGACAAAAGTGCTTCAAGCTATCAAAAAATCAACAACCTATATGACATGAGTATTGACATCTATGAAGAAGAGTCATCGACAAGAAACTAAGAGGTGTTCAACAAAGTGTAGAAAATTATTCACATAAATAACTAATTAATCAAGAATAATCATATCCATATATGATTGTAAAACACAAAAACAATATGCATAGTAGAATTGAAATGCATTTATTTGAGCCATTGCTTCACTTGAAAAAAAAAATCATTTTGTTTAATTAAATATCTATTAGAATGTTAGATCTTCATCTCTATGATTTATTACAGTATAGCAATTTTTAATTGGATTAAACAACTAATGGGCATAACCCCTTTTATAGGCTAGAGAGGAGATCTAGCAAACCCTAATCAATAGTGTGTCAACTGGGCCTCTCCTATAACGGGTTTCAGTTAAATATAATTGCCTACACTTTATTGCTCAACTAGACCCATTATTAATAGATGACAATACCCAATTCAATAAGATCATTAATAGTTTAACAAATATTGGAATATCCATTAACCCAAATTATTTAAAATAGAAAATCAATCAATTAATATGAGCCCATATTATAAGAAATTTCCAACATTCTCTCACTTGGGCTACATTTAACTTATTTTTATTTTGAAAAAGATTTTATATTGAAAACAACACTATAGAGTTAATAACTGAAAATTTTGTTTTATGTGGCCACAACTTTAAAAAATAATATTCTAATAACGACATCTCAAAACCAATCCAATCCAATTTAACCTTAAAATATAGACTATGGAGATTAATGTGTTAAGAAAATACCGCAACACATGACCTTCCATAATCACGTATAATAAGCATTATATTTTCATAGATCATAGACCTAGTAGTGTAGTAAGAAATAATACCAACATGTAATCAAAATATACATTATTTCTTATATGTCCTCAATGCAATTTCTCAATGACATGAAAATGCATTAGCATAATTTCTAAACAAAATGAAATTGCACGACTATGTCACATCCAATATAAGATCTCATATTTAGTGACATCCAGTCATCTTTAAACTAAAATTCGTTTAAAGATACTATTTTATACTTCAATTCCTTAGTCAATAGGAGAAAAGATAACAATAGAATCAATAATAATAATCATTGAAAATAAATGCTTTAATAGACATCATGAAAGCATTATTAGTTTGCATATAACTATAATATCCAGAAATACATATTATATAGCTCCACTAACAAAAGAAATCAAAAGAATCTAAAATATCCATATTTTTTACATTTTTTTTAAACAAAATGGGTCTTAAACCTTTTATAAGAGGATCAACCAACATGGACTCAATTTTGATATTCTCGATCACAATGTCTTCCTTTTTTGACCAAGTCTTTAACAATATAATATTTGATTTCCATGTGTTTGGATGCATTGTTGATGTTGTCATTTTTGGAATAAAATACAGTTGTAGTGTTGTCATAGTAGATCACTATAGATCTAGCAATAGAGTCCACAATTTGCAATTCTGAGATCAAATTTCTGAGGCAATCAACTTGAATTGATGAGCCGTAACATGCTATAAACTCAACATGCATTGTAGAGTTCGTAATCAAGGTTTGTTTTGTGCTCTTCCAAGAAATAGCACCTCTAATCATCATAAAAAATATATCCAGAAATTGATTTTTGTCACCTGAACAATTAGCAAAATCAGTATATGAATATCTAATCACCTTTAGGTCCTCTACGTTGCTATACATAGGGGTGTGCAAAATACCTGGGAACCGCCCGGACTGCCCGGAACCGCCTGGAACCGGCGGTTCTTGAGGGAACTGGTCCGGTTCCCTGGTCCACTTATTGGAACCGATGGGTACCAATTCGGTTCCAGTTCCATGGGCGGATCCGCCCGCCTCGCGCACCTGACCATCGGAACCTTTTTAATATTAAAAAAAATTACTAAAAGAAACTCTAGATCTCATCTCACTCCCTTCGTCTCCGGCTCCTAATCCTATCACCATTTCACTGCATTTACTTCTCCCGCTGTCCGCATCTCCACGTACTTAAATTTGGTTTTTCTTTCTTTGGCTTGCTTTGATATCACGTAGTCATTTTATGTTGAAAACCAAAATTGTTTTGCGTCAAAATCGGTTCCATGGATCCACCGGAACCGGACCAGACCAACGGTCCGGTTCCCGGTGGATCCCGGTTCCAATTTTTGGAACCAGTCCTTAGCGAAGGTTCCGGTTCTAGGTCGGGAACCTCCCGTCCGAACCATGCACACCCCTACCTATATACAAGTATAAAGTCTTTTGTTTGTTGTAGATATCTCATCACATTTTTAGTTACAACCTAATGTTCATGACCTGGATTTGACATATATTATCCAAGAGTATTCATAGCAAAAGCAATATCGGGTTTGGTACATTCTTGTGCATACATAAGACTGCCAATTGCACTAGTATATGGAATATTCTTCATTACTTCTTTTTTAACATCATTCTTGGAGCATTGTTCTATACTCAATTTATCTCTTTTCACAACAAGAGCTTCACCTGACTTGTAGGTTTGCATATTGAATCTTTTCAAAACGCGATCTATATAACTTTTAAGATAACCCCAGAATTTTCTTAAATCTGTCATGGTGAATCTCAATGCCTAGAACAGAAGAGGCTTCTCCAAGGTCTTTCATATCAAACCTTCTAGATAGAAAGCTTTTGTGTCATTCAATAGATCAACATCTCTAATAACAAAGCAAAATGTCATCTACATAAAGTACTAAGAAAATATATTTACTCCTACTTACTTTCATCTAGATGCATTGATCAAACTTATTTTCTTCAAAGCCAAACGATTTCACAACCTTGTGAAATTTCAGTACCATTGACGCGATGCTTGTTTGAGACCATAGATAGACCTCTAAAGTTTGCACACCATATGCTCCTTTCTAGCTTCTTTAAACCCTTTAGGTTGCTGCATATACACTTCTTCATCCATATCTCCATTTAAAAAGGCTGTCTTGACATTCATTTGGTGAAGCTCTACGTTAAAATGAGCCACCAATGCCGTGATTATCCAAAAGAGTCTTTAGTGGACACTAGAAGAAAATATTTTAGTATAATCAATGCCTTCTCTCTATGTGTACCCCTTTGCGACTAACATTGCCTTGAATCTCTCTATGTTGCCTTTATTGTCTTTCTTGGTTTTAAATACCCATTTGCAGCCAATCGGTTTATACCCATTAGATAAATCAACAAGTTCCCATACTTGATTAGTTAACATGGAAATAATCTCATCCTTCATCACTTTTAACCATTCATCTACCTAATCATTATTAAGAGCTTCTTTGAATGTTGCTGGATCAACTATATGTCCAATGTCAAAATTAGCTTCTCCAAGATAAACATGATAATCATTTAGTCTTCTTTGTTGTTGTGATCTTTGCATAGGCATTTTTGGAGCTGCATCATTCGTCTAGGGAATTTCATTTGTAATGGGAGGATCTATCGACATATTTTCTTTATCTGCTTCTTGCTTAATTTCTACTCCACAAGGCTCTTGCATAGAATCATCATTCAAGATAGGTAATGGAATAAAGACCATTTTGTTTGGTTCTTCCTTTCAAAAGATTAAGAAGAACTTTCTTCAACAATATCTAATTCTAAGAATTTGACAGTTTGGGATTCAACAATTCTAGCACCATGAGTAGGACAATAGAACATATACCCTTTGGAATGGTCAATGTATCAAATAAAGTAACATCTAGTAGTCCCGGGTTTGGTCTTCTTCTAAGAAGGATCATAAATTTTTACTTCTATAGGACACTCCTAAACTCAAAAGTGATTCAAGCTTGGTTTTCTCCCCGTTCATAGTTCAAAAGGTGTTTTTTGCACTGATTTACTAGGCACATAGTTCAATATATAAGTTGCTGTTTTAATTGCATCACCCCATAAGTATTCAAGCAAATTAGAACTGCCCATCATACTTCATTTCATCTTCATGAGTGTGTGATTGCGCCGTTCAGCTACACCATTCTTTTCAGGAATCCCATGCATTGTATACTTGAGCAATAATACCACAATCTTGCAAATATTTAGCAAACGGTCTCATTTGTTACCTAGTTTTATTGCCCATAATATTCACCCTACATAACAATCTTGATAATTTTTCCCAATTGTTTCTCAATTTTAGTGTGAAACACTTTGAACATTTCAAGAGCATCAGTTTTCCTTAATTAGATAAACATAACAATAATGGGAAAATTATCAATGAATGTGATGAAGTATTATTTCCACACAAGGTGGTTGAGTATGGCCTACTAATATTCATATGAATTATTTCCAATAGATTTTGATTGCAAGTAGCGTATTTCTTCTTAGTTTTAGTCAATTTTCCCCTCACACAATCAATACAAGTCTTAGTATCATCTAAGTCAAGAGGAGGAATAATATCAGCCTTGATGAGTCGCTTTACCCTTTCTTTGGAAATATGCCATAATCACTTATGTCATAGCAATGAATATCTTTCTTTGATTAAAGATCTCTTAGCAACATTATTCTTAACATTGAAATAACAATATGATCTATTGGAATATAAGGATAATTGATATAATCCATCGGACAAAACACAATTCCCAATAATTTTGGAATCATAACTTAAATCTACTCTTTTATTAGCAAAATAAAGATAATATCCACTTTTGTCAAGCAAAGAAAGAGATATCAAATTTCTCTTAAAACCAGGAACATAAAAGACATTATTCAAAGTAAGTGAAAATCAAAGTCTAAATTCAAAATAACCATCCCCATGCACTCCACATCAACTCCAATATCGTTTCTAACTTTAAGCTTTCACTCCATAAGATTTGGATTTCTTAAATTTGTGAGATCCTATAAGGTAGTAGTCATATGAATAGTAGCATTAAAATCAAGCCATCCAAGAATCCAAATGAATATCAACTAGATTTGATTCAAAACAAATCAATAACTTACCTTGGTGACTTTTTTTTCTTACTTTTAGCCAAGCTTGGAAGTTATAGCAATTGGCTCTCTTGTAACCTTGCTTCTTGTAGTGAAAACACTTGAATCCTTATAACAATTTCTCCAATCATTCCCATTTTTCTTAAAGTCTTGGTCTTTCTTTGGACCATGAGCATTTGACCATTTAGGCTTTCATTTTCTATAGATGAACTCAACTTGGCATTGACAATTAAGTGGGCGGACTCATGCTTCTCCTTTTTCAATTTTTCCTCCTTAGTCACACATTTGGTAATCAAGGCATTAATGCCCCATGTCTCATTTTGAACACTATAAGTAGTCTTAATATGGCTAAATTCAGCTAGTAGAATATTTAAGCGTGATGCACAATGTAATTTTCAGAATAGACAATTTCATGGGTCTTAAGTTTGGATTGAATGTGACGATCTTCAATATAAATTCTCTAACACCTATAGCGGCATCATACCTCATGTTCATTAACTCACTTAGCAAGTTCCCAACTTTAGCCTTATTGAGACTCTATATCTTTCTCCCACTACTTCAAGAAATTGTCTCACATATATATATTTTCCGGCAAACCACTAATGCAGATGTTCGGCAATTGACCTCTTCATAGCAATGAGGCTTAGTCAATTAGATTTTTCCCATCTAGCATAATCGGCATTTTGATCTACAATACTTTGATTATTGAGCTTGGAAGGTTTATTCTCATGTAAAGCCAAGTCCATATCCACAATGCTCAAAGCAAATTCTATATTTTGCTTCCATCTTTTAAAATTTGATCCATTTAACATTTCAACCGTGTCATTATTGTTGTTTATAGCAAAAGTAACTGTTTGTCACACATAATGAAATAAGATCAATTATGGGCAATAAGCAATTCAAAAAAAAAATAATTAGTACATTATAAACTCCATTTGGGTAGAGTGTATAATGCACATTATTTTTAGCAGCATGAAGTTTGTAAAGTAACAACAATGAGAATTACATATAATTATTAATGATCAATTCCTTTGGGCAAACAAATCTTTAAATTATACATTTCTATGATATCGGTATATAGAGACGATAAGGAGAATTACATATAATCATCAATGGCTTATTTGTTTTATGCAAACAAGACCTTTAAATTATACATCATCATTATCACAACATAGAGGGAAATTATATATAATTTTCAAAAATTTATCCCCTTTGGGCAAATAAATATTTTTCAATTATAAATCCCCATCTATTAAATTGGAAATTAATCTTTATGTAATTTTCAAATTAATATACACAATAACCCCATTTGAGTGAGTAATTGTATATATTAATTTTATCAATAGAGAACTCAAAAATTTATGCCCAAAATTCATCTAACAATATGAAGCACTTTACAACATGTGCTTCTCAAGATGATATTGCATTTATCAATCAATAATTTTCGCCAAATTTTTTTTTTTTTAAATAATTTAAATATTAATTATTTTTAATTAATTTTAATTTTAAATGTTTCGAACCCTCCCGCAGAGCCCATGCTAGCAGCCCGAATTGGACCCTCCCGCGAAGCCCAAACCAAATTTTAGACCAGACCCGCGAGGCCCTATAAAAGGATTCTGGGCTCACGCCCATAATCAGCAACAAAAGAAAAATGAGAACAATGGGCTTACGCCCAAAATTCTTGGTTCTGGACTTCACCCAGAACCTTTCTTTTCCTTGGTTCAGGGCATGAGCCCAGAACCTTTCTTTTTTTTTTTTTCTGGGCTTTTCTTTCTTTCTTTTTTTAACGGGCGTGAGCCCAATTTATTGGCCCGGCCCCCCGGCTGGAGTTCTTCTTCAACCTCCAGTCAGGTTACGAAACCTGCAAACCGGGTCATATGACCCGATGACCTGGTTTCGACCCGAAAATCAAAAAACACATATAATAGTTGATTTTTGATGAAATTTTTCCATGGATCTTACATTTAATATCAATATAATTGACTAGAATTAATTAAACGAAGAACAAACTAAATAATCAACCATATTCAAGCATCAAAAGTTGGGATCTAACACCCATGGCGAAAATTCGTTTTTCTCTTGTTTAAGCCCAAAAAACTTATCTTAATGCAACCAAAATATACTAAAACATATATAAACAATACCCGTGCAACAATTTATATTGAAAATCAATCAATTGCATGCAATTTAAAATTCTAGAACTTTTTCAATGTATAAACCCTATAATTTCAAATTCAAAATTCTTATTCAATTCTCAACGAAACTATACAAATTATATATGGTTAAAAAGATCTTGACATGTAGAACAAAAATCCTAAGGTTTCAGGAAATCTAATTGATAAAAAAAGTCTACATGAAAATAATAACACCAATATTTGGTTCAAGAGGAAAAATTTCAAATTTGTTCATAAAAGAAAATAATTTTGGGTTCTACAATCATATATGACTTGCTCTAATACCACATGTAGAAAATTACTAACATAAACAACTAATTAATCAAGAATAATCAAATTCTATATAATTGTAAAACATAAAAAAATACGCACGTCATAATAAAAACATACATGTTTGAGCCATTACTTCACTTGAAGAAAAATATATTACTTTATTTAATCAAAGATCTATTGGAATGTCAGATTTTTTCTCTATGACTTATTTCATTATAGTAGCTTTTAATGGGATTAAGCAACCGATAAACATAACTTACCATTTTATAGGCTAGAAAGAGAATCTAGCAAACTCTAATCAATAATATTAACTGAGCCCCTCTCATAACGGACTTCATTTAAATACAATTACCTACACTTTATTATTCAACTAGGCCCGTTATTAATTGATGCCAATACCCAATTTAATAAGATCACTTAAGGGTTTAACAAATATTGGAATATCCATTAAATCAATTATTTAAAATATAAAATCAATTAATTAATGTAAGCCAATATTATAGGAAATTTCCAATACAAAGTTCATCTATGGAACAACAAAGACTTGGGTATTCTAAAATTTGGCTTACAATTGGAAGTAAGGGGGAGGACATGAGGACAAGAATATTGATTGAAGGCAAAAATACCAAGCCACAGTTGAGTTGCCTAATGAGTCCGAAAGTTGTAACTAGTTGTGGATGAGGTTGGTGTGCGACTAGGAGACCTAAAAACTCGGGAGCGTAGTTATAACCATACTTAAAGTAAAAATTGCTGGTATACAGTTGTTATTAATAGGTTAAATATATGGTAGTGTACTTATGTAAGATCATTAAAAAAACATATTTTCGATGTACTTTTCTCAGTTTATTGATATTATTATCTTTTCATTTCCATCATTTACTATCTTTTGTCTTATGATTGTTCGTTTATCTTTGTTGTAATGCCAAATGAATTCATATATAAAATCACCACTAAACCTGTTCATAAAAGATGAAAAATCAACTTTTGGTAAAGATTTTTCAATATCTAGGTCGAAACTCATTATCGGTGCAACATCATCATTTAAATTCATGGATGATTTTGTTCATTTTTATCTCGTGGAATTTTGGACTGAACAAAGCATCCAAGGGCTTGTTATCTTATCACCCTTGCTCCCTGCCTCATGAGTCACCATTTTTATCCGGGCACTTTATATAAATTATTCAACGACACCTAAGCCGGAACAAGAAAGAAAGAACAAGAAGAAGGCCCAAGGCCTCTAAGGGTCATTCAGAATCCTTTGTGATCGGCTTTGAGACTGGGCCTGGCCTAGAACAGATAAATAATGAGTTCGAGTGCTGACTGGTGAACCCATACTTTCTGGACTATATATCTGCTTTGTATTAAAATGTTTGATAAACCGAACTCAGTCTAAAATATCTCCCGACGAATTTCAGTCTCACCCACCTCTAATAGAAATCCTAGCTTAGTACAACAGTTTAGTCCCATAATGAATTTTTTTGGTCAAAAAGTAATTTCAATTTATTACTAAATTGATACATGAAAGAGAATCTAAAAAATCATGGTAACAAAACAAACCGATAGATTTCCAAAATAAACAAAAAACAATAAATTAAGACATTTCATCATAGCATGGTTGACAGAGGTCATCACAAACTTATCTTTTGAGAACAAATCTACTGTAATTACACTATCATTGTATGAAGACAATATAAACATGTTGAAAATCTCAGATCTAACACTTATGAGAGTAAGCCCTATAATAAATGCAAAGTGCCAAAACTTTGAGTGAAAAATATTGACATTGAAGTTGATGTGAACATCATTGAAACTAGAGAGGGAGTACTTATTCATTAAAACTCCAAAATTAAGAATTAGATTAGACAAAAAGCTCCAATATATAAGATTGGGAGAGCAAAGCTCCCAAATCCAAAACTAGATCGTGAATTAGAAAAGAAACAAAAGAAAATTAAAGGAAAAGAAGTCCCATAATAATTTTCTTTTCATAGTTTCTTATCTTTCCTCCGCTTCTGCTAAAGATGACAAAATACCTTTTGCTTTCACTCATATTTATTGGGCTGGATTTAATCTGGACCACATCAATATTATGACTCTCTAGATCGTGAATTGTAAAGAAACAAAAGCCAATTAAAAAAAGAATCCCATTATTTTTTTTTTTTTTCATAGTTTCCATCTTAAACACAATTGTGAAAAGATGACAAAATTTTTGTTTCCCTCATCCATTTATTGGGCTGGATTAACTCTGGACCATCGATTCAATTGCTTCACGCTCTCCTACATGGGTAAAAACTCTCTCTCTCTCTCTCTCTCTGTGGGGTTTCATCTCTTTCCCATTCAAGTTCAATTTGATTTTTTCAATTCAACTCAACTTAAATGGGATCTCCCAGTTTTATTAGACTCCGAAATTGCAGCTTGACCAGCCGGTGAGGTCAGACTAATTTATAAGATTAACATGATCACTTCGAAATAAGGTTTATTTCATGTTTTTATTTGAGAAAATTAGAGTATTTATACTTTTATTTGAGAAATAAGAGTATTTTATTTTATACCCTTTTTTGTGAAATAAGGGCACTTGCGTTTTGCGGGATTTGCCTTTATTTGAAATTTCTCCAAATTTCTAATGAGAAAGCCTCAAAAAATTTCCAATGCAAAATCTAATTTTCTCAAAAAATGGTTCAAAATGATTTTGTTTTAAATAGGAGCATGAAGTAATATTTAATCTCAAATAAGAACTTTAAGAAACTTACTTAGTCTCAAGTAAGTGCCTAGCTCATTGATTGATCAAATCATCATTGGCCCGTGAGCACATGCATCTCATCTGCTAATTTCGTGACATGGTAAGAGGGATTTTCTTCCAAATTATTTTATTGATCATCGTCATATTTGTTCTTCCTTCTTCCTGAACTGGTCACTGTTCATTGTCTTCTTCGCACGAACTCACTCAGCCACGGGTTCATTGGTACTCATCTAATGCCATCCAAGCCTCCCATGCCGAGCCACAACCGTCGACAACACGCCCATGACAGTTGGCAGTTGTCATAATCATCTTCGGCCATTCGACCAAGACCCCATTTTTCGATTCCGGTTTTTCAAGCTTCAAGAAGCCATTTCTATCGGCCACCACCTACACTCAACCATCACTGCGGCATTGTAGACCCATTCTGTGTCGGAGCAATTATGACAAAACTAGCCCAAGTTTTCCCTATAACCACCGTCGCTGTAAGGGCGCAAATCGTTTCCTCCACTCTGTACCCTGTGGGTCACATCCATTAATGCAGGTTGACACCTGCAATTGAGGCACACGCCCTCACGTTTGAGGTCACGCGACTCAGATATAAGGTTGCATGACTCAAGTACGAGGTCAAGTGACCTCTATTTGAGCTCAAGCACCTCCATTAACGGAGGTTGCAAGGAATTGAGAAGAAGTACAAAATATAAAGGTGATGAATAATCCACGTAAGTAGATTACTGCCACTGCAAGATTCGTCGGCGATGTTCCAACGCCAGATCATGGCTTCAGATCTGGAGACACAAATTTGATCTTGCCGTCAAGGCTTGTGGTTCGTCAAGGTTTATAGCCAATTACAAGGCCATCGTCGAATCTAGAGGTGAGCTTAATATTTAGGACTGCCCGGTCGGTCAGCTTGAAGGCTTGTGACCACACATGCACTTATGGCTCGAGCGTGCTTGGCATGGTGCATTAGAAGAAGGAAGAACAAGAAGATGATGAACAGTATAATGAAAAGAAAAGGAAAGGAAAGGAAAGATTGTGTTGCCGGAATCAGCAAGTGAGATGTATGATAGGGAATGTCCCCTAATACTTGCGGTTGACCTCCTTACTAAAAAAGAAGGAAAGATTTTTGCAAGAGTCATATGCTCACTAGCGGGTGAAGATTTAGCCGGTCGATAAGTTAGGGCCTCATTTAAGATTAAGTTATTTCAGACACTTATTTAAAATAAGTTCTACTTTAAATTCTCTTTCAAAAAAAAAAAAAAAAAAATGTGAACAAATGCAGTTTGGTTGCACCATTTTAAATAAGTTCTATTTGTAAATTCTCTTTGAGTTTTTATTTGAAATTTTTCCATGCATTTATATTTCCCGCTTTTCTAGACGAGGGTGCACCAAATGCAGTTTGGTTGCACCATTTTAATTCCCGCTTCCTCTACTTTTTTTTTTTTTTTTGGGGTGGGGTTGGGGGGTTCTTTTTTCCTATTTCCACATATTGAATTTTGTGAAACAATCACAATTAGAAACTTGGACTGCGAAGATATAAAATCAATTGGGTGGGACTATTTCCACTCACTACATGATTAAAATATTTTAACTAAAGAGAGAAAATCATCTTTCTTGATGGATTCCACATTTGTATAACTTTCTTCAATTTAATTATTTTCTTTTATGAGTTTCAGTCAAATTTATATTAATTGGTATTTAGTAAAATTAAAATTAGTATATTGTTGAATGTTCTTATCACAAGTTATGCATTTTTGGCTAACTTTTATGAGGAATTTATTATTTGATTAATTTCAAAAAAAAAAAAAAAAAGTCAAGTCAGGTTATTGTTATATTGAAAATTTGCTGATTTTTTTTTTCTATCATTGATGACAAAATCTGCATATAGAGCATGTAAGAAGTAACAAAAGCCTGCTAAAATAATTGAAAACAATGATGTAAAATAGTGTTGCACATTGAAGCACCTTGATATTTTTGTCGATCTGAATAACTTTAAGTTTAATCTTTTTTTTTCTTGTTTTATGCCCCTCTTTGGTTTAACAAACTTTATCTCTTAAATTTTTGCATTGGGAATGTAATTTTGGTATATTTTGAGTAGGGCTTTTTTTTTTTTTTGATTTGGTCATCCCCTTATGTGTCTATAGAAGACAATGGATAAGAAAGAATTTGAGAGTAACATGTACAATAAATGTTTATAATATTGGATTGTGTTAAAAAGTTGCTTATGTTAAGATTTTTATGGATTTGACTTGATAATTAATCCATTAATTTGCTTAACTACATGGAACGAACTGGGCTTCATTGAGGTTTTTCTCTTCGACAATATCCATGGTAATATCCACTCAAAGTCAGAAAGAAATAAAGAATAATATCCTTAATTACGGCAAGTAAATTCAACATATATAGAAATTGCAATAGCAAAGAAGGGTTGTAAATAAAATTTTGGGTCCATCATACTAAAATTCAATTGAATTATTAGGGCAATTTATCTCTTTAGGAAAAATGGGTGGATTTAATTATGTGGAAAGTAGATGTAGCCCCCTCCAAATAACACACACGATTTGAATCAAATTATTGATATATATATATATATATATATATATATATATATTTTTTTTTTTTTTTTTTTTCTGATTGGCATGAGGGATGTGGAAGTGAGATGGTAAGACAAATTGAGTTTGCCCCCTGAGCCTCGGATGTTGCTAGTCGGCATGTTTTGTCTTTACATTTTGATTAGGGAAGTTATCCAATCAATCCTAAACCTATTAAAAAAGTGTCCATTTAGTGTTAAACTTTCCATTTTCGTAAATTTAGTCCTAAACTTTGCGCAAAATTTCAATTTTCACTAGAAATTACTGACACGGTGACGCGTCATGTAGAATAATTGGCAATGATTGGATCTCTACATTGTTGAGAAAAGTTTTTAATATGTTTTGAACATTAACAAAACCTTCCATAAGTATCTATTGAATTTGAAAAAAGGTATTTTTCGGGTGATAATAATAAAGAAACAATGTTCAGACTCTAGTTATTATCATCTAGATGTTACATATGGAGTTTTGAATAACTACTTCTTGGACTTCATATCTATGTGGATAGTAGCAAAGCTTGCTTGTGAATATAGACAAGACATTGGACATCTTCAAACTCTATGAGAAGAACATTCAGACTTAATGAGTATTCAAACTTAGATAGTATTATCTGATCGAAAAGTCTATTCAACCTTATATGTATGTTATGTATGTATGTATATTGCAACATCTAGTGATCTGGCTCATATTGCACATATAGAAAATAATAATTGATCCTCAATCTTGAAGATAATTTTGCAACATATCTTTCGTGCAAAACATCTTTGATTGATTGACAATCATTACAAAGACAAACTTCATTATCCTTTACTTGAAAAACTCTACTTATGGAAATTGAAGATTTGTTTGTATGGGCGACCAAATCAATGAGAATTTAGATTTTTCTCCCTTAACGGTTACTCACTCTTCTTCTTATAGTTCTATTCAATGGATAGATTGGAAGATGATTCTTTAGAGACTGTCCAATAGTTAGTTTGGAAATGGAGGAGTATAAAAGGAGACCAAGGTGCCGATGAGAAAGAGACAAGGTCCAAAATAAAAAATTTCAAAGTTTGAGAGAACTTCAATCCTAGATTCTTATCTTCATGAGTTTACAATTGTAATTATTTGAGAAGTGTGAATAATGTCATAAGTGTGTGCTTAGGTAAGAGATGGTAAGATTTATTGGCCTGGGTATTAGTGGCATTGGTTTTGGGTAAGAGCACTTGGATATAAGCAACACAACTTGAGTATAGTCTCTAACTAATTATCAAGTGTAATCTAGCCAAAAGGCTATCAATGTGGGGGGGTGGACATTGATTTGAAATAAGCTGAACCACTACAATTTGTGTGTGTAATCTTCTTCTATCCTTAAACTCCTGTTGATTATTTTTGACAAACTTTTGCAAACCAGTTAGCTACATCTAATATGTGTTTAGACTTTGACAATTTTACTCTAGTAAATATCATCATTCTACTGTCATTGTTCAAACTCTTTTGACACCTAAAATTTTGACTAATCATTTAGTAATTAATTGCATAAAAAACTAAGGATTAATTCTTTAACCATAAGAAAAAGTATTAGAATTAAATTGCATAGTATATAGTTTTAAGAGTATTCATTATATAGTTCCACAAGTGCCATAAATTCTAAGACGCCGGGACACTTAAGTGCGCCATAACTTCAAAACGGTACATTTAAGTGCCACTTTTTTTCGAGTGGGACACTTGTGTGCCACCTCCGGCAACTCTTGCCGGAAATCCTACGTGGCAATATTTTATTATTATTTTTTGCTTACGTGGCTTGGCCGGACTCCAAATCAGCAAAAAAATTTTAAAAATTAAAAAAAAATTAAAATTTTTAATTTAAAAATTTTTAAAAATTTTAATTTAAAAATATTTAAAAAGATGTTAAAAAATAAGAAAATTTAAAAAATTTTAATTTAAAAAAATTTTAAAAATTAAAAAAAGAAAATTTTAAAAATTTTAATTTTAAAAAATTAAAAAATAAAAAAATAAGAAAATTTTAAAAATTTTAATTTTAAAAAATTAAAAAAATTTAAAAAATAAGAAAATTTTAAAAATTTTAATTTAAAAAAAATAAGAAAATTTTAAAATTTTTAATTTGAAAAAATTTTAAAAATAAAAAAAAAGAAAATTTTAAAAATTTTAATTTGAAAAAATTTTAAAAATTTTAAAAATAAGAAAATTTAAAAATTTTAATTTTTTTAAAAATAAGAAAATTTAAAAAAATTAAAAATTAAAAAAGGGGGGGGAGGTGGCGGCGGCGGAGGTGGCGGCGGTGAGGGAGCCGGCGGCGGCAAAGGGAGCCGCCTGTTCGGCCTCCCACCCCCTTTTTATAATTTTTTTATAATTTTAATTTTTTATAATTTTTCTTAATTTTTAAAAATTTTTAAAATTTTCTTAATTTTTAAAAAAATTTAAAATTTTCTTAATTTTTTTTTAAAATTTTTAAAATTTTCTTAATTTTTAAATTTTTTAAAATTTTTTAAAATTTTCTTAATTTTTAAAATTTTTAAAATTTTCTTAATTTTTTAAATTTTTTTAAATTTTCTTATTTTTAAAATTTTTAAAATTTTAAAATTTTCTTATTTTTTAAAATTTTTAAAATTTTAAAATTTTCTTAATTTTTTTAATTTTTTAAAATTTTTCTTAGTTTTTTAAATTTTGTGAATATTTTAAATCTAATTTAATTAATTTATATACTATTATTTACACGTAGACGCGAAACAGCGTCGTTTTGCATTTTCTCCGCCACGTCGGCGTGCAAAACGACGTCGTTTTGGACTGAGCTCATGGGAAAGTCGCCACGTCAGCCATTTGGCTGGATTTTTCTTGGAGTGGCACTTAAGTGTCCCATTTTACTCACGATGATGGCACTTAAGTGTACCATTTTAAAGTTATGGCACTTAAGTGTCCCGTGCCAAGTTATGGCACTCGGTGTCCTCCACTCATTATATAGTTTACTAATTGCATTAGCATTGGATAAACGGTGAATGCATTTGAGCTTAATTAATAAACTATGGTAAATAGGTGAGTATGTGGAATTTAAAAATAATTGAATTCAATGTTGCAAAAGTACAATGTCTAAAGAAAAACCGTGCAGTGACTAGATTTTACTGTGTACAATAAATTGTCAAAAGATAAATAAATAAGAGTTTAATGGATAGAAAAAACACACAACAATTATAGTGATTTGGCTTGCGATAAGCTTATGTCCACTTTCTCGCGCTAATAGCTTATTGGCTGAATTTCACTAATGAATCAATTAAATGTTACAATAATTGAGTACTCTTGACTCAAGTAAGTGTTATCAAATCTTCTGATCTCACACTCCAACAACAACCCCTAATTGAGTATAGATTAAGCTCATAAAAACGAGTATGTAAGGAAAAAATCTCTTGAGCTTTGGAATTTTTAGACTTTGGTTCTCTCCTTTTCCTTCAAAATCACAACTTCTTTTAATACTCCTTAATATCCAAAATGACAATTGGACGGAAACTCTGAGGATCACTTATCCAATCAACTAGTTGACCTGAATGATATGGAAGATTTGATTGCTTCAAGAATGCTTAGAATAAAGTCTACCTTTGATTTTGTTGCCCATACAATAGATTGGGTTTCCATAAGTTGAGCTTCGTATGAAAAGTCCATCTTGTCTCAAACGATTGTCACAAGAATTACGATCCTTCAACAAGGAAAGATTGATTAGATAATAATCCCATTTGAACAATCAATAAGTGTAGAAAGAAATTCATGCCAATTTCCTAGTTGTTGCATGAAGATTTGAGATCTTCTTATGCGTCTAAAGATAATCCTTGTACAACTCATGCGTCATTCTTGATTATCAAGATCAAGATCAAGATCATTGAGAAACAAATCTCCATTAAGACTTTGAATTTGATGAATATGAGCTTATCAATTTGTTCTAATAATGTCACCTGGAAACCTCATCATCAGAAGCAATGGTCAAGTAAACAAAATTTTGTCAATCTTCCAAATCAATTAGGGAATTTTTCTTAACAAACGGCCAGTGAAGTGGGGCAAAATTTGGCTAAGGGTTGAGTGGGTGTAAGTGACCGAAATTCATTAGTGTGGAGGGACCATATTCAACTATGATTAAGTAAAGAATGTCCCATTAAAGCTTAAATAAATTTAGACTTAGTTCTTTAGAGCCCATTACGTTGAAAAGGCCTAAATTAAGCTTGCATAATCAAGTTTGGACCTAGGTTTTTGTTATATAAACATATTCAAGTCTCATAATTTGAGGTCAACAAATCATATTTTTAGAACACATAGAGAGACATCGTGAGCGAGAAAAGAGAGAGGAGTTGTAGCCAGTCCCGTCCTTGGCTACGCCTGGTCATTGACCAGGCTTTGTTCTAGCCTGCACTGTCCTAAAAATATGTTAACCGAGCTGTTGTTTTTGGAGCCATCCTACCTTTGCAAGCATTGGTGTTGCTCGCTACCTGAATCGGCGACATCCTAATTTTCTAAGTCTGTTTTCGATTGAATGAGTTGAGCTTTTTATCGACGCACCTATAGTTCTTTTCTCTGAGTTGATCACTCATGAGATAACTAGTCTATCAGGTGAAGCCGTTAAGGGATTTAAATGCAATAAACTTGAGAATTCGACACCACCGCCCGCGGTGGAAGCGTTGGTTAGGGCTTGGTACCCCAAACGCAGGGGGAAGGGTTCGAACCTCCGCAAATGCAAACTTGAGAATTTTACGACGGAGGTTCCCGGTCACCAAAAAAAAAAAAAAAAAACTTGAAATTGATTGCTTAACCGTGCTAATCTGTAATGGTCAATATGGCATTGTTAAAATCGATCGAAGACCGAAGATAGGTTGATTCGACAGAGGCATGTGATTAAAGAGTGGGTGATCCACCTAATTGCAAAATTCTCCTCGGACGACATCGGACCGATTTTTCTGTCATTTCGTATCCTATGCCAATATTTGAAACTTCGAGATTTTCACGACAACCAAGAGTCGCCAATGAGTCGAAGATGTACAATGTAGCTCAAAAATAATCGACCACGGGTCAATTGCACTAAAAATTCTTAAAAGCCACCAATTAGGTTAGGTCACGCTAAAATCGCGCTCGGTTGAAATTAACCGTGAATTTGAATTCGATTTCAGAAATTGAAAGTTCTGTCATGTCACAATTTATTTTAGGAACGTTGACTTGTCCTTCAAAGATTTTTCGGCAAATTGGAATTTTCGGTGAAAAAAAAATTTAAGCATTTTTGGATTGGGAAAATTAGAGGACCATTTTGGGTTGCATTTTTGGCAATCAAGTTGGATTACTTGGCTAGGAAAAATGTTGAATTTGATGTAGACATCTTAGCTGACTTTATGGGCACCAATTTGAGTCTAATTGGAGGAGAATTGAAGTGAAATTGAAGAGGGAAATGTCCAAATTCGTAGACCAAAGGGGTGGGCAACATTTGTACCATTTGGGAGACTTCTTGAGGAAGCCTTGGTGTAGCAAAGGGCTTAGGATGACAGCCATGGATGGTGGGGCATGAACTTAAGTGCTTTGGATATTTTGTGGTCCCTTCCTCATCTTCAGTAGCCTCATTCTTCTTCCTTGGCTTCATTTTCTCCATTTGTGTGTGTTTTAAGCTCAAAAATCGGAGGTGAGGACACCTGGAGTGCCATAACTTGGCACGGAGGGACACTTAAGTGCCATAATTTTAAAATGGTACATTTAAGTGCCATCATCGAAGTAAAATGGAACACTTGCCAAAAACCGGCCAAAATGCGGACGTGGCATTTTCGGCGATATGCTTAATTGATGTGGCAATTTTTTTTTTTTAAAAAGCACACGTGGAGGAGGAAAACGACGTTGCCCCATCCACTGTGCATTTGGCCAAACTAAACGACGTCGTTTTTCCTTAGTGTTAAACGACATTGTTTGGTTTATTTGGATTTTAAACTTTCGTCAGTTCACACTAGGTCTAACGTCCTCTCCATCCATCGCCGTTCACAACTCGCCGTTCGCAGGTGATCGCTCGCCGTTGTCGCTCGCCTTCGTCGCTTGCCGTCGTCGCTCGCCATCGTCGATTTGCTCAGGTTTTTTCTCTTCTTCCTCTCCCCTGTGGTGAAATTAGGGCTCCGACTCGTTTATTAGGGCTCAGACTTCAAATTTGGGGGTCGGCTGGGAAATGTCAGGCTTGATGTGAGATTTATGGCTTAGATGTGGTGCTACAATCCTATTGGGGGTTTGAATTGACAGTTTAGGAGCGGCATTGAAATATAGGCTCGGTGTAGGGCTCGGCGGGGGAAAATTAGGGCTCGGTGTAGGGCTCGACGTCGCCTCATCCACTGTGATGTGTGATTCATTCAGGGTGTTGAATTGTGATGTGCGAAACTAATTTGTAGTGGTCAGATGTGAAATGTGCGATGATTGGTGATTGTTAGGGTTCAGAGTATTGGACTTTTGACATGTTCGAATCGAAGGTTGTGGGGATGGGGACTTCTGGATATTTTTTTAATAAATTGCATTGTTGAGGACCCATGCTGAGGAGATCCTCTCCATATTTTAAAGGAATGCGATGGCATAATCAAAGTAGTTGTCGGGTCCCATCTTTATTTTTATTTGTCCTTGTCCTGAGGCCTCTTATTTTCAAGCTGCAGCTGTCGTCTGACCGCATCTTCCGTCTCTCTTGTTCTTTTCTTTTCTTTAATAAAGAGTGTAGGGACCTCCACTTGCAATTGTCTGTTCTTTGTGAATGTGGTCCCAAAAGTTAATTGTATATTTGTCCTCTTTTGTTGCGAAATGGCGCATAAAGACTATGTTGCTGTCATCATTTACTACGGTGGAGATTTTTGATTGGGGAGGATGAGTGGGAGTATGAGGGGGAATGAGGGTACTATCTTTGTAGATATAAAGAAGGCATATTATATTGGATTTGTTAGGGATATAGTGACATTTTTGCCTTGTAAAGTACAAAAGTTCTTGTCTTTGTGTTCTTGGGAAAGGCTTGAGAGATGGTTTGAGAGTTTTGGAAGATGATAATGGTTTTAGGGATGCCTTATATCATTATCTTCATGGCGAAGAGGCGAAAGTGTTTGTTGAAAACAATAGTGATAGTGAGGATGGAGATGATGACAGAGATAACACCCAAGTAGGAGAAGGAGGAGATGATATTCAAGCTAGTACGAGGTTAGGGATGAAGTAGGTCATGATGGACGGGATGGGGAAGGAGAGGGGTGCGCGAGATGCTGTTCACTAGAGCGATGTGACATGGGTGATGTCACCATCACTGAATTAGATTGGGAAGTAGCTGAATCTAGTGACGGTGATGATGACAATGACGATGACGATGAAGGGTTGGCTGTTGAAGCTGAAAATTTGTTAATTTTAAGTGACGCCGATGATGAAGAGCTTACACAGTCAAGGAAAAAACAAAGGGACTTTTTGTCAGATAGATTTGCAGCTTTGCATGTAGCTGTTCATCCAAACAGAGACAAAGGCCTTGCAGATGTTGGTGTTGCTGGCCAGGTCCTGGAGACAGATTATGAAGAAAGCATCGACACCGCAACTTCCTAGGACGAAGTTGAAGAAGATCAATGAGCTGTGCGTAGAAGGAAAAGTAAGTTTCCTTCCAATGATCAATCTGTTGCGTCTCCTACTTTGTTAGTAGATATGAAATTCCATGATGCAATACAATTTAGGGAAGCTATACTGAAGAACTCCATTGTTGCACAAAGAAATATTGATTTCATTAGAAATACCAAGAAATTTGTAAGAGCTAGGTGTTTGCAGCAAAACTATCCATGGAAGATTTACGGTGTGTTTGTTAAAAGAGTGGGTCTTTTCAGATTAGAGCCTACCAAGAGGAACACACTTGTTCCATTAATTTTCAAAACAAAAGGGTAACAAGTGGATGGTTGTCCAAGCACTTCTTCGATCTGATCAAGGTGATGCCTAACTTGAAACTTGCTAACTTTAGGATGCTGGTGAAGGAGCGTGTAGGCATCAATGTATCTAGGAATCAGTGCAAAAGAGCAAAGCAAAAGGTGATAAAGATACTTGTTGGTCAGTATGCTAAGGAATATGGGCAAGTGTGGGAGTATGCTTGGGAGTGTAAGCTGCAAAACCCTACAAGTAGAGTGTATGTAGAGGTGATTGAGAGACCACTTCCTGATCATGGGACCAAGTTTGATAAGTTCTATGTGTGCGTTGATGCATGTAGACGAGGATTTTTAGCTAGTTGTAGACGGATTTTAGGATTGGACGGCTGTTTCTTGAAGGGCTTGTGCAAGGGAGAATTGTTGACAGCGATTGGAAGAGATGCGAATAACCAAATGTTCCCACTAGCTTGGGCTATTATAAAGATTGAGAACAAGGACAATTGGTCCTGGTTCTTGAAAAATCTGATGGCGACTTGGAGATAACAAACGGGGAAGGGTGGGCATTCATGAGCGACCAACAAAAGGTAATGCTTGCTTTTGAAAAATTTAGTCAATAGTTTGCTTTGTTTTGTAATATGAACATGTAATTTGCTATAGTATTTCTTACTTTGAATTATTGCGGGGATTGGTTCCGGCGTGCCGAGTTGTTGCCCCATGCTGAACATCGAATGTGTGCGCGACACATATACGAAAATTGGGCAAATAACTATAAAGGGGATAAGCTGCAATTGCAATTTTGGCAATTAGCAAAGAGTGCAAACATGGCTGACTTTAGAATAGCCAAATGATTGCTTCAGTTGACAAAGGAGGGTTGTGCTACCCTATTTCAACTAGAACGAAGCATTAGTGCGGGGCATTCTTCGGTGAGGAGTTCAAGTGCGATAACGTCGACAACAACATTTGTGAAGTATTTAATTCGAAGATAATGGATGCTAGATGCAAACCAGTCATCTCAATGCTTGAAGATATACGAGTTGTGGTTATGACTCGGCTGCGAAACAAAGAGATGAGGCTGCAAAGTGGACAAGACAATATGGTCCTAGGATTGTGAAGAAATTGGATGAGAACTTGGCTGCAAGTACGCATTGTCATCCCATTTGGAATGGAGATGATGGATATGAGATAATGAAGGGTGTAGATAAGTATGTTGTCAATCTAGGAAGTAGGAAGTGTTCATGTAGAGCATGGCAAGTAAGTGGAATTCCATGTGCACATGCCATATGTGCCATCCGGTTGAATGGCGACAATACGAGATGATTACATCGATGATTGGTACCATAAATCAAAATATCTTGTTTTCTATTAGTTCATGATGCAGCCAATTAGAAGTAGAAAGTTTTGGAGCCACGGATCATGAAGCACCTTAACCTTTGCCACTTTGAAGAAGAAAATTGGAAGGACAAAACGAAGACGAAGAATGGCGGATGGAGAGGTCTTGGGTCAGCAAAGAATGAGCAAGCATGGTGCAAAGATCACGTGCTCTTATTGTCACCTAACATGCCACAATATTAAAGGTTGTAAATTGAGGAAGCAACAACAACCGTTAAGGCAAGGTGAAGGGCCTAGTGAAGAGACAGGTTGGAGAAATGCACACAGCAGGGCCAAGTGAGTCGACTGTTCTTCAGTCAACAAGTAGAACCCCGGTAAGTCATGAAATTTATTTTATGTTTATGTTGCTTTCTTTTCGTTTATCATAAAAATGTACAAAATATTCTATTTGGTCTTGTATGTAATGTGTTTGTTAGGTCACAAGAAAAACCTCAGTAAGTCATGAAACCGAACAGCCTTGTTCAAAGAAGGCAAGGTAGAACATAGCCGGGTGAAGGATTGGCCCAAGCAGCATCACGGCCAGCTGAAGGATTAACCCAAGCAGCATCAGGGCCAGCTGAAGGATTAGCCCAAGCAACATCACGGTCAGTGCAGTTGACTGTTCTTCAGCAGGGAAAGAAATACCCAGTGGTAAATTCAACCAATTTGTATTCAGTTTTTATTATTATATGTCTCGATATTATATTTATGGTATCTTTTGGCCTCTTTCTCAAGTTCGAAGAAAGCAAGTTGGAACTCAACTGCCAACTGAAGGGCCATCATAGGAGCCACCTCAAGGATCATCACAGGAGCCACCAGAAGAATCACTGCAATGGGCACCACAAGTACCACCACCAGTACCACCAGTACCACTAGAAGGCCCAACAGAAGGAGGTGTCACTAAAGTTGAAGGGCTACACAGAAGGACAACTAGAACAAGGCCGGGTGAAGGGGCGGGTATACAAAGGCCATCTAGAAGACGCCCGGCACAATTGGTTGAAGAAGCCCTAGGCTGTAGTTAAAGGGCCCAAGAAAGCGGGAAAAAGGGCAACAAATCACAAGTTCTGAAAGTGACGCCCTATTCAAACAAGAGGGGCACTTGGGAAGAGGTTAAGACAATATGGCTATGACCTTTATATAGATGAGCGTCTTTGGAACAATCATTCTCAATGTAAGTTTTATTGGCTGCATTTAATTTAATTTATGCTGTAGATTTTTGCTAACAATTTTATTAATTTTTTTTTTGTAGCCTGAGAGAAGTTCAGAAGTTCTTATCTCAGGCCCAACTTAAGAATCGACGCTGCACCAATAAAAAAGAAAACATCAACATCAAGCTGTGCCAACAAAAAATAAGAGAAAGAACCTAGCTCCGGCTCAACTCTAGCTCCGCTCCGGCTCCTTTTGATTCGATTCAGCCTAGGACATTTGCAGCTCCATCTGAGTCAATGGATGCGAGAATGTTGAAGAAGAAGTTGCACGTCCAGTTAGAAAGAGTGCCGGAATTATGAATCAAGTGAAAGGCCCATCAAAAGGAGCACGAACAAGGGGTGTCGTGCATATTGATTGATGAGATGAGATGTGATAGGATTTGTGGAGCTTAGGAGTCAAAATAGTTATGTAAACGTTGATATTGTCGTGCATATAGAAAGTCTATGGATGGTTATCTTTTGTTTTTTTCTTTAGTTTGTCATTCATTGATGACTTGATGAAATATCAATGAAATGATCTTGCTTGCTTTGCTTGTCAATTTATGTTGTTGTTTATCATGGATTTTGCTTTTACTTGTTGTTGCTGCTGTTGGTGTTTTGTGGTGATAGCTGGAGTGTTGGTGTATCTAGTGATGGTGGATGGCGATGTTTGGTGGTAGTCAGTTTGTTGTTAGAGTGCTAATGTGGTGGCTGGGGTGCTGGTGTGGGTGGTAGTGATGCCTGGTGATTATTGGTTTGTGGTGGGGGTTATAGGCTTAAGTAGCTGCACTTATACCTAGTACAAGTGTGCAGTTTGCACATCTTACACCATGTGTATTGGTGCAAACTAGTGCAAAGCCCAGCTTGCACTAGTATCTTGTGCAGCAACACCACCAGCATGGTTGTGGCTGGAGCGCCTAGTGTGTAGTTTGGCTAGTGGTGATGGTTGGTGGTGCCGCCGATGCTGGTGGCTGGTGCAATTTTTACAGAAAACTCATAAAAAAATTGGCACTTAACCCTCATATTCTAAAAAACTTGGCACTTAAATGTTCACTTTTAACTATAAGTGACACTTAATCGATCACTTTAACAATAACTTAACACTTAAGTGATCATTTTTTTCATCGCGACTAGCACTTATGTAATTACTAAATACAATTTATGGTACTCGGGTAATCACTCATGTTTGTCTTGTGTATATGTTGGTCTGCATCAAAACAGAGAAGATGATGGTAAACTTATGGCAAGTTCATACGATAGAACAAACAACAACAAAGCCACAATGATCTTGTGGAACAACACAAACTTCTTTGCATCTTTCAAAAAGAAAAAACCCTACGTTTAATCCAGAATAACACCATTTTTAACTATGGCAATCGGAGAAATTTTTCTCATTTTCAAGTACTTTACATTTTATCATAAAGTACAATAGACAACAAAACAATACCATAATACACACTTGGTAACACTTTCGTTCAATTTCATCATTAAAACTTCATTCTTGAAAGTTTAGTTGAAGATGCTTGAACGTGCATTGAGACTTCATTATTGAAAAGTTTAACTGAAGACACTTGAGCTTGCATTGAGTCAACATCGTCCAAGTCATCCACGAACACAGATGGAGATTGCTATCTTTTATGAAGTAGATCCAATATCACCTCTGTGGCTCGGTCAGAGAACTTCTCATCGATCCATTTGAAGTATTTGCACTTCGATGCTTCTTTATATCGAGCGCATCCATAAAATCTTCTCCCAGGATTGATTTGAGTCCACGATGTTCTTCTTGAACTCGGTAACCCACAAAAATAGAAACGCTGGCCTTCTCCTTCGCTTCGGTGAGAGGAAATTGAGGCGCTACTGCAAGTCTTGCTCTCCATTTCCAAGATTCGACGAAGGAATTTTGGGCAAATGAAAATTAGGGTTCGAGACTTCAATTCGAGCACTTCAATAGGGATTTTGGCTGATTTAGGGTTTTAGATTTGGGGCATTTGGGAGACGACGTCATTTTGGAAGATTTGGGGCTTTTATTATGTAGACGACGTCATTTTTGGTGAGTTAGAGCCAACTCAGCTCTCCGGCGAGCCACGTAGGCAAATAATAATAATAAAATATTGCCACGTAGGATTTTCGGCAAGGGTTGCCGGAGGTGGCACTAAGTGTTCCACTAGAAAAAAAAAAGTGGCACTTAAGTGTACCGTTTTGAAGTTATGGCACTTAAGTGTCCTCCCGTGCCAAGTTATGGCACTTGTGCTGAACTTCTGCCTAAAAAATCTAGAGAGAAATAGCTAGCCAAGCTAATTAGCCCTTCGATCGTCCCTATTTGCCGTTTGACCATTGTCTGTCCACTTGTCATGCGCTTGAGCTCGCGTCGTCCTTCACTTGTGTGCTCGTCGTCCGCGAGCCTAGGCCACTGTCCGAGCAGCTCAAGCCTTTATCCAGCTGTTGAAGCCGTGCCACCGCCGGAGCTGCCGCCGTCACTCGCTACAGTTGCTTGGTCCACCTCCTCGCCGTTTTTGCGCCAAGCAGCCACTCGGACCACCCTTCCGGCAGCAAGCAGAAGTTGAACTCTCAATTTAGAGTTGAGAGCTTATGGCCCTGTTTTAAGGCCCATCCGGACCTTCATTGGTGTTGCTTTTAGACTTGTTTATCGCTCGCCTCCATGTCGCCATTGCTGTGGACTTACTGGCTCGCTAAACCAGTGAGTTTACTCACTAAACCTTGCTTAGGGGGTTAATTATACTTAATGGTTGATTAGCTTAGCCTAAGATGAGATTATGTGGTTAGTTAGTTTGGATTAGTGATTTAATTGTTTAATTATGTATGTTAAGTGGTTAGAATAGATTGATTAGGGGTTAAATAGATGGTATTATTTTTCTAGATAGGTGCATAAATTTTCTAGGCCCATTCGACCTAGGTTAGCATTTAATGGATTTAATGTGCATTTAATTATTTTTGTAATTTAGCGACGCCGAGGTTGCTGACCTCTTCAACCAGCTTTGCAAGGAGGTGGTATTGGTCAGCAGCTACAGTTATCTCTCTGGATTGTCTAAGGATGTTAACACTTACTCCAGCAACAAGTGGAATGGTTGGATAGCCATTCTCGAGTTTAAGTACTTCAATAATTCCTGGTCAATCATTTCCTTAATTGTTGCTTTCATTTTGCTTGGGCTCACTTTGGCATAGACCTTGTATGGAATCTTTGGCTACTACAGGCCAGGTTCTTGATTTCTCGTAGAGTGGAGATTATCTAATGAGCGTTTTACGAGTGATGAATCTCCGGTGAAAATCTAGAAATAGGATTATGGCTAATAGACTATTAGGGTGCAGTTGGTAATGTTTCTATTCCTATTAGAATATGTTTGGTGTACGAACCATAATAGACTACAACCGTTGTCATTGCAGCCTTTGACTGCCAGCGACCATCATTGCTGCCGCCCACAACCCACCAACCACCCCTCTTGGTCGACGACTGCCACTTGATCGCTGCATAACAGCCACCTAATCGCTGCATGACAACCGCACAATAGCCGCACCATATTCGCACGATGGCCGCCCGACCGCCGCATGACAATCGCCCAACTTCCCGCCTCAATCTTGCACGCCGTGCTAAGAAAGCCTCATTAGAACTGAATTATCGAATGCTGAAGCACTTTTACAGAGTTTTAAATCAATAATGGTGGAACAACTTCAGGTAAATCTTCTTACCAATTTGTGACTAATGGGGGATCTAAACTTTTAGTCTCAAATAAGATCCAACATCTGAATCGGGTTATACAGAATTCTAGCTATATATCAGAAGTGAAGTAACTTTTCATGGTTCCACAGGCTTCTATACGGAGTGATTGTCAGATTGCAGAGAAGTATCACGGGTATTTAGATAAGGTGGAACTAACTGCATTTAGAGGCTCCTGAGGTATCCAAAGAGGAGACTAACATGCATGTTCAGTCCAATGGTGTCCGTGACAAGGTGGAGTTCAACGAGGCATCTAATGTTCGGTGCACCAGTTGCGATAGAAAACGTATGCTTTACTGTTTTTGCTGCGTGCAACGACAAATTGCAACTAACTGGCCTAAACTGGGTACTCTTTTGGTGATATCTCATGGCTTGCATTCGCTTTGCTTCCCTATGATTTCGATGATCTCAAGTGTATTTCCACTAGAAATTGATTGGTCAAAAACCTAAAATCAAATGTAATCCCCCTTACATATTTCAACTCGTCAATGTTTCTGTTTGGCCATTGCATATTTGTAAGCCTTCTGAATAATCTTCTTTTACGCAGAAAAAGCCGTGAGATTGTATCATGATTAATGATGTATATGGACATTTTGTTCAAAGACCTAGGCGAGGACAGTAGTACTATTATGGAAAATTGAGGCAGCCTAGCCCAGCTCCTTTAAACAAGTTTTATCTTCCGCTGAGCAATGAAAGGTTCATTACCTTCGTCTGACACATAAGGCAGACACCAATTGGCAATTTGTTACGTTCTTCCTAAGCCCTATTATCTAACGAATACTTACTTGAAATGGGTGCACAGTTGACATAAGTCATTAGATCACATTGGTCTCACATGAGCCTTACATGATTCAACTGTTCTGATTGACAAAGTTTAATAAACACTACCCGAGAATTTTTTCTATCATCCTTTATGCATTTTGAAGGTTTTTTTTAACACACATGTAAATACATGTTCTAGAATCTATGGCATATAACTTGCAATTCCATGAGCATTACTCATGATCAACATGATACCTGTTAAAATATGTCTTGAGTTTGAACCCAATGTGAAATTCCGAATATTTCAAATTGGATATGTTGCTTCCGAATCTGTGTTGAAGAGTTTGGTCGCTAAAATAGAAAAGTCCAACTTTGACTAGGACTTGAATTTTGTTTAAAATATACATAGATATGTTTTGATTCAAAATAGGAAATAGAATCCTATGAGAAGTCATCAAAAGAACAAGGGTCTCACTTATATATATATACTTGTGGCCGTGGGTGGTAGGAGATTAATCATGAAGAATTGGTCTTGAAGCGCCGTCTCATCGTCGAATGCTTAGGAGGGATTTTTCTTTGTTGTTCTTGTTTGTGAATTACATCCAAGAAGATTTAGTGTTCAAGCCAATTAAATCTTGTGGTAAGATTTGTGTGTAATTCCTTCGTGATAGTGAGAGATTATTTCTTGAGGAATTTTGAGGCTAAACATTGTGTGCATTATTGGGTATAATTGAGGTTTGGGAAACACCGAGAGAGTGTTTGAGTGACTTGAGTGTGTAATCTCCTTGTATTGCTTGATCTATAGTGAAATTCGTCGCTGCTCTCCCCGTGGATATAAGTCTTTACGACCAAACCAAGTAAATCTGGTGTCCGATTTATTTTCTTCTTTTGTCTATATTATTGTTTGATCGCTCGCCTTTTTGCGACAATACAAGTGCATCATATTGAGTTTTAGCACACATCACCAATTTTATAATGAAGTCTATTATATTGTTTACGATAAGTTCCATTTATTAACTATGATGTATTCATTTAATCAAAATTAAAAAAAAAATAAAAAAGCGTATAAGCAAATATATTGGTAGTAATATATGATTGTAGTTTTTGTATTTTTTCCATTGTTCTTTAATAAGAATAATTTTAAAATATATATTCAAAATATATACATTTTATTTAACTTTAGTGGAATTTATTCTTTTTTAGCGAAATATATTTATGAGATGAAATTCCACTATATAAAATATCTAAAAATGTTAACAAATGAGATATAGTATTAGCCTTTTTTACTTTCTTTTTATGCTAATATGAGATTATATTACTTTCAAAATTTGAATATCATAAGATGTTTTCAAAATAAGCAACACTAGTTAAGAATATATTTGATAGTACAATTTCTTTATTTGTTTTTCAACTATATACTCCCGCCCATGGTTTTAACTACGCATAAATCTACCAAAAGGTTTAAAATTTATCATTGAGTACAATTCAGTTCTAAAGCTTTTAAAAGATATAATTAAGTAATAAGACTTATTAAATTGATGTTATCAAGTCCCTTTATTAGCCCATTTTGAATAATGGAATATTTTGATATTGCTTTCTTGATACTTTTTCTCTCATACATAAAAACATTACTTCTTCTTCATTTCTTCTTCTTCTTCTTCTTCTTCTTTTTTTTAACCGAAAGTAACATTTCATTCATTTTCATGAAGAGAGAGAGAGAGAGAGAGAGAGAGAGAGAGAGAGAGAGAGAGAGAGATAAACAACGCAGTTCAACTACAACCCAAAACAAATCCCAAATAGTTTCAAAATTAAAGCAAGCTCCAAATAACCAAATGAATTATTAGAACAAAATTATGGGTCACATGCTCAAATAATAGATTTGTGACTTCTTGAAACCAAAATCGATGACCGATTACCAAATTCATCTTCAGTAATGAGCACACACCAAGGACTCCATTTATTGTTATGTCATTGCCTTTTAGAGATGTGTGCCTAGGTTTGGTGTCCCCACCAGCATCGTTGTTCAAAGTAAAATGTTGACTAAGCATAAATTTAACTACGAGAGCGAAATATTCATGAAACTTCTTCGATCTTCCACAAAACTTGTACACTAACGAAATCCAAGGGAAGTGAAACCCTTTAAACATAAAAAAAAAAAATTCTCCAAATCTAGACTAGGTCAAGATAGACCTCCCCAAAATGAATGAGAGAGAGAGAGAGAGAGAGAGAGAGAGAGAGAGAGAGAGAGAGAGGAGCTTCTGGATCGAGATTAGCCCCTAAGAGAATAACTCCTCCAACATAAAGGAAAACAAAGAAAAGAAAATATAGAACCAAATCAATCAAAGAAACAAAGAGGGGAGGGGGAGATCTAGCTTAACCCTCCCCTTCATAGAGGTTGAAGAAAAAAATAGTGTAGAGATGAGAGGGAGAGGAGAAGAGGAGACTAATGACTAGGGTTTCCCTACATTTTTCTTATTTTCAATTGGAGAAAATCAATTTATATATTAATTAAAGTGTACGATAGACTCGGAGAGAGAGAGAGAGAGAGAGAGAGAGAGAGAGAGAGAGAGAGAGAGAGAGTGTCCATTGAGGGGTATTTAGGGTAAGGGCCGACAGTCCTCGTTAGAGGCGACGCTTGGCCCCACCAGCAAGTGGAGGCAAGAGTGCTAGAGGCACAATCATAGTATCAAGCAAGGTCTCGTAGCCTTTACCTATGGCCTAGCAGGGTTGTCAGCTCTCACATGCATCTTAATATGAGCCATAGTCCTCTTTGGCAAAGTCGTGGGTAATTAACAAATGCTCCTCCCCTGTGACATCCAAAATTTTGCTTGACAAGGCAATGAGCCCCGGATGCTTAACAGTCCATGCCATGTTGATGAACTCATCGTCAAACTACATTATTCATATTACCATCGCATCGTCACCGAGTCGCCGCCACTATTCATCATCAACAACTCTAACGTCCTATTCCAATTGCACATCGTCTAATCACCCTTCAGTCGACATTACCTTCGACAACCGCGGGATTCTTCGACGGCCTACACGGACAGCTAGCAAATTCGCCGAATTTCCTAGGTGGCACGAAGACCACGAGCGGAATAAGAGAAGACCACCCCTTCATTCTCCTCCCCCTGCCGAACGTTCTCACCATGTGCTCGTTCCCCTCAAACCGTTGCCACGTTCCCCCCTTCTCGCTGAGTCAGCCAAACGGCAACAACGCGCGCCCTCCCATCTGCTTCTCCAAGCTGGCGACAACGCATCAAGTGATGCTGAGTCAACAAAGAAGACCGCCCAAGATGAGGAATGCTGGACGGTAGAGAGAGAGAGAGAGAGAGAGAGAGAGAGAGAGAGAGAGAGGACGCCGTTTGTCTTTTGCTCACCGCCCCAGAACTCACCATTCCTCACCTCACTCGGCTACACCCCCAGAGAAACCAGCGAAGCATGCCCGTCTTCGGTTCTTCTCCTCATCTCCATTGCAGTCAACAAGCCAGAAGCTAGTGAAGGACAACCCATCTCCTCAGCTCACGACCTCAGCAACTCCTCCCTTTTCGTCACAGCTACTCGCGCTGCCGTCATTGACTTCACCTTCGTCCCGCCAAGTCACAACCACCGTTCATGAGGATCGGAGGCAAGTAAATATCCTCCATTCTATCCTATATTGGTTGATTGTCATTTGACAAGGATGGTTTCCTAGAAATTCCATAGGTGTTGTTTGAATCCTTGTTTGATCGAAAGTTTCAATCGCATTACCCAACTAAATTGCCGAGTGGAAAGTAGTTGAGTTTGTGGTTGGACGGTATCAGCATGGCCGCTCGATATCTAGCGCATATGAGGTCTGAGATTGTAGAAAATCTGAACCAAACTAGTGCTGGACTTAGGCCAAGTTCAGTTTAGAACCCTGAACTCTTTCTAATTTTGTACCGACTTGTGTGATGCAAATTTCATGGGGCATTCTCATGAAAGTCGTCCCTTAGTGGCTATTCTACAACATATTTTAATTTTTGAATTTTTGGACTTCGTATGACAAAAATATATTTAAAAAACTATGGGGTTTGAAATCTATTTTCAAGGTCACTAAATTAACCCCTTCCTGCTTTCCATTTTCCACAGATTTTTCAGTCAAGAATTCTATCACATGTCCTCAATAAAATTTGTAATGTACATTCTATACTACCACATATAAAATTTTCATGATTTTTCAATCTCATTTGGTTTGTGAAATATTTTTTTTCCTACTCTATCACGTTCTGGAAATTCTTAGTGTTTTGAGCTCGGTTTACAAAAATTATTTAGACTTTAAGACCGTCATGAAAAATGTCCATCTAGATCTTTCTACCTTATATCAAAGTTTCATAACTTCTTAAACCCGTTTACCTAGATGATAGCTACTATTTCTAAAGGCATGCAAGACACCTTATAAGGCCAGTTTAAGGTCTAGGGTCATAAATTCCTCTTATAGTTCATTTAATATAGGCATGGGAGAAATATGTCAGTCTAGGAAATAGAATGACATTGGGTTCACTGGGTTCATATTTGAGTTCTTGAGTAATAGTAATGCCAACATATTTTTAAGTTGAATTATAGAATTGTTGTATCATGATGTGAATGTGTAACTAAGAATGCCATTAGGTCTTAGAACGACAATGCCCTAGGTTGTAGTAGGGATGCTTGAAGGAATAATTAGGTTCCTCTAGATACCTAAGGGGTGTAAAGCAATTTCCCTAGATTTCCTCGGGATGTTGGATGGGTGCAACATATCCGGGGTTAACGGAGTTCCCTAAATGATGATGATGGCAGGAAATTCCTATTAAATATAACCTTTGTACATTTAAATTAAGTTAATGTTTTTATTGATATCTGTTATGTTATTTTATAAAAGGTTCTCAAGTAAGTTGATGATTGTTGTACTTTATATTGAGGCTTTCTTTATTAGTATGATGATCAATTTATGTAGTATAGACCGGTGGATCTTCTGCTTCTTGGGTATAGGCTCACGAGTGTTGATTTTACCTTTCATATCAATAGAAATCATGTCGATCCTCCCTGCTTCTACTTCCATTTATAATGGAGTACTTGTGGATCTTACTTGGCACTTTTCCAACTTTATGGATCCCAATTTTTTGGATATTTCCTTCATCCGATGTATTGCCATTCTATCCATTCACAAAGGGGTCCCTGTCATGACCCCAACTCCATCCCTAAGATCACAAGCGACGAAAGTTATTTTCGTGACGTCCCAAGCGTGTTGTCGTCCCATTCTTTTTATGTTTTCATTAAGCACATGTGGAAGCATACATACTGATGGTTTTATTAGTGATGGGCTTAAGGCCCGTCCGCCCATGTTGGGCCTAAAAGCCCGGCCCACAGGAATAGGGCCCATGGATGGAGGGAGGTATAAAAGGAGAAAGAGAGAGGGAGGAAGACACCCGTTGGCATAACGAAAGTACGTTCCTCTCCCTCTCTCCCTCCAAAAGACAAAAGTGCGCTAAAGGTGACGCCGTCTTCCCTTCAAGGCCAATCAATGTCATCGGATCGAATATGATCGGTTTCTCTTCCTCAATCTTCAGCATTGGTGTTTATAATCTGTGGCTAACAAGGTACGCTCGAATCCGTGGTGTGCTTTAGGATCGGTGATACGTGATTTTTCCCGGGCTTATCTTCCGCATTTGTTTTAGAGGTTCGATTTAGTGTCGAATCCGGTTTTCGGGGATTCGTTATTCCCAACACATACAATACTTGGACAACAACAAGCAGTTAGGAAAACAACCATTTAAAAACATACAATTACATCAGTTACATTTACAAGCCCTTTTTGTCATGGGCCGTTATATTTACAACTATCACATGCTCTACGCTAAAAAAGGCAAGGGTAAATCTTAGCTCCCTTATCGAGACTGCAACTCTGCCATACCTACAATTCTAAAAAACAATGGGGTGAGTCATGAACTCAATAAGTAAAACCCACTAATTCCCGAATAGGAGGATGCCTCGCCTATCAACAAGCATATAACTCATCCAAAACATTAGTTGATGACAGATCAATAGCAAACAAAATTTTTGTCTTAGGTGAAACATGAGGAATCCTTAATCAATAGTATGCAAGCATAAACCAATATTCACCCACAACATGAGGAACTCACACCTCACTCAATATTGTACAAGTATAAACAAAACCCATTCCATAATACAAGGAACTCACGCCTCACTCATATGCAATAATAACCAAAAATCCATTTCATAATGTGAGGAACTCATGCACACAAGATTCATTTATTAATAGTCAAAATCTGTCGACTCTTCCAAAATCCATCGGGCATTTGAACTTAATCGGGCAACATCCCCTAATCCAAGGTGATGGTGATCCTCCGACTATGCATCCGTCTAGCATCCAAACTTTATCAAGCAACGTCCCCTAATCCAAGGGTGACGGCAGTCCTCCGATGATGAGTTCGTCGGGCAACATCACCGAAATCCATCGGTTGACGGCTAGAAATTAGTCCATCGTGTGACCATGCATCAAGCATCATAATCCGGTTCTTATCTTCACTTTTAGTTCAAGGGCTCGAAGGTGTGCTATGCATAAGTGTGTGAAATAACTTATCGAAACCGAGACATTAAGCATGCCAAGCATGAATCAAGGATCATGATTTGATCCAACATGTTTGAGCACCGATCTAGTACCTAACTTGGCTCGGGAATGACATATCTCGATATCGCACCGAGACCATGATAGGATTGGCCCGTCGTGACATGTTCATCAACCTAGTGCTAGACTTGGCTCGGGAACGATACGCCTCAATATCACACCGAGACCATAAAAGGGCTGGCTTGTTGTGGCATGTTCACCAACCTAATACCAAAGTCGGCCTAGAGATGATACGCCATCGCACCAAGACTAAGAGAGGACTAATCCATCGCAATCTCACGTACGTCAAGGCTGCCAAAGCCCTTTTTTCGAAGCTCGGGCGTGAACTAAAACATACATATGTGAAAATGGTTTGAAATAGTTTTGTGAGGAAATAGCAAGCTTTCACAAAACGCTTTTAAAGTAGGTTTGTATCAAAGCAAAACCAAAACATATCAAATAAACAGACAAACCAAGCTTCTTCCAAGCAACTCAAGCTAAAGCACGAGCCAAAGCTCATCAAACAAGGATCAAATTTAATCAAGGAATAAGGTCTAAACCGATCCAAGCAAATACAACTGAACTTCAAACAACAAGTCAATCAACTTCAGTGATGGATCCGTTACACGCTCGGAATAGCATAACACAACGTCTTAGCCAAATATTAGTAAGTTCTACTTACTACACTTCAAGGAATGGCCTAGGTGACCAAGCAACGTGTAGGCAAGCAAACGGGCAAGAGGGGCGCGATCATGAGAAAGAAAGAGAAGGCAACGGTGAGGGTGAGGGTGAGGTTGAGGTTGAGAGAGTGAAGAAGAAAGAGGGGGTGGTGTGGAAATGAGGGAGAGGAATTTATAGGCAAACCCCTCATGATGATCTTTCCAAATAGACCAGTCATCTTCATGTAGGTGGACAATCTAGGTTGAGGAGGTGGCAAGCTAAAGAGATTGGTGGCAAGTCTAGTTCCTAGGGGCAACACTTGCTCATCTTTCCATTAGTCCATCTAAGGGGTTGAGTTATCATGGAATAATTACATGTAATTATTATGGGGACACCTAAGCAAATGACTAAGCCTATCTTATTTAATGTTTGGATTTTGAGTAATCATTAGGTTAGATATGTTCATACTACAAACTTGCTCTCCAAGTTTTTAGGTTAGGAGGCATTTTGGTCTATTTCTTTAAGGGACACCTCATCTTGGCATTAAAGAACTAGAGTCCAAAGATATTTAATGTATCATTATCCTAAATCAAGAACACTCTAGATTGGCTTGCTCCCCAATTTGGGTGTGCAGCAGCCATGCCCTTCAAGTTGGGTGTGTGGTTCTCCCATTCTAAGGCAAAAATAGTTTTGAGCAACTTTCGAAATTAGTACCATTACCTTATCAAATGGGCTCGAAAAATTATAAGTTTTAATATGTTGTGGAGAAGACCTTAAAATTTTTTTTTTATGAAGAAGTACAAGCTAAATTCGTTCCATGGAAAGAGAAAAAAATCATTGAACACAATCCAAAAATTCGTATGTCGAGCAGTCAGAGAGAGACTCATTTCAAAATCTAAATATTTACAATTTTTTTAAAATTTCTATTTGTCATAGAAATGGATGTCCTTTAAAAATTTCATGAATGAAGCATGATTAAATTTGAAAGAGAAAATCTTATAAAAATTCGAGAAGGCACCACTGCTCTCAGCGGCACAGCTGGCTCGGGCTTTCTCCCCCTCACGAAGGGAAGAAGTTTGAATCCCAAATGCGTCGTTAGGGATTCTTACTTGAAGTATCGTGGTGGTGGGTCCTGCAATTGCTCCTCCAGGGTTTGCTCACCAGGCTGTCGGCTTACAGGGTCCCCTGGGTTACCAAAAAAAAATCGAGAAGGCAACTTGGTCACCATTTTCACTATATGGGACATGTTCTAGAATGTGGATGATTGGGCCTTTGTCCCTACCATTTCATCTCAGAAAAATATAAAATTTAATTATGGTTTAGATCAAGATATTTAGAATAATCTTTATTAAGGCAGTTTCTCCAAATTCGAAGTACAAAGAGCTCTATGAAATTGGAAAACAACGAAGGTCTAGGGATTTCGTAAAACTGGAGAGTCAAAACCTATGAAACCTTAAGTGGCAAGCCTAAGGAGAATGGGTGGCTTCCTACTCAACCTTCAAGATCCCTTGTCATCATTCTTCTAGGCCATGAGTCACTCCCTACTATTAATGAGCTTATGACTCACCCTCTCCTAATATGTAACTATCCAAAATTTCGTGATTACATTTCAAGAGTAAGACTAATGGTGCCAAGTGTCTTACTTAGTCATCATGCATTAATAGGCTATCTTCCAAGAACATTAAATACACCATAGGAATTATCAAGTTAGAAGGCCATCTCTTTGGGCGAGAGTCAATCGAGTTCAATCACGATCGAATTGCCTTATTTGGCTCGAGGTTCGTGCTTAAGCCATGCCCAAACAAAGCCAAATGCAATCCGGGTTGGTTGGCCAAATTGAGTTCAAAATTCGCTTTATCAAGAAAAAAGGTCGTAGCTAGGTTGGCTAGCTAGGTCCTGGCCCAATTAGTTGGTCCTCTAATCGGTTTGTGGGCTAGCTTGTGGGTCAATTCTACTTAGCCAGTCCTGTGGTCAATCCTTGGGCCAATCGACCAGTTTTGTAGCCAGTCTTGTGACTAGTCTAAGGTTTTGCACCACAACTCCTGGTCAGTCCGAAATTGAACCACGTTGAGTTTATTCAATCCATGATCGATTATTGATTGTGATGTAATCATGTGGGATCAAACGATCCATCTCAATTCATAGTCACATTGGATCGATTTATGGTCGGCCACAACCAGTACAATGGCCGACTGGAATTACTCGCAACCGGTGCATTGACTAGGTGGAATTAAGCCATGACTGTCTGTCGATCCATGATGGTATGTGATCAACCCACAACCGATCCTTATGATCGAATAACCTTTTTATTGTAGAATACTCTATAACTGGACCTTGGGTTACCGATCCCTGAACGGCCAATTGACATATGACTGGCCTTCGGGTCGGCTTATGGCCAAGTATTGCCTTTGACATATCGGGCTTTGGTCTACTAGTCGGGGTCAAAATAGTGGTCAAAATCAAGGATGTTACAGTCCCGGTGAGCCCGGTACTCCTGGGCTTCCTCGCAGTCTTTGCAAGAGTGGGCGGATAGCTCCTAGGGCCAATCTCACACCCAAGTGATGATGGGAACAACAATGGTAGCAATACGGTCAACTAAAGCATGGTTAGGGAGGTGAAGCAGCTTTTTTGGATCTAAGAGATAGCTTTTGGGTGTAGTAGCATCAGAGGATAGGTGACTAGACATGTACAAGATGTCTCAAGGTCAGGATGGTACCATGGGTGATTTTGATGTAGTTCTTGACGAGTGTTTTTGGAATCCTCAGTATACCAACCATGTTACTTAAAGTAAATAAATAAAGAAATGAAATATGTTGGCCGGTTTTATATTTGTGCACGTGTTCCTTTGAGTGTTGATTGTCCTAGTATGTTCTTTGTCCATTTATACTTCCCCATGCATAAAAAGAGACGGAATATGTTAACTGCACTAGAGGTGACGTGTTGGGGTGTCATACCCCCCCCCCCAAAAAAAAATCCAACTCGCTATCTCTCTCTCACATCTTTTTTTTTTTTTTACTCTTGTTTCTTTTCCTGTAAATTTTGGAAGCTTTTTTCTAATGGGTCTCATGCAGGGTCACATTAGCACCACATCTTTATAAAACATTAAAAAAGGTTACATCAATTATTTCCATCATTCAAATTGGCCAAAGTTTAATTATAGGGATGCGATTGTACTTGGTTTGAGAAATTTTTAAGATTTTATTTAAATTTTTTAAAGTTTTAGGACTCAATTATATATTAGTGACAAGTTTTTATAACTTTTTGTACACTTATTCCTTTTACTATTAATCGCTTTACTTAAACTAAGCTTTGCATGAAATGACTAACACAATAACCAAGAGGGGGGATTGATTATTTTAGGAAAATTAAAGCTTATAAGTGAAGGATGTTTATATATGCTTTTGTATGAACAAGAAAATAATAATACAGAAGTGAGGCAGTAACTTTTATCAAACTAGATAATAAATTTTTTAAAGAGATTAAAAATGTGCAAGACAAATTTATAAGGGTTTGGCTTTCTGCTTGACCTATTCCACTTTCTTAACTTTAATAGCCATAATTAGGTTGGTATTCCTCGTAAGGGGTGTTTGGTTGGGCATTCCCAAAGCCCCTTGGACCCCCAAAGCCCATTGGGGGAAAATTTTAATGTTTGACAAATTTTTTGGAAGTCCCTTTGCCCAAGTATGAGCATTCGGAATGCTTAATGCCTAATGTTGGGGATGGGCAGCATTGGGCATTGGGCATTTGAGAAATGCCACGCCTACTATTCATCATTTTTCTTTCTTGTTGTCTTCTTCTTCTTCTTTCCGGCCACCGAGCTTCTTCGGTAGCCACCGCCACTGCCGCCCGAGGGTCGCGCGTCGCCGGTGACCACCGTCTGGGGATGTTGCGATGCGCAACCCAGGCGGCACGAACCTCAGGCGGCGTCGACTGGTTCCGAGCAAACCGGGCGACGCCGCCCGAGGTCCGCGTCGGTCGCCGAGGTCGCGCGGACCTTAGGTGGCGTCGCCCGGTTCCGCGTGACCTCGGGCCACCAAATCTGGCGGTCCGGAGGCCAGATCTGGCCATCCGGTGGCTCTATGACCTTAGGCGCCTAAGGTCGCCCGCTTGGTTCGCGCGACCTCGGGCCGCCATATCGGCGGTCCGAAGGCTGATCTTGCCGCCGGACGGCCAGATCCGGCCTCTGCGCCTCCAGTGCTTGAGGTCGCGACCTCGGGCGCCGCTGAGGTCGCGACCTCGGCGGCGGCGATCACGCCGTCCGGCATCGCATCGCCGCCGGATTTGATTTTCAGATTTTTATAAAAGAAAATTAAAAGCAAAAGCCCATTTGGAATAAAATTTGCCAAACAATATTTTCGCACAAGCAATTTTCAATGCGTAAATTTGCCAAACGGCTGAGCATTCCCGAAAACCCCTTTATTCCTAAAGATATTTGCATTTGGCCAAAAACATTCCCCAAAAGCCGAACCAAACGGGCCCGTAATCCTCAAAATTCTGCAGTTTGTAAAAAGTGTTGCTTCTACTAGATAATTCTCCAGACATAAAAAACCCTCACAACACCATATTTCCTATCTTCCCAAATTATTAAAATTCAGCCCTCCAAAGAGAATTACAATAAAAAGCAATCAGTTTTGCTCAAAGGCAGGCAGACGACACCAGGCGGCAAAGTGAGAATGAAAGTTCTGAATTTCGGCCAATCTTCAAAGCCACATTTGATTTGTTTAAATAGACCTCAAAAAGTCAAAGTGTGCGTTAAAAACGATCTCGCGGTCAAAGGAGCCGTTGGACTGCCTTCTTTGGCCATTGGACTTGCTTTCTACGTGATCAAAGAATGATGTGTGGACAAACCTGAGAAAGCCCAGAAATGAAGCCATTTGTTTATGCAGTCTATCTGACATCTGATCTGCCTTCACAAAAATGACAAAATTGCACTAAAACTGCATTTCTTTGTAATTGATAGAATTTGGTTGAACTTTAACCAATTTTTTGAAGAAATATTGAATTGGCAAATACGCGACCAATTTTTGGACAATGCGTTATTGATAGATGACCCCATTTTTGCCACATCAATAAAAATGGATCTAATTTTGATCAAAATGTATCGACTGCCAAAACAAGTGTAATGAGAGAAATCACACAAGTTTAGGCAAGGGAGGGGAAGATGTTTCTAAATGTTTCTCTATCCACGCTATATTTTGTCCCCTCTCCTACCTCTTAGACAAAGCCTTAGGGATCACTAGTGAAATCTATCCCGCAATCATATTGTAGTCTAGTTTAGGATACTACTAGCACCATGGTTCATTATTAAGTCTATTTCTGCCGTAAGTAAGGATTAATTGCTGTGGCCCAGCCCATGATATTGCGTCCGGTAAGATTGAAATTAGATTTACCCTACTGAGAAGGTCCATATTCAATCTTCTTCTTTTTTTTTTTTTTTTTTTTTAAATTTGTTCACATATGTGAGTATAGAGATTCAACTATCTCAAGACCCACAAAACACTTTACAAGTCTTACAAATCCATTAAGTCAAGAAAAGTATAAAAAAAAAGTGCTAAATTTATTATATTAATACCAATTCAATTCTAAATTTTTCATTTGTATTATTTTAGTCATAAACCTTTTGATTTTATAATAATAAAAAGTAAAATAAAGAAAAAAATTTAAGAAATGTAAAATTTATCGATGCCAAAGACTTGGTCGTATCACATGGAATGACTAATGTCTATGTCGGTATTCCCGATTAAAATTAACTATATAAACTCCATTGGCACAAATGCAAAATGTGTAGGACTCCATTAGCACAAATGCAAAATATTTAGAATTAAATTAGTCCAAGTAAAAGTTTTATGATTTAATTGGTACCAATTCAACAAGATTATGACTTTTTAGTACTTGTTCCTAATTAAGTCTAAGCATTTAATTTTTGCAAGTAGCTCTAATCAAGATCAGCTTCCGTGAGAGTGATGGGACTCAGACAACCAGTCTTCGGTCCTCGTACTGGAAATCTCCCGATTCCAAATGATTTCCAAGACGCGTTACGACTCAATAAATCAAACACTTGAAGGTTCTACGAGACGAATGGGGAATCCATCCCCCTCGCATTCATACTATGTCGTCGGCAGCCAGTAACGACACCAGCCGAGCGCGGTTCCTGCACAGTTGTTTCGCAAGTTGGCCAAAATGGACCGGCCAAGGTGGCGGACTCCCAGCAGGGTGGGAATCGAGTTGTACGTTTAACATTATTGCTTGAGAAGCGGACCAAGGAAGCTGGTACAAAATGGGACCAAGCTTTCAATTCTTTTTACTTCTCGGATGCTTCTCTCCCTCTCCCTCTCTCTCTCTCTCTGTCTATCTCTCTAGTGATTTGGACGTGGTGTTGACCGGGAGGACAAATTGAATCTTAATTTATTCACGTCCACCGGGAGGACAAATTGATTATTGATTTATTCGAAGGGAGCAAAACCCATGAAACAAGTACTGTGGCTGCGGGTGAGCACTTGGTCAATGCTGTTTTCATATTTTATGGGGAAGTGGGGATGGAAGCGGGTCAAAAAGGCTTAATGATCTTTAAACAAAAGCTTAATTATCTTTAATCAAGTTTCTAGACATTTCTTCCGAGGTAGTGGATTTTTGTTGCACGCTCTCTTCACATAAAAGCATTTTTGTGGTTTGTTGGGCTCTTGAACCTTTTACCAAAAAACAAAGGAAAAAAGAAAGAAAGAAAGAAAGAGAGCGCTTTGCTTAGCCTTTGGTTAGCATTGTTAAATATGATTGTCACATTAGTCACGCTGTCATTTAGGACTCAGCTGATATGTGACCGCAAAATTTTAAATCCAGTAAGGTATGCAAATAGATGGAGAAGAAGCTATATTGTAGCACATCTCCAAAATAAGGTTTTATAGTCAGTCTTTAAAGGACCTTTTGCGAGCATATTTATGATTCATGTGATGAGAATCTAGAACCGACCATCTTTACTTTATGAACCAAATTTTTAAATTCATCATAACTTAATTAGGCAATTGCTTAATTCATGAAGGTCGATCCTATAAGGAATCGGAATCCCACGCCATAAGTATTCCAATTCCCCTAAGAGGTGAACCAACCTCTCCACTTCTCGAGCCTAGGGCATGATCCCTGGTTATATTGTCACATCAAGGTCTGCGAGAGTTGCCATTGTAAAAGAAAGGGCTCATGTGTGAAGATTATGCCGTCAAGATCGTGGAAAGCTCGTCGCACCAGCCACAGTACGATCCTGCTATGAGAGATCAACACGCTTATAAAAAGAGGTATGAAGGGAACAAATTGACATTAACAATCAGCACCAACCTTGAGACTTTTTCTTTCCTTGTCGGTAATACCCTCTCCATAGCTTGAACCAGTGATCTTGTATAATGAAATAGAGGGGACTTGAAATATGAGAAACGATAATTTCACAATCAAAAACTTGTCCTCTACAATTTTTTTTTTTTTTTAATTCTATATTTCGATTGGACTGATTGGCCCTTGAATTTCGTCCATAATATCTATGAGGATTCTCCAAAATTGTAAAAATAAAATTAAGTTTTAACAAATTGACCAAATAATAATTCCAAACTCATTTTAATTTCTTCTTTGAGGGTGACAAACCTGGCTCGGCTATCCTTTTCATGCTAAATATCTCTTTCCTCTCGATGAAGCGTTTTCTTCTAACGTTCCATTTTTTCCCCTTTTGGGGCACTTGTTCAACAATAACCTGTGGCTATGGCATTTAAGAAAATATGGAGCTCATTTGTCATCTCTAAACATTTATCTCTTGTTAAATTTAAAATTGGAATGGCATATATAAGGGAAATATCTTCAAAGCCATTCTCGGATAATATATCTTATCTTAGGAGTAATGTGTAATAATAATTTTAAGGAATTATATTTTGCTTGTAATTATGTTGAAAATCTAAAGTCATATTTGATAAGAGATCTGATTTATAAGGAAATTATCTGTAATTTAAATTTTAATCTTGCTAACTTTACCTGCAATTATGAATGAATTTCACATACGTTTAGATGTTATCATAAAATTAATCATTGAACGCATAAATTATATGTATCTTAGTAAAATAAGATGAAATCAGACAACTTTAAAACATATCTTGTTGCCGAATAAACTATTTGTATTTTGATGTATAGCTTATTTGATTAAGCGAATAAGTTGCAATTAATATGTATATTCTTGAGGAAATATTAAGGAAAATATCAAGCTAAAAATATTAAAATGAAATACCTAATTAAACCGAGAAAAATCTAAAATTCTAAATATTACCAAAAAAAAAAAAAACTATTCATAGCTTATTCAATCGAGTACATTACAACTAATATATACGTTCATTTATTTTAATAAACAATAAGCTTAGTGAGAAAAAAAAAAAGGAGCAGCTATTTCCGCAACCAAAAATGAATCCGGGCATGACATTTTGGTCTAATAGACAATACTACCCTTGTATATATATGTGTGACTCCCATAAATGCACAAAGCGGGTCCCCACTATACTAGGATATGCATTTCAAGGCCCTCAAATGGCTGAGTTGAGTTAGGTAAAAAATAGTCCGACATAAATTGACCATTTTAATCCATTTTGACACTTTTATATACAATATAAATTTAGTGACCTATAATTGTACCCTATCGATTCACATCACTAAAACACATAGATTTTTTTTTTTTTTTTTTTTAAATATGCATATAGTATAAAAGATAAAAGTTTTAGTAGTTTTGTAAGGTTCCAATAAGACTTTTGACTTGTTTGTGAATTTTTCTATATTGCAAAATATTAAAATTTTACAATAAAATATCCAACATCTTTTCAAATCAATAAGTCAATAAAAAATTGACACCTGATATCATATACTAATTTTCATGATTATCTATAGCTTGAAAGATAAATAAAAAAAAATTACTATTTTTCAATTTTGAAAAACGAAGAAGATCATAAATAGAAGATAAAACTAGAGAATAAATTGCCCCACCCGAAAACCCCTAGCTTGAACCTGAAGACAAGTGAAGAGAGATTGTGGGTAGGTTGGGCTTTGAACCCATTAAGAAAACACATTTTATTGGACTTAATTACCCAAACTCATATAAACTCATTTAAAAATATTAAGGCGCGTTTAGTAATCATTATGTTCTAAGGAACAATTTTGCTCAGAAATGATTTTTGTTTATTTTGTTCTTGGAAACAATTTTTGAGTTTTTGAAGGCGCTTGGTAATTATACAAAATTTCTATTCCTGTGATAGAAATGTGTTTGTTAAGGTTCTTAATTTTTTGTTGTCTATTTTAATTTTTAAATACTTTTATTATATTTTCTTATTTTTCCTTTTCTCTTCTTCTTCCTCTTTTTTTGTGGCCGGTTCTTTGGCCACCACCATGGCCGACAACTAGTTGGTGAGGTATGGTGAGCTCATTGGAGGCTCGCCTAGCCACCATGAGCCTCGGCCTCACCTTGGTTAGATGAGGTCAATCTCGCCTAGATTTAGTGAGGCTAAGCTCGCCTAGCTATTGATAAGGCTCAAGTTGACAAGCCTCACTATGGCTTGGCATTGTCGAGGCCAGCAATGCTCCAACAAGGTCGCTGGCCCTCATCTGGCTGATCACTGGCCATGGTCGAGGCCGGCGACGGGCCAAAAGGAAGAAGAAGAAAAGGAAAGAGAAGATAAGATAATTATTCTCGAAAATAAAAAATGGCTTTTTTCTACTTTTTGATTCTGTTCAAAATTTATTACCTAGAATGAAAAAAAAAAAAAAAATTGCTCCGGGAATAAAAATTAACCAAACCAATTTCTGTTCTTTTTTTTTTTTTTTTTTTTTTGAACAAAAGAATAGAATCAATTGTTTCCGAAATATTACCAAATAGGCCCTTAGCTAACCCATATATGACCAAACTCATCATTTATGGGTTAATAAATGGGTTTTCAACCCATTTCGACACCTCTAGTTGTAATTAAAAGAGTATTGAAGGAAAATTTGTCCTAGTCTTCTCTATAGAGTAGACAGTGGGACCAAAAGAAGTATCTTCTTCGGAATGCGTATAGCATGTGCACTAATGGATTATGTGGTGGATAAAACTACTAAGGCTAATAATAGAACCTAAAATGGGATCGAATATGTTGAATAAAGATATTGAAAATCTTTCATGGAATAACACAACAATTAGCAAGCTAGATTATGAGAGATGTTGATTAGCTTGTGTGATACTAGTGCACAAATAGAGCAAATGATGGATAATGAAACTATATCACACAACAATAAATAATAGTTTGATTTTATACCAAAGTCTACATCCATTCTCCAACTAACAACGAGTAGCTAGATTCCACTAGGAATCAATATTGCAAGTTATGACTGGCAATTGTTGTTCCTTTTACAAAATAGATCATGCTATCTTGTACACTTGACTATCTACAATAACAATGCTAAACCTTTACAAAAATATCAGATAAAGAATAGAAAGGATTTTTAGCTCAAAGCACAACTATAGTTCATATCGCATTTGAACTTTTCGGGCTTTGCTAGTCCTTATTCATAGGAGTCTTCAATATAATCATTGGAGATCATTGGAGTGACGTAGCTAGTCGTTTGAGAGTAGCCAGAGATCTAAGCCAAGATCAAGATTGCTGATATAATTGTTTCTTCAAACACCTCTAGGTTTCTAAAAATGGAGTTTGTTGTATTTGTCACTTCATTGAGACATAAACATTTCAATTGCTTTTCTAATATCTTTTCCAGTTTTTTAGACAAAACTCAATCTTTGTAATAATGGCTCTTATCCATACCATCAACAATCATCTCCAAACACATATCTCATCGTCGTTGATGGTAACTCATCATCAGCACGATTCGAGACTCATCATTAGCATGTGCAAATTATTGGTTGACGATCTTCAGTAACAATACTAATGAAATGACATGCAATGATCAGTTCAATGATCCTTCCACATTTATCAGTACCCAAAGACCCTCAAGAATGCTAGCTTGACTTGGGTACTTCTAAGTTATCATGAGATACCACTCACATTGGTACTTGTTCAATTAATTGTCATAGCCTTGTTTATTGTCTTTGTTGATACAAAGGAATCATTGATATCTGCAAACCTAATTTATCATCTATACTTATCATAGTAGATATTGGTACTAAAGATAGTTTTGAAATTATTGAAATTTCATTGGAAAGTTCCCCCAACAAAACCCTATCACAATACAAAAATTACATGGAAATTTAAGGCATGTTTGGTAATGTGCCAAATGATGTCTGGTTTTATTATTTTCTTCCTCGGAAAAAAAAAAGAATAGAAATTCATTTGGAAACTTTTTGTTTTAGAAAATAAATTTGGAACATAACCAAAAAGTAAATAAAAAAAAAAACTTCTTTGTTCTTAGAAACATTTCCAGAATCAAGACCGAACTCTCTCTCTCCTTCTTCTTCTTCTTCTTCTTCTTCGCAACCTTGCTAGAGCGTCGTCGACCCTTAGCGAGGCTTGGCCTTGCCTTGGCTAGGCGAGGGGCCACCATGAGGTTGGTGTCACTTGACCATGGTGAGGCTAACCTCGTGGTGGCCTGGCTGAGCTCCAACAACCGACTAAAGGAAAAAGAAGAAGAAAAAAAAGAGAAAATGTAATAAAATTATTTGAAAAATTAAAAGAAATTCTAACTTACAAAAGAATTTGAAGGTTGTGTTATATGTATTTCTATTCCATGAATAGAAATTTTGGACAATTACCAAACATTTTCAAATATTCAAAAACTTGTTTAAGAAATGGAATTTAAAAAAACCCATTTCTAAGAAAAAAAAATTATTCTCGAAAAAAAAAATTGTTACCAAATGCGTCCCTAGTGTTTTTAAATCAATTGAATGGGCATCCCATTAATGAGCTCCTTCAATGCAATTATTCACTAATCATCATTTTGGAGAGCTGAATAAGCCAAACATTACAACACCAAGCAACTATACTCTTAAAATTATTTTCAAATTGTATGCTTTATATTATGAGTCCATATGTTGCCTTGGATATAATTGGGATCTTCTGTTTAGGATGATCATGGTCGACCATCTTAACTTAAGCATGGTCGTCTAGAAGAAAAGCAATGTACTAGTCATGTAAGTTAGCGGCTATTACATAGCAATCACAATGCCCTCGAGACATGATCCTAGAAAATGTTTAGACTAACCATCCATATATCCCAGTAAAGTTTCTTATCCTACGTACCCCCTTGCCACAAATTCCACATTCACACCAAGTAGAATTTGATGCAATGAGCCAGGTTTGAAAACCACACCAAGGGAGAAAAGAGAGGAAAAACCATGGGGTCATGAGCTCACCTGTTGGAATATTCGTGGCTAGTGTCAGAGGTTGTCAATTTCACTACTTTGTCCAAAGTAGTGGCGAAAATACATAAACCTATTAATATTCTCGATGGTGGAAGGATTCGTCATACTTATCTTGATATTCCCCCCCATCACCAATATGTTATTATATAGACGCTTGGTTTTTCAAAGCAAAGCATTACGCAAGAGGGGATGTATAAGCAAACTCCATATGGTGACTCATAATGGCCCGTTTGCGTGGCCTCGCATTGATTATGCGAAGAGCATAAAAAAATGCAGGAGGACAAAAGCAAAAATGCAAAGCAACCAACTTTGAAAGTTGAGAGGGAGGGGGCATTGAAAAGGGGGCAAACAGATAATAGGACCAGAAGCTCTTGCGAGACGTAAGAACAAAGAGGCCCACGAATGAAATGTGAACGGCGACAAGCAAAGGAGCAAGCACACTTTAAAGCAAGATAAGTTTTAAATTTATTTATTTATTTAATTTAGGAAAAGCAAGAGAAGTTGGGTAGAACCTGCACGTATACTTGCTTTTTTTCTTTTTTTTTTTTTGGGCATTCACACTTCCAAAGGGCAAAACCCCTTTCGAGAGAAAATCATTATCACCACCTATAAATATACCGACAGGACAATTTTTTGATTGCCTCCATAAGGCTGACTGAGTTTTTCAGTCTTTCACTCAATTGCACATTTGATTTTCTTATTGTCTTCATAAAATGTCAGAAATGATTAGAGCAACGGCAACCGAGTTTTAGGTGGAGCAGCAAATCTGGGACATCTAACCGTGGGTCCCAACATCACCCCACCTAAAACCAGCTTAGAATTTGTACGTTCATTTAACCCTAAGGTTTTTTGCAATAAAGAAAAGTTTGGGTCTTTTCGAAATTCGGGTAATTTTCATGAATGGGCCATTTTCCTATACCACACATACGGGATAATTACTGAAGACCCTCTAATATGTGCACCTAAGAATGTTCAAATAAAATCGGTAAAGTATAATAGTTCGAACTCACATCTTAAGTGAAGAAGACGAAGCTGCTTTCAGCTTTGAGCGAATTTCATGTTTTTTGTAACAATAAGTCCTTACTATTGTATACTCTCGGGATCAAATTCAAAGTGTATTTTGAGAAATGTGAGGCGCAATGATATCGCATCAACTACATTATGGATTAATTGCATATTGTGCTTTTTATTTGTTCGTTAGCTATTATGTAATTGTCAATAATAGCCAATGGGCTGTCTACGAAATATCTTTTTCACTTCCATTAGGCTTGGATTCTTTGTTATATTACCAAAATACCTTTTTTTCTCTTTACTCCCTTTCCTCATAGTAGTATATTGATTGTAATTAACGATATCAATACCATTATTAACCTAATTCTACCGGACTTCCTTTACCAAATATCTAACAAGTGGTTTAAATAACGGCTTGCAGCGAGGCTCGCTAGTGTCACCCGGTACTAATGGATCGTGTGAACCCAATAGCATAAGCGAAAGGAGGCTCCGATGGATCTTGGATATCAATATATATATATAGTAAACTTAGGACTTGCACATTCAATAAGAACTTGTCATATGCTCAAAAAGTAACTAACATCTTACGTAGTTAAAAAAGAAAAATGAGTCTCATGCTTGAAAAATTACTAATATTTATTATAAAAAAATTGTAGACGTTCATTCAATTTATTTTGCAATTCAATATTTAGGTATACGTGGTCCCTCCGCTTTTTTTTTGGTTTGGGGGTGTTCATTAGATGAGATTATCACGAGAAGTCACAAGGCAAGGCTCCTTAAAAAACGGGGCAAAAAGACAAGCATGTGAGGGTAAAAGAGCCGAATGTGCTTGGCGTGGGCAACATGAAAACACATTAGATCATGGAGGCTCGCTGGCTATCAGGCGGCTTGTGGGAATGAGTCTCCCTATGTTTTAGACTTCCAAGAAAGATGAAGAGAAAATATGACACCAGCCATATTATTAATAACAATTTGATATAAATACGAAGATATTTGATTTTATTTATCCCTATGAATAGATATATTTCTCCACCTTGTGCATGCTGAGTTTTGCTATTGAATATCATATGGTGGACTAATCAAATGTGAATCATAGCCTGTCCCAACATACCCCACCCCCTCTCCGGCCCCCGCCCCAAAAAAAAAGTCAAAGGTCATTTTCTATGCGCCAAACATCTTTAGTTTAACTTAGATAAAATCTAATCGTGGAATAGGATGTCATGGTGGTGAATATATATCTAAGATATCCTATCTATGCTTGGTCACGATCCTTCTTCGCGGATACGATATTCAACCTCCTTCAATAGGTTTTCTCGCTTTAACATCTCTCAACTCAATAGGTAATTAGTGTCACATTATGCTAATAATTCGTGTCGTTTGGTATCATGGATAAAATATTTTGGCTAGATTACAGAATCTCAGACCGTGCTGTATGAGGTTTATATTCCTCCTAGTTAATTCATTTTTTTTTTTTATTAGAGCCATGTTCCTCGTCTCATGTAAAAAGTCGCATCCCTGCCCAAACAAGATATTTCATGCCCTTCAACCAAGTTGGCAATATGATAACAATCTTGCATTATAAAGATGTATGAACAAATCCCAAATTTCCAAACAGGTAAAGTCAAGATCCCCGAGGGGCCAATCATCTATTTAATTTAAATCCCAATTGAGCCTCAGCATAAATGATCCCAATTTAGGCGAAATGCACTTTAGTTTGGGGCGTTGAAGCTAATGGTGGCACGGTGGCCCGACCTATGCATAGGCGGTGCACCAAGAAAAGTCGCAGTTTTCCCAGAGCTGCCCGGGGGGGTCAAACAAGGGGGGCAGGTGCATTCCCTCCTTTGGCCAACACCGAGATCTGTCAATTCCTTCGCCATGAGAAGAGAGCCATTTTCAACCATATGATCGGGTCAGATTTTTACGTCCAGATTATATGCCTTACAAGGTGTTAGGAACAAAAAGTACTCGAGAGTAGAGAGAGAGAGAGAGAGAGGGAGAGGAAGAGGGAGAGAGGGAGTCCGAGAGCGTTTTGATTTTGAAGGAAAGACGGGGACAAGAGCCATTTGGTAAGCGGCCAACAGAACACATTTTTGTCTCGGTTGGGTGCTCTCTGTCATTCAATACGTATTTTATTGAATTTTCTCTCCCCAGGAAACTGCCCTGTTCTAACCTCTCTATTATTTCCTGTCTCTCTCTCTGTCTCTCTGTCCCTCTCTCTCTTTTGGGTTGCCTTGTAAATTACAGATTACTGTTCTCTTTAATCTCTCTCTCTCTCTCTCTCTCTCTCTCTCTGTTCTCTAGCATTTCATTTCTCTATCTCATATTCTTCATCCCAAGGCCTTCTTTCTATCTCCCATTTGCTAAGCGGCGACTTATTCTTTTTCCCTTTTTTCCTTTCGTTCTCTTCCTTATTTTCTCCGCAAAGCAAAGGAGAACGCCGAGGGGATAGGCGTAGAGGGATTGGAGCCCTTCGCCTTCCGAGACCCAGATTTAGATCCATGTTTTAGCTCCGTTTTCAGCTCAAAGGTACAATCTTTATGCTTTTCTCGTCAAGATTTTTTAATTTACAGATGATCGGTAAATTATAGCTGAGGATTCCGTTTTTTTTTTTTTTTTTTTTTTTTGGTTTAAAATCTTTTGGGTTGTTTTTTTGGGGTGCTTTGTAGATGTTTAGTTTTGTTTTGATGGTTGACCGTGAACAGGATTTTTGTCTTAGATATGGGTTCGATTTGTTTGGACGAAGCAGAGGTGAGCTCGTGGGAAGTTTTGAGCTTCAGAACTTTGGAGTTTTCGTTGCTTTTGAGTTTTTTTTTTTTTTTTCCTTTGGCTAGCTTGTTAAGTGCTTTGACTTGTCAAACGATTCATCTGAGCTGTTACTTGTGAGAAATGGCTGTGTAGATCCTTGAATTTTTTTAATGGAAAATAAATCCTTGTATTTCCCAGCGGATCTCTTTGTGTTTTCCTATTTCCGTTAATTTTTTTCCCTGCTTAAAGACTGCAAAAGTTACGTTTTTTCCTGGATTATTTCTCAAATGTCATGACTAAATGATGGTATTAGGTGCAGGATTTTAAAAATTCAAACTTTAGGTAGGAGGCGATGCAGCAGCAATTTTTCTCAGCTTCTGCTAATTTCCATTACCCGATTCTGATACAATTTTTTCTTTTAATAAAGTTGTCTGTTGTTATACCATGAGCCCAGGTTGCCCTTTCCCTTCCTTTGATTCTTATGATTGTTGAAAATTTTTCTCTTGTAATCTGTAAGTGGCATTTTCTTTTCTTAGGAAAAAGCAGTGTATCCACAGCTGTCTGGTTTGGACCTGCTAGATTGATGCCACAGATTGTATCATTTTATCATAGAGGATTCCTCAGAAGTTCTAAGCACTGCTGCCTTGTAAATTAGGTGGCCTTTGATGGAGCTGGGCAAATTCACAAGCTTTTGTAGTGTCCAGGCTTCAATGGCGGATGTTGTTGAGCTTCAATTTTCAGTTAAAATAAAGTAGATGAAGTTTCTTGGCCCCAGAAACTCTTTAGAAGAACGAGATCAAAAGAACGTATGTGAATGCTGATAAGACAGATTCTTAATTGCTCTTTTATGTAACCAAAATGTGTCCATTTGTACATTTGCTTAGTGTATCCTATTGAGTAACAAGTAAGAATTTCAACCTAATCACTAAGGGAATATCTTAGTTGATGATATTTAAGCAATCAAAGAGTCTATTGCTTAATGGGAGTGTAAGCATATATGCAACATTTTCACGTTCTTTGTAAGTGAAATGCTGACTTTGATATTTATCTTTGTCCATCCTGTCATTGCAGATATTCTATTGCAGTTTGGACCAGGTTGATACCTCCTAGAGTTGGTGTGACGACTCTGCCTTCACAACATAATTTGTGCTGAACTATGTCAGCCCCGATGCAAGGGCAGAGGGGTACGAGCAGTTCCTTGGCTGCAGGTTTTGAGTTTGAACATGGATCTTCATCAAATAGTGCTGCGGTAGATCAGCAGCTCTGTTGGAATAATATGCTGAATCAGGCAGACAGCCGAGTGGTGGACTACATTCCACCACCAAATAATAACATTACCTTTCTGACCTCTATTGGTCATGACTTGCCAAACTTGGCCAACTGGGGTCCAGGTGGAGCCAGTTCTAGTGACATGCATCCTGAAATTGGTAGCAATGAACGGAAAACAGAACATTCATGGCCAGCTTCAGTAAGTGCCTATGGTGGACCTGGTCCTTTACCGGAAGATCGGAGATTTGAGCAACTGGGTAGTGTTCGTCCATTGGATAATGTTAGTATGAACCCTCTAGTGATTCATAGTTCCAGTTCTAGTTCAATGCCACCAAATCTTAATGTGCCAGCTGGTTTTGTTGGCCATGGTAGTGAGAGTTCGCCACTTTTGGAATGCCCTAATTTGTACAAGCCCAGTAGGTCGGGTGCCCAATGGCTTCCAGCTGGTAATAGCTCCGATCCTTTTATGGTTGCTTCTAGCAGTGGTGCTGGAAATTTCGGCGAAGACAGTGATGGGAGACCTGGCAGCCTGTTGGATGGTCGCCGTATACCTTGTAAAAGGAAGTCATTTGAAGGACACATTGGTCCATCTTCTAATGTCGGGAGCTCTAGTTATTTGCAAAATGTGGAAGCTAATGCTTTGCCCAATCTTCTGATTGGCCGGAATTTTGATGGTACCACGGTTTCATCTTCTGTTCCAGAACAGGCAGACCCAAGAAGTGGATTGGGTCTGAGAGGAGCCAGTTCTCGTAGTCTGCCCGATTTAAGTGCTGCAGGAAGTGCAGAAAACATGCAGAGAAACTTCGGGGTGAGGGTAAATGCTTTGGGTCAAAACATGCCCACTCCCCCCATTTCATATTCTGCCGGTACTGCAAATGGTGTTTTTAACCACGGTTTTGCGTCTAACCAGCCATCTTCGAGACTTCTAACAATTGATCCTTCATTGGACTTAAGGCCAATACCTGTAGCCAGTGACACAAACGTGCAACACCAGACTAGTGTACTTCCTGTTCCAACTTTGCCACCCAGTGGGTCATCAATTCGATGGAGTAGAGCTCTTGTTTCACGAGCTTCTGGTTCATCTAGCGCGGTTCTCTCAGGAAATAGAGATGCTGGATTGCATGATGAATCCAGCTCAAGCAGCAATGGGAGAAACATTTTAGAGCAGTCCATGTTTGTTCCCTCTAGTGAATTGGGAAACTCGGTTCCGAATCCTTCTGTTAGGAGGAGTGCTGGTGGAAGCAGTGGCATTCCTGTAAATATTGCTTCTAGTTCTCGAAGTGGCCCAAGTTCAAGCCGCCAATCATCCCATGGTCATTGGGCACCTCATCACAATCATCATCCGCCATGTCCTCAGAGGGTATCTGAAATTGTTCGCCGGTCTTTGATGTCTTCTATGGGTTCTGAGCCGGAAGGCCAAAGTAGCTATGCTGCACGTGGCTCAGGGCCTCCTGCTTCTTCACCAGAGATTCTGCTTTCATCTAGATCTGGTTTCCAGGGTCAGGCGATTCCTTCCAGGTCAACACATTGGACAGAGAGACAAGGAGATGGTGCAGTGGGTTTTCCCCATCCCATGCGAAGTTTGGCTGCTGCTAATGAAGGGCGAAGAAGGCTTGTATCCGAGGTTTGTTTAGCTTTCATTTCTATCCTGAGTTCTCACTATTATTTGTTGAAAACTGGAGCTGTTGTAAAGTTTTAGGTGATACATCCCTTAAAACCTGTGGTATTCGCACCCATTTTCAGTATCTTCTAGTTTTAGTGTGGATATTGTTTGACATGCTAGTGTTATATCTGAACTTTTTAAGATGATGCTGAAGAACTATTTTACCTACGACTTTGCTTCCCTTTGCACCTTGATCTTTGGAGCTTAACATGTTTCCATGTACAGGTGCGAAATGTCTTGGATTTAATGCGCCGGAGTGAGGGCTTGCGTATTGAGGTCAGTCTTGTATGATTTGTTATACTTTGAAATTGTATTTTTTATAGGACAATGGACTGGTTCATATTAAACAATTGCACTGAGCTAGTGAGGGGGAAAGCAAGCAAAGTGAATAATCAGGGAATGTCATTAATGGTATTTGGATGAATGTTGTTGAAATAAACAGCTGCTAATTGTTGGTCTTTTGCATGGGATATAGACATGGAACTTTGTATTTGTATTGAAGTCTTTGAGTCACTGAGTTGAAATTTCGATACTGTTCCTGCCTTATAGGCTGAGCTTTAACAATTACTTACGAAACCTTGACTAGACAAAGTGTCTAGATAGAGTCTCTACTTCTCATAAGGGAAGAGGCAGCGAGTAATATTTTGCTCACTAAATGAGAATGGCAACCCTTTGCATAAAACTATGAGCGTTGAAATTCACTAGTCAGTGCCAAAGAGGATGGATCCTTGAGGTGGATGTAATCTACACTACATAATTATGCAGTAGCTGGGGTAAAATTAATTATTTCTTTCTTTGATGTGAAAATGTTATCTTATGACAGATAAACAAACACATTATTCCTCATAGTATCTGTCAGTTAACAAGGATTCCTTCCCAAGCCCCTTCCTCTTTTTAATTGGAAGAATATGTAGTTGACTGACCATCATTTCTAAGATAGCTGCATGAACCATAAGTGGTTGCTTGGAACTTTTTTTCTTTATCTGTTCTCAAGTTTCTTATACAGAATGCAAGTAGATGCAATTTTCTGTTTGCTAGCACAAAATACACTTGATGGATTCCAACATGAAATCATCTTCTGTTATCATCTTGTTTAAGGTTTTAATTATGTCTCATAAGGACTGTTGTTGCATAAGTCTAGATCTTGGATGATGAAGAAGCGAAATCATCATTTCGGAAATAGGCTCTGAAGCTCGATGAAATTTTCGAGATGGGTTAATAGGGAGTTTCTTCTAGATTGCTAGGACTGCGTATATATCTGATAGAAGTTGCTTTTATGCTTGATGTAGGACTATATGCTCCTAGAGCAGTCAGTATTTTTTGGGATGGCTGATATCCATGACCGGCATAGGGATATGCGCCTTGACGTTGACAACATGTCCTATGAGGTGAACCAAGGAGTTGCTCTCAGGTACTCATTTTCTCTAGACTACAGATTGTATTCTAATGTACTATTGCTACTTTCAGGAGTTATTGGCTCTCGAAGAGCGCATTGGAAACGTTAGCACTGGATTGAATGAAGAAACCATATCAACTCATCTGAAACAGCGGAAGTATGCCATTCCTGTGTACTCTGATAATGAGGTTGAGCCTTGCTGTATTTGTCAGGTAACTGAAGATGTCCTGTATTTTTACATTCTGTCCTTGGTTGAAGAAACATTACTTAATTGTCCAATCTAAGTGGGTCATATTGTTACCTGGAATCATGCGGCATCAGTTTTTTGGCCCTTCATGTTTGAATCTGTATAACTTTTAATAATCTGTTGGTTTCCAATGACCTAGGTTGTTCTACTTTACCTTTGCTGTTTGCTAGTCTATGAGTTGTGTGTGCATGCAGTATCTTCTCCGAAAAAATGCTGTATCCATTCATCACTTACATTCTTTCACATGATCAACAGGAAGAATATAATACTGGAGAAGACCTAGGAACCCTGGAATGTGGACATGACTTTCACAGAGCTTGTATTAAACAGTGGCTGATGCACAAGAACTTGTGCCCCATCTGTAAAACAACCGGTCTGAACACATGAGAAGGAACCAAAGATCTTCCTATACCATTTCTTAGTCCTCTACTCAATTTGACCAAGAAGACAAACAGATGCATACCGTGAAATGGCTTGAGGATTCTGATATTTTGGCAGGATTAATGAATCTTTAAATGTTTTCATTCTTCCATTTGAAGCTAGACCATGAACCCATGCAAAGGGTTAAAAATGCTGGAGGTTTGCGTTTCTTGAAGTTCTAAGACCTCCTAGTATGGCCAAAGAATTCTTTTTCATGGGGTGGTTTCATAGAATCTAGTTTTCCCAACATTTGAAGACATTAATTACTTGTTTATGATGTTCTTTTCATGGCCTTAACTTGGCTTAGGCCTCTGGAATATTGAAAGCTACCTTCTTCAGAATCAAATGGATAAAATCTTGTTTTTAGAGCTGAATTATGCTCTTTTGTTTGCATGTTTACTTATTTACTTGTGTGAGAAAGAAACTATTTAGTGATTGTTGTCATGCCAAGCATTTCTTTAGACTTTCTCCATGAAAGTGACTGATCCGTTGCATGTATTCTTTGATATTTGTACAGTATTGACTTTTGGTAAAGGCATCTATATCTTCCTGAAATGATGCATGGTGATCATCTTTCAACCTCTGAACGTCATTTTAGTGTTATTCCTATTTTAGCTCCTGAATTCTGCGTAGTTTTCAATGAAGGTACCACATTAAAGACTAGGCTGTAAATACTTTTGTGGATGCGTGTCTAGTTTTATGCCATTAGCACAAAAGATCTTGCTACTTTCAAGACAGTTCTTAATTTAGAAGACGATCATAGGTTTGTAATGGCGCTGTCAGTCTCACTTCATTGGTTGGAGTCTAAATTGGAGATGGAGGATGAGCTTATCCTTCAGGATTTAGGTTGCTGTTGTGGGTGAAGTTTCGCTCATGAATCGGATTAAGCTTAGCTTTGTTGCAAATGGCCATGAGATCCGATAGTGGCATCCTTTCGACTTATGGCCACTCGATTCTATAGTTGCATCAGTTGCATCCTCCTTAGAAGTGAGCAACATGACCCATCTGAACCAGGCAGTTCTTGGAGGGATTAGTTCGGTTTCTGGTTCCAATAAATTGGAACTGGTGATTTTCAGCCTGGTTTGTGTATCTAGGAGTGGAGTCGTCCTCCGGACCGTCCAGATTAGACTGATTATTCTTATTTTTTATTTTTATTTCTGAAAATCTTTAAAGAAAGAAACCCTGATGCTCTTTACTTTAGTCTTTCCCTTCCAGTATCCTCTATGCCCTTCACGCCTTTCCCTCTCGGCTCTTTCCCATCCCTCTCGCTCTCACTCAGCTCACAAGAGTAGTACCTCTTCATTTGCTCCCTGTTACCTTGTCTCTCTGTCCTCCTGGAGCTTCGTCGTTCACAATTTAGGTGAAGTTTCCATTTCTTTGAGTTCATTTTTGGTTTTGCTTGTCATGAGCTTCTGAGGTTTCTCCAAGCTTCGCTTTGTCCTACCCCAGCACAGGGTCCCAGCAAGGTCTGCACAAGTTCACGCTGCAGAAGAATTTGTCGAGCAGGTCCTGCAGCGAACTCTTACCGTTGGGCCTCACCTTGTCGGCAAAGTGCCAAAGCGAGATGAAGGTGTCCTCGGGTTCCTGCATTCTCTCTACTTTGGTTCCCGATTCCTAGGTGGGTTTTAGATTGGAGTAGGAATCGGTCACCCCTAATCCTCCTTGGTATCCGAAAAGCTAAATTCAATTTCATTGGGGAAAAGTGCCAAAAAAGTCCTAAATCTTTTATCTTTATACCAATTTAGTCCTAAACCTTTTTATGTTGTATTAATTTAGTCATTTTCGGCCACTTTTGACTGGAATTTACTAACTAGATGTTGGCCGGCTGATGTGGCATGATCGGTGCTAACGTTGACAATTTTTAATAATATTTTAATATTTTTGAATTTTTTTTTCTTCTCATCTTCTTCCTCTAGCTAGTCGCTGGACTTTGGCGACTGGCCAAAGGCAACGGCCGGTGAGGTCGACCTCAACCTCGCCGGCCACCTCACTAGTGGCCGTGAGGGCGGCCTCGCACTAGGCGGCGAGGCTGCCCTCAAGGCCTAGGCGGCGAGCCTCACCTCGTCGGATCTAGCGAGGGTTGAGCCTCGCCCATGGTCGGCGAGAGCGAGCCTTGCCAGCTCGGTGCGAGGAGGCGGCTAGATTCGGTCCTCAAGGTCTTACGCAACCGAGGCGTATTGTCGTCCTCCTCCGACACGTTGATGCCTGGCGGCGAGCTTTGCGGCACGCGCCAAGAGCGCCTTCTCAATGATTTTCAGGCTTAGGTCTTAGTTTGCTTCCTCGTTGTCGTCATCGTCGTCGTCATTGCCGCCAAGCAGCACTGCAGACTTCTGCTCGTGCTCTGCATTGTCTCCTTCGTCGAGCTTTGCCCCTGTCGGCTTCACTCTCCTCCCCATGCTTCTCACGCCAAGCTAGCGGGGCTCGCCCTCACTGGCAATGGGCGAGGCTTGACCTCGCCAGATCCAGCGAGGGTGAGCCTCGCTGCTCGGGCCTCGAGGGCGGCCTCGCGCCGAGTAGGCGAGGCTCACCCTCGCTAGCCATGGGCAAGGCTCGACCTCGCTAGATTTGGCGAGGGCGAGCCTCGCCGCCCAATGCGAGGTCGCCCTCATGACACCGGCGAGGTGGCCGGCGAGGTTGAGGTCAACCTCACGGGCTGTCGCCTCGGCCGGTCACCGAGGTCCGGCGAATCGGCTAAAGGAAGAAGATGAGAAGAAAAATAAAAAAATTAAAAAAATTAAAATATATATATTATTAAAAGTGGTCAATGTCAGCACCAATCATGCCATGTCAGCCGGCCGACATCTAGTCATCAAATTTCAGCCAAAATTGGCTAGAAATGACTGAATTAGCACAACGTAAAAGTGTTTAGAACTAAATTAGCACAAAAACAAAAGGTTTATGACTTTTTGACACTTTTCCTAATTTCATTGTGTTCTTGTCAGCAATTCGTTTGTTATCATTTGCAACGATATTGGAGAAATGTCTCTTCTTGTGGAAAAGGCTCAACTCAGCATTGTCTTGGGCGTTTTCAAGGCGCCGTGGTGGTTATAACTTAATAGTTATTGCCAACCACACATGGGCTATCTCTTAGCTCTAAACTCACTACTTTTTGGAAAATGCTGCGCCTCCCACATTATCAACTTTTGGGAACGGAAGCCAAAGAAGCAAGCGGTGGAGAGAACACCGTGCATGAAAAGAAAATTGTGATGAATAGGAAGTTGAGGACGATGGGAAGGCCGGCAAAAAGGATGATAATGAGCGCATCTTCAAGCTGTTTAATCCAATCGACTGTCGTTCCGAAGATCCCACTTTCAAGTCCAACTAGTTTCGTTCTGAATCCACCCGTGAATCATGCTCGCCTAGGACTTACAGGCGAGCTTCTGGCTTCACCCTCTTCCCGTCTAAATAGCGCCTTAAAACTCTAATGATAGAAAGTCGGACAGTCATTTGTAAAAATTCGAATTTTAAAAACATATGTTGATCAAGCTTCCTTTATAAACATACTATCTACTTTTGATCAATCAAAATAGAAGACGAACCACATCTTCACAGTCGCAAGAGTGAGCAAAAAGCTATCGCTCATCTCTGCTTAACGTATTACGAAAGCACTATCAGGTTTAGAGGAAGTTAAGTTGGATTAGTGTAGCTCTATCTAGAGCAAGTAGGGCATGAAAGAAAGAAAGAAAGGAAAAGACTGAATTTACTACTATAAGGGTGACATCCCTGAATTAATTCATTGAGGTATTGTTCGCTTTGATCTGCCATATTTCAAGCCTCATGGTTTTGTCCTTTGAAGTACAAGTGGGCACCTTTCTAGGACATCATTTATCCTAGGCATTTCAAAGCTAAGTCAAAGGTCCTCCTTTAATTATTTTCTGTTTTTACATATATATTCGAGAATCTCTTTCCCCATGTTTAGTATATAGTTTGGTTCATTCATGTCCCTTTCACCATCCTAAAAGCCTACTAGGAGCCACTCCTTGTCCAAGCTAGGAGTCATCGGTTCCTAGCCCGGTCCGGTCCAATGAAACAAGTCACTTTTTCTTTCCACTACTTGATGCTATATGAAGAAATTTTTTTAAAAAACAGTCAGTTACTTTTTTTTTTTTTAAAGAAATAATAAAAAGTATTTATAATTGGTCTGGTTTGATTTCCTCTTGATATTGGGAATTAAATTGCTTGGACATTGGTTCCACTTTTAGGAATTGAGAACCGGATCGACATTCCCAAGAATTGGACAAAACTGACCAATTAGATCCAGTCCGGATGGTTCCCAATTCGGGCAATCTATTTACACCCCCTAGTCTAGGCCCTCTAGCCCCAACAACCATTCTTTACTCTTATCTAATTGGGTCATTATAGGCACAAACCAGCTTTTGTGTGATTTATCCTTGAACCATGCACCAATTGGAGGAGGTCCCACCCTAACATCATGTTGTGACATCTCTAGATTAACTCAAGGAGATATTGTCTGCTTTAACCCGTCCCATATTGAGCCTCATGGTTTTGTCTCCGTGTGATTTATTTTTGAACCATATACTGGACGGGGTCTCGCCTTAACACCATAATGTGACATCATTATATTAACTCAAGGAAGTATTGTCCACTTTGACCCATCCCATATTGAGTCTCATAGTTTTATCCTTTATCGACAAGTAAGAATCTTCTTAAGAAATTACCCATCTTGGGAGTGCTCCCACCTGAGCACGCTTAACTTTGGAGTTCCGAAGCTATATATTACTATTACGTCAAAATGCATATCTATGAGTTAATTCCAGTTTTCACATAGATATTCCAAAATCGTTCTTTATGTTCGATGTACAATTGGATTCATTATATTGACACCTAAATTTTGGTGACTCGTTTAGTCATTTATTGCATTAAAAAATTAGGGTTACTTTTATCCCTGAAAAAAAAAAGTTAATTGCATAGCATATAGTTTTAGGTGCATTTATTTTAATTTGCATTTACATTGGGCCGGTGATGGATGGGTTCGAATTAATGCTTCAGAAACTTTTTGATGAGTCGGGCTAAACCCACGAAGAGAGCAAATTGGCATAAATCCATATTCTTGGGGAGATTTTACGAATTTATCTTTGTAAGATTTTAATTCAAAAGCAAATATTGCATTTGGAAATACAAATATTGTGTTTGGAAAAGAAATTCTTGTGGATATGGTTTTGGAAAATTAAAAAGGAAAATGTCACAAATAGTCATTATATTTTCACTCAATGTTCAATTTCGTCCCCGAACTTTCGATTAGTTCAATTTGGTCTCGAACTATTGACAAAATATCCGATCTAGTCCCGAACTTTCAAATGGCTCAATTTGGTCCTCGAACTATTAATAAAATATCCGATCTAGTCCTTGAACTTTCGATCGGCTCAAGTTGGTCTATGAACTATGATGAAATGTCCGATCTACTCCTTCATTACTATTTTTTTTTTTTTTTTTTTTTTCCTTTTTTTTTTTTTTTTTCGCTTTCCCTCTGCCGGAGCTGGCGGAGGGTCGGCGTCCGGCGAGGAGCTCCCTCACCAAATCGGTGAGGGCCCCTCGCCCGCGTCCTCGCAAGCGGCGAGGGCCCTCCTCGCCGGCGTCGGCGAGGGCTCTCTCTCGTAGATCTAGCGAGGGGCCCTCCTCACCGACGTCTGCGCGAGGCTCTCCCTCGCCGATCCGTGAGGGAGAGCCCCTCGCCCACTTGCGAGGGACGCCGGCAAGGGGCCCTCGACGATCCGGTGAGGGGAGCCCCTTGCCCTCGCCCTCGCCCGACGCCGCGAGGGATCTCCCCTCATAGACGCCGCGAGGGCCGTCCTCACTAGTGTCCGCACGGGGCTCTCCCTCACCCGGATGCAAGGGAGAGCCCCTCGCCCGCTGCGGGACGCCGCCGAGGGAGCCCCTCGCCCGGCCCTCGCCCGACGCCGGCGAGGGGCCGTCCTCGCCGGCGTTTGCGCGAGGGCTCTCCCACGCCGGCGGGACGGCCCCTCGCCAAATCTGCAAGGGAGAGCCCCTCGCCGGCGTCGGGCCTTGCCCGATCTCGCGAGGGAGAGCCCCTCGGCGGCGTCGGGCAAGGGGCTCCCTTGCAAGATTGGTGAGGGACTCGCCCACTTGCGAGGGACACCGGCGAGGGCTCCCTCACCGAACGCCGGCCCTCCGCCGGCTCTAGCAGAGGGAAAGTAAAAAAAAAAAAAAAAAAAAAAAGGAAAAAAAAAAAGGAAAAGAAGGAAAAAAAGGAAAAAAAGGGAAAAAAAGGAAAAAGAAAAGAAAAATAGTAACGAAGGACTAGATCGGACATTTCATCATAGTTCGGGGACCAACTTGAGCCGATTGAAAGTTCAGGGACTAGATCGGATATTTTATTAATAGTTCATGGACCAAATTAAGCCATTCGAAAGTTCAGGAACTAGATCGGACATTTTATCAATAGTTCAAGGACCAAATTGAGCCGATCGAAAGTTCATGGACGAAATTAGACATTGAGTGAAAGTATAGGGACTATTTGTGACATTTTCCCAATTAAAAACCCTAATCCATGGCCTATAAATAGATTAATATGCATAGGGGTTTGGGGGAGACCACACAATTGAGAACACACGGCCGCAAAAAGAGAGAACTCACGTTCTCCATGGAGAGAGGCAATACCGAGGGGAAGACTCCTTTTTCACGAAAGTGCTACCCTATTGAGCTGAGTGCTACCCTATTGAGCTGTTGTCGACACCATGGTTTGACGTGCCTGAGTTGTGTCGAGTTCCCCGATGGGCTGCCCTTATCACGTTTAAAGCTCTTGGTTTGTGGAATCTCCATTGAATTGCTCCGACAGATTTTAATCCCTACCCCGAGCACACCACCAAGAGTTGTTTCATCGCACCGAGAAGCATCACCGCCAAAAAAAAAAAAAAAAGCATTGTTGCGATCCGTCACCGACTTTTGCCCCGTGATCTCTCAAGATGAGCACCAGCGAAGACCTGCCATCCGAAGAGCCGGACCACTAGTGGCTACCCTCATCGATGACCACCGCCTCGACAACTCGCTACTCGGATTGTGCTGTTGAATTTCTTTGTTTTGCAGGCTGACTTGTGCACCGGTGACCAGGTGGCCACGTCCCTATGATTCTTGAGTATATCGTCCATGAAGAAATTCACTCGTGTTCACACTTCGGCGTCCATCAAGTCACGACACTACCGGTTGAAATCAAAGAAGAAAAATACGAGAATTCTTGATGGAATATTTGAATTCATGGCCACTCATGAAGTTCACCCAAAAGTTATAGCCAAAGGACAAACACGTGGGAAAGAATTGGCTTCTGTGTAGCCTGAGGCGGTGGAAATTTGGTTTTTGGTGGGAGAGGGGGTTAGATAAAAAAAATAGAAATATAGGGGTGCATGGCAGCGGGGAAACGCCGACAGTAAGGAGATTCAAGGTTTTGGGGCCTAATTCTTTAATCTTATATATTGCGTTGATCCTTGACTGCACATTTATTTTGATTTTGCAGTCAACCGAGCACCACACCGTGAATTACCAGCTCAAGCATCCCAAGCTGAGATGCCTTGCCGGCTTGCTCTTGAAGCACGCTTGGTCATCACGAGCTGGCTGCCGTTCGAAGACCAAATTTGGAAGCAAATATTTAGGATAGGTAAAATTTTTGTCTATTTTAATTTCTGAAAGTTTTGTTTCCTTATTTGATATATTCATTGGTGGACATGATGAAAATTCCCATGCCATGATATTCGCAACTCAGTAGCCTTCTAAATTAGGAAATCTTCATAATTTTGCAACATGCATATGATTAACGGTCGATTTCATGCTCGAAATATGAACCACAATCGCAAGGAAAAGTCACAAATCCGAATCTCACGCTCGAAATACATTCATGATTTTTCTAAAATTGGCCAATCCGATCTCATGTGCGAGATACGATTCGTCAATTTATTTTCAAAATTAAATGGACATGGATGATATTTTGCTGGTGTTGGATTTCAAGTCGGCGAAGATGATTTACCAAATTCCGATGCGTAAACAGCAAATAGCCCCGAAACGAACGTTGAATTGCCGATAAACACGAACAACACTTCCTCATGTTAGTTTGGATGTAATCACAAGGAAAACACTCGATTTCCACGACGTAAATGCCAATTGTTATTGCAAAACTAAAATTGGAATGCCTTCTTCTTCTTTGATGGAAATTGAGAGAAATCTGGTGTTTGCCAACCAGTCCAACGGTTGTGTTTGGGAGGCTTTTATACGTCTCCCTTCGTACCCCTCCATTAGTGTCTTTCTATCGTAACGCATCAAGACGAAACGATGCATTCCAATCGCACCCCATCATGGACGTACCAGCTAAAAGCTAAAGTATTACATCTCCCACTTGGACATGATGGGCTTGATAGCGCTCTATCAAGAATATAAGGCATTCAACATTCATCAACTTTACAAAAAAAATCAAGAATATAAGGCATTCAACATTCATCAACTTTACAAAACAATTCAAGAATATAAGGCATTCAACATTCATCAACTTTACAAAACAATTCATACTGGCAAATAAGTCATGCGACTAGTGAGTACACTTGCACTTGGGAGCTCAAATTATGCACTTGTTAGGAATGACATAATGGCTATAACCCTAAAAGAAATAAACAATCGATGTCTCACAATACCCCAGACATATTTTGTTACGTCAATCTAAGTATACCTATCCCTTAAAGGCTATACTTAACTATTCTAAAAAACACCATATATTTACAATTATATCCGCAACCACATAGGGCGATATAATTGGTCGACCAGTAAATACATGCGATAGATGTAAAACAGCAATAGTCTTTCTTTGCACTCATGTCTCTCTCAATTTCAGAACAACTACTTTCCTAAACATGTCTCATAGGTCATATATATTCATGACCGCCCGTAACATGCTAAAGTAGTAACATTGATCTTTCGCTTCGAGAACATAGTTAGAAGTAACATATAGCACATAATGAGATAAATTATAAATTACCCGAAAGGCTCACACGATGAGTAAATATGGATAATTTTACTCACATTTCCTTATCGGTTGAACAATGCACATGTAGTATAAATTACATGCCATAGTGGATTTCTCTTTCTATAAAAGTATATGTCATTTACTAAATATATCCACTATACGGATCTTAGCCTAAACATAGTCACGTGCCTCTCACGTACTCATGTTTAGCCCGAGTGCTATATCAACTTGCTTTCTATAGTACCCAATTAAGTACTCGCATTCGGCATCTTATAGGCATACATGATATTGGGACTATCATGTTTAGTCTTGTTAGAAACAAATCACAGACCTCATCTTAACTCAAATCAATGCAACATATTTTATATACCAGACTTGCTTTTCAGCATTTATTTATACATAACGTCTCATCTCAATGTGCTAATTACATCACTTGAGCTGATTGCTCGTGTGAGTGAGCCAATCATTGCTTGCCGACACACTTTTTTTTTAAAAATAATATATGTGTGTTTGTGCTAGTCTCATAGTGGATTTGTATTTATTGATAAAACATCAAATCACTAATAAACAAACAAGTACAATACATCTGTTCACAAATACATAAACCAATGATCCTATATAATAACATATATCATATTCTATGCAATCCTAATGACATCCTGTGAGTCAAGAATATGTCTCTAGGAATAGCCTTCGTAAATGGACCAGCAACCATTCTATTGGTTGAAATGTATTACATGATCACTTCTTTCTGCACTATAATATCTCTGATGAAGTTATTCTTTATGTCAATGTGTTTTGTCTTTCCATGATACTTGGGATCTTTCACATAGGCAATGGCTACTTAGCTATCGCAATAAACTGTCATCAGTCTTGGAACTTTAGTGACAGTAGCTAAATTTTCCAAGAAATGTTTTAGCCATATTACTTCTTGCACTGCGGCAGAACAGTATTAAATTATGCCTCATCATAGACAAGGCCATGCATGTCTGTTTCTTGCTATTCCAAAAAATCGCACATTCATTGAGCAAGAACGCATATCCAGAAGTCGATTTACGCTCATCCAGTCTGCACCCCAATCGGCATCTAAATAACCCAATAGGCGTAAATCATTCCTTTGATAACAAAGTTGATAGTCCATGATGCCCTTCAAGTATCTTAGGATCTTCTTCACTGCTTTCCGGTGTGCTTGACCAGAATTTGATTGATATCGGCTAACCAATCCCATGGCATAACATATGTCGGGTCGAGTACACATCATAGCAAAAATCAAACTTCCGACCGCACTAGCGTAAGGAACAGTTTCCATCACTTTAATTTCTTCGGAGTTTTAGGACACATCTCGGTACTTAGGCCTTCACCCCGTATGACGGTGGTATCAATGGGATTACAATGCTGCATATTGTAACGCTCAAGAATCTTTATAATATAAGACTTTTGTGATAAAGAAAGGAGTTTCCTCAATTGATCTCTTTCGATCTTAACTCCTAATATATAAGCAGCTTCTCCCATGTCCTTCATCTCAAAATTGAAGGTCAACCATTCTTTTATGGTGATAACCAAAACCTTGTCATTTCCAGCCAATAGAATGTCGTCCACATAAAGTGATAAAATCACACATTTATCTTCAGACCGCTTGACATATACATAGTGATCTTCCTCGATTATCGTGAAACCAAAAGTGGTTATGGCTAAATGAAAACGAAGATACCACTGTCTAGATGATTGCTTAAGGCCATATATTGAGCGATGAAGTTTGCAAACTTTATGCTCTTGACCTTTAACTATAAAACCTATTAGTTGTTTCATATAGATTTCCTCATCTAATTCTCCATTGAGAAATGCCGTCTTTACATCCATTTGATGTAATTCAAGGTCCAAATGTGCAACGATTGCTAGAATAAGGCGTATTAAGGCAAACCTTATAATTGGTGAAAAAATTTCCTCATAGTCTATACCCTCTTGTTGAGTATAATATTTTGCCACAAGGCGAGCCTTATACTTTTCAATGGATTCATCCGCCCTTCGCTTACTCTTAAAGACCCATTCGTTTCCAATGGCCTTACGATTAGATGGTAGATCAACCAAGTCCCAGACATGGTTTGCCCTCATCGACTCCATCTCATCTTCCAAAGTTTTTCTCAATTCTTCTTTATCGAGAGGATGAGAGAGCCTCTTGAACAGTCTTAGGCTCGACATCATCCTTTTGAGCAATCATAAATGATTCCCCTTTAATCTCAAATCGATGATGGGAAATACTTTTACGATTACTTTTACGCAATTGAATTTCTCTTGAAGTCAATTCATCAAGCGATGCAACACTCATGTGTGTTGAGGTAAATCTTCATTTCTTTCTACAACATCAATGGATGTGTTATCGGGATCTTCCATATCATATAATTGGAAATCCTTATCAATCTCACCTCTATTAAGAAAATCGTTCTTCAAGAACGTGACATCTCGTGACTCCATTTCGGTCATACTTCCATTAGCTTGTTCACCTATGAACACGTACCCTTTGGAGTGTTCAAAATATCTTATAAAGATACAATTCTTCTCTCTAAGACTTAATTTGCCATATTTATGAGAAGAAACATGAACATAAGTTGCACATTCCCATGAACATAGACTACTTAAGTCTGGTTTCCTACTAGTCCATAATTCATAAGTGATTGATTTTGAGGGCACACAGTTAAGTATATAGGTAGCAATCAATAACGTATCTCCTTAATATGAGATAGGTAAATTTGTTTACGCCATTATAGACCTAACCATTCTAATAGGGTTCTATTCCTTCTCTCACCTACCTCATTTTGTTGTGGAGTACCAGAAATAGTCAATTGTCGTACAATTCCCTTTTTATCACAAAGAGCCTTGAATTGCTCCGATAGATACTCACGTTTACGATCGGTTCTCAATACTTTTATTATTTTGTTTAACTGATTCTCTACCATCGCTATGTATCATTTAAAGCATTCCAATACTTCTAACGTATGAGAGATCAGAAAGACATAACCAAAACGTGTGAAGTCATCTATGAAAGTGATGAAATATGAGGCTCCATGCCTCACCCTTACATTCAAAGAACCACAAATGTCAAAATGTATAAGATGCAATGGAAATTCAGCTCTAGTCTTTTTACTGAATGGTTTTCTAGTTGCTTTTCTCGCTAGACAATGTTCACATACGGATTGACTAACATTAGTGAATGACCCTAAAAGGCCTTCTATAACTAATCTTTGCATTCTTTGCAATCCAATGTGACCTAATCTAGCATACCAAGTGTTTGCATCAATCTCAACGTTATTAGAAGATGCAATTAAAGAAAAACAACCATCAACATTAACATTGTACTGATCATAGTTAATGTCTAACACCATAAAACCATTCAATACATTACCTGAATTATAATAAACTGTTCCACACAAAATGTCAACACAATCACAATGGAAATTCAATACATAACCTAAGCTAAAAAGAACAACTACAGAGACCAAATTTCATCGAATATCTGGAGCATAAAGGATATCATGCAGGAATAGGTTTCGATCACCATGTAAGATTAATTTACATGTGCCGATTCCCTTCACTTCAACTCTTGAATTATTCCCAACATATATCCATCTTCTTCTAGGTGGTATCCGACGATACTCCACAAATGCTTATCAGTCTCTAGCTACATAGTCTGTTGCTCATGAGTCTATAGTCCACATTAGATGAGATTCAACAAGTATTACAATACTAGAAACAAAACCATTATTCAAAGTAATCGAGTAATAGGGTATTTTTTTCGACTCAGTGTATTGTCGAGTAAAGTGACCCATCTTGCCACAATTGTGGCACTCCATCTTTCCCTTGTCCTTCTTCCCACCACACTTCTTGCATCGGACGGTCTTAGTCCTCTTGGGTGCCTGATCAGTCATTTTCCTTTGTTGTTGAATTGAAGATTCCTCTTGCGCTTGAAGTCCGAAGCTTTGCGTGAACTCGATTAAGCAATATAAGCATGGGTAAAGAATCTTGCAGCCTTTAGGTGCTCATCCTTTAATTCCAAATGACGCGCAATATCATCAAAAGTAACAATATTCTCATTATGCGTCGTATTGATCTTCATATGCTCCTAATTGTCAGGAAGAGACCTTATAATAGCCTGAACTTGTTGTTCATTAATAAGAGAGTGACTTGCCGACTTCAGTTCACGGATCATGTTTGACATCTCCCGAAGATGCTGCCTCATCATTACATTTGGGCACTTCGGAATGTGTCAAACTTGATGGTGAGTCTCCTCGCCTTAGTAGCAGATGTACTCCCAAACTTATCTTTTAAGGCAATTCACATAGCTTGAACTTTATCATAACTCTCAAATTCACATATGAGATCATCTTGCATACAGCTCAGCAACGTGATGCGAGCAATGCTATTTTTCTTTTTCCAAACTTGATAAGCTTTTAGATCTCTCCTGTGTTGAGCTAAAGTTCCATGCCCAAGTTCATCCATGGTATGGTTGAGGGTTTCCAAAACATCTTTCTCCTCAATAATGTACTGAACCTTTCGGTACCAAATATCATAATTGTCACCGTTCAGCTTCTCACCCTTATTGAGGTCAAGCACAATGGTCTTGGATGCCGAAGTCATAATCAATTGCTATAACACATTGACATAATAAACGCATAATCAATACTAACACACTAACACACTTTACATAGTAACACACATATTTAATTTGTAGCACCAACAAATTAAATTAATGATAATTCAATAAAAGACACAAAACCAAAAGTTCACTATGTTCCCAATCAACTTTTATGTACAATTGTTCTATTATCATTAATTAGTTTAATTTGCGCAAATTTTAAGTTCTCGGTGAGAATTCTCTCGAATTCTACCAACCTACGAACTCCCACTAGAAAAAATAATTACATGACCTTATGTAATTTCTATATTTTTCCTTAACACAAAAACATAGTATGATAATAACCAACGTATAAACAAGAATCATGCTTAAACTATAATCAAAATTGCAATTCAACATGTAATGGATTTCCTATCATTGTTCTAATTTTCTAGAAACTAGAAAATTGCAAATATATTAAAATATATACATCATATCATTGAACCAAGCTCTACACAGCATACATAACATCATTTGCACACAAGTTAGCTAATGTATTTCCTAAATCACAAGAAAATATAAGCTACAAATGAATAAACTGCATTAAACCTTAAAAAAATATGCGCGCATAGGGTTTCCTAAGCATTTTCATACATTTATAAAATTCAAAAGTATAAAATAATTATATCGGTATATAGAGCACAGCCATATGAACCAAACGCCTCTGACCATGCTCCAATCGGAGCTTGCATGTGCTCCCATACGTCGCCTAAGTGTGCGGCGCATTTGGCGCATGCGCCAGCGAGCCAAACAGCTCCTGGCCGGTCCGACCGGTTTGACCACCGGATTGGTTGACCGGTCCGACAGTTGACCAGTCAACTGTCGGGTTGGGTCGGTTTGACCAGGTCGAATCTCAAGTCGGTTCGGGTCATGGGTCGGGTTGCCGGCTGGCCAACTACCACCAACGCTGATGTCATCAATGACGTCATCCAAGCGGTTACCGACCGTTGGATGACGTCATCCGTGACGTCATCAAGCGTCGCATCGCTCTATGTGACGTGCGCGCGTCGATTCGCCAACTGGCTCGTGTTGAGCACACGCTGGCGTCCCCAGTGCTTTAGGCGCGTGAGGCCCACGCGCAGTGGCTTTTGGTCACGCGTGTGGGCGCGTCCGGCCTCCTCCGGTCATGCTCGAACCACCGTTGGACCCGTCTCGACGAGTACTTTCATCCTCTATATTCAAAAGTTGATTTTGGCCAAAAAAATATTTCGAAAATTGGCCAAAATCGCACGGATGTATGCGACCCCGAACCTATTCTTCACTTTGGTTCGATTTTTCGACGATTCACATATTAATTTCAATTAATAAACATCCAACCAGTGTAGATATCATACTCTTGATCTCGATATCAAATGGTGTATTGGAAAATTCAATGAAAAACAAGGCGAAACCACGATCGAGCTTTGATACCAATGTTGGATTTCAAGTTGGCGGAAGGCGACTTACCAAATTCCAATGCGCAAACAACAAATAGCCCCAAAATGAATGTTGAATTGCCTATGAAACACGAACAACACTTCCTCACGTTAGTCTGGATGCAATCACAAGGAAAACAGCCGATTTCCATGACGTAAATGCCAATTGTTCTTACAAAACTGAAATTGGAATGCCTTCTTCTTCTTTGATGGAAATGGAGAGAAATCCGGTGTGTGTGTTTGCCAACCAGTCCAACGGTTGTGTTTAGGAGGCTTTTATACGTCTCCCTTCGTACCCCTCCATTAGTGTCTTTCCATCGTAATGCATCAAGACGAAATGATGTGTTCCAATCGCACCCCATCATGGACGTACCGGCTAAAAGCTAAAGTATTACAGTTGGATTTGTTGCCGTGCTGTTCTTGATGCCTTTATTTGTTTGCTCCTGTAAAAGAAAAAAAATTGAGTTAGATTAGATGCATGTTAGGATATTACTTGTTTTAGGGTTATTTTGCATGTCAAGTATAGGAAATTTATTTATTTCTAATTTATTAAATAAAAATACCAAAAACATAAATTTAGGATGTTAGATTTTCATTTCACTGATTTAAATTGCATGTTAATTATTTGATAGTCTTAATTTCGAATTTTTATTAAAAAATACAAAAAATGTCTTAGGATAAATTAGTTTCAATCTCTAGTATAGACTGCATGCTTTTTAAGAAAATAAAAAATTTCATGTGCATGTCATATAAAATTAGGTTCATGAAATGCATACTAGATTGTGGTCAGGTCCATTTAGCTAGAAATTGATTGCCATTAGAGTTAAGTCATTACATTAGTTTAGATTGCATTTTTTTTACTCATGTCACATAATTTAGGTTATATTGCCATGTCATATCATTTCATGTTAAATTAGAAACATTGCATTGCATATGGATTTGATTCTCATTAATTAAGTGAAAAAGAAACACAAAAATTGCGTGTTAATTAGAAATCATATTTAGGATTGTTGATGTGAATTATGATCTAACAATGTAAATGCTTTCGTTGCTATGAGGTAAGTCTTGCAATTTATTTATTATTTTACTTAAGTGTTAAATTGGTGGTTTGTGCACCCACATAATCGCTTCATATGTTAGGGAAATAGATTTAAAATTAATTTAAGTTGCCTGCAAATAAACATTTTTTCAAAATAAAAGAATGGTATCGAAAGGGCATTAAAGAAATCTAATGTAACCAAGTTCTCATGCCCATAATATCTAGTTCGTAGGAGTAAAGTAAAACTCCCGTTACTTTACTTGGATTTCTAATCAACCCACTAAATAATAGATTAGTGGCGACTCCTAGGTAAAATATATTTGTATGTTAAGAATCTGAACATAAGCCGCGAATTGGTATGGACTTGAGAGAGCTCGAGTTAAGTCTAGGCTTATCAATCCATTAGCCAAATCTTAGGTGATTCACCTGAAAAATTTAGGTCGCGACACATTCCTACCCCTTTTATTATTCTCAAATCTTGGCAAGAGCTACTTCTTGTTCAGGCCCTCTGAAATAAGGGACACTCCCTACCCTCATTGGATCGGTCATTACAATAAGCATAGAGGTCTATTTCATCTCTTGTGAGGGAATCACTTTTAGTCATAAATTTTGATTTCTTTGAGAGGTATGGCATCTATACCTAAATGACTCTTGGAAACCATAATAACCTCAAAAAATTGTGTTATGTCAATGAGGATGTGATAAAAAAAAAATTGGCAAATTTGATGTTTAGTAGTTGCGGCAAGTGAAAATGCAATTCTAGCAACCAAATCCTTCATTGACTACAGGGGAATAGAGATTTAACGTTTCTCCTACCAAGGCATTATGAATGCTAGTACGAACACCTAGAGGGGGTGAATAGGTGCGAAAACAAATTATGCAGAGTAAAGTATAAAATTTTGCTTTTAAACCAACTCTGTTTAGCAATAAACTATAAAAAGGAAATTAGACTCTAATAATCAGATAGAGTTACGATCAAAGTAAAAGAGCTTAGGGAAGAGAATAAGAATACAATGTTTATAGTGGTTCGGCTTAATCCAAGCCTACGTCCACTCTCCTGCACTAACAGCCCACCGGCTAGATATTATCGAATAGCTCTTCCTTGATTCTACGGTGTAGAGACTCTGCTACACTTCCTCAAGATCTCACAGAAGTATAAACTCTCTTTTGAGTACAAGTTCATGCTTAACAATAGACTTGACAAAGAACAAAGAGCTTTAGACTTTGGAATTTCTCTATCGCGCACACACTCAAATAACTGGAACGTCTTCCTTATATACTCCTCCATGCCTTCATACTCGTTGGCACTTTCCAAAAGAGCTCTTCCAATCTACTTGTTGAACAAAGTCAATTAAGGAGATTTCGAGTTATTTAAAGAATATGAAGATAGCCCACAAATCCTGCTCGTCCATACAATTAGGATCTAGGTTTCCATAAGTAGAACCTTCAAAGTATGCTTCGCTAATCAACGGATCTAAATTACTCGAATAAAAACGAATAATAGATTCCAAGATGCCATATCCAGCCGAGAGATCTTCTTTAGTCAACAGAATCAAATCCTTAAAGAAATATTCAACTCGGATAAATCTTCTTCGATGGTTTAGAAATTGTCAATGAGGGTAGACTTTGAATCTTGAGTCTAATGGTCCGGCGGTATTTAGACTTTGACGAGATAGTCTGTAAGTCTTCGACTAGACCGATGGAAACGTTTTGTCAATTTCAAAACAAATACGGAAGTTTTCTCCAACAATCTCCCCATTTTTTATGGTGATAAAACTTTCCTGCGGATTTGGATATTTTGACCTGCAAAACAATACTCAAGCAAATATGGATATCTCACAAAAGATAATTGGCTTAGTAAAGATAGCCTTAAATCTGCATCCACAGAAATAAGTTAGTCCTATAAATAAATAACTAGTTAGTCCTATAAATAAATAACTATCTTTTCCATGAAATACCAATAGTGCTTAAGATACTACAAAGAACATTTAAACGATCAAACAATCCAAATCCAAATCCAATCACAACCAAATAACCAAACAAAAGTAAAGTTAATAAAAAAATCAAGAGTTAAATCTTAAATCTGCTACATCTCTCCCCCTTTTTGCCAGCACTAAAAGGTAGAGACGAAAAGAGAATGGAATTAGGATTGCTTTGGAACACAAACAAGCTGAAAATCTTCCATTGACTAGACAATCCCTTCCAGCTTTTTCAAATCCTCTTTTAGTTGAATCACTTCTTCACCTTTGGCATTTGCTTGAAGTTGAAGAGCAAGGGCATGAATTTGATCATGCAAGGAAATTGAAGAGGCTTGATCTGCATTTTGCAAGTTCTGAACTTTGCATTCGAAGGCATAAATTTGGCCTCGCATCTCCATAAGAACATCAAGTACTTTGCGAAAGTTTATTGTATTATTAGTCTGAGTACTAGCCTCTGCATGATTAGTCTGAGCTGTATTGGCAGATGAAGGCATTTCTGTATGAGCTCCCAAACTTGGCGATGAAACCTCATGACCTTCCTCAGGGAATTGAGAGGTATAGATGTCTTCTAGATCTGCAGGTGAACGACTAAAATCTTCACTAGTAAAATCAAATGAAGATGTACCTCTTTTCTCAGTAACTCCCCCTATTTCATTGCCTTCAGCCGGTGAGAAGTACTTTTCATGCTCTATTTCCTTTTGTTCACCTCTACCTTCTTCTTCTTCTGCAGTCCTTTCTTTCTCTGCTTCTTTTCTCAATGATTCTCTTTCTCCACTTCTTTGCTCTAACTCTTCTCTGTCTTGATCCTGTCTCTCCTCTGTCTTTGGAACAAAACGATGTAAGCTTTTAAGAGCAGAAATAGTAATATCTTCCTCATCTTCTTCTTCCTCCAAAATGATTGCTCTTATTTTCTTGGATGGAGCAATCATGGGCTTCTTCTCTTTCCGTTTTGCGTCGAAGAGACTAGGTGAGTTTTGACAGGGGTTTTCTCCTTAAATTGCTCCAAAGCCTTGTTAAGTTCCTTCAGATGCATTTTGGAAACCATTTTTAGTCCCACCACCATTTGATCGTAAGTTCGAATACATAGAATCCCGGGAAGCTGAATATTCAAATGTCTGAATAACTTAGTGACAAGTGCTGAGTAAGGAAGTTGGTCCTTGTCTTTCACCACCATTCTGTACATATGGAACATGATAGTGTGTGGAAGAGAGAAATTTTTGCCAGTATTAATGGCATACATTAGCTTTGCCTCCGAGTTTGAAACATTAGTCTTCGAAGTCGATTTGGGTCTGAGGCAATTGATCACCATCTTGTGAAGCAAAATATTTGAGGCATTCATTCTCGAATATGAAATTCGTCCTTTTGCCATTCCATCCGGAACAAGTTCTACCGTCGCACGTCCAATAGACATACTAATTGATTGAAATTTCCCTCTTCCTACCCCCAATCACATCAGCCAATGTGTCAATGTCAACTACATAGTCCTGATCTTGAACACTGAATGAAAATCTATTTGCATCCAAGAAACTTAGATTAGAATAGAAGTAAGCAGTGAGTTCAGCATAAGCCTCTGTCGTCTTAGAACAAAACCGTTCTAGTTGTAGAAGAGAGAATTTCTCTCGCAACTTAACATTCAGAGAATCAAGAAAATCAAAATCCACACTTCTAGGATTGATCACCCCCGCTTAGCAACTTAGAGTAAAGTCATCTATGTTCCTCCAAGCAAAATAAATCCATCCTATTGCTTCGAATATTTGCTGCAACACCTATTCTAGGCTTAAAATGAGTGTACATCTTATCATCATTATTCCCATCAGTTGACTCAGCCCTCCAACACGTGGATTGCTTGGGATATTTGCAAATGCTTCTTCTATTTACTCCACAAGAGCAATTCCCAATCGTTCCATCGTGTGTAAAAAGTGGGTTTCATTTCGATACCCTTTCTCTTTCAAGAATTCATCAATATAGTTCAAGGAAGTACCACCCTTCTTCAAGGCAAAGTAAAGCTTAAAAATAAAAGCAGGCTTTTGAGTTCTTACGAGTGTTGCATCTTCAATGATTTCTTTCTCTACTCGATGATCAATATCCTGAGGTCTAGATGGAGGAGATTGACGCTGTTGAGAATGTTGTGGGCTCTGCTGTTGTCTAGGAGATTCTTCTTCCTCGGTGAGGTCAAAATGCGTAAGACCTTCACACATTTGTTTTGGTCCCCTGTTCGCGATCCTTGAAGATTTTCTTTGGAACGACGTTCTTCACGCCTCTTTGAGAGATTCCAAACTTGTTTCGCAAGAAAGGTGAAAAATTTCGAGGATTAAACAAGAGAAGAAAAGAGAAGTTTAAGATCGTGCTTTCTTAAGGTTTTATGTGTAAAATAAAGAAAAACCAACAGTATATAAAGCAATCGAAACGAGGCATATGGAACGACGTAAAAAGAAAAATAGAAAAATGCCTTTTCAAAAAATAATTGCCTTTTTTTAATTAAAAATAGATAATCGTCATTTCAAAAGATAACCTCTTTTTCGAAAATGAATAATTGCAATAATCACGAAAATTGGGGAAGATAACATCAATCAATTACAGATTAATAGATGAACGTACCTTTTCGAGATTTTATCCGAGAGATAAATTTCTAAAACAGAAATAACTTACAACACGATTCTTGATCTTCGAGTCCAAGTATCTTTTAGACTTTTTAGCCCTAAGTTTGAACTTTTTCAGACTTTAAGATATTGAGTCTCGGAATGAATAACCTCAAATTGACTTTTCTCCAAAGGCTTTGTAAAAATGTCCGCCGGTTGATTCTTTGAGTCAATGAACTGAATTTAGATTTCTTCATTTTGCACACGATCTCTAATGAATTGATGTCGAATCTCTATATGCTTTGCTCTTTAATGAAGAATTGGATTCTTGGTGAGATTGATTGCGTTGATGTTGTCACATTTGGTCTTAGTGCTCGAATCTTCAATTCCAAAGTCTCTTAGCTGTTGTTTTATCCACATAATTTGTGAACAACAACTTCCAAGAGCCACATACTCGCTTCATTGCAAAAGAGCTATGGTACTTTGCTTTCTCGAAAACCAAGATATTGTCCTGTTACCAAGCAATTAACAGTGCCTAGGTGCTCTTTCTATCAACTCGCATCATGCTAGGTTTGCGTTTGAATATCCAAGAAGAGTAAAGTCTCCTTTTTAGGATATCAAACCTAAATTAGAGGTTGAAGCAACGTATTTGATAATACGTTTTGCAGCACTTAAATGAGATTCTTTGAGATCTGATTAAAATTTGGCACAAATACAAACATTAACCTGTTGTACCAAGTTCGAGGTGCTTGCTTTAAACCATATAGCGCCTTTTTTAGTCTGAATACAGAATTTGATTTCCTTAGGTCTTCAAAATAGGGAGGTTGTTTTACATAGACTTTCTCTTGGATAAATCCATTTAGGAAATCGCTTTTGACGTCCATTTTAAATAACCTGAAATTCTCATAACAAGTAAAAGCAAGTAATAATTTAATTGCTTCTAACCTTGCTGCTGGTGCGTAAGTCTCATCATAGTCTATCCATTCTTCTTACGTATATCCTTTGGCCACGAGTCTTGCTTTGTTCCTTATGACTTTTCCTTTCTCGTTTATCTTGTTCCCGAAAACCCATTTAACTCCAATGATAGATTTACCTTTTGGTTTATGAGTCAATTCTCAAATATCATTGATACTGAATTGCCTGAGTTTTTCTTGCATAGCTTTAATCCAGCTTTCATCGGTTAAAGCTTCTTCTATGCTCTTGGGTTCTATTTTAGAGATAAGAGCCACAACATTAGACTCTTCACCCCTTTTGGATCTTGTACGAATTCCTTCATTAATGTTACCAATAATGAGTTCTTTGGGATGACTAGACTTGTGCTTCCAGTTGCTGGTTGGCTTGTCGACCGTTGATCTTTTTCTTCATTTGATTCTTCAATAATTATTTGTTGCTGGTTCTTTGAAGTCTAAGCTGTTTCTTGAGGTTTAAACCTTGTAGAGTCTAGAGCAGATTCAGATTCTTTTGGATGGGTCTAAATCGATTGATTTTGTATAAAGTCTTGAAATTTGACATTCATCGATTCCTCCACAGATTGAGTCTTTTTATTGTATATTTTGTAAGTTTTGCTGGTGGTTGAATATCCAAGGAAGATGCCTTCATCTGATTTTTCTTCAAACTTACCAATTCTATCATTTGCATTTTTAATATAAAACATTTACATCCAAACACATGAAAATAGGAAACAATTGGCTTCTTTCCTTTAAACAACTCATAGGGAGTTTTCTCCAAAATAGGCCTTAAGAAGACTCTATTAATAATATAGCACGCTATAGAAATTGCTTCAACCCAAAAACGAGAAGAAATGTTACTTTCAATTAAAAGAGTTCTAACCATTTCCTGTAGCAATCTATTCTTCCTTTCCACAACTCCATTTTGCTCTAGAGTGTATGGTGAGGAGAACACATGCCGAAAGCCGATTCATTACGTAATTTAGCAAAGTCTTGATTTTCAAACTCACCTCCATGGTCTGTCCGTATACTTGAAATAACATATCCTTTCTCCTTTTGAACTTTCTTAGCAAATTTTATAAAATATGAAAAGGTTTCAAACTTACTTGCTAGGCAATATCTCTTACCTCCAATGCTCTGAGTTCTAGTTGGTTCAAAGAGATCTATATGCAAGAGCTGCAGTACACGATTAGTGGACATTTGATTTATTGGTTTAAATGAATTTCTTACTTGTTTTCCCAACACACATGGTGTGCATAGATCGGTCTTTTGGTATGTCAGTTTGGGTAGTCCACGAACAAGTTTCTTTGCTGAGATCTTGGCTATTTACTTCATGTTGATGTGCCCAAGTTTTTTGTGCCATAGATTCGCTTCCTCTTGAATTGAGATTAGATATTGAGATTTTTCTGGTTTGATATCCAAGAGATAGATATTCCCATGCCTTCACCCATGAAAGTCTGAGAGGAGTTTTTACTAGTTCCTGAATATATTCCTTTCTTGAAAGTTGATTTTAAAACTTATGTCGCACAGCTGGCTGATACTCAGCAAGTTGTAGTTGAGTTCTTTCACTAAGGAAACGTTACTGATCGTGAGACTTCTAATCTTTACGGTTCCATATCCCACAATTCTGCTTTTGCTATTTCCTCCAAAAGAAATTTTTCCACTATTAACTTACATAAGCTTTATGAAGCAATTTAAGTCTCCTGTCATATGTCTTGAACACCCACTATCCAAGTACCATTTAACATTTTTCTTGATAGTGATCTGCATTTAAAAAGAAACTTAAACTTTCTTTGGTACCCACACTTTCTTGGGTCCAATGGAGTTAGTGTGATATACGGTTTTTGCCCAAACCTTCTCACGAGTTTCCAAACCATAGGACAATCTTTCTCAAAATGTTCTAAACCGTTACACTTAGAAACACTTAGAACATTTAAGAGTATTGCGACCTACCAGTTTTATAAAGACTTTTTGGAAATGATTTCTATAAAAATCTTTTGTTGGTCTTTGTTTAATTCTTTCTTTTACTTTAAAAAAATCAATTAGAGAAATGGTTTCAGCAGTCATTCCCAAACTTGATTTGTTGAAGTAAGGTCTTTATGCTTTGAAAGAATCTTTTCTAATTTCTCGAGATCCTATAGAAAACCTTTTAGAAATACTTGAGATATCTTTATTCAAAAATACATTTTCTTTTGAAAGATAGTCTGCATTTTCTTTCAAAATAATAACACTTTTATCTAAATTTTCGATCTTTTCTTTCCAAACAATCTCATGTTACTTCAAAGTGCAGAATTTTCTATTTTTAGTTTGGAAATCCTCTTAGAGACTTTAGTAGGAATTTTTAAATTACTTACCTCGATTTTACTTGTTCCGAGTCTCGAGTCCGAGTCTCTGTCTCGGAGTTTGAATTTGATTCTGATTGTGCCATAAGACAAATATTGGCATAATCATCATCACATTCGGTATCACTCAAGTTTCTATTTTAAGAGCTTTTTGGTATTTCTCTTCAATAAGGGACGGTTGGATCGATGTGTCTATTTTTTTGCATTCAAAGCAAATTACATCCTTGTTGGATTCATCATCCTTAATTGGTTTATTTTGTAACTTTTGAGAATTTTGTTTCTTCGAATTGAATCTTCTTCCTTTTCTATTTAGTTTTCTGAACCTTCTTATCATGAGAGCAAGCTCTTCATCGTCCATATCGCCTTCGAATCTATGACATCATAATCATCAATAGATTTTAATACAATGAATTTTTTACATTTGGGATCTTCATCTTTGTTGATTTGCTCCACTTCATAAGACTGAAGAATGCCAACCAATTCGTTAACAGAGTGGCATCATTCTTTGTGTCTCCTTATTGAGGTTTTTATGCGATTCCAATCTTTGGAAAGTTCACGCAGTAACTTGTTGACCTTCATGGGTCCAGAGATTGGTTGACCTTGATACTCAAGACCATTCACGATTTCTATAAATAACTAAATATGTCGGTGATAGATTCTCCTGGTTTCATCTTGAATGCTTCATATTGATTGAGCAGAATATTGATTCTGGTTTCTTTCACTCAATCGGTTCCTTCATAGGTGATGTGCAATCTATTCCAGACTTCTTTAGCTGTTTCACAAGAAAATATTCAGTTATATTCAGTAGGAGATAATGCACAATATAAGGAATAAATTGCTTTTGCATTAAGAGCTTGTCTCTTGGTTATCTCTTCTTGAGTTATTTCACTGGATTCAACAGCTTATTTTCCTCTTTCTGAGACTGTTGCAGCTTTAAGAATGATTCATTTGTCTACCACGTCCCATTCTAGAGGATCTTTTGATCTTAGGAATGCCTTCAGCTTGTTTTTCCATATACTGTATTCATTTCCATCAAAATAAGGCGGTCTGGTATTGCTTTGCCCTTCAACGAGACCTGGAGCCAATATACTAGTCATGGATCATTAACTTTGAAGTAAAAACACTTCAACTTAAATAAGTATACAGACTCTGATACCAATTGTGAAAGCTAGTACGAGCACCTAGAGGGGGTGAATAGGTGCGAAAACAAATTTTGTAGAATAATGTATAAAATTTTGCTTTTAAACCAACTCTATTTAGTAATAGACTATGAAAAGGAAATTAGACTCTAATAATCAGATAGAGTTACGATCAAAGTAAAAGAGCTTAGGGAAGAAAATAAGAACACAAGATTTATAGTGATTCGGCTTAATCCAAGCCTACGTTCACTCTTTCGCATTGACAGCCCACTAGCTGGATTTCACTAATAATTAAAAGAGTTATTATATAATAGCTCTTCCTTAATTCCACAATATAGAGACTTTTCTACACTTCCTCAAGATCTCACAGAAGTATAAACTCTCTTTTGAATACAAATTCATGCTTAACAATTGAATTGACAAAGAATAAGGAGTTTCAGACTTTGGAATTTCTCTATCGCGCACACACTCGAGTAACTGGAACGTCTTCCTTATATACTCCTCCATACCTTCATACCCGTTGGCACTTCCAAAGGAGCTCTTTCAATCTACTCGTTGGACATAATCAATTAGGAAGATTTCGAGTTATTTAAGGAATATGACGGATAGCTCACCAATCATGCTCGCCCATACAATTAGAATCTAGGTTTTCATAAGTAAAACCTTCCAAATATACTTCGACAATCAACGGATCTAAATTACCCGAATAAAAATGAATAATAGATTTCAAGATGTTATATCCAACCGAGAGTTCTTCTTTAGTCGACAAAATCAAATCCTTAAAGAAATACTCAACTCTGGATAAGTCTTTTTCAACGATCTAGAAACTGTTAATGAGGGTAGACTTTGAATCTTGAGTTTGATGGTCTGCAGTCTTCGGACTTTGACGAGACAGTCTGCAAGTCTTCAGACTAGACTAATGGAAATGTTTTGTCAGCTCAAAACAAATACGGAAGTTTTCTCCAATAGGCATATCCCACTATCATGCAAGATGATTTCTCTGTTCATGCAATTGTTAGACATAAAAATCATATGTGGAAAACATGACCAAATCTGAACAAGCCTCTAGCCATTGTTCAAAATTGTGTTCGTCTAAAATTCATGGAGATTTAGCAAAATATCAGGCACACTTTATTAACCCAATTACCTCTTGTATTGATGGTGTATTCCAAATGAGAGAGTTTGCGTTAGACCTTGTGATTACCCTTAAGAAATGAACGATTATTCTTTTTATATACCGTCTCCCATAAAGGTGGTTATCAAATGAGCGGTTGTCATGAAGAGGTATGGAGTGTGAAAAAACTACACGTGGAAAAATTGCTACTTTAAAGAGAAAACATGGGTCTAAAAATGAGAAATCACATTATATATATATCACATTATATATATATATATATATATATATATATATATATATATATATGTATGTATGTATGTATGTATGTATGTATGTATGTATGTATGTATGTATGTATGTATAACATTCTCCCACTTGATCCTAACATTTTCATCATACAGATTATCCAACCAAATCCACCAAAAACTTTATGCTTAAAGAAAAGAAACAAAATTTATGGATCATAATGACATGTTCTCTAAGAGCGAGTAATATCTTCTATGTATTATAATGTATCTTATTTCTTTAATGTCAGCCTCTATGTGATAACACATCTTAATGAATAAATCCTATGTTTATTCAAGAACCAAGGATAGATATTATTCTCATAAACAACAGAATGAGTACACCAATATTGAGAATCAACATTACAACTAAATAAGAGTTATATACAACAAAAATCGTCCATATGATGACAAATCACATGATGGGATCTATTCCCATACTAGTTACATGATCTTTATACTTTATTGGTTAAAGGATCAGTTATCATTAATTTAGTGCTAATGTGTTTTATGATCACTTTATTCTCCTTACCACATTCTTTTAAGGCTAAATACTTGATGTCAATATGTTTATTTCAATCATCACTTTTGGCATTTATAGCCATAAAAACTGCATTTGAATTGTTACAATATATTCTTAATGGCCTAAAAATATAATCAACAATTCTAAGCTCATAAATGAAACTTTTCAACCATATACCATGCGAGGTAGCCTCAAAATAAGAAATGAACTCAGCATTCATAGTGGAAATAACAATCAAAGTTTGCTTCACACTCATTCATGACACGGCTCTGCCAACTAACATAAAAATGTATCCAGATATTGATTTTCAAGAATTAATGCAACTCGCGAAGTCCGCATCCGAATATCCAACTACTTTCAAGTTGTTAGTTTGTCTATACATAAGCATGTGGCCTTTGGCACCTGAAGGTATCTCATCACTTTTTTTGTCAACTTTTTAGTGGTGCATACTTGGATTACTTTGATATCTTCCTAGTATTCCCACAACAAAAGCGATTTTAGGTCGAGTGCAAACATGAGTATACAACAAGCTTCCGACAGCATAAGCATATGGAATGTTATTCATTTGTTCAATTTTTTTTATCGTTCTTCGGGCATTGGTTCAAATTGGGCCCTAAAACCGTGCATGACATGGTTTTACGTATAGAGCTACCTGTCCTTGCCAATGCCGAGACATGGGGACAATGAGTCCAAGATGGCACGATGCCATGTCTCGTGGGTTGAAAAAGAAGCTGGTTTTTGCGAATAGTCCATGTGGATGATGTACGTCTGGCGTTCTTCAGATTCCGACATCACAAAGCTAGTCACGGTGGACGATACAATTAGCCATAAAAACATGATTGACGAAGCCGAACTAGATGGATTCATCGCCCTGCTAGTCATGGGACTCATGTCTGATGAAAGAGGGCTAAAAGAAGGTGCTGAGAGGTGAGCTACTTGCACATTTCAGATGAATGTGCATGATCTTATTTATAGAAAGACTCGTCTGTCTCTTTCTTTTTGTTGCTTCTGTTCAGAGGAAGGGAAAGAACCGGAAGTTTGATGCTCTCGGAAAGTCCCTTACTGTTAATTGGTTTCATATGCTTTATTCAAGATCTGGAAATTACACTGGACTCGCACTTTTTGATTATGTTATGGATTTGATCATTAAGATTACTCCTTATACCCAGATTTTAGATACTGATTTTATTATTTAATGTGGACAGATTGACGCTTCCATTTAGTTTGAAATGTTACCGGAGTGGATAGCTACTTTAAAGAAGCCTTTTGAAAACCCGGGCAACTTCTGATGTATCCGTTCCAAATTTAAACTGGAATTTTGTATGGACACCCAAAGTTGACATTTTATAGGTTACGTTTAATTATTCTATGCTAATGTTCTGTTTTTTCCTTTCATTTAGTCTTCCAACTTTTTTTTTTTGATTTTTTGTCCGTATCAATCGTTTTAAGTTTAATTACTGCAGCGTAATTCACTATTTTCTGATTACATTACTAAGGTGGTGGGGGAAATTCTAGATCCCAGTCCATCAATTTAATGGACTGGTCCCATATGTAGTCTAGATAGATGGATCAAAAGGAAAAAAAAATTTCAACCGTTTGGATGATTTTAAAAAATAAGAACTTATAAACAGTTAAAGGAAAAATTTTCGATTATAAAATTACCCATAAAACTGGGAGTCAAGGAAAATTACCGCATATGAGGAAAATTACTCATTAATAGAATCTGTAAGTTTACGAATTATGAAGGAATATTACGATTATAGAAATAAGTTACTTCAAATAGGAAAAACATATTTATGAAAATTCAGCCTGTTTTGGATATTTCATAGAAAGTTATGAATGCTAGAACATTCAACTTTTTGAGACTTTAAAGCAAATTACAACGTTACTAACTTGTCATTTACAACAGCTTATTGGAAAATTACAATCGTTGAGGACTATTTCTAAGCATAGGTATCATTACTTACAATAATTTGAGATACCATACCATGAATTGGTTAATTTGAGGGTGACCTCGCTAGCCCTATGTGATATCCCAGATTTTCAATCATGTTTTATATTAAATTAATCGGGAATTTCATCGACGCGCCTATTGGGCTATTCTTAGAGTTGATCACTCTCGAGATAACTAAACTATCTAGAGAAGCCATTAAGGAATTTTAATGCAATAAACTTAAGAATTCAACCAAGAATCGACTACTCGACTATGCTCATTGGCCGAAATCATTACGGCACAATTAAAAATCGATTAGAGATCAGAAATAGGTTGATTCGACTAAGATGCGTGGTTAAACATGGGTGATTCTACTAAATTGCAAAATTCTCATCGATCGGCACTAATTTGATTTTTCTATTATTTTGGTACCCTATGTTTATATTTGAATCATCAAGATTTTCATAACAACCGAGAGTTGCTAATGTGTCAAGTGGGTTCATTGTGGCTTGAAGAAAATTGACCACGGGTCATTTGCATTAAAAATTTCTAAAAGTTACCCGGTAGTCTAGGTCACACTAAAAATACGACATATTGAAATTAACTGCAAATTTGAGTCCAATTTCAAAAATTGAAAGTTATTTCGTATCACAATTAATTCTAGGAGTGTCGACTCGCCTCTTAGAAGATTTTTCTGCAAACCGAGACTTTTTGGGAAAAAGTCATCCTAGGGTCATTTTTGTCTAGAAAATGCCGGAGATCATTTTTTATCGCAAAATTGGGAAGCAAGTGGGGGGTGATGGTGAGTAAAAATACTATTTGGATCGGTGTGGGGTTGATTAATTTTATCGAGGTCGATTGGTGTTGATTTAATAAAGAAAAGTGTCACATTGAAGCCAAATCACTTGAAATTCGTAGCTCTCCCTATGCCTATGGTTTTGGGACCAATTCAAAGGTCCTAAGATGAGCATTGGTGGCTTAATGGAGGCCAAGGAGGAGCTAGTGGCTAAGGATGGTCAAGGAGACAAGTGAGGAGAAGATTTGGCCATGGTAGGGCCCTTGCCCCATTATCTCTCTCTTCCTCTCCCAAAGCTGCCATCCACCACCCTCAATCCCCTCCTTTCTTGCCATTTTTGAACCCCAGCATGCCAAGAGACCACCGGAGCAACCCCTCACGCCGTCACAACCACCACCGGAGCCAGGTCCACCTACGACTGCCCACAATGCCGTCGTCCACCCGCATCTGGTCATCTCCCCCTCACGTCGTCCCATCTTGCTGCCTCCGCTCGTGCATGTATCCTTCAGGTTAGGTCGAGCCTAGTCAAAGCCCCTGCCGTCGCAATGGGCCATTGCCATCGCCCCTCCAAGCCGCCGAAGCCTCCACTGGTCCACCGCTGCCCTTACCTCACCAAACCAGCCTCTATTTCTCTCTTTGGTAGCCAAGAACATAAGCAAATCAGTGGGTCTTGTGGCTGCTGTTAGGCCCGTTTTAAGGTGGTTCCGAACCTCGGTTGCTAGGCCCGCTTTGAAGGAAGTTGTTTCCCGTCGCGTCCCCATCGATTTGCACCGATCGGCTCGCCGAACAAGTGAGTTTAACTCACTAATTATCGCTTAGTATGTTAATTACACTTAGGGGTTGATTAAATTAATTAAGCATGGTTTAGGTGAATAGATTAGATCAGATTAGATTAGATTAGTTAACTTAATTATTTGTTGATGCATGTTAGGTGGTTAGTTAGTGCAATTAGCGAGTAGACATGTTCTATTATTTATTTAACAAACCTTAAAAATTTTCCGAGTCCATTTTGGCTTCCAATTAGGCTATAACGGACCTAAGTTGGATTTATTATATTTATTTAATATTTTATGTAATTATTTATTTATTTATTTATTTATTTATTTATTTTCTAGAAATTAGGCTGGGATAATCGACAATACCGAAATTTTATGCTGGTTATTGTGGTGCAATCTATTTATTTATTTGAGCTCTAAATTGTGCTAAATTGATTTAAATGTTATTTAGGATTTTATTCATAAATTAATTAATTTTGGTAATTAATTGGAAAATTACCGGGCATCGATATATAGTGCCAAAAATCTAATTTTTGACTTTGAAAGTAGTGGGAAGATCAAAAGTGAAATTATGATATTTTGGCTAAGGCCAACCGTGTACTCACCCATAGCTATTTTTATCGGATATGATAAAAATGATAAATTGATTTAATGGTCGGGATGGTATACTATATCAGCCTACGGGTGATATGTCAGCTTAAATTGAGAACATTATACCGGTATACTATATCAACATACAGGCTCCGATATATCAGATTAGTGAGAGTAGTATACCTTATCAGCTTTGCGAGAGCAATATTATTAGCTTAGAGGGAGCATTATTAGTGTGCTATATCAGCCTACGGGTGATATGTCAGCTTAGATTGAGAGAAGTACAATATTTATCAACTTAGCATGAGCTATACTATCTATATATTAACTTAGAGTAAGCAATCCTTATATGATTGGACTTATTAGATAGTATCGATTTAGCCGACCAAAGGGAGATCGTGATGACATGTAATCGACTAGGTCGATTGATCAATGATTTAATCTCATATTATGAATTGATGTGATTTGAGGCATCTGTAAATGATATTGATTTGCAGGGTGGAACTGAGGCCAAGGTAAGTCCTCTGACCCGTGTTATGCTTAGGCAACCCTTATGGCGTATTGGCTTCTTAATTGGATCTTAGGGGTTGAACTTGTTGAGAAATTGTCTCACTAGTTATTGTATAATCATTTTCAAGTCCTTAGTTGACAACAAAGGGAGGACCTAAGGCCCGAAGTTTAGAAGGTGAAGCTGAAGAATCGGCAAGCATGTCCAACTAGTTAGTCCTAGAATATTTCTCTTTTGTTGAAAGCCGATTTCTTTTTGTAGGCTTCTGTGTATAAACATGTGTGTTTATAAAAAGATCTTTTGTGAAAAATTGGTCATGCTTTCCTATCCCATTGTTTTATTGTCTGAGAATTTATATCTGCTTTCACATACATATATTAAAATGAACAGGGTCAGCGATGCGTCCTAGGACATCGCTATTATATTGACCAAGCGAGGGGATGGGCACGGGTCCGAGAATCGGGATGTGACACCCTAGCCTTTGGCCATCACCAAGGTTTGGTGACCTACTAAAGGAAGAATGAAGGGAAGAAAGGAACAAAAAGAAAGAGAAAGAAAGAGAAAGAAAGAAAGAAAATAAAGGAAAATAAAGGAAAAAGAAAAAAAAATGTAAATAAATAAATAATTTGAAAAAATATATAATATTATTAAAAATTATTCACATTAGTGCTGGCTAATCAAAATTAACCGAATGGACTGAATTGTCATAAATGCAAAAAGTTTAAGACTCAATCAACCAAAAAAAATTTATAACTAATTAGCATAATTAAAATAGGTTTCATATTGATAATTTTTTCGATCACGTGCCTTCTTGTCAATGGTAAATATAAACCGCAGCCTGACATTTTCTTTTTGTTTCAAAAGCAGTACCGTTGGTTTGGCTCAGCCCAGGTGCCATTGTAGACGTCACCCCCTATTAGCCATGTGGGATGGAAAATAAGTTTCTTTGGGATGAAATACTATGGTGCATATTTTTGTCCATCGACCAAATTCGTGGTTTTTTCTTCTTCTTTTTTTTTTTTTTTTTGTCGTTTGAATGATTTAATTTTTTTCCCGAGAGTATATGCTCAGACTTTGTTTTGTAGGATCCCGTCCATTTTTGGATTTGACCTTTTTGTAAAATGATAACATAAAACTCAGGAATCTAAAATTTATCATCTTCAAACGTGCATTGCACTAGTTAACCAATAATATAGTAAAAAGAATGCGAATCATCCTATTGTAACTTAGAAGATTTCGAGTTAGCGTACACTCCAATGGATGGGCATTACGGCCAGTAGCTAGTAACGACTTTTCATGGGCCAGTAAGAAATAAGCCACAGCGGGGGTCGACACTAAAAGATTTTGTTGATAATGCCATTGTAGACACTCTGAGGGTAGTATGATGAGCCCTCTATAGTTAGCCCATTTCCGAGTGTCACTGTCACGATGAAGCTTCAATCAGTCCTTGCATCTACTGTCATGATCCAGGGGGTGCCATTGTACGTCGAGCTATGGGCCCCTTCATCTCCAGCAGGGCAAACGACAGTTATACCCGTTTTCAATTGCTGCCAAACAAGCTATGGCAATCATTTCATTGAAGTAAGGTCTTTTCACGAGGCCGAGAGACAGACATGATATTGACTCTGTCCACAATTGCTTGATTAATTCCAGCGAGCATATCAGTAGATGCAGACTTGCACGCATCAACTTTCCATAAAACTTTGTACTTCGCAACGTGAGTTGCGGGTGCTATTCCTCTAGCTATGCCTCTTGCGTCTCCTTAAGCGACTTACTCCACGTACAGAGGCTCCTGCAGCCGTGGATGACGGGTCTGTGCCGTGACCAAAGTATTGCGGTCATACTTCTCAGATACTTGGTATTCCTGCGGCTGCAAGGGCCTTGTTAAAAGACCGACCTCCAATGAGCTTCCAATTGCAGTTAGATGGGCCAAAGGCAGTGCCGTTCTCGCATTTGCCTTTCCGTCTAGGAGGCACCGGTAGTATTCCTTGTCATTGATGATGACTGTCTCTGGCCATATTCCCATGTCAAGTATTTCAATGATGACACCATCTTTGAATGAGCTGGTGAGTCAAAGTTCAGAGCTGTGCTTTAGGCCGGGGAACTTGCTGCTGTGGTTTGTGAACAGCATGCCAAAGGACTCTTTGATTGTTGATCGATGTTCCAGCAGATTTCTCAATCTCAGCTAGTGCTAATGCCATGCGTGAAAAGGATATTAGAATGACCAACATGTCCTTGCCATTGCTGAAAGATGAGGGTAACGAGTCTAGAGAGGCACAGTGCCATGACTCGTGGGTTTGAAGGAATGCCGGGTCCTGTGAATGGTCCATGTAGATGATGTCTGTCTGATGTTTTATTAATGTCAAATGCCTTTAAGTAAAAACATGCCACTTATATGTTTACGTGGTTTGGTTTCTCTAATTGTCTCATTTGACAGAGTCAAGACCCTTGCAAGCTGTTTTAATGTATGGGGACACAAAGAAGCAGCAGATAGCTGAGTTAGAAAGCACCAGATTAAACATGTCTACAGGTCTGTTAAATCTTACAAGACAAGTAGGAGTACATGTGAGTTCATATGCTTGTGCCAGAATCTGACAATTACATTTAGACTTGCAGTTTTAGAATATGTTCTGATCAGGAACATAGCCAATTTCGACAAGATCTTTTGTTATTGAATAGGGACTGATTGGCTCTCTCGTAAAGTTCATTCAATTTTCATTTGTCCCTGGAGCGCATAGCCCTTCTAGAGAGACCCTGTCGACAAGGAATTCAGTCCTTCCGTCGCCTAAAAACTCGTTATTTGCTCGACTAATTCTTTAAAACGGCATTACAAGGGTGATGATTATTACATGTGGAATTTGCCGCTTACTCGGCCTCATGCGAGCAAAATACAAGAAAGAGACGCGTGTGTGCACAGCTGCACGTGTGGTCAAGTGGCCATCGGCACCAACCCGAACCTTCACCGAGGCTGACTGAGGAGAGGATCATGTGACCCAGTAAAGATTTTAAGCACGTTTATTAAGCGAAATTCAACCGTAGTCGCCGTCTCTATTTCGGAGTTCAATCATACAAAATGTAATAAACAAGATAAAGAGAGTTGAATTTTTGAGACTGTAAGATGGGACCTAGAGCAAAACCAAAATGGTAATCTCCAAGCTATAGGAGCAAAAGAAGCATGGTGCAAGATAAAGAATGCAAGTGAAATGCAAAGATTCGCACTTCCATGGCAGTGACCAAGTTGAAAGTTCACGATGAGCTCGGACAACTGTAAGTTCGCTGTGGGAAAAGCATCCCAGGAATTAAACTGTCTATCCTGATAATTTCTAATGTAGTCCGTGCGCCCCATCGCAAGTATTCCTCGAATACACTTTGGACTATAATTCAAATCGATGACACGTCTCATCCAAACAAATCTTTAAAAGGAATGTCAGAGCGATCTCGCGCTCATCTCTCTATCTCCTATCTCCGGCAATGCGTGATCCTGGAGCAGCTCCGGCTGTACGGGTGGACCGGCCCTCCCGCGCTGTAGCAGTTGTGGGTGTAGTACGACCGCCCCGAGCGTGGCGGGCAGGGGATCCTGTTCGCGGACAGAACTCCGTAGGAAATGTAGCTGCTGCACTGCAACAGGGTCCTCCGCCCAGTCGCTTCGCCTCCAATGAGCTCGTCGTCTGGCGGCAAGGCTTCAAGGGCCAATTCGAGAGCTTCGGTCGATTGAATTTGGAAGCCGAGTGCATAGTCGATCTGGCTGGTGATCGCGGAAAGCAGAAATGCGATCGTAGAGAAGGAGAGCAGAGCGGCCAGAAGTGAAGATGCCATTGGCGGATTAGCTAGCGAGAGAGAGAGAGAGAGAGAGAGATTTGTTAAAGCGTGGAGAGGGGGATAAGGCTGGCTGAGTTAAGGCCGGTTCAGTCCCCATGTGATTGTATGCACCGATTTTAATGTCGGACGGTGGAGGAGTAACACACGTTCACGAGGTGGGGGAGACAGAACCCGTGGCGGTCGGCGGTAATGCAGGACAAATTTTCTTTTATACAAAAAACAATGCTAAAAATCATTCCGACTTTCCGTTCCATTTCAATTTTCCTTCTTTTATTTTTTATTTTTTACTTTTTCAGACAACTCGCGAACAAAAAAACTAGACTACCCTCCCTTCTTGGTGTCACTTCCTCGGCACCGAGATCGACTAAAATGAAGGACTCTTCATCTCACAACAGAAAATATCTTGAAGAAATTCAAATTGAATTTTCGCAAAATGGTCATAACATCATTAGTGAACTAAAGTTATGTTTGTTTCACGGAAAAACAACTTGCAATTTTTTTTTTCCAAAGTTTCTGTCATTTATGTCAATGAAAATGAACTAGTAAAGGAAAACACAAAAGTCTTCTAAAATAGGAAAAAAAATTTCTGCTTTTCAAGATTAGGAAAACATTTTACTCACTTACTTCCTCTTATTTCATACCCATGTTAACCTATATATCTTTTATTTCCATTTTTTTAAATCAAAATTTAAATTCTTTTTCTTTTTTTAGTTAGGCCCAGCTCACTTTGCTCACCTTGGTCGCTGATCTAGCAAGTGGTGAGCTCGATGTCTCAAGCCTCGCCATATCACTGGCAAGTAGTGAGTTCACTCACCAATCTAGTGAGGCCCAAGGCCTCAAGCTCACCCCTTGTTATATCGGCAAGCAGCAAACTCAAGCCTTGCTAAATTGATAAATGGTGAGCTCGAGCTCGCTAGAATCTAGTAAGCCTCTAAGTTGCCGATTTGGCAAGTGACGAGCTTGAGGTTGCCTATGGATGGTCGTTGGGTGTTACTGTTGCCAATGATCGGTCGAAAAGAAGGTAAAAAGAAATAAAATAAAAATAATTAAAAATTTAAAAATCATTTTAAAAATAAAATTATTTAAAAAATTATTGAAAAATAGTGCATAAAGGAAAAGATTCTCCTTACCAAACAAAGGAAAAAAAAATTTCGCTTCATTTTTAAGATTCAGCTGGACAATGGGAAATAATTTCAACTTCTTAGAAAAATGCTTCTTGGAAAACATTTTCTAGAAACGTTATATTTTTCGCGAAATGAACAAAAACTAAAAGAAGATGGGATAAAGAAACTTGATATTTCCCATGGGCAATTTGCTATATCTCACTAGTACATGGCCAGACATTGTGTGCACAACAAGTCTCCCATCATGCTATGCAAAGTTGAAGAGAAATTCATTTTGGATCTACCAACAGAATTATAAGATATTTACAAGGAATGATAGACTGTGGCATTCGGTATCAGCCAAATGCAATCGATGAACTCCTTGGTTATACGATAGTGATTGGGTAAGCACTGACAATAGGAACAGCACTACTAGCTATGCATTTACATTGAGTTCTGCTATGTTCTCATGGACATCCAACAAACGAAACTCAATAGCACAATCTACCGTGGAAGCTAAGCACATTCCGCTGCTATGACCACCAATCGAGCATTTTGGCTTCCAAGAATACAATAAGACGTTGGAGAAGCACATATAGAACCTACTCCAATATTTTGGGACCACTAGTCCTTTGCTATTTTAACAATCCTACCTTTTGCAAAATAACTAAACATGTTGCCATCAAATATCACTTCATAAGAGACGTGCAAAGTAATGGAGAGACCAAACTCAAATACTACAAAACAGAAAATCAAGTTGTGGACTATTCTTCTAGGAATGCGCAGTAGAAGCCGATATCTTCACTCCAGGAGATCTCCAAGAGGAAGCTCAACTCTGAACTCATCAATATATCTAGTTTAATCCACATTCACTCAAAAATTTAAGTTAACGAGTTATAATCCAACTAGGGTATGTTAACTACTCAACACCACATAAATTCTTTGATATGAAACTTCTCTAATACAGCTCACACATGTATTTCAACAATCTCCCCCTCAAGTGTGAACTCAGTATTAGGTATGCTCTCCCTTAATTTATATATCCTTTTATATCAGCTTAAATGTCCACATCATTACAATGCACCCCTAACTATGCATAACATGTCAGTAGCAAAAATGCACACAAGATCTCCATAGCTAAAATTAAGAACTTACATAATCAAGTAAAGAGAATTTGTACACTTAATTTGGAATCCATTATTTTTTATGTAGAACAATGATGATCTTTGCTCAAGCTCTTATTCTTTATTACCCTATGTATCACTGGGTCAATGAGATTGTCCCTTACTTTTAATGTTCAGTAAACGCGCCTTATGTGAGGATATTTGTGCATCAGGGTTAGAATAATGACTTAGGTACTATTTGTAGAGTTTTTAATCAGGCTCTCTTATTAAGGGTTGGGCTCTACTCGGGCCACACTAGCTAGCCCCATATTGAACTAATAAAAAAATCCTTATATCTCACTTTATTAAATTAATTCCGTAAAATGATAAATTGTAATATCAATTAATGTAACATACATTAGAAAAACTCTTACACAACAATCATTACCAACTACTAACTTGGGATTGCATTGCCCACAGTCTTTATCTCAGATTACTAGACTAAGGACCTATTTGGTAACCATCCAAACATGGCTAAATTCTGATTTTTTGTTCCCCGGATCGGTTTGGACCTAGAATGGCGTTTGGTAAAATTTTTGTTTCTAGGAATAGATTGGGAGTAGAATCAAGAATAAAAAAAAAAAAAAATGTGATTCTTGTTATGGAATCGAAAATGAGAATCAAAACTCTTCTTCTCTTTTCTTCTTCTTCATTGACTGCCATCCTGCGATCGTCGCTCGCGCCGCCGATTCCGGCAACCGGTCCGGCGAGCTTGTCGGAGGCCGCCTAGCCATCGGCAAGGCTTGTCTAGCCTCTCTGGTGGCCGGGCGGGCCTTGCCCAACCTCTCTCGTGGCCCGGCAAGGCCAAGCCTCGGTGGGGGGGCGAGCCTCGCCCGACTGCCCCGCCCGAAGGCTTGACCAACGAGGGCCGGCCTTGTCGAGGGCCGGCGATGCTCTAGTGAGGTCGTCGGCCCTCGTATGGCCGATCGTCGATCCCGCGACCGGCCTGAAGAAGAAGAAGAAGAATAAGAGAAAAAAAAAAAAAGAAAAAAAGAAAAGGAAAAAAAAAAAAAAAAGGAAAGGAAAAAGGAAAAATTATAAAATTTATTTAAAAATTAAAAGAAATTGATTTGAAACAGAATCAATGAACACGGTACAAAACACAATTCTATTCCAAAATCAGAAATTTTGTACAATTACTAAACGCGTTTTTTTACTCAAAATTAGTTCTCGGGAACAAAATAAAATATAATCATTTCTAATCAGAATTTGTTCCCGGGAGCAGAATAAAATATAATTATTTCTAATCAGAATTTGTTCCCGGGAACAGAATCATTACCAAACGCGCCATAACTGTCCATGGTCTCTTTTTTACATACCAACCATGGTGTCGAATTTTACTCGAAACAAGCGTCAATCATAAGATATCTTTCTTGAGATATTCACCAAACACAATAAGAAATTGAGGTAGAGCACCAATCAACCATTAGCTTTGATACCATTGGTTGAAAGTGTGTGGTCTTCAACCGAGGAGATCGCCAAGGAAGAGCTCAAGTCTGAGCCATCGGTATATTTGATTGGACCCATCTTTGCTAAAAAAACTTAAGCCAATAAATTATAAGTCAACTAGGATATGTAGTTACATACCAATTCTTCAACATGAAACTTCTCTAACAAAACTTACTAAGTATTTCAACAAATTCATTGAATCTCTTTTACAAGCCAAGTTCAAGATGCTACAAAGCATGCATGGAGTAATGTGAAAATGGAACAAGGTCATTAAAACAATGATCTATTTCCTTGACTTTCTAGAATAGCCCACAAAATTCTAGTAGTGTCTCTTGCATGTAGAATGTAAAATGAGTGGCTAAGCAAACATTTAAGAAGTAGTTAAAGTTTAACAAAGGAGAGTCCACGTCGAAACTCTTGGAGAAGACTTTCGGTACAATGTCGGTCGTTGGAGGATGATATATAGGATAGCCATCTTTATTTGAGAGTACTGTAGAAAAGTAAATAAAAAGCATCCCTTGTATTTGAAGCCCTTGTAATACAATTTCATAAATTCCTTTTGGCCTATCTTCGCTCTAAAATCAACCACTTATTGACATGCACACTTTGCACATTAACACCAGCAGCTATCACTCCTCCATGGCGTGGGACCTTGATGGGGCAGTCAAGATACGATTTCCATGGATGAGCCACAAGATCATGGGTGATAATGCTGCAAATATAGAGTTCAAGGTCGGCTTCGGTGAAGCCAAGATGGGTGGAATGCTCCTAGACAACGAAAGCCGATCACAGTAGATTCTAGACCTATGCTCATTCGGGAAAGCCATCTAGTAGAGACGTTGCCATGCTCAATGGGGTGAGACAACACCTAGCTATGCTAGAAAACCGTTGAACAGCGAGTAGGCCATGCTATAAGCTGAGATCAAAACTAGGAATGCATTATTAAATGAGTTAAATGCGTCGGATTATGGGACAAAATTATGTGATACGGTATGGAATGTGTCATAATGATTTGGCCCTATAATCAGGATCCCTGTGCTTGGTTGAAATTGAGTGTGGTGTTCCAGTTATTGAGCTTATTTACTACTCATGTTTTTGTGATTGTCTATGATATGAATTATGCTGACCTGTAGGGAGGACCTAAGACAAGGTAAGTCTCTGTGGTTAGGACGCATCTAGGCGTATTACCCTCCTAATCAAGATTCAGAGTGTGAACTCGTTGAGATTTATATCTCACCTCGTCGTGGGCTCAATTCTTTTTAGAACCGTAGAGTGGAGAACTCGGAGCCGAACTGAGGGGATCTGAGGTGTAGGTCAGTTAGGACAACTTCTTTTTGAGAGCTGGTCTTTTGTAGGCTTTTGGTCGTTGACTTCTGTATATGACTCCATGTGTATATAAAAGCATGTTTTGTTTGTGAATCTATTTCCTGCTTTTCTATCCCAAGCTGTTACTATTAGGAGATATTTATTCGCTTCTGCATGTGCAATAAAATGAATAGGTCGGCAATGCGTCCTAAGACGTCGTAAATTTTATTGACCACCAAGGGATGGGCACACATTCGAGGTTTGGGGCGTGACATCTCCGCCCAAAGTGGTATTAGAGCTAGCCAATAGTTGGAGTGATAAGATGTGATGGTTCATGGGATAGTTAATAGGAATGAACTTTATTTGGTACTGATGCATGTGATTGATAGTTGATTGGTAGATTGTTTGGTGCGATCGCTCAGCTTTTAATTCTATGTGGAATTGGAAAACATTTTTCTGTAAGAATCTTGTATAATGAGTGATCAGGAACAGAGGACTCCTAGGAATAGAACCATTGGACCTGCGACTCGAGGTAGGATGCCGACTAGGGTCGGTACCCGAGGGGGTCGTGGTAGAGTGCTTGCTCAGGCTAATGCTAGTGGAGTAGCATCGCCTCCGGTTGGTGCTAGGATAGTAGCCCCTAATGATCCAACGTTCACTGGGATCATGTAGGCACTAGAGACTCTTGGAAATGTGGTAGAGCAACAAACCCATAATCAAGCTGCTGCCGTCATTACTTCAGTCCCTATTATCGCAGCCGTCACTATTGCCACCAATGCCACCGTTGATGCTGCTATTGCGGCCGCAATTGTTGCCGCACCTGCTGAAGTTACAGCTAGGAATGTGGTTGTGGAGAGAGAGAGAGAGACCAATGCATAAGTTGGTTGAACAATTTCTGAAGTTGAACCCCCCAAGGTTCACCGGGGCAAGAGATCCCGAAGCCACAACTCTCTGGATCCAAAACTTAGAGAATGCTTTTGCACTACTGAGGTGCACAAAGGATGAGAAGGTCATCCTTGCAATTTATCAGCTGCAGGAAATTGCAAGAACTTGATGGAGAGCCACTAGAGGTATAGTGTTCTCGGAAGGTGTGGTCCCGAAATGGAATACCTTTGTCGAAGTCTTCAACAGCAAGTACTTTTCAAATAGTGCTAGAAGACTGAAGATTACAGAATTTCAGCACCTTTGCCAAGGCTCAATGATTGTAGATTAGTACGAAGCGAAGTTCGCCAAACTATCGCAGTACGTCTCTAGACCGATCAAGGATCTAGTAGATTGAGCTAGAAGGTTCAGAGATGGGCTCAGATAGGAGTTGAGGAGTCCACTAGTGCCATTCAATTTGAAAGACTACAATGACCTGTATGAATGGGCCCAGCTGATAGAGAGAGATCAAAATGAGCAAGCTGCCTCATATGGATCGAGGTTCAGCTCAAGCAAGGATGGATTTAGGTTTGGGAAGAAACCTATGATAGGAGGAAGGTACTCTATTCCGCCTAATAGGAAAGGTGGGATAGGAAAGTTCGCACAAAGATAGAATGGTGTGTGTCGTTTCTACGGAAGATGACATGGATTAGCCCCATGCCCTTCTAGGACGAGTGCTTGTTTTGAGTATGACCAGCAAGGTCACATGGCCAGGAATTGTCCCAGGGTATAGATGGGACCACCATAGTTGCCGCAATCGCCACCGATTGGTCAAAATTGTGGATATGCACCGCTAAATGCACCGCAAAGTGGTTTGAATTGACCTCCAGCTTAAGGAAGGACATACGCTATCACTAGAGGACAAGCTAAAAACACGCTTGATGTGATTACAGGTACTATTTCATTGAACAACCACATTACTTATGCTTTATTTGATCTTGGTGCAACTCATTCACTTATAGATGAATAGTTTGTTAAGTTGGTAGGATTGATTCCTGAGTTGTTGGAGTCAGTGGTTAGCATATCTACACCGTTAAAAGATAAGGTGTTAGCTACAATGGGTTGTCCTAGTTGCAAGTTAGTGATTGGTGAGCGAGAGGGGATGATAGATTTGATAGTCCTAGCCATGTATGATTTTGATGTGATAATTGGCATGGACTGGCTCACTAGGCAATGAGTTAAGATAGACTACTATTGTAAAGCGATTCAATTTAACCTGTTAGCAAGTGAAAATTTCGAGTTTATTGGGAGTCGAGGAGGACCCTCGATTACCTTGATCTCGTCACTTGAGGCAACCCATTTGTTAGACGGGGGTTGCCAAGGTTACCTAGCGACTATTGTGAATACGACAGTTGAGGAGCTGAAGATCGAAGATATTGCAGCGGTACAAAAATTTTCATATGTGTTTCTGAAAGAATTGCTAGGTTTGCCACCAGAAAGAGAGATATAGTTTGTGATTGAATTAGCCCCCCGGACAAAGCCAATCTATAAGGCCCCTTACTAAATAGCGTTGTCTGAGTTAAAAGAACTGAAAATGCAGATGCAGGAATTATTGGATAAAGGATTCATACGTCCCAGTGCATCACCTTGGGAGCACCTGTTATGTTCGTGAAGAAGAAAGATGGTTCGTTGAACTTGCGCATCAACTATCATCAACTCAACCAGGTGACGATCAAGAATAAGTATCCATTGTTAAGGATCAATGACTTGTTTGATCAGTTGTAAGGAGCATCGATATTTTCTAAGATCAACTTGAGGACGGGGTATCATCAGCTAAGGATTAGAAAGGAGGACATACTGAAGTCAACGTTTCGTACTCGATACGGCCATTATGAGTTCACTGTAATACCGTTTAGTTTGACGAATGCCCCGACTACTTTCATGGATTTGATGAATCGAGTGTTCAAAAAGTATATGGATCAGCTTGTGATCGTGTTCATTGACGATATCTGGTGTACTCGAGAAGTCCAAAGGAACACGAAAAGCATTTGAGGATGATACTTTAGACACTAAGGAATCATGGATTGTACGCTAAGTTTAGCAAGTGTGAGTTTTGATTGACTCGTGTTGCTTTCCTAAGTCATGTGATTTCAGGCGAAAAAATCTTCGTGGACCCAACCAAGATTGAAGCAGTTATCAACTGGCCAAGACCAACGACTGTGATAAAGATCAAAAGCTTTTTGGGTTTGGCAAGGTATTACAAAAGGTTCGTTAAAGGATTTTCAGCTTTAGCCTCACCGTTGACTCGATTACTAAAGAAGGAAGACGAATTTGTATGGATAGATAAGTGTGAGAATAGTTTTCAAGAACTTAAGCAGAAGCTAACTACCACACCTATGCCAACCATATCATCTGGTTCTGAAGGATATGAGATCTATAGTGATACGTCATTCGAACCGAACGGTTGCGTGTTAATGCAACATGGTAGGGTTGTTGCATATGTGTCTCGTCGATTGAGACCCCACGAGCTAAATTACCTGACGCATGACTTAGAACTCACCATGATTATTTTCACTCTAAAGATTTGGAGACATTATTTGTGTGGAGAAAATTCCAAATCTTCACTAACCATCAAAGTCTCAAATACTTATTCTCTCAAAAGGAGTTGAATATGAGATAGCATCGCTGGATGGAACTTCTGAAGAACTATGATGGTGATATTCTATATCACCCTAGAAAAAGCTAATAAAGTAGCAGATGCGCTAAGTCAAAAATTTTCAATTGCGCATAAAATGGTCAAGGAATGGATTTTGCTCGAGAGAGCTCGAGATTCGATTTTCAAGTTTAAGGTAAGTCACCTTTCAAATATTATGGCCACCCTCAAAATTGAACTGAAAGTGCATATTAGGATCAAGACGCTTTAGCCGACAGACCCAGATGTTCAGAAGATCCTGCAAGAGGATACCGAAAAGAGAAAGGTTGATTTTTAGATTTCTAAAGAAGAAACACTAAGGTTCCGAGGATGATTGTGTGTACCTAACGATGCAGCTTAAGGAAGAGATTTTATTATAAGCTCATCGTAGTAGTTATAGCATTCATCCAAACAATATTAAAATGTATCAGAATCTGCGTCAATACTATTGGTGATCCGATATGAAAGCGGACATCGCCAAATATGTCGCCAAGTGTCTATCATGTCAGCAAGTGAAGGCATATAGCATTGTAAGCCAAGAGGACTTCTGCATCCTCTCGAGATACCCGAGTAGAAATGGGAACATATCACAATAAATTTTGTGACAGGTTTACCAAGGAGTCAGAGAGATAATGATTTCATTTAAGTTGTGGTCGACAGACTAACGAAATCAGCTCACTTCATCATAGTACGAAATGACCTTAATTTGGACAGGCATGCAGAGTTGTATGTTCGTCAAATTGTTTGTTTACATGGAGTGCCAGTGACAATTACATCTGATAGAGACCCGAGGTTCATAGCTACCCTCTGGAAGAGTTTGCAGGCCGCCTTAGGAACGAAACTACAATACAACACAACCTATTACCCTTAGACAGATGGCTAGTCGAAGAGGATGATTCAAACCCTCAAAGACATGTTGAGAGCGTGTGTGTTGGATTTCAAGGGAAGCTGGGAGGAACAGCTTCCTCTTGTTGAGTTTTGCTACAACAACAGCTACCAATAGAGTATTAAGATAGTATATTTTAAAGCATTGTATCAAAGTGTGCAAAATGCCAGTTTATTGGGATGAGGTTGGAGAGCGAAATATCACAAGCCTAGAGTTGGTTCAGTAGTCAGTGGATGTGATTGTCATTATCAAAGACGGATTAAAGACCACTCAGAGTCACCAGAAAAGTTATGCTGATAATCGTTGGAGACCATTGAAATTCCAAGTAGGTGAGCACGTCTTTCTGAAGGAGTAAATAATGAGGGGTACTTTGCGCTTTGGCAATAAGGGAAAGCTGAGTTCAAGGTACATAGGTCCCTTCGAGATTCTAGAAAGGATAGAGACTTTAGTGTATCGTCTTGCATAACCGTCGAGGTTGACGCAAGTACATAACGTCTTTCATATGTCAATGTTAAGAAGTATAAATCCAACCCGACTCACATGCTAAATTTTGAAGAGTTAGACGTGAACAACAGGGTGTCGTATGTGAAAAGACCGATTTAGATTGTGGATTACAAGGAACAAATTTTGCGCATCAAGATGATCCCATTGGTTAAAGTGGTCTGGCAACAACACGGCATAGAGGGAGCAACTTAGGAAAGTGAAGATTCGATGAGATGACTGTACCCCCACCTTTTTATTTAAAATTTGTAATGTTTTAAATTCCGGGAACAAAATTTTTATAAGAGGAGAAGAATTATAGCATCCTAAATTTCAGATTCTGTTTTCAATTTAATAAAGTAGGGCTTTTCATCAACACGCCTATAGTTCTTTTCTCTAAGTTGGCCACTCACAAAATAACTAATCTATCAAATGAAGCCGTTAAGTAATCTAAACGCAAGAGACTTGAGAATTCGACCAAGAATCGATTACTCGACCGTGCTAATCTACAAAAGTCATTACGGCACCGTCAAATCAATCAGAGACCGGAGATAGGTCAATTTGATAGAGGTATGTGATTAGTGTGTGGGTGATTCTACCTAATTACAAAATTCTCGTCAAATGTCGCTAGACTGATTTTTGTCGATTTGAAATCTCGAGATTTTCATGACGACCGAAAGTCGCTAATGTGTCGAAAATGTACAATGTGACTCGAAAATAGTATACCACGAGTCAATTGCACTAAATATTCCTAAAAACTACCCAGTAGGTTAGATCACGTTAAAATCACGCCGAAGATTTCTGTCATGTTACAAGTCATTTTAGAAATATCGACTCATCATCCGAAGATTTTTCTGCAAACTAGGATTTTCGACAAATTTTCAAAGGGTATTTTGGACCGGAAAAATCCAAGGGTCGTTTTGGTCGCGTTTTTGGGATTCAAGTTGGTCGGATTGATGAGGAGAAATCCTAAGAGAAACGATGGCATCTTGGTAGAATTTATGGGGACCGATTTGAGTCCAATTTTATGGTTAATTGAAGGGGGAATTGAATCCAATTTGATGGCCAAGAGTCCAAAATTCGTAACTAGGGGGAGCAACATTTTGGACCATTTGGCAAGCTTCTTGAGGAAGCCATGGAAGGAAATTGGCTAATGATGACATACTTGGTGGTGGAGGCATGCAATGAGTGATTATGGCTAAAAGAGAGAACTTTGAAGCCAAGTGGTGGCCCCTCTTCAGCTGCTGTTGTCTCTTTCTTCCTCCTTGGGCTTCCTTTATTCATTTGTGAGTCATTTAAAGCTTGAGAGAACCGAGAGGAAGCCGAAGTTGCACCCGAGCCCCGCTAGTCGCTCACCGTTGTTCCGTCCATCTACATGTCTACTCGCTCACCGCACATCTCGTGAGCCGTCATCCAGCAACCATACGCTGCCCCCAAGCCACCGAACCCCCACCATAGCTCCGTCTCGGTCCGCCGTGCCTCCGTCAAGCCGTCGCCGATCACTACCGTCGCGTGTCACCCCACATGACCGTGAGCGATGTCCACACGCCTCCATCCGCCTTGGCCGTTGCTCAAGGTCGCCTGACCACCGTCCAGCTACACCTAAGCCACCTCAAGCGCCATCTTAGCCAGCCACTGCCCCTACTTGCCCGTAGCCACCCGCCTTGCCACTCCTAGCCACCGTAGCCAAGCCAAAGCAGCCTCTCAGTCCAACAAGTAGAAATTGAAGCCAGCAAGGGTAGTGAGGCTTCGTGGCCCATTTTTAGGCCCGCCCAATCTCTATTCAATGTCACCACAGGGAGGTTTATTGTCCGTCTCCGCGTCACCATCAACGTCGACTCACCGGATTATAAAACCGGTGAGTTTACTTGCTAAAATCTGCTTAGGGAGTTAATTATGCTTAAGGGATGTTTAGTTTAAGTTAATTATGGATTATGTGGTTAGTTAGATTATATTAGTGATTTAATTATTCTTTTATGCATGTTAGGTGGTTAGAACGAATAGATTAGAGACTAGAGTAGTCATACTATTTATTTAAATAGGTTCGAAAATTTTCCCAACCTGTTCGGGAGGTCAATTAAGCATTTCTAGCCTAAGTTGCTATTTATTGCATTTAAATTGAATTATTTTATTAATTTTGGTAATTATTTAATTATTTAATATTTTTCAAAAATTATACCCAGATAGCTGGTGACCGGAATTTTGTGCTGATTGTAATGATGTGGTTAATTTCTGTAATTGAGTGTTAAATTGTGCAAATTAAGTGGTGATTACAATTTTGAGTATTTAATTCAAAATTTGGAAATTTCGATAATTTTTAGAAATTACCAGGTGTTGGGTTTTGACACCGAAAATGGTTTTAAGGACTATATCAAATAGTGGGATGTTAAAAGGAAGAGTATCGGTTTTTCTAGTTCGAATTGATTGTGTATCCACACACGACTATTTTACCTTGTATTTCTAATACGAAGAAAATAGGCCAAGTTCACCATTTTAATTAAGGCATTTGAGGGCAATGCACAATGTCCTTGGCCGAGATTGAATGGTCGTGTGTTGGTTAAGAGAACTCGTCCCGAACTGTTGAGCTAGACATGCCCTTATACGGGATGCCCCTAGACAACAAAAGCCGGTCACAATAGATTCTAGACCTATCCTCCTTCGAGAAAGTCGTCTAATAGAAATGTTGCCATGCTCAATGGGGTGAGATGATGTCTGGCTATGCCAAAAGACTGTTGAACAACGAGTAGGTCGTGCTATAAATCGAGATCAAAACTAGGAACGCATGATTAAATGAGTTGAACGCGTTGGATTATGAGACAAAATTGTGTGACACGATATGGGACATGTCATAATGATTTGGCCCTATAATCAAGACCCCTGTGCTTGGTTGAAATTGAGTGTGGCGTTCCAGTTGTTGGGCTTATTTACTACTCATGTTTTTGTGACTGTCTATGATATGAATTGTGCTGACCTGTAGGGAGAATCTGAAATGAGGCAAGTCTCTGTGGTTAGGACGCCTCTGAGCATATTATCCTCCTAATCGGGGTTTAGAACGTGAGCTCGTTGAGATTTATATCTCACCCTATCGTTGGCTCAATTCTTTTCAAGACCGTAGAGTGGAGAACATGGAGCTGAATTGAGGGGATCCGAGGTGTAAGTCAATTAGGATAGCTTCTTTTTTAGAGCCGATCTTTTGTAGGCTTTTGGTCGTTGACTTCTGTATATGACTCGGTGTATATATAAAAGCATGTTTGTTTGTGAATCCATTTCTTGCTTTTCTATCACAAGCTGTTACTGTCAAGGGATATTTCTTTGCTTCTGCATATGCAATAAAATAAATGAATCGGCGAGCGTTTTGGAACATCACAAAATTTATCAACCATCGAGGAATGGACACGCACTCAAGATTCGAGGCGTGACATTAAAAGCTCTCCTAGTAAGGGACTAATTTATAAACCTAACGGTTCTTCCGCTCTAGATGGCTATTCTTATGTTGATTGGGCTAGGTCAACATATGATTAACAGTTTACAACTAGAAATCTCTTTTCTAGGAGGTTGAATATCGTGCTATGGCACATACTGTGACCAAATTGTTATGATTGAAATCTCTTTTCTAGGAGCTTGGATTTTCTATTAATCAACATGTTGATTTGATGTGTGATAATCAAGCAGCTCTTTATATTACTGGGAATCCTTTTTTTCAAGAGCGAACTAAGCATATAGAAATTGATTGTCACTTTGTTCATGATGTTGTGAAGCAGAAGCTAGTTGCTACTCCTTATGTTGCCTCTAGAGATTAGTTTGCTGATATGTTCACCAAAGTATTGTCTCATCATGCTTTTGTTGCTAGTTGTTCCAAACTGGGCATGAGTGACCTATATGCTCCAGCTTGAGGGGGAGTGTTATGTTACTTTAATTGAGTTATTTTTTATTTTTTGAGTTTTATTCCTTTTTTTTAACTTACTTAAGGGTATTACGGTCATATACATTTTATATTTAATATAAAAACAATGGATGTAGGGCTTCTATTACAAAAAAAAAAAAAAAAAAAAAAAAACCTACAGCCCCCTCTTTGTTTCTTTTACGTTCTCCTTCTTCTTCTCTTCCTCTCTATTCTTTCTCTCTTTCTTCTTTCTCTCTTGCTATTTGCTGCAAGTTCTCTTATTAGTTTTGTGACAAATATAAAACTGACTTATTGTAATTCAAAGGCAGTGAAGTGAAATCAAAATATTTAGCAGATGAATTTATTTTGAATTGGAGATCGTTGAAGAATATTTTTGAAAGATCTATGTCAACGTGCAAAATCTACACATCCCACCACATTAGCTCTGGCCAATGATTCTTATGAAATTCAAAAATGACAAATAAAAGTAGAAATTTGCATATACCTGCGGCATGACAAGAAGAATGTTAAAAAGAGCAGCGCAATGTCCTCCTTTTCACTCTAGATAAACAAGGATCTAATGTTGGACAACAATTTATCCACCATTCTACATTGCCAATGTGTAAATAAATATTAAAACTTGTAATCAATAAGCAAGACAATTAGATCATACATTGCAAGTATAAAGAAAAATTTATGCAGTTGGCTTTATTCACCCTTAATTTTTTTTTTAGAATGTCTAACCCAAAAACTTAAACTAACAAGTAAAGAGAGACCATATGTATAGAACTTACATAAGCGGCTTTATTAATCCTTAATTTGGTTAAAATGTCCAATCCAAAAACTTAGGAGAATCACCAAAAAAGTTTTAAACCTTTTGCAATACCGATTCAATCATAAACTTATTTTTTTGTCAATTAAGTTATAAACATTTTGTAATTATGCAAATCAATCCATCCAACCAAATTTGTTTGGTCGATGCTAATGTAGACACCGGCCATCCAGCCAACCCTAACGTGGACAATTTTTTTTAATAATATATTATTTTGAAAATTTATTTATTTATTTATTTTTTTTTATTTCCTTTTCCTCCATCTTTCTCTAGTCGATCATCAAACTAAGGTGGCTAACCAATGGTGAGCCACTGGTGCTAGGTGAGCTCGACCTCACCCACCCCTAGTAAGGCTCACCTCGTCATTGCTAGGCAAGCTCACCCTTGTCCAACTTGCCAATGGCCAACCGCCTCAATCCGGTGACCAATCGGACAAAGAAGGAGGAGAGAGGGGAAAAAAAGAGAGAAAAAATTCAAAACAAATTCAAAAAATAAATTATTATTAAAAAATTATCCATATTAGCATTGGTTGACATCCACATCAGTATTGGCCTGTCAAATTTGACCAAATAGATTAAATTGACACAATTACAAAAGGTTTAAGACTCAATTAATAAAAAAAAAAAATAAGTTTATGACTGAATCGACACAAATGCAATAGGTTTAAAACTTTTTTAATTCTCCTAAAAGCGTAAACTAATAGATGAAGTGAAACCAAAAGCATATAAAGAGCATATAAAACCCGTAAACGAGAGATGTTAAATACTCGACCCTCCTCTCACGTATAAATACAACATTGGAATTTGATAAATGAGGTACTGCACACATAAAATAAAGTGAGGTAGAATCTAGCTAACGTAGCAAATAATCAGAATGTGGATTGTTAAAATTCCTCATATCATGAGTTAATAACATCACTTCTCACTTGTGTAAAAGCTTTTTTGCACTGCCATTGTATCATCTTGAGCACTCCGGTGTCACTAGCACCCATAGTTTGCCATTATTGTTGGTGTAGGCTGCAAATTACCCACTTTTCAACAAAATGATTGTCTATTACTGTCACAACCCGACTCTTGGAATCCTTCGATGGGGTGGAAAAAGCCGGGGTTAGGGATACTTGACCATAGGAGCTCCCTTACGGTACGTGTCCCAAACGTCATCACTTCATCTTTCAAGATTGACCATTGTAAGTACACTCGATCACAGTCGTGAGCTCTCCCAAGCACGTAACTCGCGTGACAGCGGAAGTTGTTGTAATTTGTATTCACACAAAGGATACACCTTGAAAAAGGATATCGGATGTGAATATTGAATTTAAGGGTAACAATACCTTAGTAGCCCCTCCCAATAGTACTATCAACCATAAGGATGGCATCACTTTATCCTTTTAAGAGATTTCCATATCGAGTAAGCTAAACTACGGTGAGTCTCGTTGCGACCCATACCCTTCACGACAGATTCATTTATTATCTATGAGTCATTTAAGACAACCTAGACAAGATATAGGAGTCGCCACTAGCCTCATTTTTTAGGGTCAACGAGAAAATCTAATCAAGGGTTAGGAGTGGTCCTTCGATTTTTACACAACTAGAGATTCTAGGTTCACGGATTTGGATTGCACTAATATTTCTATTAGCACTCTTTCAATACCTAATAGTTTATCGTGTTTTCTAATATGTCCATGCATGTTTTTTGTTACTTTTTCATGCCAATAAAACTAACTAGGCGATCATGCCTAGATGATCAATTTTATGCAATTCTATTTCTACCAAAAGAAAGAAAAACAATCAATTAGAATTTAAAGACATTGCAGTAAGTAAACATTCAAGAAAATAGTTTAAGGAAAAACGGTAAATCTAACATGCAATCCTAATGAAGATTGAATTGAAAGAAAGAAACTTGCAACTCATCGGGCATTTATACAACATAAGACAACCCAAAACATGTATCGAAAAACAAATGGTACAAAAATAAGGTTGGATTGGATATCGACCATTCATCATCTTCATGTCTTGGGGAATCTCCACTCCCATAGACCTATTTTAAGCCTAATCTAATACTAACACTAGGTACATACAAGATGAAAAAAATCAACATTACACAAATAATCACAATCACAAAACAATCAAGAAAATCATAGAGTATGCATAATTGATCAAATTTGGCCTTGGGGTCGGCCTTTGTGATTCATGCGTCAGTCTGATTAGGAGACCTACCCCAATTCATTTTTATGACTTATAGTTATTGGTCACCATTTGTGTTCTTGCATGTCAATCAATGCTAAAAAGCCCCTAAGAGATGTTCAAGGTGTAACCTAAAGGTATCCCAAGAGATCATGCATCACTTCTATGCATACATCTAAAAATCACATGCATAGTGGAAAGTAAACATGCGGGCAAGCTCTCAAGCCTTAGTTCTCAATCAATCAAGCAATTTTAGTGAGCAACACTGGATCACTTATTCAGTCAACAAGCATCAAACATAATCACAAACATTTGATGAAAGTAAACACCTCAAAGGCTAATGGGTTCAAATGATGCCCAAAAACCATTTAAAGAACAATTAAAAGTGAATTGTAAAGAAAAACTATAAGGAAAGTTTGTTAATGGCATAGCAAAGTTATATCACAGTTATGGAACACATTTAATCATCAAGGCTAACTTAGGTGCATCTTGTGCACACTGATCAAGCTTCGCAGATGCTCTAAATATGGTCCAAACCTAAACAACATCAATGCCAGGACAAAACATGATTTGGAAATTTGGAATGTTAAGGATGACATGAAAACTTTAAAATTTTGTGCATGAGAATCACTTGAACGAAAATCAAGTTCAAACCAGAAAGAATATGAAATTTTATATGGTTTCACAACATTTGAAAAGTTTGAAAAGCATGGTAAAGTGCTTTTTATTTTTCGAGGATTTCTATGTACAAAGTTCAAAAATGAGGATCAAAACTCGTAAAGACAAATGAGCTCAATCAACAGGCAAGATGTCATAAAAATTCTAGAATGAAATCATAGCATAAAACCACGACACCAATCATCAAACGGGGCAAATAAAATCAAAGCAATTGAAAAGGAATCCATGGATAATTGTCTCCAAGAAAATTACACAACATTGAGAACATCATGAGGAACAACTTTCATGAAGAGAGTTTCCTAAGGTGAGCTACGTAGAAATTCAAGAACACATAGCATCATATAAGAAATGTAACAGGACGACTACGCATCATGGCAGGTCAACAATGGTTTGTCCTAGTAAACAAAGACTAAAAAATCTAAAATTTTACCACAATATGAACAAGAGAAAGATAAACAAACTTCATTAAGGGCCCAACTACAAAACCCTTAATGAGAAAATCATACAAAAATAACAAGAGGTCTAACTCAACAAGGGCAAAGTGGGCATTCCAAATTTCACGAGAAACAAGTTTCTAAGCAAACTTAACTAAAATAGAAAACAAGTCAAATGACATGTAAATAATGCAAAATTGGCATCATTAGAAAGATTAAAACGAACCCTAAGACTTTCTAGAGGTGTCGAGTTCAATTAGGGTTAAATTCATGGTCAAAAATATCGATCGCAAAAGCGTGCAAATCAACCATAGGCAAATCTGAAAATGTTGCATGGTGATTAACTTGTAAAACCATCTAAACTGTTAAATATGGGCGTGCATGACAACCATTCTGTTCCGAAATAGTTTTCGGAATAGAAATAAATTTTTCTATTTCTATTTCAAGAAGAGTTTCTAAGCAAAAATAACTGTTTAATAACGACACAAAATTTCTTCTTGGAAATAGAAATTCTTTGATAACGACGCAAAATTTCTTCCTTTTGGACGGCGGCGGCGACCGACGACCTTTAATATAAAAAATAAAAATGATTTAGTAACAAAAAATCAAGAATAAAATAAAATAAAATAAAATAAAATAAATCATAAAAAATAAAATAAAAATATCATTTTATTTCAAAATTAAAATATCCCTAAAAATAAATAAATTTATTTTATTTATTCTATTTTATTTTATTTTACGAATAAATTTATTTTAAAATGAATAAAAATTAAAAATAAAAATAAATTTATTTGGAAAAACACTCAAGGCAAATAAAAATAAATTTATTTTTATTTTTATTTTTAAATGAATAAAATGAATATTTTTATTTTTTTTATTTTTAATAAAATGAGGAGAGGCGGAGGAGGAGGCAAAGACATAGAGGAGATGAGGGAGGACTCACCGAAATTAGGGTTTAGTGGGAGAAATTATTTCGATATCTCTTTCGAAATCAAAATAAAAATTTCTACTTCGATTTTCTTCCAAATCAATTTCTGAAATAGAAATCTATTCAAAAAAAAAAAAAAAAAAAAAAAAGTAGGTTTATCAAACAGGTTTCTATTCCAGAAATAGTGCTGGAATAGAAAAATTATTTCTGGAATATAAATTTTGGTTATCATGCACCCCCTATGTCTCCAGTTTGAGTCTATGAATGAAACCAAACCCAAGATAAATTAAAGGAAAGTGGATATTTGGACTTCAAGTGGCTGAATTGTAGAGACCAAGCCATGAATTTATAGATTACGGAAATCAAATTTCGTATATACTACACGTTCAAGATAACAAGAAAAAGAGAAAAGTCCAAGTTGGACTTGTTGACGAAGTGTCCAACTTTCCTATTCTAATTTGAAGTTGGCTGTCATGCATATCATATATATATATATATGTCTACTCTCTTTTTTTGCCATAAGAGTGCGTGTGGTTGCTAGAGGGTTTTGTTGATGCGAGTAGAGCAACGTGGTCTTCACGCCGTGGCAAACATGAAGATCTCTTGAAGCACCGTTTTCTAAGTGAGTGCTTGACGTGGGTTTCGTCATTGATTTTTCGTTTGTGCAATCACATCCGAGAAGAGTTAGTGTTTGTAGCTAATTAAATCTTGAGGTAAGATTTGCGTGTAATTTCTTGAAGATTGAGAGATTATTTCTTGAGGAATTTCGGGACTAAACACTGCATGCGTTGTTAGGTGTAATTGGGGTTTTGGAAACATTGAGAGAGTGTTTGAGTGACTTAAGTATGTAATCTCCTTATATTTCTTAATCTATAGTGAAATTCATTATTGCTCTCCCCGTGGACGTAGGTCTTTATGATTGAACCACATAAATCTGATGTTCCGATTTATTTTCTTCATTTGTCTATATTATTGTTCGATCGCTCGACTTTTCACAACAAGTGGTATCAAAGCCAAGCTTGGCTAAGTTGAAGCGAATCAATGGCAACAGAAGAAGTAACAGTGAGAATCGACAGATTTGATGGGAAGGATTTTAGTTTCTGGAAGATGCAGATTGAAGATTATCTTTACCAGATAAAATTGCATTTGCCCTTGCCTGGGGAGAAACCAAAGGCGATGAAGCAAGCTAATTGGGATTTGCTAGATAGATGAGCTATGGATGTTATTCGGCTAACGTTGGCTCGTAACGCCGCGTTTAACATCATAAAGGAGAAGACCACTGCTGATTTGATGCAAGCCTTGTCGGATATGTACAAAAAGCCCTCTGCAATCAATAATGTCTATTTGATGCGATGTCTGTTTAATTTGAAGATGAATGAAGGTGTGTCAATTGCAAATCATATCAATGAATTCAATGTGATTATTAGTCAATTGAATTCAGTTGAGATTAATTTTGAAGATGAGGTACGTGCTTTGATTCTGCTATCCTCATTACCTAATAGTTGGAATACTATTGTTACTGCTGTTAGTAATTCCTCTAGGTCAACAAGTTTGATTTTTGATGGGGTTCGAGATTTAATTCTGAGTGAGGACATTCGTAGAAGAGAATCTGGCGAACCTATATCTACTGCTTTAGTAGGTGAAAATAAAGAGATCTATAACACGTGTGGGTAATAGTAGTACTAATATAAATAGGCATAGTTAGTCTAAGACTGGTAATGTTGTCTGTTGGAGTTGCGGCAAGATAGGGCATCTTAGAATTGATTGTCTTAAGTTGAAGAATGAGAAGGGTAAGGAAATTATAGTTGATTCTGCAGATAATGTTGCAGCTGTAGTAGATAGTGCCGATTATGTCTTGTCTGTCAGTAATGATTCATCACTTGATTAATGGATTTTGGATTCTGGTTGTTCTTTTCATGTCACGCCAAATAGAAATTGGTTTATCACTTATCAGTGCAAGGGTAATGGTAAAGTTCAGTTAGGGAACAACGCTAAGTGCGATGTTGTGGGTGTTGGTGATGTTTGCATGATGGCATTGTGAGGACATTGACTAGAGTAAAACACGTTCCAGAATTGAAAAAGAACTTAATTTCCTTGGGTGCCCTAAATTCAGCTAGTTGCAGGTATTCTTCTAAAGGTAAAGTTCCAAAGTTGTTCGAAATGCCTTGGTGATAATGAAAGGAATCAAGTATGGAGGCTTGTATAAACTCCAAGGTGAGACAGTGACAAAATTAGCTGCAGAGACGTCGGATGCATTTGTTTGAGAGTCTATTGATTGCTCAAGGAAGACCTGGGTGTTTATGCCAATGCACAAGTTTAATACCGGTGTCAGGATCTCGCAGTCAAGAGTGTTGATTGAGACGGAGACTGGTATGTCAATCAAGTATGTGCGAACTAACAATAGCATGGAATTTTGCTCGGAGTTGGCAAATAAATTCTATATGAAAGAGAGCATATTGAAACATCGTGCTAGTACTAATAAATCACAACAATTTGCAGAATTGATGAACAGAACATTACTAAAAATGACTCGAAAAATTATCTCTAGTATTGGTATTGCTAGGAGAATCTTAGTTGATGTGCTAAGTACGGTAAGCTACCTGGTGAATAGATCCCCATCAACTGCTATTGAATGGCGAACTCCTGAAGAAGAAGTGTGGTCAGGTAACGTTGCTGGTCATTCTGTTATTAGAATGTTTTGTTGTCCATGTTACTTTCGAGTGAGTGATGGTAAGCTCGATTGGAGGACAAGGTGCATATTCCATGGCTATGCATAAGGTGAGCGGGGCAATTAGTTGTGCTCGTATATAAATTTACCTATTGACAGCAGAGAAGTTACCATTGACAAGTCTCCGATACTTCTGGTTATGAGTGTTTGTGGCAGTGTTAATACGGATCTAGACGATGTTTAGTTTGAGGTAGAGTTGTGACCAGAAACTCCTAAGGTAGCGAGTATGAGTACTAACAAAGTAATTGACACCGATAGTGCTCATAGCAAGGTGGAGCCTATAGAGTCAATGCTTGCTAAAACTACCGAAATTAACGAGATACGTATTCCATCTTCTGATAGATATGAATGCAACAATGGTTTTGCTTTATCTACGATTAAGGAGGTTGCGTCGAAAAATTCTTGCGGAGCAGTTAAAGGTGCATGTGAAGTTTGGTATTCTAATGAGGTCCTCGGTTATGGTAAAGTTCAAGCGAGGCTTGACTTGAATAATATCTGTAGCGGTTGAGCCCATTGAGGGCTATGGAAGAGTAGCAGCAGAATATGATTTTTTATGAACCGATTGTAATTTGGCTCAAACGTCGAGCCAAGGTGGAGATTGTTAAATATGTCTCAAGTTTGAGTTTATGAATGAAACCGAACCCAAGATAAACTAAAGGAAAGTGGATATTCGGACTTCAAGTGGCTGAATTGTAGAGACCAAGCCATGAATTTGTAGATTACGGAAATCAAATTTCGAATATACTGCACGTTCAAGATAACAAGAAAAAGAGGAAAGTCCAAGTTGGACTTGTTGACCAAAGTGTCCAACTTTCCTATTCTGATTTGAAGTTGGCTGCCATGCATATATATATACATATTTTTTTTGCCATAAGAGTGTGTGTGGTTGCTAGAGGGTTTTGTTGATGTGAGCAAAGCAACGTGGTCTTTACGCCGTGGTGAACGTGAAGATCTCTTGAAGCACCATTTTCTAAGTGAGTGCTTGACGTGGGTTTCGTCATTGATTTTTCGTTCATGCAATTACATTCGAGAAGAGTTAGTGTTTGTAGCCAATTAAATCTTGAGGTAAGATTTGCGTGTAATTCCTCCGTGAGATTGAGAAATTATTTCTTGAGGAATTTCAAGGCTAAACACTATGTGCATTGTTGGGTGTAATTGGAGTTTAGGAAACACCGAAGGAGTGTTTGAGTGACTTAAGTGTGTAATCTCCTTGTATTGCTTGATCTATAGTGAAATTCGCTGCTGCTCTCCTCGTGGACGTAGGTCTTTACGACTGAACCATGTAAATCGGGTGTCCAATTTATTTTCTTCGTCTGTCTATATTATTGTTCAATCGCTCGCATTTTCGCAACATAAACAATGCATAAAAAATGTGAAATTCACACAAGACGTAAGGTTGAATGCGACGAAAGTTTGATTAATACATTTAACCCCAAATCGAAGTGCAAAAATTCACATGGATCATTAACATTGAAAGGTGATTCATCATTAAGGACAAGATACATGGCACTTTTCAATTATGAACAGTCAATCGGATGCATGGTTTTTCACATGGTAAATGACTTTCAAATGAGACATGCCATATATTAAATGACTTTCAAATGAGACATGTCATATATTGATACGAAGCTTGCGACATGCTCTTGACATGTTTAGAAAATCTCAAAACCTAATTTGGCTTTTAAGGAGCTCAAATGAAGATGCTTTCATGAGTTCGTGATTAGCCTTAATCACAGCAAGTATAGTACAAAACATGAGTCATTTTCGATGACTTGACGACATGCTAAAATCATATGAAAAATCCTACATGTAGAATGCAATGTCATGGTTATTTTCCATGAAGAAACCTAAGTCTAATCCGATTCACACGATCATCCACAAAAATGGCAAAACAGGATGATGCAATTAACGTCACAAAATGCAGCAGCATTACTGTGTTTTCGCACGAATGATTAACCTAGTAAAAATGATCATTTGGTACTAATTAAACCTAGTTAGAAAGCTTGTAATACATACTACAACTTTGATGAAGGATGGGAATCCAATTGGACTCTTTTAAGACCTCATTTCAGAGCAAACATAGATCGAACTCAAGACAAGACAAACTGACCTAAGGACAATTTTTTGAGGTTTTGCTTGACCAAATCAACTCCAAAAATTCTATTAAAAAAACAATATGACCAAGACATTTTTCTATAACTTCTATGAAGAAACCATCTCCAAAATCTCGATACGAAAATCAATAGAAAAATAATAAACAAATAGCACGTCCAAAGTCAGAACATCAAAACAATGCAGAACAACAACATAATCATCCAACTTTCGAGACGTAATTTAGGTATCAAACAAACTCCATTCAAGGCCTATAGCCTATCAATCGAAGCTCATCAAACCTAGATCATATATCTAGAACAACTCAAGACCAAAAGATGAAGTTGACTACCTCAGACTAGCCTTAACAGAAGGTCACATACCAACATGCGATTTTTGCAAAACATGGTAAATCAAGAACAGTCATGTTTAAACTCAACTTCAATCAACATAACCTTGTCACATATCAACATATAGCATCCAATTATTCAAATCTAAGTATAAAATACAATCCTAGGCTCGAATCCTAGCCCTTATTGACTAGTTCAATCTCGCTTCATTGGATTCACATTTAGATTCATTACCTTTTGCGATTTCATCAAAACTAACATGATCAATCGGTGATGGAAACTTCTAATTGTCTCATGAATTTCAAGGATTGCTGGATGGACACCATGGACTCACCAAAGAGTTGGATCAAGTCGTTGAACGGCTGGTTCATGCGGTTGAGAGAGACCAGTCCAATTCGGACTAGTTTCATTGCCAAAGAAGGATTAGGCCACCAAAGTAATTCTGGTGGCTATTCGACTAAACCCTGACCACCAGAGGCTTCGAGATCTAGTTACGAGGGAATTGGCAATGGTTAGACTACCAAAGAAGGTCGATGGACGGCCGATTTGGCCTAGGGAAGTCACTAAGGATCCACCAGCATCCATGCTGGTACTTGAACTCGGTTTGTGGACTAACTTGGGCATGATGATTGAATGGTCGTCGAGAGGAATGCAGGCCCCGATCGACACTAGCAAGGGGAGAGGAAGATTGGAGGATGGAGTAGTAGTGATGAGACCACCAGAGTGGGGCTATACTTCAGTGAATGACGGTTGCACGTGACGGAGGAGAGAAGAGAGAGAAATGGCAGGAAAGGGAGCAAGAGAGAGAGAGAGAGAATTTTGAGAGACATTTTTTTGGTGTTTTGATTTGTAAAATGAATAAATGAGAGCCCCCTTAAGGTGTTGGAGGGAAAAACCTTACATAGTCTTCATTTAAAATCAAATCTCGATCGCTCATTAGGGTTAATACTAATCCAAATGTGTTGCATGATTGTTCGGGTGATGTCGATGAGCAAAAACTAGGAGTTTAAACTCAAATTGCAGTTAAAGCCTAATTATGGGCAATTTCGTAATTTCATGAAATTCAAGGGTATTTTCGCAAAATCTTAAAAACTAAGGGGCATAAGGACGAAATACACACAACAAGGAGTTGACAAGCAATTGCTGGCCTCCAAGAATCACCTGGTAAAGGGCCAAACCAGCCTCCTTCGCCAATGGTCTATTGGACCAATCGAACTAGTTCTAATCGATGCAACCCGTTATTGATCAATTTAAGCCGGCTGATCCTTGGGGGGCTAAATTTTATGCAATTTAGTGTCTCATGGACTAAATTGAAAGGGAAACTTACTCAACCTAAGGAAAATGATTCAATTCTAAAGAAATTAGGCCAATTAAAACATATAAGTATGATCCATTGATTTTCTATTGACCTAATTACTTGATTATCATAAAAAGTAGTAGACCCGAACCATGAGTATACATAATTGGACATTATAGGCCAAATCAGACAATTTCATGTAATTTCTTTATCAAAATTGCAAATTAATCAAAATTCAATTAATTAATATTGCGATACACATATTCAACTAATTACCCATGTTTAAGATAACCTATCACATCCAAATTAACTTCGAATTGATGTCACAACTCTTATGCTAAAAATGAATCGAGGTTTAATAATGAAATTGAATCATGATTCGAGAAATTAAATCTAGTCTCAAATGGGTCAACTTGAATTTCTTTAATTGAAACTCATTAACTTAGTTTTCTTATATTCAAGAAGGTTGAATTCCTCCGATTGGAAAGTTCTCAAGTGAATATCTTAAAATGGACCCTGGATTCGAACTTATTTCAATAAAATGAGTTGAATGGAAGCATCCGTTAAGTAAATCATGAAGAACCGATTTGGACCCCTAATTAGAGTTAAAAGTGGCAATTCGCAATTCGGCACAAGTGTTATTGAAACCGAGTACAAGTGAATGAAAAATAGTCCCTGAATCAAATGTCATAAAGGAATTAGACCTAATTATGACTAAAATGAAAATAATTTTATTTTTGGCCGATTTCGAACCTAAAACTGGAAAATTCAAAAAACAAAATTCTTAATTGATTTTTGCAAAATTTTCAACACCAAAATCAAATTGATACTAAAATGAAGTGTTTTGTAGATTTTTTTATTTTTTTAATTTATTTGGTTAAATGTTCGACCAAAAGTCAACCATTTAGTTGATTTTTCCTAAAATATTGATTTTTGTATCAAATCTTAAAAAAATTAAAATTAATTTGCTTAAAGTGAAATTAAGACTATTTAGAATCTTTTTGTGCAAAAAAACTAACTTTTGACATTTTGGGTTTTCAATGAGAATGAATAGGAAATATTCTAAAAATGACAGAGAAAAAAAAAAAAAGAAATAAAAAACGACACTTTTGGTTGAGAAATGGGCTCTATCACGATCGAAGATGCTAATCTTGATTTTTTTAGTCTTTAATGACACGTCAACTTAAAATCATGTGTCAATAGTTACAAGCTTAACCGGAGTAAAATAGGATAGTAGGCCCAAACATCTCATGGGTCATCCCATCACAAATCAACTCACTCATTAAGATGAACAGTATTTTAGTAATTTCAATATATACGGGGTTCGCCCCACGGCCACCCTTCCAACATGGGAAGGGGGAGGTGAAATCTCACCTTCTCGGGGTGGGGAAAAGTTTCGAGCATCTAGGAATAGAGTAGAGACCAACTTCTTAAAAAGTGCATCTAGGACACCTACGAAGCATGCTTAACGAGGAAATGTTAACTTTTCGAAACATTGATTATGTATATCATTAGAGCAGTCAATGCAACCAGAATTACACTTTTCGCTCATTTAGTCACTTAGAAAGTGCCTCAAAACAACCCTTTAACAAAATCCATATTAGATAAGCTGTTTTATCGGGTTTTAATATATGAGCTGTATATATGAACCGGCTTCATACACTCCACTTAATTCTACCTGTTGGGCTGATTATTAAGGCAATTACATAAATAAGGCCAATTATTAAGGGACAAGCTGTAGATGGTCACGAGCACCTTTCATGTCAAGGCGCGCGCCCCATCTTTACCAAGATCTTTCGGAATAACCATTTCTTTTGACTTTGTCAATAAAGTTGATCGAATCAGAAGGAAAATGCTGATGAGAAATGTCCATTTTCGCAAGGCGCTTTCAAAAGACTAACAAAGGGGAAAACATCTCTTTTGCCTTTTCCAAAACTTTCAAAAACCACAGATCTGTATATCGGGGTTGGTCCATTATAAATCCCTCCAAAGCATCTTTGTTAGTTCTTTACCTTATGATCCGTATCCCAACTTTTGAAGCCCATCAAATTGCTCCTTTTGTCTTGTTCCTTCTCTTATAAACTTGAATAGGAGAATGTGTAGACCTATATCTCTACACTGCACGTGCATTTGGCTGATCACGGGCGATACCCAAGAAAATGACAAAAAAAAAAAAAAAAAGGAACTTGATAGAATGGTGTACATGTTGTGGATGTTGAACTAGGGTTATGGTTCTTTCGGCAAGAGACTGGTAAAAAATCTTTTGCAAAACAATAAAAGAAAGATTAGGCAATACTATTTTACTATTACCAGGCTAAGTGCTCTCGTTTTTTAGGGTAGGCAGAATTTTCATTGTCTATCACGCGGCAATTGAATATATTGTCTGATTAAATGATATTCACCGTAAGGTAATTAGAAACGGTAATAAAAATATTTTTAAAAAATTACCAGGATCACATTACTTATACGCACTTTAGCGGTACCTTACTCCATGGGCCGTGATGTACAAAATATGCTTCAAGCAATGAACATGTACTTATCATATTCAACGTAAAATTTCAAATAATTTTAGCTGCTTTATTTGAATGAATTCCAATACTTATCATATCCACTATTTTCCTCGGTACTTTACCTCTGTTTGTATAGAAACTTTACTAAAACAGACATTCTTTCTTGCTTGCTGTCATCACTGCCTTACAGAGCTTTCCTTTCTCGTAATGTTTATTAATTGCATTTATGGACATGCACGATCAAGGAGGGGTCAGATCATTAAGTAGTAAAGAACAACAGAAGAAATCAAAACTCCCGGTCAAACTTTACTTGTGTTAGGATTTTAGTAGAAAATGGATAAGAAAAGGCGTAAGCGAGCGGTGGGTTTTTCTGTGGCAAAACTGGGAAAGCACGTCACAGTTTCTTCTTATTATCTACCAGTCAAGCGCTCTCTCTCTCTCTCTCTCTCTCTCTCTCTCTCTCTCTAGGCTTTTATCTAGAGCAATGGAAAGAGACATTGAAATGAGAGAAAAGAAAAGGGAAAGGCGAGAGGGAGGGAGGGTGAGAGAGAGAGAGAGAGAGAGAGAGAGATGGATCCAAAGAGAGTTTTTGAAGACACCGATCAGGCACTTAAAGTAGGAAAAAGCAGAGGTTTTTTCCTCTGATGAAGAAGAAGTATGGAAGCCCCTCTTGATGGGTACATCTCACAACCTTCGTATCTTTTGTTTTTTTTTTTGCCCCTCTTTACTCAGTGTTTTTCCCCATATGTCGCTTTCATCGATTAACCCACCCTCTGAACTATTCCGTCTTCTCCTTCTTCCCTCTCCTTGACTCCTTGACTGACAGTTCAGGGAAAACAAGAAATGCAAAAGCCCAAAAAAAAAAAAGGAGATCAACAATCATAATAACTTCATCAAGTGACATGATAACCTTTCTTTTCGTAATCATAGCAGCCACACTTTTTTTTGAAGATTTTTCTTTCGGTCGATGTTTTTTTTTTTTTTAAATTAAAAAATGGTTATGTTCTGTTGCATTTTTTCCCCTCTTTTTATGAATTCCTAATGAGATTTTGAGGTTTGAATCATCATTCGTTTGCGTCTGGCTGGTGGTACCGTATTTTCTCTTTTCTTAAGCAGCTTCCGTATAGAGATAAAGGAAAACATTTTCACCCTCCAGAGTCAGTGTCGTGTACGTATCACCACATTAATGGGACTTGAAGCAAGAGAAAGCCCTAGAGCCCAAAAGGAAATCGTCAACAACGAAAGACATGGCCCCTGTCAATTGTGACCCTCTTCAACTTTTTTATCGATAGAACTGAAGCCATAGCCCTCAATGACCTCTCTTTCTCTCTCTCGCCCACACACATATTCATGTCACTGAATATTCAGGTATCAAATTCAGAAAGAGAGAATTAATCAATAAGGATAGATGAATGACAGGAGAGACCATGGATGCAAGCAAAAGATCAGTGATGTTAAAAGTTAAGCTTGGACTTAAAGCTTTTGATCATGTCACTCTAATCAAAATATAGCCCACCTGTATTAAATGGCTAGGAGGGGAAAAAGATATGTACAGATCACAAACACCCATAACGCACGCACACACATAACTCTCATCGATATATATCTGACTCTGAGGGCAAGAAGATAATTAAAGCAAAAAAAAAGGGGAAAAAAAAGAGAGAAAAGAAAACCTCTTCAAAAATAACAAAAAGGAAAAGAAAAGACAAGAAACCTCAGCCTCAGCTTCTTCAAATAATGCAGGAAAAACTGATCATCACATCATAATCATCCCGAGAACCTTAACAAGTCGAAGGAGGCATAAGATTCAACCCTAAGTCGTCCTTCTCCAACACCAAACGAGCCTTGTTGGTCTCCATGTAACCCACTGGACTCGAGTTATACTCTGGGTGCAGCCGCTTCTTCGACAGAAGGGGCACACCGAAGAGCTTCATCTTGTTCATGACCGGCGGATCTTCAAGAATCGTTAGAGAGCTCTGTGTTACGTTGCTGTTACTACGGACGACCGGCTTGACGTGATTGGTAACGACACAACTATTGTTGTTGGGAGCCGCAATGGCATTGGCGTAATTATTGTAACCAAGGAGTTGGTTCGAGGGTTTTTGCACCATCGAAGGCGGCGACCACGAGTAAGTGCTGGGAGCGACAGGCTTCACGTGGTTCTGGACGAAGTAGATGATGTCATTGTAGAGCTTTTCATGTGCGCGAGCTCGGACATGAGCATGTTGTTGCTCCTCCGCAGCCTCTCGTTGTCCTCGGATAGGGCAGTGACTGCGGAGCTGTTGTAATTGGCGGCGCTCGCAACAGGCCCCACACTGTTGTTGTGGCCTCCACACCCGCTTCGGGGAGAAGAGAGCGGTGGTGGAGGGGGAGGGGGCGGCGAGTCGCACCAGTGGGAAGAATGCTGGTCGTCGGAGTCGGAGGGAGAGATGCTGAGGCGGTTTGGGAAAGGGAAGAAGGCCGGAGTGGGGCCGCTAAGCGGGGAGGCGGAGTGCGGGTGGTGGTGGGTGAGTTGGGGTTGGGCGGTCTTGCGGCGGTGAATCTCGCAGAGTAAATGCTTCTCCCCCTTCCTGAAGAACTCGTTGGCGAATTCCCACCTGTCTGGTACTATCTTCCTAAAACCCTAGTTCATCAAGAGTCCAACAAAAGGCAAAAAAAAAAAAAAATCAGCCATAGAAATAAGACACAAGTGAATGTGGCAGCCAAATCGTAATAAAACACTAACAAAAGGACTACTGATTGAATCCGGTTCACAACCAGGGTTTTAGAATGAACAAAAAAATATGTGTGGGTGAGAGAGAGAGAGAGAGAGAGAGAGAGAGAGAGAGAGAGAGGACTTGCACAAATTTGTCTCTTTCACAGACAGAGAGAGAGATGTAAGAACTGAAGAAAAAGCGACAAAGAAGAAGAAGATCACCCATGTGAGTGCAATAAAAACCCATGTCAAGAAACTGTTGAGTCGTGAGTGCAACAAAAACCCATGTCAAGAAATTGCCCAGTAAACTTGGGTAATGAAGTCTTGCATTGCCAATCTGATATGAAACAGCGGGAGCCTTTACCAAGAAAATATGAGGTAACAAAGATTGTTTGGTTGGAGAATTGCTTAAGTTAATCATCAGGACACACAGGAGTGCAGAGACATGGCAAAGACGGAAACCTACATAGGTGTTGAGCTGGCGGACGAAGCTGGAGAAGTTATTGTGCTTAAAGTAGTTCGGGAGGAGGTCGCGGGCGAACTCGGGGGGACGCCACACGACGAAGGTGGAGTCGTCGTCTCCCCACGAGACGATGTGGTCGGTGGAGGGGTCGTCCACCAGCTGGTACGTCTTCGTCAGGAACGGCGCCGGCACCGCCTTCTGTGCCTCCACCGCCACCAGCAAGCCCTCCCCGCACTTGTCCACCATAAGCTGCGCCATCCCTTCTTATTCTATCTCCTCTATCACCAACCCTTCTTCTTTCTTCTCCTTTGAGAGAGAGAGAGAGAGAGACTTGGTTTGCTTTGGTCCGGGGAGGTGGAGGAGAAGGAGGGAGGGTGATGATACTGAGAGAGTGACTTTGGAAAATCGAAAACGGGGGAACGGAGATAGAGAGAGGGGAGAGGATTTTGTTCGGGGGAAGTGCAGGAGAGGAGGGAGGATGAGAGTGAGTGTGACTTTCGGAAGATAAAAATAGGGAGAGAGAGAGAGAGAGAGAGAGAGAGAGAGAGAGAGAGATTAATAAAGATAAAAATAGGGAGAGACAAGGAGGCGCTGCAAAGTAAATGCCACTTATAACTAGTCCTATTCAAACAATTAATTCGTTTATGTCTATGGTATTTTACGAACCAATTTGATAAATCCATTGGGATTTCATCTTTAGATCCATCAACGGTAAAGAAAGAGTTCTATTTTCGAGCACAAATATTATCGTATTCCACCCACAAAAGTAACTCACAATAGCAAAAGTTCTATAACCTTCTAATTAATCGCATTTTTATGGACCCTAATTTTAAGTGTTTGGTTTTTATTTCTCTCAGCATTAATATGGACTCTAGTCATGGAATTCATTTTTCATTCAAGCGACGTCAAATCAAGCTGCATTGCTTGCGGTTGTTTAACGTGAAAAATAGACATGATATTTTTTAGTCTTGACTGTTCATGCGAGCAACAGCAACATTATTTTTAGAATAGTCCTAGTTTTGACTTATTATTTTTGGGTAGGAGGCCTATCCTTTCAAGGTTAATGGGAAGGAAGAAAGAAAACGAGCAGGCTATATTATTATTTATAGAGGGATTTAACTCCTCGGTTGAGGAGAGAGAGAAGGGAATATGTGTCTGTCTGTCTCTATAGGACTGCTATTAAGGGCATTTCAAGACAAACCCGTGACTCTCTCTCTCTCTCTCTCTCTCTCTCTCTCTCTCTAGGCTCTGACATGGATCCCGCGCATACCACTTAAAATCAATCACAAGGACTATGGTGTACCCTAGTCTCTATTCGGGGAAATTTGTCTCTTCCACTTCCATCTCCCCTCCTTTGAACATGAGAAATCGTCGCATCGAGCAAAATCAACTAAGATGAAAGAAGACATTCTTTCTTTCAATGATTTATGATGTAGATTTTGCTAGCATTTTTATGTCTAATAATTTTGTTGGAGTGAATTTAAGTTGTATCCATAAGTTCAAACATTTGTTAATTATATGTAAAACTGAAAAAATAATACCACAAGTTCTTAGTAAGGTCTAAAAGTGCTCAATAAAAGTATTTTATCTATGAGGTAGCTTGATAAAAGGTATACTAGTTTACTCATCATTTTCATGTAAAGCTATAGATAGGGGATCAAATAGGATAGTCTCATCTTTTTGTTCATAATATATACCCATTAAGTTGTGTTCATAATGCATTGGCTAAACATTATCTAATCATTACCAATGATAATCAAGAATTTGTTACAACTCACATTTTCCTATCTCGGATGATATGGTTCATCAAACTCTAGGGTTTTCACATGTCCCACATGCTAAATTGGGTTACCCACTTCCAAGGGCGATTTTTGAACTCTGATTTTAGGTCATATTCGAATTGTCACCGGTGACCTAGGTTGTGCATGAGTCCTTCCTCCATAGCCACTTCCTAGAAGGGAGACAGATTGGAAAGGAGTTCAAAAGGGCAATCTCGTCATGCCGTGTGAACTACTCTCACATGGAAATCTGATATCGATTCGCTTATTTAAGTGGAAGAAAGAAATAAGACGAAGCTTCACTTCACGCCAAACCACAGTGTGTGTCTGTCCTTTTCTGCAGAATTTGTAGCTTAGCCTTTGTTCTTTTAATACAACCAACCATCTCTCTCTCTCTCTCTCTCTCTCTCTCTCTCTCTAGTCTCTAGTCTCTTCCCAATTTCGAATCCCATCGTTTTCTACTACGAAACACAACACACTCACTAGATCAAACAGTCTGAAATAATAAGGTAAAGGATACATCGAACTACGTGATGGGATTTAAAGCCTGTTTCTGTGTGGCGACATTTCTTCTCTTCTTCTCCTTCTCCTTCCAATTCTTCTCTCTCTCTCTCTCTCTCTCTCTCTCTCTCTCTCTCTAGACAATATTCCAAACTTCAATATCATCATGTGTACGCAACACATGGTCTCTGGCCACTACTGACTTTACTCACTAACTTATAAAAGCTACCTCACCTCTCTAGCTTCTATTTCTTTCCTTTTTCTATGTTTATTTTGTTGTTTTTCCTTACAATATTTTGGTGGGTCGTAATCTATTTCCCTTTTTGATGTGAAATGGTGGGTTATAATCTGCAGACTCCTTTGAGACTACAACTTTGGCTCTTGTCGACTCGGCTTTCTAATTTTTTGCTGATCTGTATCAGGTGACTGCATTATTGGCCCCAAAAGTTCCCTATCATCTGAAAAATGTCACAGCTTTTCTAATGTGTATGCGAACTTCGCTTTTTAATGCCCCAAGAAAATATTTTGTTTTTATATATGATGAATAGGGTGTGTGAAGTTTTCTTGATATCTACCCTAGGGCCTCCTTTCCCTTTCACTTCCCCCTTATTTCAAGGAGAGGCATGGTTTTTTCAATGCCTTTTAACATTAAATGATGGCCTCTTTTATGACTAAATTGTGCTTCGCCTATGGAATAAGTCGTAAAAAGAAAGAGAAAAAAATAAAGGAAATAGCAAAGGATAATCAAAAGGTAGGCCAGTTATTTCTCACTTCTAAAAGTTCCATAAATAGAATATGATAATGCTCGAGACTCTCATTGGAATGAGTGGTTATGTGAGGGATCCTATAAAAGTGAGAAAACAAAAGATTCATTGGTGATTACTAAGTGACAAGAAGAGAGGGGTAGGGACGGAAGACAAAGCCCCGAAAGTGAAACAATAGGAAAATGATGACTAATTATTTCACATAGATACTCATCTGATTATTATGATAATGTCTATGATGCTCATTATTTTTCGGATAAAGTTTGAGGTGCCCCATTTCCCCCACACCATATAATTTCTCACTCATCATTTTATCGATTGTCTCGAACTAGAAATGAATATTTATACGCATTTTGGATCTTCTCTTAGAAGCTTTTGAGAATCTTATCCAAGAAGCCAACACATCTTAACTTTCCAAAAGCATAATATTATACACCATGATTGTTCAAATTTGGGGACTTCGGAAATAGACCCAGTTTTTTTCCTAGTTATTATCCAAACCCTCATTTTTTTTGAAAAATTCTCTTAAAGAGAAATCAAAAAGTGGGCTTTTACCTGTGTATAATCTTTTCATCAGAACTCTGCTCGTGAAAGTAATATTTCTCTTCTCCCAAACACAAAATAATATTCTCTCGGAAGGCTTATAGTTTATGTCCATCGTGATTGCACATTTCGAAGTTTTTCAGATAAATAATACTGCAAAGGGGCGTTAAACAATTAGTAGATGGAACGTATCTACCAAAAATGGTATAATTCATGCGATTTTATCATCATATTTGTTAAAAATATGCTTTATTTATTTGGTCTGAAATTACCCAAAAAAAAATGCTTTTTAAGATGAAAATAAAAAGTATCCTCAAACTGTGCTCTTTTATATGATTTTTAATGTAAACCTTCTGAACTTCTACTTCCCTTTGTTCTTGTTCACACCTTCTTCCCCTCCTGTACTCTGCGCAAATGTGCAGCGGCTGACAAGGGGACAGTCCTGTTTATTGTTCATCGCCCTTGTTTGCCATTCTCGTGATTCCTATTTTGTTCTTTTCCTATGAGAAAACCATATATGTGATTTTTCATTTAATTTTTATCATAAAACCTTCTGTTCATGTTACATGTTCTCATGTAAATTTGGGAATATCTTCCATGTTCTCCCCCTCAAAAAACCAGTGCAGATGCTTCCACGAGGACACTTCTTCAGTTCCAAGGAAAAAAACAATTTTTTTAAATTTGTGTGAATTAATAAAGCAAAAGTTCAAGAAATCCACTAGGTAATTGTAACTATGAAAAGAAAAAGGTTGTTCTTTGGTTTTTCTAATTCAGCTGTGTCTGATTCTTGCCATCAAATTTTTATTCAAATCTAAAAGTGAAGTACAGGCCTGCTGACTGTTTCTCATATACATTTTGAAGGGTCCCATTACTCTATATAATATTAAATCATGTCTTCATGAATTAGTTTAACTTTTTAAAACAATTAGCAGTAGTCCTACAAAATTTTAATTGATATTAAAGCAAGAGATCTATTTGAAGTCTTTCCAGGTCCCTTATTTGCCTCATCTATTATACTTTAGTATTAGTGAAAGAAAGTCTAATATTCATGCAAGGGTATCATATTTTCATATATCAATTTAAGCTTTTTAAAGCAATTGATGGTGGTCCTACAAAAATTAAAAAATAAACAAGCAATAAACAACGTATTCCAGATGATTATATTTTGGACAAGTTTAGTTCTAGTCATTCAAAGATTGAGAGTGGTAAAATTATACTTAGTCAAGTTTTAAACTGACTAGAAAGCTGATTAAGCAAGAATCGTAGTTGTAATGCAATCTCGACTTGGTATAAAGAGGAACAATAATACTTTCATCGACCATAGAGATAATATGGACACAAGTCAATTCGAGCAAGACAAATATTTAAGGATATATAGCCATTTTATTGCTTTGAATAATAGGCAGTGAGTGTAGTAATTGCAAATGTGAAGGTTTTGAATGATTGTGCACTATAAGTTCTTAATCTTCTTAAGAATCTTGTCACAAAGCTTTTTGCTTCTTTGAGTGTATAATAGTAAAATATGTCTAAATTGCAATTGCAGTTGAGAGTGAGGGAGAGGGAGAGGGAGAGGGAGAGGGAGAGGGAGAGAATCAGCCTTTCTTTTTCTAGATTTCCATAGTTGTGGAGTACTATTGTGGACCTTTTTTTCTCTCTCCCCCTCTTACAAGTTGTCAGCAACTTCACACAGATCCTTACCGAGCCCACCACAATCACCCACCAAGTAAAATAACTCCAAAAGGCATTCACAAACAACCTCTCTCTCTCTCTCTCTCTCTCTCTCTCTCTCTCTCTCTCTCCAGAGAGAAGCACGAAGATTCTATTCTAGTTTCTAAAACCAAGTGAAAAGTGAACCCCACCCGCACACACCCTCCCCTCACATGATCCTTTCAAATTTTTATCTCACTAAAATCCAGTAAACTGGCAAAAACACTATTTTAAATACACATGCATCTCCCTACGCGAGACTTTCAAGGAGAGACAGCTTAAAACACAGAGCGAATACAGATAAGAATATACGCCAACGTTTTCTTCTTTATAAGAAAAAGGAAAAGTTGATGGATATCCTTCTCTCTCTCTCTCTCTCTCTCTCTCTCTCTCTCTCTCTCTCTCTCTCTCTCTCTCTCTCTGATTATTTAAACGCTCCTCTAAAGTATGGAAGAATCAAAGACCCTTCATTCTAAAACGACAAGCTACAAAGGTTTCTTTCTTCTCTCTGTCTCTTCTCGCACTCTCTTTTGTCCTTATCACTGCACGGCGAGGAACACAATACCACCACCCAACATCTTCATGCCATTTAAAAGACGAAAAAATTGCTCAAAAGAAAAGGTTATTTTAGGAGACTCTGTTCCAGATGCATGTGCACAAGAAACAGCTCAAAAAGAACACTCCTCTCTCTCTCTCTCTCTCTCTCTCTCTCTCTCTCTCTCTCTCCCCATCCATCTAAATCTATGTCTAGCCTGCTAGTGTATAATTGAATATAAGCCGGTTTGGTCAAAGAGGTTTCAAACTATTCTCTCTGCAGCAATTTGGTCGTTGCTAGTGTCACGAGGGCTTATGATATATGGATCCCACGAGGAAATGGCATTCTGATTTTAATGGACTGGACAATAATAAAACACCCCTTCATTATTATACTTTGTCTTTCTGGGGCATTTCATGCAGCGATTGATATAAGTTAGGGTTTGTCCTTTGGTGTGGACGATGAGATTGGCATTTTATGTCCCTGCGCATAAAGCCGCCACCTTTACCATGTCAGAAATTACTAAAGGGATGGTCTCAGATCACAAGATATGCCACTGCTCACAGATTATATAAACCATCCTCTCCCTATGCACATTTGTCTTGAGATTGAGACTTCTTGTGATAAATATTATTTACGGTGAATAGAGTTTGTACAAAGGTTAGAATTAAGACCCTCTCATTTTTCAGAAAATATTGATAAAATGATTATAAGTTTGTACTAAATTTAAGGGGTCCAAATTTATGGTTCCATTTTTATTTTCTTTCTTTCTTTTTTCCTTTTTCCCCTTCTTCTCTTCTTCCCCAATTCTACATTGGTTTATATCCATCCCATTTGTTGCCACTCCAATGTCACCGCCATTCGACCAAGCAAAAAAAAAAGTCGCTGCCAAACTCATTCTATACTACCAGATCACCATCTGCCACGTCCAGTGGTACAGGCAATTAAAAAAAAATATGACATAACATGATACCTTCTAATTGCGAAGGGGCGGAATAACATATAGATACAAAATATAACAATATGTTGTCACAAATAAATGATGTTAGACGATCATTACATAATTGTATATGACATTATAGCCCATATTTGACAAATAACGATATTAGAGGATTATCAAAAAACTACGTTGAGTGGAGTCGGCTCCAGTATAGGACAACTTCTATCACTGAACCATCTAGGGAAAAACCAATCAAGATGAAAAGCTACGTTTAATGTGATGAATAAGTGATATTAAACGTGTATGTGCTCTGACTCTTCGAAAAATAAGGCAATTTTGATGAACTTTTAAACAATCGAGAAAATACCATCAACATTTAGTGTATTCAATAGAATTTGCCAACGCATAAGATTCTTTATTAATCATTTATTGGCGTCCTGATAATTTTGTCTATATTCTAAATTTGTTTGTTTATCAACATTACTATTCCAAAACATGTTTTTAGAACGGCAACAAGTTTAACGTATAATTAGGATCACACTTGAAGATACCTCTTATTGAAACTTTATTGTAATTTGTAAACAATAACTCATGCTGTTCTTAGATTAAAATCATGGGGCCGTGTTGCTAGCCACTCCTTGAGGCCAAGGACAGGGATTTTCCTGATCTCGCCAAATGGTGTCCATTGCCAATATTTCGTTATTGCGGCATGAATGTTTATCTAACGTATTAAATATTGAAATGACGATAGTAACCCATGATCATGATACAATCAAATAATAATGAACAAAGTTGGGAACAATGATTAACGTGAAGCACCAATAAATGCAAAATATATGAACAATCAATAATCGGCAACAAAATTTTCGCAAGAAAGGAAGGAGAATGTTTATGTTTTAATTCTGAAAAATAAAAGAGAATTCCATATATGCAGTTTTTGTAAAAGAAATACTATGAAACTCCTTGGTTGCATATTTTGGCAAGATACCCAACATCTCTACGATACATTATCATGGGCAATGAAATATCCATCGATTCTTGTCAAAATAAAAGATAGACATTAAATGGTCACCAAAAAGAGAAGGGACGATTCCCTAAATCTTGGAATTTGAAGATGATCTTGAATAAATCACCTTTAACTATGTATAAGTAGAGAGGACTAACAGGAGGAGAGAAACGAAGCCATTTTACTCTAAAGAATATTTCACATATAAGTTGCCCACGTTTTTCACGACAAGTCAATGACACAAAGATGATAAGCCTACATGATAAGGTTTGGATCAAAATAGAATCCGTGAAAACTCTAGCAAAGAATTTAATCAATGTGAATATTTATTTTTAAATGATCTGCATAGTTTATTCTATTTCTCTTGCTATAATTTGCAACAACACCAACAAGAATAATGTGATAAATATAGTCTTACACCCGTGCAACATACGTGCATCTTGGTAGTGTTGAGATAAAATGCAACCCATTCACGCTTCAAATTTGTAAATAGATTTTTCAAAATCAGGTGGTTTTGTGTCTTCTTTTTTTTTTTTTTTTTTTCATATTTCACGCGTAATAAGAAGATTGCCTGAAAATGACATTACAAATACGAGAAGTTTGTGGAGATTAAGCGTCTAACGATATTCTTCCATTGGTGGTCACAAAAGGACATCTGTACAACCCAATTAAAATTTTTGGATGATGTAAGGTGAGGCACATCCACTAGAACCCTAGTGTGAATAGTGCTTGGATAAGTCGTGATAATAAGCTATTTAAAGGGGATGCAAAGGACCGTACGCAATGCATAATCTTTTCCTAAATTCCTTCCTTAATCCCCCCATATCGAATGATGAGGGAGGATTGTTATCATCCATATTTATCCCGATGAATGCACATTTTGTGTTCAATACAAGGAGAATAATATAGAAGATAATTTTGTCCAAATTTAATGATATCTCAATCTAGTAGTTCTTGGAGAACTTCTTTACAAGCCGCTTCCGTACGAGAAGGTTGTCAATGTGTAATTAGTCCACTTGCCAAAGTTCCTTTTCTTCTCTTCGTCTTTGGGCGTCCAAAGCAACCGCCAAAAGTTGATTCTTGAATTTTCAGGACACTACAACCTTGCTGGGGAATTTGGATCTTGCCATTGTCCAAGTTATGTCTAACTTCTCAACATTTTTCAAAAATTTTGGAAACAAAAATATTTAAGAAGTTTGATACCAAATTAGGGCGATTCGGGCAAATGGGTACGTGTGGGTCGTGAATTACAAAATATAAGAAAGTATGAAATTATGCATTAAAGGGTGACCCAGACCAAGGCAAGAGTACGCAAAAGATAAAACAATTTATTAGACAAAGTTATGGTTTTGCATATTTTAAGAAAATTAAAGGGGAAAGTAGGGTTTCATTCCATGCAAAAGTTATAGTCGTCGAGTAAAGAACGAAAGACTCTAGAAAGCAGCTTCCTCTAAGCGTAATCTATCTTGCATGGGTTCAAAAGTGTTTCTTTATCACTAAAAAAAGGGCATTTGCATGGACTATAGTTTCTTATCAACAAAAGAATAGGAGGAAAGAAAATTTTAAAGCTCATTTTAACCTAACTTTAGAGATTTCATTAAAAGGGGAGAACAACAAGAGACGTCTTTCCTCCATTATCTTTTCCTTTGTTTGTGCTTTCCTTTTTCCTTTCCTTTCCTTTCCTTTCCTTTCCTTTTCTTTTCTTTTCTTTTCTTTTCTTTTCCCCCTTCTTTCCAAAGCCATCAATCCAACATTCAACTTCTACGTTAAAAAGAAACCCTAATACTATCAACATGAGACAGGATGTGACATACCCATGAAAGAATTAGCCGTATATTCTACGAAACACTGCCTACACTTTAAAAAGGAAAAAAGAAGAAGATAGAAAGAGATGTTCCAATTTGTATGATCTCCCTTTTTGATGTGATATGGGAGCTGGACCCATCAATCCCACTAGTAAAAACAACCCCCCTTTTCTTGATCGGTGCGATGATCAAGAACATGGCCGACCTAGCATGCATAAATCAAGAGTGGGACCCGAGTTCGAAGTTTTGGTACTACACAATGTCTTCTTTAATGTTATGACCTGAACATGATTAACCAATAAAGTGTGGTCACCGAATGTCAAAAAAGACACAAATAGAAATGGTGGGTTTCTTATGTGTTCTAATTTTCTGTCCTCTTTTTTCTTTTTTAACTTTTGTTTTCTCTCTTCATGGGGGTCGAGAAGAAGGGAACATAAAAGGCTGTTGGATCACATGCACATCACATTCTTTTTTCTTACCCCCTTCTTCTCCTTCTCTTCTTTTGATACTGTGGCTTGATAAAAACGTTAAAGAAAAGGAGGGCAAAAAAATAAAGGTTGTTTTTCTAGGGGGGGAAAAGAAGAGATCGAAAGAAAAAAAATCCAAAGGAGTCCCCCACGTTTCAAGGCTGCTTCTGCAACTCCTCAATCCAAGGGATTCCGTGTGATGATCAAGACCGAGTGGGTCCCTCCATCATCTTCAACACTATCATTTCATGCATGTTTTAATCTGATGACCCACCTCTCTCTCTCTCTCTCTCTCTCTCTCTCTCTCTCTCTCTCTCTCTGTGGGGCTAAAGTGGCAAATTCTCTCCATTTTCTTTTTCACTTGATGATGTGGTTGATACAGGGAAGTGGGGATGAGGTCTCATTGAAATTTGTTGGCGGAATTATCATATAAATGATCAGATAGTGATCGGTTTATTATTCTGCATTTATCATGGAATCATAATTTGCTGTGTTCCTTAGATCCAGGCGGTGTCCAGGAATCTAAACTGATTTTTGTCTGTTTATTTTCTCAAGATTAAGGATTTTGTAACGTTATAGAATTCAGGTAATGATGATGGAAATATTATTGCCAACTAATTATCCACTGAGGAAAAACCCTTTTGGCAATTCAATCATGTCAGCCAAAAAGTGTCTGTGCGAGTTGATGCAGATCATTCAACCACAGCGCACAAACTGGACATTCCACGATCTGCATCTCTCTCTCTCTCTCTCTCTCTCTCTCTCTCTCTCTCTCTCTCTCTCTGCTCTGGGATGAGAATAATCAGGACTCTGCCTTTGCCAAAGCAAAAAGAAGGGATTTGTATGTTCCATCCCACGCGCGCCCAATGCTCGTAAGCATCCACGTTCGATCACATTGGACCAAATTTCAATCATGTGCACAGTGAACATGTTTTTGTGAGCAAATGGTCATGGCCAGCAAATCCCAAGACAATGATACATTTGAAAATCGGTGGTAAAAATGATAGGTTTTGTTAATGATTAGTCAATTTATATAAGCATCAATCATCTAATTTTGCGGGGAAAATAACTGACTTCAACTACTGGTCAAGTACAACAAGGTCTTTGATTGCATGGATAATACTTGTATGATCTTAATCTATGATTGATATGATTAACATTTGAGGGATAAATTCAACTATGATGAGATAACGGATAACCCACTTACTTTTTTACGAGGACCAAGTGTGTAAATCGCTAGTGTGATTATATGCGTACAGGAGAGGATTTCATGAGATAACAATAAAGCCATCGATGTTTATAGTATCAATTAGTGGGCGGTCAAAGATCAACATGTGCACTAGTTGAGTTCGGAGGAGTTGGAAATGTTTCGTGGGATGTGCGGACATTTGAGAAAAGAAAAATTTAGTAGCTATCCGAGGAAATGTTCAGTCTCAATTGAGGGGATAAGAGAAGCTTATCATCCGTGATTTTGATATGTTGAACGATTATCTACTGATGCACCCGTTAGAAGATGTGATCATACGATGGATACTGTGGGTTAAAAGGATGGGGAAGATGGAAAACAACATAAAATGAGATCATGTGAAAAGATATGAAATATTCTAAATGATTCGATACAAAATCAAACACAATTATGTAAAAGGGCCAAGCATCTTAGTGAGACTATGATTAATTGTGATTGTTGTCCTTGCTTTTGTACCATTCATAGACTAGAACATTAATGTTCAAATGATGTATAAATATAAATAACCATGTGTGTACATATATTTTGCTGAGATGGTTCCGCTGATGTTGACTAGGTCTTATTCATATAAATCATATACTCATTGGAACGGCTAAGATTAGTCTGTTTCGATTCTTGAACTTACCGAAAGAGATCCCACCCTAACATCATTAGTAAGAAGTATGCCCGATCCACATTAATCAAGCTCTCAAAAAGAACACTATATGGTAGCTAGCTTCAGAAGGTGCCGGTTAGCTAAATCTATTTGTACCCACATGAAATTTGAAATGGGGGTTATTTTGATTAACATACAAAATATATAGTCTAAAATCACCAAAGTATTATAGAGGTGTCACAACATGTTTCCATATATAATAATGTTAGAGATGCAAGATAGGTTCACAAAATTTGTTAGGGGAATATTTTTCTTTGTATATCCTGATTGGAGAAAAATGCCTTTACGTGTTGGGTTATAAACCTGCGAGTTATGGACACCTCTTGCATGCTAACTTAATTATACAAAGTTAAATTCATGTGATATTCATGTTTGTTACTCACCAATCAGAAGCATTGAGATGGAGAAAAATATGGGCTAATTTTTGTTTTAAGTTTATGTGAGTTTTATTGTTGTTTGACTAAATTTTACATAGAACACACGGTGTTTGTTTCTCTCTACACAAATGCTTTTAAAATTAATGCTCGTGTCTACTCATACCCTTCTTATTACCACCTATATATGCATACATATATGCCTTGATCTCAAGAAAGTGCATGTAAAAATAATTATACTTCTAGTGCACGATTTATATTGTTTTATCGATTTTTAGTAAATTTGACTGCGCGTCTGTATTGTTGCTACTCTTCCTCGCATGATCCAAGTACATGTGGGCGCTCATGTATACAGTAAAAAAATGGAATGACTTTGACCACGTATTTGTTTCAGACACCACCAAAATCCAATTTAAAGGGAATTGTACGACACCTGATGAAAAAGAAAGGGGAGTGATACAAAGTGAAGGGAAGCCCCTCATGGAGATGTGGCAGAGACCCCACTGACCGAGGGAAAGAAGAAGAAGGAAAAGAAAGTAGAACCCCCCCAAAAAAACCAGCTTTATAGGGAATAAGGGAGGGTCTTTTGTTTTTTGGCATGATTGAACTGAACTGAAGCAAAGTGCTTCTTCTTCAGAAATTCTTGAAATGGGGCAGTGCAAGAAAACAGTATTATAACTAGGGCTTTAGATGATTCTTTTTACGATAAAAGTGAGTGAGTGAGTGAGTGAGTGAGTCAGGAGTGAAATGGTGAAAAGAAAAAAAAGAAGAGGAGGGGGGAAGAGAGAGAAAGAGAGCATTACATGAAAAGACACTGAGATCGGCTGAGGGTTTTGCGGTGGGGAGGTGGAAGTGGAGGTGGGAATAATAATCGTCATAATGATAGAGATTGCAGATAGTTGTAATCATGGAGGAAGAGCATATTCACTTTCCTCTTTGTCATCACTTTCTAGGGCATGATTAGAAAAAGTTGATCAATCTTCTCCTTTCCCATGAAGAAAAAAGCACTCTCTCTCTCTCTCTCTCTCTCTCTCTCTCTTTCTCTCTCTCTCTCTCTCTCTCTCTCTCTCTCTCTCTCTCTCTCTCTATTGCTTTTTCTCCTAATATTTCAAACAAAGCCTTGCTTCCCAAGACTTATCTTTCCTCATTTACTAGTGAATTCAAAAGAGTGTGTTAAGCAAGCTTCATTAGGAGTAGGCCCAGCTTGAGCTCTCTTAATGATCCACAAGATTTTCTATTTCGAATAGTCGACGAGCCTCTTGAATATTAAAGTCCTCTCACAGTGATAAGGGTCCTACATTCGTACCACCACCAGGGGTTTTGGCTTGCCTTATAATCCGTGAGGATAGTGACATTACGAAAATAAATAGAAAAGTCCTGAATATTTAACATTAGTTTGTAAACACAGTCGTCCTTGATGAAGGTGTGGCAATTGCTAACAAATATACACAAGTCCAGAATCAAGTCCATGACCCAGCTTCCTGATGTTATATTTAGTCACAGCCCTTGCATTCATTTACCCTAGTGGAGCTAAAAACCTCAAATAGTTACATTGATCAGTTAAGCCCAATAAGAGTTTGATGTTAGGAACTCATAGAGGTTTTGATTTCGAATTTTGTTTGTGTTGAATGGTGTTCAATCGGACAATATTCAACATCACACATCATGCATCGCATATTTCAATGTATAGTCACTTACAATGGAGTCACTCTAATGCGCAAGAAGTTGCTGCAATCAATTTTGCGTGATTGGGTGTTAACAAAAATCATTCTTTTAATGAACTAACAGAAAACATACCATAAATGCAATTGAGGTCTTAACAAAGAATTGTGGTATCAAAAGGGCATCACAGGATACTTAATATGTCCCTATGCTTAACCAAATATCGATTGTGTATATAGATCGATCACCTACATAAGTCACATAGATAGTTATTTTTCTACATCTACTTAAGTATTCTAGGTGTGTAAGACTTAGGTTAATTAAAATCTATTAATGGCAACTCCTTACAATTTTTGAAATTTGAATATCCAATCTAGTAGACAATGTGAGCATAGGCTTTGGGAAAATTGATGTGGGAGTATTTGGATTTATTGATTGATTCAAGTGGAAGATGTCAACTATGCAAAAGAGTTGTTGATTCAGTGGACAGCTTGTTGATTTTGTGGTTGATGATAAGCTATCGAGACATCGATTGATCCGAGACTACTAAGAGACTATCTAACAACCGAAAGCTGTTCTAGACAATTTCCTTTGTTGTTTGGCAATCTTCGAAGATGACTACTGGGCTACTCAAGGAGACAAACAAATTCAAAGTCTATTTTAATTACTTTGCGTCTAGCCAAGTGTCGTTAGGGAGTCTTAAGTGTGCCGTAGTGTTCAAAGAGTCAAAGTTCAAGTCTCTAGATGTTTTAATGCATTTTCTAGTTCCTAGCTCATTATTATGCTTTTCTAGTTCATATGTCTTTAATTAATTAGGTAGTTTCTTGTGTTCAATGTTTAGTCTATTTCCTATATAATTATCCATCTTTATAATAATGTGAGTTCTCAAATGTAAGACAATGAATATTGAGTGTATGAATGTTTGAGATTTTCCTCTGTGAGAGCGATTACCCCTAGTTTCTATATTCTTAGAAGGTGAATTCTTCCTCAATGGTGAGCCAAAGAAGTACCGTATCCTTGGCTAGTGGTTTTCCCATAGGCCTTGGTGGTGCGATTACCCCTAGTTTCTATATCCTTGGAAGGTGAATTTTTCCTCAGTGGTGAGCCAAAGAAGTACTATATCCTTGGCTGGTGATTTTCATATCGGCCTCGGTGGTGAGCTTCTTTAATTCCAAAGTTTTGTATCCTAGGCCGGTGGTTTATATAGGCCTTGGTAGTGAGTTTTGTCTATCCCAATCTTAATCATTGGCTAGTGGCACATCCTGTACGCTTGGTTCCAATCATATTCTATCCCTCATTTGGCAATTACCCATTGACATTCTTCCCCCATGCACTCACCCTCTTCGATAATCACTCAAAACAACTATTGCACATCCTGCGGCGCCATCAAATTGGTATCAAAGCTCAAATTTGAACTCATTTTGAGTCATTCCTTATGTTACCTATCTTGCATCTCCTCTCATATTTCTATTGAAAAAAAAAACAACAACAAAAAAAATAATAAAAGAAGAAGAAGAAGAAGAAGAAGAAGAAGAAGAAGAAGAAGAAATGGTTGGTCATCGTCAACATGGACCAAACATTGAGTCTCCTATAGCACAATAAAGAAGCCTACAAGACATAGAATTAAAAGATTTAAGGAGCCAAGTGCAGTAACTACAAAAGTGTTTACTACACTTCAAACTTCGACAAATGGAGAAAGATATCAACCCCCTAGAAAAATGACTAAGGGCTGGCAAGAGATTTTCAACTAGCCCTTCAATTAAAGGTACATATTTTTCAATTGTACTTCTTTTAACCAAGTTGTGAATTCTTCAAAATAGGAGAAAGAAATGCAAAAGCGCCTCAAGATCATTAAAGAGCACAAAAAAAAAAAAAATCAGATGGTGAAGATAACAAGTTCTTCAAGTGTTACGTATATGGGCATCTACAAGTGGTTGTCCTAACCAGCAGGTTATCACCATTGAAGACATTGGAAGATTGATTTGGAACATCAAGAGACTCAACAAAATCCATATGATGTAGAGTTTGAATCAAAGGAGCAAGACCAAATCATAGAACAAGTTGAAGAAGGGAAGATACCAATCATCCAAACATCGTCTAGCAACTATAATATTATGAATGATGGATGTCCACATAAATTTGTTGAGGCAAATCCTGAGATTATGAAAGAAAAGGGAATGATTATAATGGCTAGAGACATTACTTGCCAATTTCATTTCATATGCCTCAAAACATTCTCTCTCAAGCTAATGTATTATCTAGTTTGTTGGAGAGGCCATCATGGAGATGAGGCAAGGACAGGATTTGAGGACATGTCTTCACAAAGATGGGGAGATTGATTCGGGAGCATTGGGATTCATCGATCAATTCAAGAGGAAGATGTCAATTATGTGGAAGAGTTGTTGATTTAGTAGATAAGATGTTGATTTCGTGGTTGATGATCAACTACTAAGACATTGATATTTAAGTTTCTTATCGATCTGAAACTATAAAAGACTATCTAACAACCGAAGGCTATCCCGACAATTTCCTTTGTTGTTTGGCAATCTTCAAAGATGACTATTGAACTAGCTAAGGAGATGAACAAATTTAGAGTCTATTTTAATTACTTTGCATCTAGTCAAGTGTCATTAGTGAGTCTTAAGTGTGTTGTAGTTTTCAAAGAGTCAAAGTTCAAGTCTCTAGATGTTTTAATACATTTTCTAGTTCCTAGGTCATTATTATGCTTTTCTAGTTCCTATGTCTTTAATTAATTAGGTATTTACTTGTGTTCATCTATTTCCTATATAATTATCCCTCCATATAATGAGGCAAGTTCTTAAGATAGTAAATTTTGAGTATATAAATATTTGAGATTTTCATCTGTGAAAGTGAATATCTTTGGAGAATGGATTACTCATGGTTTTTATATCCTTAGAAGGTGGATGTTTTTTTGTAGTGAGCCAAAGAAACACTATATCCTTGGTTGGTGGTTTTCCTATAGGCCTTGGTGGTGAGCTTCTTCTATCCCAATCTTGATCCTCGGTTGGTGGCACATCCTGTACACCTTGGTTCCAATTGTATTCTATCCCTCATTAAGCAATTACCCATCAACATTCATCCCCATATGCTCACCCATCTTCAATAATCATTCAAAATAACTCTCGCCTATCCCGCAACCACATCAAAAGTAATAGAAATTGGGGAGCCACAAAAAAAGCTATGAACATGTTAGAGATATTAGTAAATTTTCAAACGAGAGATTTGATGTGAGGTGGAGCAACTAATACACCATAATTGATTAATGATTGATTGACTTAGTTAAGCTTTTGATGAAGAAATGTCCAAATAGATATGTTGATGGGTTCATACTTGAGTTCTCTTCTTGTAATCTCCTTGGACGAAGTAGCAAGATTCTATTATGCATCTCAAAAATTTGTCTAGAGCTGATGGTTGATTGATAACTCCATATGTGTGTATATGAGTGTGCGTGCGTGTATTGATGTTTGGTGAATATCTCATTACTTGCTTTTTGGCAACCTTAATGGTCCGGTTTGGCGAAAGAGGCCTAAAGCAAAGGTTGTAATGTGTAGTAATGGTCCTAAGGCAAAACTTAATGATTTGGTCTAGTGGAAGAAACTGCGGGGAGAAGGTGAGTTGTAGTTGTTGCGCTACCTTTGACGTAGTAAGGTTGAGATTCAAGCTTTGAGACATGTTGATCCAAGTGGAAATATCGATAAGAGTGAGCTAACCCAATACTAAAGCTTCACATGAGGGGAAGACTATTGATGTGCACTTGTGAGATACATTAGTAAAATCTCACATTGCAGATTTGATTGGAGGTGAAACAAACAATATATCATAGTTGACCATAACTTATTGACCTAAGGTTTTTAATGAAAATGAGTCTAGATTTTTTTATATCCTCAAACTAAATTTTTATTCAAGTCCCATCTCTCTTATGAAGGTCGATAATAGCCGTAAGTTTTTAGAATCCTTGATAGCATCGATTTTACGATAGCAAATGGAAATTCCTCCATTGCAATGCTAATTAGTTCAATTTTTCTAGAGTATACTTGATCGAGGTAAAATTTTATTGAAAATTAAACTAATACTCTAAAAATCTCCAACTTTAACTCCAATCTTAATTTTACCCTAAAAAATTTTTGTCTCTTAGAAACCTCCAACTTCAGGTCCAATCCCAATTGTACCATAAACTTCTTTTGTCTCCTCATAAAAACTACCAAATTTTTGTTAAGTCTCATATCTATCCATGTTAAGCCCTCGTACAAAATTGTCCTTAGTGATCCTACATGACATTTCCACATCATTGCTATAGTTTTTCCCCAAATTACAAATACAAGAAGATGTCTTTTAGAGACGAATTTCCACGTTAGCCCAAACAACATATTCTTGGATCTAAAATTAGGCTAAAATTTAGAGTAATTAGAATTGGTTTTCTTCCATCTCTCTTACTATTGAAAGAGTCTTTCTTCCATCTCGGTCGAGGATCTTCAATTTTCACTTAGTCTTCAATCTCTCGTGCTCTAGAGTCTTCCATCTCTCGGGTTCAAAGAGCTTGTGCACTTGGCCCACTCAAATAGCTTGCACTTGGGAGTTTTTCGTCTTTTGATTGTCAAAAAGAAATTTTGGATGGAAGGCTAACGAAGATAAATTTGGAACTCAAGTAATAGTTGATAGTTTTTTATGAGACAAAAAAAAAAAAAAAATAATGTAGAATTGAAACTGGACTTAAAGTTGAGATTTTTATGGAATTGAAAAAAAATGGTAAAATTGGGACTCAGCCTAGAACTTGGGCTTTTTAAAGAAACTAAAAAAATTATGGTAAAATTGGGATGGAACATAAAATGAGTTTTTTTTTAGGGTATTGGTTTGTTGAAAATTGCTGTTGAAAAGTTCTCCACTGATATTGTGGGAAGTTATTGAATCAGTTTTAGAAAAGCGTTTCAATTTTCCCTTATTCTTTTGAAACATTTTGCTTTTGATGTTTAAATGTGCCCATGAATAGGAAGTTACCGCATCATTTTTCTTCAAGATAATTCATTTACATGTTCTCTTTCTTCATTTAATTTCTCTGATCTTGTAGACAAGTTGTGTGTATGTGAAAAATTAAAGCTTAAAAGATTTCTAAAGCCAAAATATTCAAATTATATTAAGGAAATAAAAGGATCGACAATATAAAAGGGTGCACACATAAATGTAGAATTTGAGATTTGATCTTTTTTTGGTTAGGTTATTCATATGACATAAAATATCCAAATTGTAAAAATTGAAATTTCATGAGAGATAAGATGGAGTAATTTATGCATTTGTCTATCAATAGTATAATTATAAAGCTAATTTATGCATTTGTCTATCAATAGTATAATTATAAAGCAACTAAATGGGGATATGTTAAGGAAGAAAAAAAGGATTGACATCCCTTAAAAATAGAGATTGGATTTGCTTTATTTTATAATGCTGTTAATATAATCAATGTAAAGTACAAAAAGTTTTACTAGTGACATTCTTAATGTTTCGTCAAAAAAAAAAATACTTAATCTAGAAATTTTTCCATATATATATATATAGGAAGATGTATGCCATATTTTGTTAACAACCACTAGATAACTAAGATGTACGTTAATATCCACAAGTGCTATAGATAATTAAACAAAGGAATAATTGTCAAAAAGTCCTAAACCCACTATATGACAACCAATTTAATCCCAAACTATTCAATTCAACCAATTTGATTATAAACATTTGGACACTTTGTCAAAATAGTAATTCCACTCAATTTTAGTTAAACATCATTGACATAGATACCAGCTGACCTATGTGATATAGTTGCATAGACATGGACAATTTTCATTATTTTCTAAATTCGGTTCCTTTTTTGTTTTTTTTTTCTTTCTTTCTTTCTTTTTTTTATTTCCCTTCCTTGGTCCCCAAAACCTTGGCACTAGGTCAATGACCTCACTAGATTCGAAGAGGACAACCTTCACCCACACTCTCCAAATCTAGGGAGGGCAAAAGTGATCCTCACCTGTGCCCAACGAAGTCGTCAGCCATTGCCGAGGGCCAACCGCAAGCGATAAGAAATAGGGAAAAAAAGAAAAAGGAAATGAGAAAGGAAAAATAGGAAATAATTCAAATAAATTTAAATGATTGTAAAATTCAACCACGTTAGCATCGGTTAGCCATACCACTTAGGATGACTGGAAAAATTGGAAAAATTATATTGGCAAATCATTAAGATTTTTAGAGCTAAATAAACTAGATTAAATAGTTTAGAACTAAATTAACTATCTTACAATAGGTTTAAGAGTTTTGTATAATTTTTGTGTTAAATGAACTTAAGGATAATGCTTTGAATTTTGCAATACAAACTTAAACCTAAGATCTTAGCACTAACTATTCAATCATATGGTGCGTGAGCAGATGAGCCATCATTAAACAAGTAGATTAACAGAAATTGCGAGAACATGGGGTACAATACAATAAATTTCATCTTTTCATTATCTTATAACTTGCAAATATTCTCTCAAGACGCAAAATACGTAAATACGAATGCATTATAATGCTATACCTTACTAACAATGTCAGAAACTCATTGGGCCTAAAGTTTCAATCTCAACAAAAGTGCAGCATTTACGCGGGGTCAACCCCCATCATCTTGGATAAAAAAAAATAATAATAATAATAATAATAATAATAATAATAATAATAATAATAATAATAATAATAATAATAATATCCTGAAAAACCTCAAACTGATACATATGTGACAAATTTATCCCAAACTATTGTTTTGACCACCAAAAACCCCAAACCGGTATACATTTGACAAATTTATCACAAACTGATACACTTATGACAAATTTACCTTTTTTAGTTTTCGTTAAATTTTACTATCAAATTATTAAGTTAAATGACACGTAACAGATTGATTTGGTTACCAATTTGGGATTTTACACTCCATTTGTCATAGTTTACGATTTTTGTGATTTTTGTGGTATTAATCCAATTTATGAGATGATATATTTGTCACAAATTTATCAGTTTGGGATTTTTTGCGGTCAAATAAATTAGTTTGAATTAAATTTGTTATAAAATGTACCAGTTTAGAGTTTTTTATGGTCAATCGAGGTAAATTTGTCACAAATGTACTAGTTTTGGGTTTATTAGAGTATTGACCCAAAAAAAAAAAAAGCATCATCTCTCCTACCCAAAGGAAAAAAAAAAGGAAAAAAACATACTTAACATGTTAAGCATGTAATTTGACTAATAATAAAGCATACTAACACTATGCCAAATGAATGCTTCTTAACCTACATGTACTTATATGGATCATGCAATTTTCATCTATTTTAATTATAAAGCAAACATTTGAATTTGGTGCCACCATGCTATTTACAAAAATGTAATTGAATTTCCTAATTTTATCATTTGTTGAAAGCCATTATTGTAAATTTAACTCTTTTCACTTGCTAAATTGATTAAAACGGAGACAAAACACATACCGCTTATCCACTAATTTAAAAGGGCATGAAAATAACCAATTGCGCATGCAAATATATCGTATAAAGTTTGAAAGCTATGGCCCTATTTGGTAACTTTCCAGAAAACAACAATTTTTGTTCTTTTGTTCACTAGAAGAAAAAAAAAATTAGAAATCTGTTTGGCAAATTTTTTTGTTCCTAGAAAAAAAAACCTTTTTTTTTTTGTTCCCATGAATAGATTCAAAACAAAATCAAGAAGTAAAAAAAAAAAGTAATTTCTTGTTTCCGGGAACAATTCTTAGAATCAATTCCTATTTTTTTCTTTTATTCTCTTTTCTTTTCTTTTCTCTTCTTCTCTTTCCCTTTCTTCTTCTTCCTTTTGGCCAGTCGTCGACCTTGATTATGGCCGGCGACCGGCCAAACGAGGGCTGGCAACCTCGCCGAAGCGTCATCAGCCCTCGATGATGCCAAGCCACGGCGAGGCTAGTTGGCCCGAGTCTTGCTATGGCTAGATGAGGCTCAACCTCACCTTGGCCAAGCAAGCCTCTGACAACCGGCTACAAAGAAAAAGGAGGAATAAGAGAAAAAGGAAAAGAAAAATTAAGAAAAATTAAGAAAAACATAATAAAATTATTTTAAAAATTAAAAGAAATAAAAGAATTTAAGAATTCTACCAAACGCATTTTTATCTTGAGAATAGAAATTTTGGACAATTACCAAGACGTTCTTTTGCTCAGAAATTGTTCTTGGAAGTAGAATTAGAGAAAAAAAAAACTATTTCTAATAAAAAAAATTTCCCCATAACAGAATCATTACTAAACACGTCCTATGTGTCGAGGCTTGACACATAAGTTCATCCAATTTCTTAATGAGTTTGTCTCCTGTTAGAGACTTGATAGGAAAACTTCCTAACACATCTTATTAGCCTTTTCCTTCAAGTAAGAAGATTACTTATGGATCTAAAATGTTATTAAATTCTTCAAAATAATGCAAAAAAATATGTAAGTTCATATCTCACTATCTAGAGGTTTTGGAAAGTTGTGAGTTTTTGGCATTACTTAATAATCGAATTATAAGGGTCATAAACCTCCAAAAACCAAAAATCAAAACTAAAAGATCGCTCAGAAAATCAAAAGGAGACCGCTTCAGTCATAACAAAAGAAAGCAAAAAAAAAAAAAAAGACATGCCGGGTTTTGCCTCAGCTTACATTCTCATCGATAGAAAAAGCAATGTCAGATGTCGCATACAAAAACACACCGCTAAGACCCAAAAAAAAAAAAACTAGGAAGGTCTAGAAATGCTCCCAAGATGAGGAAATGACGTTACTCACACATGCATGCGCAAGAGATGCGGGGCTTCAAATGAGATAAGTATAGTACCGATGTCAAAGCCATCTTACAGCACCTAACGTAGCATCAAAACTTTTAAGATCAACCGCTCTGACATTAAAACTTTTAGAAAAACATCCGTTTAAATTACTCTGGCACTAGACCCAAAAAACAAAAATTACTCTGGCACTAGACCCAAAAAACAAAAATTACTCTGGCGACTATTCTTGCTAGACTTAGCCTCCCTCTCGATAACGTCAAGCCATTTCGGTAAAATTAAGGTTTCGGGTATTTAACCAATACCCAAAATCCACTGGAGAACCCAATTGTGCAATTCAGGTTTCACTACTTAAATACTGAGAGAACTTTCCGATCACTCTTGAGGCCCTTCAATTAGAAGTCCAAGAAATACAGGACCACGGTTGAAATGAATATCAGAAGCTTCTTTGGAATTGCGTCGTCGCATTGAAAGGGAAGTGGAAATATTTCCGGATCACTGAAGAAGGGTAACAACATAAGAACAAACACGTGCCATTGCAAGTCTGTCCTAGGGGCAAGCTAACAGGGAAAAAAAGGGCAACGCGCTCTTACAAACAGAATGGACAAGCTCTGTGAGATTAACACATCAGATACTAAAAAGAAAGGATTAAGATATAAACAATGCAGCAGTTTCTAGGGTCGTATGACACTTCCACATTATTTATAACGGCCCTAAAAGCTTAACTTGTTAGGTGGAAGTGTGACTATACTCTAAATGCTCTAAAATTTTGGCGTAAATTTAAACCGTGGAGAGGCAAACAAAGATCTGAAGATCAATTCAAACACTAAATCTTCTGCTTTGATACCTAAAAACTTGAGCCATTAGATATCAGATGAAGGTATTTAACAATCAATTGTTCTAACTATCATGACATATAGACCTCCATGCCATGAAACTTCGGTGACTGGCATACAGGACAAACCTGAAGCTTACTCTCACAGTATCTACAAAGGCAGAGATGCTTACAAGGTAGCAACAACATACATACTTCATTGACTCTGCAAACTTTACAAATCATCTGTTTTGTACCATTGGTTCCGTTGCAAAGCAGTTGAATGTCTGTCACACGAGCATTGCAGCAAGAAGCTGTATCGTGCACCTCACTATCACCACAACCTTCTTTACTATCTCTACTTTGAGCATAGATTTGCTGAAGATTAAACTTAAGAGCGGTGATGATGTTCTCACTGTATCTAGCCTGCTGTTGCCAAGCACCTGCTTCAACGGTGAGATGTTCGATCTGTTCCTTGAGTTCCTTATTTTTCTTGTTTATGCTTTCTATTTCTCCTTCTTTCTCCTGGATTTTCTGAAGGACTTGGTCCTCAACAAATGAAATAGACTGAAGTTGGCCAATTTGAATCTTCTGTAAAATAGATTTCTGAAGTTGATCGGCCTGAAATTGGAAGAAAGACAGTTACTGACTAAGCCAATAGTCTTTTTATAGATGCATCACCTTAGAGCAGCACAAATGAAACTGGTCAGTTCAATTCAACATTAGCTGTAATGTCCGAGAAATCAAACAGAATTTTCTTACAATACTATAAAAATTCCACACTGGAGAATAGAAGAAACACAGTACAGGACAGACTAAAACTGAGTTTTGAACAGATTACCATAGTACTGACAACTTGCCACTCCAACCTTAACACATATCATACTTGCCCACCACATCTTTGATGTGTTTCCCGGGTGTCAAGACATCATAGTCCCCACACTAATAGCAGGTCCACATCTACCTATTTCACTAATGCATTGTGCCTGAAGATTGATAAGTGGAAGAACAAGTGTACATGCACATCCATCCGGTGCTATTTTCTGGTTCCGCGTCTGCATTTGACCGGTATATACGTCAAAACATTCCTTTCTTGTGCTCATTATGTTTTGCACTTGCATATTGGAAGGACTAGACTTGCACTAGGTATATATCAATCACATGGAACCCATTTTTAAACGTGAATTTCAATTGCTCATAAACTGAACATGAATATATATTTGATCTCCTAGGTCTTCCTCAAAGTATATAGAGCAACAATACAACATTGATTCCTCCACAAGTCCAACTAGATAATACACTCAGTCCCTTAATCCCAACTGTAACAATGGCATACCCATCTTAAACACATTATTGGGGCTAGTGCAACTTTGCAATTTGCAACAAGTCCATTGACTTTTCTTACAGATTTCTTTTAATAACATTCTTACAGAGTATATTGAATCTGCCATATTACATACATATTGCATGAGTCCAAGGAAAAACAGTCAAGTCTACTTGTCCTGGAATTCTTTTTGGTACATTTCTGGGCTAGTAAAATGTTTGTAGGCAAGGCTAAGCCTTGAAACTTTTGCATATTTCAGAATACATAAGTCCATTGTCCTGGAAAAGAAACCCTCTCTCCAAGCCTTGAAACTTTTGCATATTTTAGAATATATATGGCCATTGTCCTGGAAAAGAAAGTCCTCTACTCTTTTGCCCCTCCAGAAGCTTCAGGAGGCGCAGCTTCAAGACAGGCCCAAGTGATTTTTGAGGTGCCCCCACAGATCTTGTTCCCGCACCAGGCAGAAAGAGACAAGTCTGGCTGACAGAGAACTCCAAGATCTGTTCTCATGTTTCTGGGACTCTTCATTACTTTTATTGGGGAGTGAATCTCTCTGACAACTCAAAATGCTGAAAGAAACACTTTCTGACAATACAGCAATTACAATTGCAATTCCACAACTACTTATGAATTCTAACTGTCAAATGGGTGAGGCAACAGTTATACAACATACTAAATACTACCAGCAGGTGCAAATTTACTCAGCAACTCACTTCAAAACAAAAACCCAATGCAATGCACTTATCTATAATCCCTAGAATTTGAGCTCATAATCTACTGAAAAAGACATTCTTACAATCTCAAAATATTGTCCACTGGTTTACAGAGTACAAATCCAGGTGACAGTGACACAAGAACTTCCTTTTTTTCTCTTTCATATGGGGATGGAGAAAAGACCAGGGCATAAGATACAATCATGGCCTATAGTTGGCATTCCCCCATCAGGAAATGGCAATATATATTCCTGGAATACCAAATCAAGGTGCCCTTCCAGAACTAATTACTGATCTAATTGTAACCAAATGACAAAACAAAACAACCAACTGAGAAAATATATCAAAATACGCAGAGCTGAGATCAAAATGGACACCTAAGTGAAAGATTAACAAACCTGAAACTTAAGAAATCTGTCAATCTCTGCATCCTGTTGCTGCAACTCTCGATCAACATCATCAGTAAGGAGCGATAACAAGGCAGAGTCTCCGGAAGAAGCCATTTTGCTGTTATCAAGGGACAAACCTAAGCCCGTAGAGACCGATCTGGCTTGCAAGAAATCAATAGACGACACTTGCGAATTGTTGTTCTCCAACAGATCTTGCTCTTCCAATTTTTTCCTCTTCGGTTCCAGCTCAAAATTGAATTGCAGATCAGCCCCACCATCATTCCCATCTGCAGCAGGGAGAGTACCAGGCGCCACCCCGACAACATTAACTAAATAAAGAGCACGCAAAAGCAACACCACAATAAGCAACAATGTCCAGCCATCACGAAAACAACTGAGCAATCAATCAATCAATCAACATTTGGGTCCTAAAGTAGTACACGTTGTGAGCAGGGAAACCAGTAAGAAGTCCTTCACATTTTGAAAGAAAAAAAACTTCAGCTTCCGGAAAGCGGATTGACCTCGATATTTTCAAAAAAAAACAAAAAAACAAAGATGAAACCTAGCTGAATTCCATTTCCGCAGTTCATCGAGAGACAGAGAAAGAAACACAAGTAGCGTTCCTCAATCTAAATCGCCTCGCCATTGCTGCGATTTCCTAACTTCCTCCCGCAGATAACGGAAAAACGAACGAAAGATAGGATTAGGGATGGGGGATTCTTACAGGGAGGTGCGTATGGAGGATGCTGAGGCCGATCCCGCACGGCGCCGGGGCCGTAGAACGCGGCCAGCGGCGAGACCTGACCGCCGTCTTCGTAGAAATTCCTTTGCGATCGCCAAAAGAAAGGGAGGAAAAGGGTCAGATTGAATCGGATAAGGAGGAATCAGACAACGAGTTGAAAACACAAGTACGATGATTCCTTCCGTACGAGGCGCGGGTACCTGAAAGGAGACGACTCCTGCTGCTGCCGCTGCTGCTGCTGCTGCTGCTGCTGAGGTTGGTAAAGAGGTTGGAAGAGGTTCGGCGGCATGGCCATGGCTGCTTCAGCTCGAGAGAGAGAGAGAGGCCTGCGGCTTTTTTCCGCGGAAGAAGAGAGGAGGAAAGTTCTTCATATTTGCCATTCGCTCCAGTAGCTGTTTGGATTTTGTAAATCCGGCGCCTTTTTTTGGGTTGAAAGTTATAAACGAGTCCCTGGTCAATCTTCTAGAGCCCATAAGCCCAGTGAAGTAAGCCCACTTCTAGGGCTTAGTCTCTTGCACTAAAGGTGCATTTATTTCGCGAAATATGAATTATTCAAAATAGAATTTTTTTAATAAAGATTGCTTATATTGCTTACAAAAAATATGCTCATTATTCACAAAAATATTAAGACATAAATTTTTCACTATTGAAAATGTTATTTATTGATTAATTTAGGAAAACATTTTTTTAGATTATTATTCATTTTATGTGAAACAAACGAGAATCCAAATTTATTTCGTAATATTGTACATTTCCTTTCAACTTTATTTAATCATGAAACTTGTTTAGTAGATAATCCAGTTCTGATGTTGGTTAACCAATCTCAAGTTTCACTAAAAAGAACAAATGGTCCAAAAGATTGGACCCTTCCTTTTAAGTGCAAGTGATGATAATCGAGGACTTTTATAAAAAAAAAAAAAAATTCTATAAGGATTCCCTTACGTTTTTTGTTTTATTTGTCAATTAAAATGAAAAATGTGAATTATTGATATATGAGACAAGGTATGGTTGTCTATAATATGTATAGCGAAAATTTCAAATAAGGACTTGAAGTGAGACTATGTTTTCAAATAAGAATTCAAAGTAGAGATTATCTCAAATAAGGACATAAAGTGACTAAATCAGTCTCAAATAAAGGCATGAAATTGCTGGACAACCAAATGTTTCTCCGCCGAGAGCGTGTGACATTTCTGGTGGCTAGAACATAGCCAATTTTGTACCAAAAAATGGATAAAAGTTAACAAACCCTAAAAATAAAGCCCTAAATTCTCCACATTCTTTTTCTTTTCTTCATCTTCTATGTTCTTTGTTCCCTCTCACTTGAGGCACCCAAATTCTCTTTTTGTGGAGCATGATCCTTGACTTCCCAAGTTTCGAAACTCTGTATTACTTTCTTGCCTTTGTTTCCTTTTCATGAACTCGTTTCTAGGGGGACTAAAAATCATGTGATTTTAGTGAACTTAAATGGTTCTACCAAAATCATTTCTCTACTAATTATACTTGGTTCAAATCACCTCATGCAATCATCTCTATTGCTTCCTCTTTTAGTTTAACATGCCACATTGGCCATATGAATATAGTACAATCTACTCTTTGATCTTCTTCAACGGCAAAGGACCAACTACGTCCCAATAGCTTTTTGTGCTCTACATGGTTTCCATCATAGAGGGGCAAAGTACCGCATCTCCAACATCTACAATCAAGTTCAAAAACCAAGGACAGATAAGAGTTACAATATGAGACATCATACAACACAAGACATATGTCATGACGTAATTTAGACAACATAATTTAGCTTGAGAATATATAGCAAACAAGAGCAACCATATGTTCAAAGCCATTGATCAAGTCAATGGGCCTTAAGGAATAACTGTACAAACTAAACGGTACTATAACAATGCAGGACCTAGATTGGAGAAAAGCAAACCTTCTTCAACACAACTGTGACATCCCGATTTTCCAATTCTATTTTCAATAAATTGAGACGGGCATTTCGTTGGCACGCATATAGTTCTTTTCCTTGAGTCGGCCACTCATATGAAAACTAATCTATCGGGTAAAGCTGTTAAGAGTTTCTAATGCATCAGACTCGAGAATTTGACCAGGAAGCGACCTTTCGACCGAGCTAATCTGCAAGGGTCATTACGACACGATTAAAATCAATTAGAGATCGGAGATAGGTCGACTCGATAGAGGCATGTGATCAGGTGTGGGTGATTCCACCAGATCACATAATTCTTGCCGATCGGCACTAGACCGACTTTTCTATCGATTGGGTACCCTGTGTTCGTATTTGAAATCTTGAGATTACCTCGACAACCGAAAGTCGCCAATGTTTCAAAGATGTACATTGTGGCTTGAGATGATCAACCACGAGTCAAATGTATGAAAATTTCTAAAGGCTACCGGTAGGTTGGGCCGCGCTACTATCGTGCCAAAGTGAAATTAATCATGGAATTGAGATCGAATTTAGAAATTGGAAGTCTAGGTGTGTCCCAAATCATTTTAGGATCATTGGCTTATCTTTGGAAGATTTTTCATGCAATCCGGTTTTCGGCAATTAAATCGAGAGAATAGCTAATTTGGCCCGAGAAATTAGTAGGTCCGCATTTGGTCTTGCTTTTGGGACTTAAGTTGGTTCTACGGACAAGTGAAGATGTGAATTGAAATGTGGTGACTTTAGATTAATTTTATGGACTTCAATTTGGACTCAATTGGAAGTGGATTGATTATAATTGAAGAATTTAATGCACAAGAATTGGACCCCGGCGGAAAAGTAAATTGCAACCATTGGAAAATGTTGTGGGAGGTTTGGAGATAGTGGGGTATGACATAAGATGATGTCATGGTGGTTGAGGCCAAGGGTTGAGATCGTGACACGTGGACGGTGGAGATTTGCTCTTGGAAAGGTGACCTATCACCATCATCTTCCTCCTTGAATCATGGGAGCTTGTCTTGGGGGACTTAAGGAGGAGAGAGGGAGGAGGCCGACCGGACCAGCAGGCTCGCCCGGCCGCCCGCCTGCTCGCCATCGTCGCGGTCGCCGCTCGCCGCACTCCCGTCGCCGCCTCACGCCGCCGTCGCTGCACCGCCTTCGCCGCTCGCCTTCCACCTCTCTTCTCTCCCTTCATTTGCTGCTCGAAAATTCCAGATCTGGTAGGGCGCCGAAGCCCCGGCCAGCCCGCTGGCTGCTGTGCCCCGCCGTGAGCCGCCGTTGGACCGCTCGCCGCCGCCGCACGTTTGCCCCGCGCCGCTCGCCTCTTCGCTTCGCCTCAACCCGCGTCTCCAGCCTTCGTCCGACATCTCCAGCAGCTTCGTGCCGTCGCCGTCGCCGCCGTGGGGCCTCGCCTGGCCGTCGCCTCACCCGTCCAAGCCACCGACGAGCTGCCGGTCTCTCCTCCGTCGTTCCTCCGCCGAATCACCGCCGGATCCGCCCCCAACCGCCAGCGGCCACCTAAGTTGCAGAAAATGGGTATGCAGCGGACGTTTGGCCCGTTTTGGCCGCCTTCCCGAGCCCGGATGCTTGGCCCGCTTTGAGGAAAGTTGTTCTCCTCGGCGTCCTCGTCGTTTTGGTCCGCTCGGATCGCTAATCCGGTGAGTTTAACTCACTAAACCTCGCTTAGAGGGTTAATTATGCTTTAGGTGTGCTTAGTTTATGTTAATTGTGATTAGGTGGTTAGTTTAATTTATTTAAGTGTGGATTATATTAATGTGTTTAATTAGCTTAAAGTTAGTTTAATTTAAGGTTAAATGAAGGTTTATATTAATATAAGCCTTGATGTGACATAAAGGAATTTATTTTTGATTTATTTAAATATTCCGAAATTATTTAATAATTTAATAATATATCATTATTCGAAATTATTAAAATATTATTATTTAATTAATTTTCGGAATAAATTTAAATATTTATTAAATTCAGAAAATTTTGTCGGGACCCTAAATTCTCGGAATTTCGTGCGGTCGTTCTTTGTGTATTCGGATTTTTGAAATTGATGGTTGGAAATTATAAATTGAAGGTGGATTGCGAAAAATATGAATATTATTATTTAATTAATTTTCGGAATAAATTTAATTATTTATTAAAAATTCGAAAATTTCGTTGGGACCTTATTTACTCGGAATTTCGTGCCGATCGCTGTTGGGCATTTAGAATTTGAATTTGATGAATGGATGTGGCGAATTGAGTGTTGATTGTAATAAATATGGATTCTTTATAAAATTCTAAGTGTGGAAATTAATGGGTGATTGGCCGTGATATGCCACCTATTAGAGGTCGCGCCAGGTGGGGCCGTGATATGCCACCTATTAGAGGTCGCGCCCGGTGGGGTCGTGATATGCCACCTATTAGAGGTCGCGCCCGGTGGGGCCGTGATATGCCACCTATTAGAGGTCGCGCCCGGTGGGGCCGTGAATTGCCACCGATAAAGGTCGCGCCTAATGGGGCCGTGATATGCCACCTAATAAAGGTCGCGCCAAGTGGGGCCGTGATACCACTGATTTTAATTTTGCCGAGTGGGGTCATAATTGAGAGCAATGATTGATTTGCTAGAATGACATGTAATCGGCCGAGTCGATTGATCGCTAAGACGATCCAAGTGGTTGAATTGTTTGACAATGTGATTGTGCCATGGTTGTTTGGTTATCATAGTTGCACGTGGTTGGTTTATATAAATTGTGCTAACACTGCGAGATAAAGGCTGAGGCGAGGTAAGTCTTACGTGTGATGTGGCTAGGCCACCGGGCGTATTTTCTTTCTAATAGGGGTTTAGGGGTTGAACTTGCCGAGACGTTGTCTCGGTGGTTATTGAATAACCATTTCGGGTCCACGATGGACGGAGCGGCGAGATAGCTTTGGTTGGCCTTGAAGAGTTGGAGAAGTGAAGTCATAAGGATTGGAGATCGTGTACTACTTGTAGGTCGTAGGATAACCTCTTTTTAAGAGCTAGTCTTTTGTAGACTTTTGGCCGTAGACCTCTGTTTGTAATTTCGTTGATTTATGAAAGTGTTATGTTGTGGTTTTGTTTCCCTTTTCTATCCCAAGTTAAATGTTGTCGGGGGATTTGTTTCGCTTCCGCATGCATAATAAAATGAATGGGTCGGCGACGTATCCTGGGATGTCGCATATTTGATCGACCGCAAGTGGGATGTGTGCGCGCTCGGGGTTCGGGCGTGACATACACAACAGCCAAAACAACTATTGTGTGGTTGTGTGGTTCTCCTTGATGATAACAAAACACCACCGATTTGATGGAAAAAGAAGCATTCCAACAAAAGAAATCTTCCTAACGAAATAAACCTATACATATCTATACTTTAAAATTCTCCCAAAATAGACCTATACAGATCCATCCATATTAATTAATAATAATAATAAATTATGCTATTGGTCTTGCATTTCTTCAAAAAGAAATTGCTTGCCTTCCACTACTTTCAAGTTGAGATCCTTACATTCTTCTCTTTACCTACTATTGGATCAAACTATAAATTGATTAGTCAAAAAAATGTAAAGCGCCACTACTTCAAGGCCCATTTTCGAACCCTTCTCGGCCTTGGTTTATCCCCCGCCTTGGCATTGCCGTCGCCGTGAACTCACCGGAACGCTAAACCAATGAGTTTACTCACTAAACCTTGCTTAAGAGGTTAATTATGCTTAATGTGTGCTTAGATTAATCTAAGTATGGTTAGGTGGTTAGATTAGTTTAGTTAATTGTTAATTAGATTAAGGGATGTGATTAGTTTAGTGGATAATTAATGCTAATTAGGTGATTAAATTAGTGTGATATTGATTAGGCCCTTAATTAACTATTTTTAAATTATTTATTTATTTCTAATATATATTATTTTATTAATTTATATTAATATAATATGATATTTATTTTATTTATTTCCGAAATATATTTTCTTATTTTCTTATTTTCCAGAAATTGTACCGCGATAGCCGGTTACCGGAATTTCTTGCTAACTGCTGTGATGTGATTGGATTATGAAATTGATCGTTATATTATGAAATTGAGTGGTGATTGAGAAAATTATGGTATTTATTCTAAAAATCTCGGGTGTCGGGTTTTGACACCGAAAAAGAGTTTTTAAGTACTATACCAAATAGTGGGGTTTGAAAAGGAAATGTATCAATTTTTCTAGTCCGAATTGACCGTGTACCCTCACACGACTCTTTTCCGATATGTTTTTAATACGGAAAAAAAAAAAAAAAGGCCAGGATCACTATTTTAATTGAGGCATTTGTGTGAAATGCACGGTGTCCTAGGCCGAGATTGATTGGTCGTGTGTTAGTTAAGAGAACCCGTCTCGAGCATTTACGTCGAACGTCACTAAATCCCTTTTTGGATTACCCATGCATTAGGGTATCGGGTTGCGGTAGATTCTGGATCTATGCTCCTTCGGAAAGCCGTCTATGAGAGACATAGCCGTGCTCAATGGGGAAGAGATGATGCCTAGCTACGCCAGTAGACCGCTGAACATGGGAGTTGGCAGTACCCTAGAGGGGTTTAATTAACGATTGGAACGCATAACCGATTGAGTTTAATGCATATGATTATGAGACAAAACTGTGTAACATGGTATGAGACATGTCATGACGATTTTGCCTTATAATCGGAACCCTTGTGATTGATTGAGTTGTTGAGGCATTTCAATTGTTATATGCATTAATTATATGCATTGTGTTATGAACTGTGCTAATATATAGGAAGGAACTGAGGCGAGGTAAGTCCTCTGTTCTAATTGTGTGGCTGTGTGGCTAGAGCGCCCTGATGGCGTATTTCCTTCCTAATAAAGGGTTTAGGGGTGGACTTGCTGAAACATTGTCTCATCCCGTTGTGGGCTAAATTTGCAGGTCCTTAGATGGTGGTCGTGGAGGACCAGTAGCCCCGGAGTTTGTGGAGGTGAAGTCCAAAGGATCGGCATATGTGTCCAACTAGTGTGTCGTAGGACAGCTTCTTTTTGAGAGCCGACTTTTTTGTAGACTTGTGACCAAACTCATTTTTGTATCTAAACCCGTTGTTTATAAAAGTTGGCTTTTGTGAAATGTGCCATGTTTTCCTATCCCATACTATTTGTTGTCAAGGGCATATATACGCTTCCGCATGTGCATTTAAAAATGAATGGGTCGGAAATGCATCCTGGGAATGTCGCATTTGTATCGACCGCAAAGGAATGTGCGCACGCTCGAAGTTCTAGACATGACACTAACTCTATACAAACTCGTGCAGTTTTTGAGGCCTCGTGGAATTGGACTAGTGAAGTGATTGTTGTTTGTAAAAAATATTAAAGAACTTGACCACTGCAAATGTCTTGTGGCAATTGGCCAACAAACTTATTAAGGCGCAACCGCAAGCTTGTCAGCTTGATTAAGTTACCTATAATGGATGGAATCAAGCTAGACATACTATTACCTATAAGTACAAGATTAGAGAGAGATTCAAGTATTCCTAGTTCTTTAGGAATAGGACCAGACAACTTATTTTGGTAAAGTTGAAGGATATTCATATTGCTCATATTCCCTATCGTTGATAGGATAGGACCTATAAAATCACTAGTTAGCAGTTTGAAATGTATGAGGAATCTCATTCCTCCAACTTTGAAGGTATGGGGCCAGAAAGTTGGTTGTCACAGGGGTAAAGATATTTCATTTTACTAAGATTCCCCAAAGTTGTAGGGATGGATCCATTGAGATAATTGGCTAGTAAATCAAGTTGAATTAGAGACCCCAACATACCTATTTCCTTTGGAATGTGACCAACCAAATGATTATTGAAAAGCCATATCTCTTCCATGCTGCTCATGTTTCCAATGAAAGAAGGAATTGGACCGGTGAGTCTATTGTTATGGAGATAAGCGAGAGACTTGAGCCTTCCTATTTCTTTAGGAATGAAACCAGCAAATTTATTATCCGAAAGATATAGATAGGTCAAGTTGCTCAAGCTAAATATCTCATTAGGAATTGGACCGGTCAAATCATTATGCGAAAAATTGAGATCTCGTAAAGATCGCAATGACCCGAGTTGAGTGGGAATGTTTCCCAAAAGGTTATTTTGAGACAAATCTATATAAGTAATCTTGGCTAGATTAGCCATGCTCGAAGGGATTTTCCCAAAGAACGAGTTGTTGACAAGTGTTAGGGTGATCAAGTTGGGCAATTAGGAGAAACTGAGATGATGAAGCGTACCATATATGGTAGAATTTGAAAGGTTCAAGCTTGCAACGCTTCCGAGAGAATCACAATTGATTCCGCGCCATGAACAAGGGTTGGTTCCATTCCACGAAGACAAAGTAGCGCGACTCTCGCTGTCTAGCTTAGACTTCCATGTTAGGAGTGCCTTCACTTCCTCATATCTCGTTTGGTTACTAGCACCGGCAAGGGCCACCAGAGAGGAGCTTCGAGATGAAGCAAGAAAAGGCATTTTGTGCGTAAGCAGGAGTAGGACATAAGCGAGGAACAGCATTGAGAGTTGTTTTTTAGATGAGGCCACGACAGGTTGTTTAGGTTTTTTGGGGTAGGCTTTCTTTTGTTTCTAGTTGCGTATGTATTGAATTGGACGGAGTACAAAGCTAACATATTTATAGAAGCAATTGGGACCGTCAAGTCAACAAGAAGTCAATAATCACTTCTTTTGGTTACAGGGTTACCTCTCTAAGCAACAGGTCAACTTCGTGACCATGTTGGGGCCACCCTGCCTGCCTCGTAATCTAAGTGGGCTGACAAGATTGCTTTCTTTATTATAATGTGCTGATGTCCGCCCAACCAACACCCCCTAAGTTCCCTCATGTATATTTGTCTTCTCCAAAATGAGGGAATATCCTCTCAGTGCTTTACAACCTATAAGTCTTGAGGTCTAGATTGAATCAAGATGAAGCCCTTTAAGCACATGCTTAGGTCCACTTCTTCCTGGTGAATGAGAGAAAATTTCAAATTTCATTTTAGTCAAAATTTACACAAAACTATCTGAATTTTGAGGTAGTATACATTTATCCCTAAACTTTCAATGCTTACATAAATATCTCAAGAACTTTCATGTCACGAAAATTAACCTTTCATTATTTTTATCCATAAATATGTGCAAAGACTGGGATGTAAGTGGACAACACGAAAACGTAATATTGCCGTAATACAATCCCAACCTGCATTAATATAAAGTCGTTGTCGAAAAAGCATGAAATTCAAGAAAGGCACAACGGAGTGCTGATTTCCTTTTTCTAATATAAATACCCATGGTTGTTTCGAGCCATATTGTCTCTCTGTTTTTATGTGGAGATTATCATAAATGTAGAAGCCATCGTCAAGAAAGCCAATTTTGGCACGAGGCATTATAGGCAAGATTACTTAAATCTTAATGATTTGGAAATTATTTTTCTAAGATATCACTTACAAAAATGAATGAACAAAAAAACTTTTCATTGTTTACGAAAATATTTAGACATCAACTACTATCGTGCCATGGTGTGCTAAACTACAATGGAGAATCAATTGGTACACAAAATAATGAGCAATAGCATATTCTTATTAACAACTACTAAATATATTTTACCATCTTTGATGCTTTGTAGTCTTCTTCTTTACAAACCATCAACGTGGCTGGCCAGTTGATGAATCAGTCATTTTTTTTCTTTTTCGAGGTCTCTTCTAGCCGTTCGCGTGTGAGCAAAATGCCAAACAACTCATGCTGAGTTAACTAATCGCGGCATATTTCATGTAAAAAGACATTTTGATTGTTGGCATCATAATGGGGCAGTAGTGAGCGGGTTGCTAACTTAGGACCCATGTGGCATGGATGATGTGGAGTCGTTATGGCTTAAATGGAACATTTCATAGTGCGTGTAGACCTCTTATGTTAACGCATAGAAATTTCAGACATAGGAATGAACTGCTCCATGGTCATGCCAAAAAATCCCTAGGCGTATTTCCTTTTGACTTCCGCCAATATAGCTTGTTATCTTTGTCCTCATGTGAGCAAGTGGCATGAACCTTTGGAGATCTCTATTTTTTTTCTCATAGGATGTATAGGTCTCAAGCCAGCTTAACTTGGCAAGATATCATTACGTATGTTAATAAATTGCAATTTCACTTAAAGATTTGGAGATTGAGAGTGAAATAACCTATAAGAAATATATTTTGTGCTAGTTTTCCCATCATATAGTATTTTCTATATCGGTCGATTGAAGGTTTGTCATGTTACTTAGTTTCCCATTTTTTTTCTCGATACAAGCGAGCAGCTGCCAGCAGGATGCCTGAGCAATCGTAAGCATGGAATTAGAATTTAGCAGTTAATAGATGTCTGTTTTAATTGATTTTTCCTTCTCTTCGTCTATTTAGAGTTGCTTAAAAGAATAGCATGCGACTTCAATGTGTGGATAGTTAGGCAAAACAATAATAATAACAATATCGATGACTAATAAATTCGATAATAAAAATACGAAAATGGTGAAATCACTAATGTGGATTTTCACTCCAACCCCCAACAATATAATATTCCCAATTTCTTTTTTCTTTACAAAAAATAGGTCATGCCAAGTTGAATAACCTAATTCATTTTAGAGTGCGTTTGTTTCAAGAAAAATTTAAGATTTAGAAAATATTTTATGGAAAATGATTGATTGTACCGCTTAGAAAATTAGTCAATGAAAAATGTTTTCATGATTGACAATAATTTAAGCCTAATCTTTTTGTGAGTGATAAAAATATTTTCATTTATTCATTTTTTTAATGATATAAGCGATTATTTGTCAAAAAACACTTTCCAAATCATGAGTTTTTCGGGAAATAAATGCACCCTAAATTTTCCAATTTTTTCATTGCTTTTATTACTCAAATTTGGCGTCTTTTGGACTACCGTCCCTCCCGCTCTCATCGGATGACTCGACTAATAAACCAATCATCATCGGCCAAGAGACGCGCTTCTCGTGACACCACATCTCACATCACAACTTGGCCATCATACATCTAATAATTTTGCAAAGACTTATTAGTCTTCTCTGGAGTAAGGACTGGGATATAAGTCAACGCCTCAAAAATTGAATATTGATGGAACGCAGCCACAATTACCTCCATTTATTAATTTTGAATTCGTTGCCGAAAAACATCATGAAATTCGACAATTGCACAACCAAGTCCCTTTAAAAAAAAAAAAAAAAATCTTTTTCCAGAAATACCGATGGGTGTTTTGAGCTATATATGGTCTCCACTTATGTAAAGATCGTTATCATAAACATAGAAGTCAGTGGCCGCCAGGGACTGTTAATAGCGACTTATTATTGAGACTCATTTTACCAAGTCAAGATGATAAAGAAACCATCAAGTTCATTTTTCGTGTACCACATTATTGTTTCTGTCCTTGCCGTGACTCTTGAACTGCATTCCAAGTTGACTTGGACTTTGACCATTCCCCAACAACAAAATGGCCCTCTAGTATGTGATAAAAATAAGATGACTCCTCTTATTGATTCCTAGAACCAAATCCTTGATGGGGTCTTCTTCTCTGAGGTCGTTCACTTCAGTTTTATGGTCTACTTTAACGTTCTTGTTCGTGAAAATTTCAGCAGGAGCATCTTTTGAATCAGAGGCAAATTCTCTGCATCACAGTGGTTGGTGGCCTGCCGCCATTACCAGCAACAATTCTGTGTCCACATGCATGTGGCCGGGCATTTCGTGCAACGATGCAGGAAGCATCACTGGAATTGACTTACCAGAAGAGTACCAGATAGGAGACCGATTTGGTAACCTGAATTTTTCTCTACTTCCGAATCTTACTTCTCTGCAACTGCATCTAAATGGACTCACCGGCTCCATTCCCCTTCAAATATGCGCAGTCCCGAGGCTCTCGCACTTGGACTTGTCCTCGAATTATCTAACTGGTGAGTTGCCTCCTTGCCTCGGAAATCTCACTAGTTTAGGATGGCTAGATGTGTCTATCAATCAGTTGTCTGGCTCTATTCCCTTAGCACTAGGGAGTTTGAAGAAATTGTTCCGCTTGGACTTTCATTTGAACCTTCTCACTGGTCCAATCCCGATTACCTTCGGTCGTTTGTGCAATTTAAGCCTCATTGACCTTAGCTCAAATCAGTTAGGTGGCATCATCCCTGCGGAAACTGGGAACCTCAGCAAACTATGCTCTATTGATATAAGCGGTAACGAATTTGAGGGAGCGATTCCACCTACTCTCAGTCGTCTGTTCAATTTAAGGTCTCTTCATCTTTCCTCCAATCGATTAGGTGGTTCTATTCCTCCTGAGATAGGGGATCTCAAGAACTTGCGTACGATGGATCTGAGCTTTAATAACTTTGTTGGATCAATTCCTTCAACTCTAGTTCTTCTCTCCAATTTGTCATTCCTTGGTCTCTCCACCAATCGATTAGGCGGTTCCATTCCTCCTAAAATAGGGAAACTCAAGAACTTGGTCACTATGGATCTAAGCTCCAACGATTTCAACGAGTCAGTCCCGTGGAGTCTCTGGAATTTGACAAACTTAAGATCCTTATACCTGCAACGGAACCAATTCACCAACTCCATTTCGTCCAGAATAGGATATCTAGAGAACATCAATCGCATGGATTTAAGTGGTAACAAGTTCAGTGGTGCCATTCCCTCATCCATTAGGAATTTAAAGAGTTTATCACATCTCAATTTGCAAGAAAACGGGTTCAGTGGCTCTATTCCATTAGAAATAGGTCATTTGGACAACTTGATTGAGATGAGGCTGAGCCATAATTCCTTTATCTGCCCCATCCCTTCCTCTCTGGGAAACCTGGTAAGCTTGAAATCTTTGTATCTGCAAGCCAATCGTTTCAATTGTTCCATCCCGCGGGCAATAGCAAATCTGACGAGTCTCATCAACCTGGACATGAGCTCAAATGACTTGATCGGATCAATTCCGAGTGAACTTGGGAGTTTACCCATGTTAAAGTATCTTGACCTCCGCAATAATTCGCTCTCCGGTGCTATACCAAAAAACATGGAGTTTGCTTCTCTCTCTTCTGTGAATTTATCATACAACTCCTTGATGGGTCCAATCCCACGACATCTCCTGGATACACATTCGCGTAGTGCTTTCAACGGAAACAAAGATTTGTACACTATAGAAGGAGAAAGCAGCAACCTTGAACCTCCATTTGCACCTGTGAGTAGCCCCATTCCTTTGAGGACCCCTCCTTCCTTGGGCAAGCCTTCCGCAGTGATGTTATCGCTACCTTGCCTTTTAGTTGTCGCTTCAATTCTGGGGTCTTGCTTCTTTCTATGGTGCGCATTGAAGAGGGTTCAGCCAGAGGAGACAGTAGAAAAGGATGGAAATTTCTTGTCAATATGGAATTATGATGGGAAGATAGCATATGAAGACATAATTGCTGCCACGGAAGACTTTGACATCAAATACTGCATTCAAAGAGGTGCTTATGGTAATGTGTATAGGGCGCAATTGCCGAATGGGAAGGTTGTAGCACTGAAGAAGGTTAATCGCTCCAAAGCCGAGGACCCAAATTTCAATAAAAGCTTTGAAAACGAAGTGAAGCACTTGACTGAAATAAGACACAGAAGCATAATCCGGCTCTATGGTTTCTGCTTGCATAGGCGGTCAATGTTCTTAATTTATGAGTATATGGAGAGAGGGAGTCTATTTTGTGTTCTGAGAAATGACACTGAAGCAATGGAGTTAGATTGGGTGAGGAGAGTGAATCTCATCCAGGATATGGCACACGCCCTGTCTTACTTGCATCACGGGTGTGCTCAGCCCGTTGTTCATAGGGACATATCCAGCAGCAACGTTTTACTCAACAATGAAATGCGGGCTGTCCTATCAGATTTCGGGGCGGCAAGGGTACTACAGGGAAATTCTTCGTCCAATCTCACTTCAAACACAGGAGGGACCCAGGGATATCTTGCTCCAGGTGACTACTCATCTTGTTTCTTGAACAAATTGCAATTATACACTCACCTAAGTCGTTGACCTAGTGACTGGATCCCAGGGCATTTTAGAGGCTCTGTACTGGGCAACATACGGCTTAAAGTCAACGTTGGACTGTTGTGGGTGTGGAAGTTTATGGTAACTCCCAGCACATTCCTACCCTGTTTGATCAATAAATAAAGAGCAAAGAAAACGGATGATTTCTAAACTTTGGTCCAATGTGCAAAATTGTCATCAATTTTTAATTTGTTTATGTGCTCTTTGGACCTGATCAAATGTGAAAAATCGTCCTTGAACTTTTAATTTGTTTAATATAATCTTGAAACTTTGATTCAATGTTTAATATGGTCCTTGAGTTTTTATATATTTTTATGTAGTCTAGGGCTACATGAACATTTATCAATAGTTTAGGGACCACATTAAACAAATTAAAAATCTAGAAACATTGCACATTAGAATAAATTTCAAAAGCACATTGGATCAAAATTTAAAGACCATTCGTGCTGTTAACAATTGACATATAGCTACTTTTTATTAACAAGGAAACCATATATTACTAGCAAATAATGTAGAGGGATCATTGAAATTCATGACGTTTGTGTTCTTTTCATAGAGCTTGCTTATACATTCGTGGTCAACGAGAAAAGTGACGTATACGGCTTTGGAGTAGTTGCATTGGAGACTATAATGGGCAAGCATCCAAGAAAGATCATATCAAGTTTGTGGACATCATCAGAAGATCATATAATGCTTCATCAAATATTAGACCCGCGTCTGCCTTATCCAAGAGAGAATTCCTGGGCGAGAGATATAGCCATATCCGTCACTTTAGCGCTTGCTTGCTTGAGTTCCAAGCCCAAATTACGGCCAACAATGAAACAGGTGTCCGAGGCTTTTCTAGCTCGAAAGTTACTATTAGCCAAGCCCTTTCACGCAATTTCATTGATTGAGCTTCGCATAAACCGAGACGCGTGGTCAAGAGACGACTCGTCCGAAACTTCACTGAGACTCGAACAGTAAAATGTGGGTTTTCAACGTGGTTATAAGCTGTAACAGCAGGTTCCATTGGGGTGAAAGCTTTACTTTGTTGATTGGGATTGCAGTGAGAACTTCGTCTATGTGTATATCTTATGTCACAGGTCTAATATCAATGACGAATGGACAATAGTCCAGGTGCAATACAGCCGTCAGATTTTCGTGATAACATGATTGATGATGTGATTATTGTTGAAAGTTTGTTTGTAAAACAAACTAAGTGTATGTTTCATTGTCTCACATTAAAAAGTGGGAGGAAGTGAGCTAATTAATAAGTGTGGGGTTTCTTTAGTGTACCTAAAAAAATGATTGGGTGTGGGCTAGACCCCACCATATCCACGTGCGGCGGGGGCATGATTATTAGGCACACTTAGCACGCTTGCGCGTCCATGGTTTAATTAGCACTAACCCCTTTGTTATTTTTTTTTCATACGGTTATCTTATTAACTTTAATCAATTCAAATGTTGTTTTTGTTTTATTGAGAATTTTTGGAAATTATATATATAAAAAAATAGAATAAAATTTCATAATAATAATATTTTTTTAATTATTCCGAATTTTTGTTTGTGTCTTTTCAAGGCAACCTTTTGAAAAAAATACTTGTTCAGTTTGCAACATTTCCTGAAGGGTTGCATTTGTTCATTTTTTTAACTTGTTCCGAATGGATGCCTTTGTTTATCTAGGTAATTTTTCGAAAAAATACATTTGTTCACTTTGCAATTTTTCACGAAGAGTTGTCTACGTTTTTAAGACTGATTTATATGTACATGTCAATTTTCCAGAAGATAGTCTTGTCTTGTTGATGACATATTATCTTAGAGTCTTGTCCATGAATCCTCATGTGGACTGTCCAATTTGCTTGATTTTAACACTTCTTGGCTTTTCCTTCAATTGCATTAAGTTAGCAGCAGTCATTTTCAGTAATGATATAGTTACTGCAAAGTAGGATGGGGGATGCTTGTTGCAGCAAATGCTTACATTTCTGGACAATGATAGTCGATTGTTTGATTACTTACATTGATTTAGCGAACAATTACAAGCTATGAACCTAGTCGGCGATGGACTAGAATAATTGTTGGGAAAATATGGCTTCGAATTGGGTTTTATGAAGTCGGATCTTTAGAGTAATCAAGTCAGACTTTGAGACATGATATTACTTTCTTTAAAAATTTATTTGCCCCATAAAGTTGCTAATGGTCACTGGCAAATATTCTTTAGGATACAACAAAGTCCCAAAAATAATAATACTATATAGCAATTCTAGTATTTCTCCAGGATCTCTCTAGGAAACAATTGAAAAATATCTGTAGTTTTTTTTTCAGAAAAAATGCTCGAAAAGATAAAAATGATCATACACTCTATTCTATGGCATTTGGCTTCGTAAGGCTATTCACTGTTAGAAATTTGAGGAAGACTAAAGATCCTGATAATTAGGAACAAATTCAAAAACATGTGAAATTCTACAAAAACCTCTAGCCATTGATGTAGTTTGATTGAAACTCAGATTTACTAATCCTTGAACAATTGATAAATGAATGTTTCTAGCCAATTGCCCTATCTAGGGTGAGCATCCTTGGACCGACCCTAGACAAGCTGAACCCAACTAGTCCTAGTCCGATTTCCAAGGGCACTAGGTTGGTCCTTGGTCTTAAAACCCCTAGACCTTGCACTATACGGTTAGTCATCAGACCTGAGAGTCTAAGGTTGATCCAACCCAGACCAACCCTGTATATATTATATATTAGATATATAGTATATTTAATATGTTATTTATTATATACGTTTGTCTACTCTAAACCCCGGTGCCTCTTCCCTTGTTCTCTTCGCAATTCAGTTTGCCATGTAAAATACAAAAAGAATGAACCCAAGCCCTAATTTGACCAAAAAAGAAAGAAACCTTCTTCACTTGCCTTGCTCGCTTGCTTGCCTAGCGGCCATTCACTCACCTCACCACTCGCCTCTATTCTCTCGCCTTGCATATTCGTTTTTATGGTTTGTTACTTTTAGCAAGTGTAAATTTCTATATTACATTATCTTATATTTATGTTTTATGTGTGGGAGTTCATGGTTTAGTTGCTCAATGTAACATTTCTTATGGATATGTAATTTAAAAAGTATGTTTGTACTTTTAAGAAAAACAAAATGAAACAAAAAATAATCGATTGGTCTCGAGTTGACCTTGGAATCGGACCAAATCCATAGTGTTGGTCTGGTCCTTGATCCCATGCTCAACAGGGTCCAACCTCAGTCCTAAAAATTAGGGACCAACACTATGCGGGTTGGTCTCTAAATTAGGGATTGGATTGGTCCAATCCGGACCATGCTTATCCTTAGAAGCCACCATAAGGAAGAAATAATTTTTTTTTTTCTTTTTTGGTCATGAATAATGTAGGGTGTTACGAGCGCAATTGGTTTACCATTGCTCGATCACAAAGTGACCGCCATTTCACGTTTTTTGTTGAAATTTTAATTTTAATGAGCGGTTAGCATTGTGGAGAGAATTCCTCTCAAGTGTAATACGGAGATACGTCAATGGCTGAAGATGTGACGGAAGAGAAAGTTGTCATGCCCCGAATCCCGAGTTCGCACACATCCCTTGGCGGTCGATTAAAAATGCGACATCCCAGGACGAGTCGCCGATCCATTTTTTTTTATCTTCAATTAAACGCATGTGGAAGCGAATTAAATTTACCCCTGGTCAATAAACAAACAATCGGGATAGTAAAGCACAACAAAAGTTGCCGAAAACAACTTATTTATTTATCCACTGTTACCCCTAGGAAGTTTACTAATTACAAGCTTTCCTACAGCCACTTCCCATTGATCCTCTCAAAAACCTTTAGGGATTAGGATCAACCTAAACTTCACAAATGACAGGGCCAGCCAAAAAGTGTCACATCTCGCGCCCACCACATCCGCACTCGACAGATCTCTATGCTACAGCCCTGAAAATGTTTAACCACGAAGGGGTGAGATAAAATCTCACCAAGTTAAAACCCTTAAGCCTTGATTAGGACGCGAATTCACCTCAAGGGCAGCCTAAGCACGCACCACACATAAACTCACCTCTCCTCGGTATGTCCTTGCACATTAGCGCGTCTCGTACAATAATAATAGTATAATGTGCATAAATAATAATCAGAACACACACGAGAATTTCATGCGCATTGTCGACATGTGTTCCAATTATTATGACCCCTCGGGCCATAGCCAACACAAGAGTCGGCGGTCTTTCGGCATAACCGGGTATCATCCCGCCCCATCGGGCACGGCATCATTCCATGTATGCATACGCCTCAAGACAACATTCCAATAAAGGAGCATCGGTTCGGCCTCAACCACAACTCGGCTTTCGGACCCCCGCCGGGCATTCGATAAAATCGGGCATCGTCCCTAAACTCCCGTTGGGTGACAGGTTCAATTACATGACCACTCAAGCATATCATCAATCAAACCAGCTTTTATTTCCATTATTTAGCCAAGAACACCAAAATCCCTTTTCAAATAATAAACTTTGCAACTCTTTTTTTTTTTTTAAAACTTTCGAAAAGAAATTCATGCAGGGTCACGTATTTGGAATCAACTTGTCAAACTTTGCACACTTCTACTTTAAAACCTCATTGTTTTATTGGGCACATAAAAATTTGGCGTCCGAACCCGATACCTCAATTTTTTTCTATTTCTTTGCCCAACCACCCTTTTTGGAAATAATCTTGGGTAACCCTTTTTTTCTTTAAAACTCTCTGAAATAAATTCGTACGTGCTCACATACGCAAAATTAACCCGTCAAACTTTGCCTACAAAGCCATCTTTTGTAATAAAAATCGGAACCTACCTTCAAGCAATCAATCTCATAATATCACACATGCAAACACTCAAAATCACGGATAATTTCATCCAAGAAAACAAGCGTAAAATTTTACGTAATGCCTAATCCATCACTAATTACGCTAAATGCAATTAATTAAATAAATAACTATTATATTAAGTAAATTACGATTAATTAAACTAAACCAAATTAATTAACATAACCGTGATTAATTAACCTAACCGTGATTAATTAACTAATCGCAATTGAAATTAATCTAAACCAAGCTTAATTAACCCTAAACATTATTAGTGCTAATCTAATCACTCCTAAGCATAATTAACGGCCTAATCAACTATTAGGGTTAACTCACTAGTTTTCGATGGCGGTGGGCTTGCAGCAATGGCGACACGATGGCGACGAAAACACGAGACAACCACGGCTTGAATGGATCTCAACAGCGGTGGTGACAATCCCTCCAAGCTCTCAGCCAAGAGGGGAGCTCGGCTTGGGGCTGGTCGGTGGAGGTGCTTGGCGAGGCTGCTGCTGGTGGTGTTGCGGGCGTGGAAGTGGTGAGGCGGTTGTGGCTGAGCTGGTGATGGCTGGCTGTGGCGTGGAGATGGTGAGTGGAGTTGCGCTGGACGTGAGGTGGGCTGCGGTGGGATGATGGAGTTTCGGTGGAAATGATGGGGTGATGGAAGGTGATGGATGGAGGATGATGGGATGATGAGATGCAGATGAGATGGAGATGCTGAGGTGAGGTGGTGGAGGCGTGCGGTGATGGTGTCGTTGGTGATGATGCAGCAAGATGAAGGGGTGATGTGGCGGTGATGGATGAAGTCGCTGGTGCAGTAGCCAAGAAGAAGGAAAGGCAGAATCAGGTGGAGGGAAAGAAATGTGAGGAAGGGAGTGAATGTGGGGAAAAAGAAAGAAGAAAGGATCGGCTGAAGGGGGGCTGAACTTGCGTGCGTGAGAAAGAGAGAGAGAGGGAGAGAGAAAGAGAGAAGAAAAACAAGGGCAGCCAATCACAACCTTGGCAAAAATATCTAATTCAATCATCACATAGCCCCAAAGTTTTCATGCCCCATCTTCTTGGTCACCCAATCACAATTTACTTCCAATTTCCCCTAATTGAAAGCTTTTTGGGTATAAAAACTCTAATTTCTCATCCCATCCGAATTTCATTTCCTTTTTCTTTTTGTCCAAAATTCATTTTTCCGCAGAATTTCGAACTCATCGAAAATTTGCCGAAAGATGAGACAACATCCAATAAATAAATCGTGACACGCTCAAACATTCGATTCCTGAAATCAAATTAAATTTCATGGCCAAAGTCAATCGAACACGACTTTAGTACAACCTAATCTATCAGGTAGGTTTTAGGGGTTTTAACGCATTTGACCCGTGGTCAATAATTTTTATCCACATTTGTGCATCTTCAAATCATAAACAACCCACAATTGTCATAAAATTGCGAGGGTTTAATTACGTGTCCCGAATATAATATCAATAGAAAATTGAGTTATTGTCGTTCGACACGAATATCATAATCATGCAAAACCACCCGCAATTCGACTACGTACTTCCATCGAATCGGCTTATATCCATTCACTAATCGATTCATAACAGTGTCATATTGACCCTTGCCAATTATTATGGTCAAGCGGTTGATTTCTGATCCAATTCTCTAGTCTATCGCATTTATATCTCTTAACAGCCTCACCTAATAGATTAGTCAACTCGTGAGTGATCAGTTCCGAGTATATTCGAAATGGGCCAAATTTCGGGATGTCACAAAAGAGATATAGCAATTCATGTCCCTCATGAAATGATAAAGATTTCGGAGAAGACTCCCCCGCTTGGCGTAACATGGCGTAGAAGACAACTAGACGAATTCCCTATTGAAGTAATTGTTCACAGTGTAGAATCTTCTATAAATCAGTATGAAGATAACAAATCAAGCGAGTACAACGAGTTGATCATTTAAAGATCTTTTTATTTGTTTTTATTCAATTTCCTTGTAGATAAAATTGTTACCTTTTATCTTTAACTTTCACCATAATTATTGGTGATGATACATATATGTATATATAATACACACACACACACACACACACACACACACACACACACACACACATATATATATACAACATATCAATGAAAAGTACCGATTCATTGACTCAATTTCTAAGTTTCCTAATGGTATCAGAGCCACACAAGGACACATTGATCTTTTCTTGTAATCATCATCTCTAATTGAAAGTTATGACCTACCAAGTTTCCTTATCGGAGAAATAGTTGTAAATCATCTTGCAAGTATTGTCTCTAATTGAAAGTTAGGACCTACATGGTTTCCTTACCGGAGAAATAGTTGTAAATCATCTCATAAGTGTTGTCTCTAATTGAAAGTCAAAACCCACTTGATGTCCTTATCGGAGAGATAGTTGCACCTGTTAAGAAAACTCCTACCAAGTTTTGAAATTGACAAAACTTTCTTGTTCTTGTCCTTATTCTGAAGAATATTAGACTTCTGAAGTCATATCACGGACTCTTATCAAAGTCTATTCATTCCAGAAGTCTTTCCCACTCTATGTAATCTAGACTGAAACCAAGTTTAGAATGAAGATATAATTAGACTTAGAATTTTTAATCTTATGACAATGATATGAGCGTTATAGAAATTTATCTTTAATATTTGGCTTTCTAGCAAAGAATCTCACTTACCCTTTATAAATACATTGATGGAATCAATCACGAATTGATGAAATTAATATTGAAGAAAGTTCCTTTTTAAACATCTACTTATAGAAACCTAGATTATGATTGTATGAGTGACCGGAATCAACGGATTTCCATCTCAATCTTCAAATGGCTACAAGATTTCCTTAATCGATTATGTCCAATAAATTGATTGGAAGAAATTCCTCTAGAGAATGCCAACGGCTAGTAAGGCGTAGAGAAGTACTTAAAGAGGTCATTCAATCTATTTAAGATAGTGCATGCAAATTGAAATTCCAAAGTTTAAAACATTTCCAACCACTTGTTCTTCATCTACAATGCTTATAGATTGTATTCAAAAGAGAAAATCACAAGAAGAGTGACTTAGTGAGGGAAAAAGAAATATTTCACTGAGTGTTTGCACTCGAAACATTGTTATTCTCTGTTGATACTTCAATGAATTTCAACCAGAAGACTATCATTATGGAAGAGTGGATGTAGGCTTGATCTAAGCCGAATCACTATAAATCTCGTATGCAATTTTCTCTTCCCTTAACTCTTTTCAGCTTTATCCGTTGCAATTTTCTTATAAATTTCTCAAAATTCTAATTCATCTCTTATTTGAGTCTAAATTTTCTTCAGAAGTCTGGTGGCGCTCTTAGTCAAACTCTAACTTATGCATAGACTTTGCTTGCAACATAATATATTTTGCATTTAATTGTTAATTTTTTTAACACATATTCACCCCCCTTTAGGTGGTAGTACTATCATTTTTAATTGGTATCAAAGCATTTGTACTCATTTTATTGAAGTGTTTTACTTCGAGTTAAATATCTTTTATGACTAGTAACTTGGCACCGGGACGGGTTGAAGGACGAGCAATACCAAGCTACCTTATTTTGATGGAAAAGAATACAATGTGTAGAAAAATAAAATGAAGGGGTTCCTAAGATCTAGAGATCCTCTAGAATGGGATGTTGTAGAAAGAGGAATCAACCCAAAGGCAGCTTCTACTTTAGACGAGGGAAAAAAGTCTTAGATGATGAGGAATCCAACCGAGCATAAATTACCAAGACAAGCTCTTGATGCAAAAGCTATTTATTCTTTATAAAGTACCTTGTCCCTTGCTGAATATAATAGAATTTCTTCATGTGAAACAGTTAAAGAAATCTGAGATAAACTTCACATCACTTATGAACGAACAGATTATGTAAAGTAGACAAAAGAAAAATATTTTACTTGGCCAATATGAATCTTTCAGAATGAGGCTTGGAGGGTCTATTAGAGATATCTTCAGCCAATTTATAAAAATTGTAAATGGATTAACATATCAAGGTCAACCAATTTCTGCTCTAATGAAAGTCAACAAACTTCTGCGATGACTTTCAAAGAACTGGAATCATGTGAATACATCAATCGGGAGACATAAAGAATCATGTATCTTTTTGTTAACAAGCTAATAGACACTCTTCAATCATATGAAAAGAACAGATCAATGACAAAGAGGATCCAAAAGGTAAGAAGGCAATTGTGCTTAATCTAATGCTGATTATGATGATAAAGACATAGATGATGACATGGACGACGTGATAAAGAAATTCAGAAAACTAAATAGGAAATGAAGAAGATTGAATTGGAAAAAGCAAAGCAAGAAAAATTCCTAGAAAAGATCAATGAAAGATGTTGAAACTAGAAAGGATGTGATATACTTTGAGTGCAAGAAGAATGGACACATCAAGCCTAATTATCCCTTGTTCAAAAACAAGAAAGGAAAGTATGAAAAAACAAGAAAGCTCTTAAAACAAAAACCTAGAGTGACACAGAATGTGAGGAAAGTGAAGGAGGAGTTTGCAAATATCTGTTTGATGGCTCACTTTGAATTAGACTCGGAATCGAGTCAAACTCTAACACGAACTTAGAATCTGACAAGGAAATCAAGGTAAGTCATTCAAAAATTCCTATTAAAGTTTCTAAGTATATAGATGAACTTTGCTTGAACCTCAAATCTTCTTTTAAAAAAATTTCTGAATTAAAAAAGGAAAATTCAAAACTCATGCAACAGGATAATTCTTAGAGAGAAAGGTTTCAAAATTTGAAAAACAATTATGATGATTTAAAAGAAAATGTGGATTCCCTTTCAAAAGAAAATAAATGTTTGAAAAATGAGATTTCAGATATTTCTATAAAGTTCTCCAAATGATCAAAAACTTTAGAAAAAATCCTTTCAACTCAAATACCCTATTATAACAAATCCGGTTTGAATTTGAGTAAAAAAAGTACTATTTCGATTGATTTCCTAATGTCAATGAGAGACTTAGATAAAGACTTCCAAAATCTTCTTACAAAAATCATTTTCAAAAAGTTTTGAAAACCTATTGGCCGGAGTGCTCTTAAATGTTCTAAGTATAACAGCTCAGAACATTTTGAGAATGAATGTCCTAAAGTTTGAAGACATGTTAAGAAGGATTGGGCAAAGGTTGTCTTTAAAACTAACTTGCCGAGACCCAAGAAAATTTGAATACCAAAGAAAGTTTGAGATTTCATTTTACTACTGGTTACTATTAAAATGAAAAGCAAATGGTACTTGGACATAGATGTTCTAGACATATGATTTGGAGATTCAAGCAGTTTCATAAAACTAAAAAAAAAAAGGGAGGAAATGTTTCATTTGATGGGAATAGTAAAGGGAAAATTATTGGACATGGAACAATGAATATTAGAAGTTTAATCATCAATAATGTTTCGCTGGTAAAAGTTTTTGAATTAAAATCTTCTGAGCATAAACCAGTTATGTGATACAGGATTCAAAATCAATTTCCAAGAAGATGTATGTTCTGAAGTTAGTCAAGACTTATTTCAATCTTTCACTAGACGAAGACATGACAATATTTATCTTCTAGACATAAGTTCAAAGAGCTCTCAATATCTTATTTCAATTCAAGATGAAGCATATCTCTAGCATCACAAGCTTGGACATGTGAGTATGAAACAAATTGCTAAATTTTCATCTAAGAAGCTGGTTTGAGGTCTTCTCGGAATGATGTACTAGAAGTTTGAGTTATGTACTCCATGTATCTTAATAAAATAGGTCGAAGCTCATTTAAACCTATAAATCAAGTTTCCACTAATCGCCTCTTGCAGTTTCTTCACATGGATCTCTTTGAATCAACTAGAACTCATAGCATTGGTGGTAAGAAATATTACTTAGTAGTTGTGGATAATTATTCAAGATTCACTTATGTTTTCTTCTTGACAAATAAAACTGAAACCTTCTCATATTTTTCAAAGTTTGCTAAGAAAGTTCATAACAAGAAAGGTGATGCCATTTCAAGCATAAGGATTGACATGAGGAGAATTTGAAAATCAATATTTTGCAAATTTTTGTGGCGAGAATGGTCTTCAACATGTTTTCTTGTCTTCATACACTCTAAAACAAAATGGAATTGTAGAAAGGAAAAATAGGTCGCTATAGGAGATGGCCATAACTCAGCGATAGAAAGTAAAATCTCTTCTTGTTTTTGGGCAAAAAGCGAGTCTCTACCGCTGTTATATAATTAACGGGGTATTTTTAAGGCTCATCCTAGAGAAAACTTCCTATGAGGTGTATAAAGGAAAGAAACCAAAAATCTCTTATTTTCATGTGTTTGGTTGCAAATGCTTCATTTTGAAGAATGGAAATGATTGGCCTAGAAAATTTGAAGAAAGATCGGATGAAGGTATATTTGTTGGCTACTCTACTTCAAGCAAAGCTTACGGGGTCTTCAACAAGAATACACAAATTGTCGAAGAATCCATGAATGTCGAGATTTCAAGAAAGTATTTAGTTACTACAAGATCATACTCAACTTGAAGAGTCTGAATTAGTTTCAGACTTAATAAGTCCGATTCCCTCGAGGAACCTCGAGTCTTCTAGTATTCAACAAGAACACACAAATTGTTGAATAATCCATGAATATCATATTTCAAGAAAGTATTTAGAGCCTACAAGATCATACTCAATTGAAGAGTCTGAACTAGCTTCAGACTTAATAAAGTCTGATTCCCCAAGGAACCTCAATCTTTTAGTGATCAAAGTCAAGCAAAACAAAAGTTAGAAGAATCAAAGAAAACTAATGATCAGCAAATCCTTGCAGGAAGTAACAAATCTAATAGTAACTGGAAGCATAATTTAAGCCATCCTAAAGAACTCATTATTGGCAATATAGAAGAAGAAATCCATAAAAGGAGACTCAAGTGCACTAACACTTATTTATAAAATAGAACCAAAATGAGTAGAAGAAGCTTTATTTGACGAAATTTAGATATAAGCAATGCAAAAAGAACTCAGCCAATTCAATATTAATGATGTCTGGGAGCTAGTTCCAAAACCAAAAGGAAAATTTGTGATTGGAACAAAATGTGTGGCACCCCTAAAATAGCCCCCGATCCGTTAGAGTTGCCACAGTCACTTTCTCTTGGAGCATACTACTCTGAGACCAAAGAAATTTTAACATAACTTATAGTACCTGGGGGTTTTCATTTGTTTTCTTTACCGGTCCCTGCGCAAATAATATGGTGAAAGCATAATTTGACTACCCTTCATCAAAATATAAAGTGATGCACACCATACTAAAACTTTCATAAATTAGGCCGAACACTTTTATTTATATAAGGGATGGACTATGACAGTTGGTACAACAAAACGCCAAGGTCTTTTTGTGCTTGGCAATTACCCAAAAGAGAACCAACTTCTATCCTTGGATAACATCTGCATCCGTCCATCACCCATGTGTCGGCGTCCCAAAAAAAATGCATCTCCCGTTACCCTCGACTCTAGGTCATATCTAGTCAGGTTCGTTGGCCGGTGGTGGCGGCAACACCCTCAAAAGGCGACCATCCATACGGACGAGAACTGATATGAACTCCTAGTGAATAGGCCCGGCAGAGCTCAAAAGTCAGCAAAATCCTCACGCGCTCGAATACCAACCCGTGCACCCTAGGATGACGATGCTTTGACCACTCAACCGTAGGTCAATCGGGAGTCCATAAAACATACTAGAGTCGCAGGTAGCGCGGCATTTTCTTTTAGTCTGAAATGTTAGTCCCCAAGAGGGGTGAGTACAACCATTCAGCAATAAAAGATCCATTAAACTATATTATGTAGAAACTCTAACTATCCAGATGCATGCAAAACACATATGTCATTTATATATATATGCATGCCATCAAGGGTTTATTTACCTACACAACATTCATAAAAACAATTCAATGCCATAACGAACGCATTTTCAATACCGGATGAAACCAACTCAATTTCATAGACAAATTCTCATATCATGCCACATGCACACACATGCACTCCTTTAATGTACCGGATTTTAGCATTCAAAGAAATGTTTCATTCCCCAGGGACCAGTGTTTGCATCCCTTTGGGCTTTCGCACCCAACCTGGCATCGCGAGACCCTCCGGCACAAACCTCCGGACATCCAGAGTGTGTTCCGTCACACCCTTGGGCATCTTGCACCCCACCTGGCATCACGAGGTATATCCAAGGCTCACCATGAAAATGGTTGCCCCTTCCCTCCGGATTTACATACAATCCCTACAACCGGGCATCCCGAAACTCCCGAAAACCCTCCGGCACAAACCTCCGGGCATCCAACGGCGTCGACTCATTCAACCCTTGGGCATCCCGACACTCCCGGGGCATCGTAGGCTCACACCTTCGATAGTAACATCCACATCATAATATACATCTCATTACAAAAATACATTTCGATGCAATGACGTCAAGGATTCCATGGATCTATAAGACTTTATCAAATTTTTTGATGTCATGTGATATGTTGAATGTCACTGCATCCACCAAGTGAATAACAACTCAAGATACAATGACTCTTAGGACAAAATGAACAATTTCATAGTAAAACGGAGTAAAGGCCAGAATGCACGCTTTCAGTAGAGATTTCGAAAAAACCAGCAAATGACCATGAAAACTTCTGAAATTTTAACACCTTATAATTGAGATCTAGAGGAAAAAGTTTCATGAAGAACACTAAGCTAAATTCATTATGTATAATGAGTAGTAGTTCACACAACTCAGTTCAAATTTCTTTTATCACAGAATAAAATTCGACAGAAAGCATTGCATATTAAAAGAGGTTTATGCCATCGTATTGATTCCGAGAAGTTTTAATAAAAATATATACTCTAGCTCATGCAATTCCTCACAACTTCCGTGAAGAAATCGGGATCAAATTCATATTAGAACTCTTCATAAAAATTTCACAAAGTTGCAGAGTTACACATGAAATTGTACCGGGTTAAGCAAATTCCGTAAAATCCCACTCCCACCGTGACTATCTTACTTCCACAAGTCTACTAAAAGTCGGTCTTTCATCAATAAATCAACAGGATCAAAATGTATACCAAACCAAAGTAATTCCTCAATCTCATGGTCCCGCTCTACTTCAATTATCCACAATTTAACATTCTACTTTCAGAACTCAATTGTTTCCAAGTCTATTGCACCATACTGGACAATAACAGCATCACATTATATAGATTAATGGACTTTCACTTGCCTCGATGTCCTACGGTTCCACAGCGTGTGGTGAGACGGTTAGGAGTGCATGGCTCAACGATGGCAGCAACATGCACGCACGGCAGGGACTAATCTCCTTCCTTCCCTTGCCAACTCACTCTCTCGCTGTTCACTCGCAACCTTTCTCGCTTACTCTCTCTCGATTACTCTTGGTTTCGCTCACTTTCTTGATTACCCACTTTCACAAGCACAAGATCACTGGTTTTGCTAAAACTAGTCAACAAAAGAGAGGCATGTTTCGGTGGTTGCAAGGGGAATGAACAGCTGGAATGGACGTGTCTTCAACATGCCTCCTCGTGCATTTCGCTGGCTATCCATATGCCAGCAACGTGGCATCATCCAACCAAGCTTCAGTCAATCTCTTCCAATTAGTTGACTTAAATGTCGACTATTAAGGGGTTTTTGGGTTGTTTTGGGCTAGTAGATTAGTGGACGTGCGGTCCTTCAATAACAAGGCCCAATTCTTTAAATAAATAAAATAATAAAATAAAAAATAAAAATAAAAATCCTTAAACTTGCACAAATATGGAGCATTCTTGGTCCCATGGTCTTGGTGGTTCAATAATTTATCAAGTGTATTTATTCATGACTCAAATTCTTGTATAGAAGAAGAACGAGATTGCACGGTGTTTCGATTTCTTTTCTTTCTCATGTGCACTCAAGTGGTATAATTGTGTCGAGTCATCGAAAGGAATATATACACACATATGATCAGTGAAGTCGATAGTCTATTCAACAATCGGACCCTTACTAAACATGAGATATTAGTCCGTTGATGGAATCAAACAATGCTTAAGCAAAATACTAATGATACCATTCGGCGATACTTTTATTGATCAATCACTGTCGTCGTACATTCACGGTTTGCAAAATTCTCGGGTGCCACAAAATGGGTGTTCAAAAACAAGATGAATGAAAATGGTAAAGTAACCAGGAACAAAGCAAGGCTTGTTGCAAAAGGTTATACGCAAAAAGAATGAATAGACTATGATGAGACATATGCACCCGAAGCTAGGTTAGAAGCCATTAGACTATTGCTTGCATATACATATTTTCATAATTTTAGGTAATTCCAGATGGATGTCAAGAGTACTTTCCTAAATGGGTTTATACAAGAAGAAGTCTATGTGGAACAAGCACCAAGATTCGAAGATCCCAGAAAAACTTCATCTATAGATTGAAGAAGGCTTTGTATGGTCCGAAACAGACACCTTGAGCTTGGTATGAGAGACTGAGTAAGTTTTTGGTAAGCAATGGTTTCAATATATGAATGGTTGATACAACTTTGTTTATCAAAAAGGATTAAAAAGACATTCTACTTGTTCAAATATATGTAGATGATATAATCTTTGGGTCTTCTAACGAAAGTCTGTGTAAGAAATTCTCAAAGTCTATGCAGAAAAAATTCAAAATGAGCATGATGGGGGAGTTAACCTTCTTTCTAGGTCTACAAGTCAAACAATCAATGAGAGAAACTTTCATTTATCAAGAGAAATATGCCAGGGTTGTTTTTTTTTTTTATGGATAAGTGCATTGGAAGTCCTAAAATTTGTTACGAAAATGCAATTAAGTCATAAAACTTTTAAAAAAGTGCAATTAAGTCCTAAAAGTTGTCATAAAGTGCAATTAAGTCCTAAAACTTTCAAAAGTGCAATCAAGTCCTAAAACTTATCAAAGCGGTTCAATATAAGTCCTTCCATTGATTGCATTTTTTGAAAGTTTTAGGACTCGATTGCACTTTCGAGACAAGTTTTAGGACTTTATTGAACATTTTGAAAGTTTTAGGACTTGATTGAACTTTCGTAACAAGTTTTAGGACTTAATTGCACTTTTTGAAAATTTTAGGACTCAATTGCATTTTCATGATAAGTTTTAGGACTTCCACTGTACTTATCCCTTTTTTTTGGTAAGGAAACAAAAAAAAAAAAACAACTCTATATGCCAAAGTTGTTATCAAGAAGTTTGGGATGGAAAATTGCAAGAAGACTGAGACTCCCATGTCAAGTTCTTCCAAACTTGATAAGGATGAAGTTGGAAAGAAAGTTAAGCAAAAGACATACAGAAGAATAATTGATTCTCTTCTCTACCTCACTTCTTCTCGACCTAATATTCTATTCAGTGTGTGCATGTGTGCTAGATTCCAAGCTAACCCTAGAGAGTCTGTCAAACGTATTATCAAATATATTGCGACTTATCCAAAGTTAGGCCCATGGTACCCAAAAGGATAAGACTTTACATTACTTGGTTACTCAGATGCTGATTTAGCTAGTTGTAAAGTTGTGACAACCTGATTTTCAACCCTATTTTCGATGAAATAAAATGGGCTTTTCATCGACGTACTTATAGTCATTTTCTCTGAGCTGATCACTCACGAGATAATTAATCTATCAAATGAAGCCGTTAAGGAATCTAAAAGCGACAAACTTGAGAATTCGATCGAAAATCGATTGCTCGACCATGTTAATCTACAATGGTCAATACGACACCATCAAAATCGATTAGAGACTAGAGATAGGTCAATTCGACAGAGGCATATGATTAAGTGTGGGTGATTCCACCAAATTGTAAAATTCGAGTTGAACGGCACTAAATCGGTTTTTCTGTCATTTTTGTACCATGTGTCTATATTTGAAACCTCAATATTTTCACAACAACCAAAAGTCTCCTATGAGTTGAAGATGCACAATGTGGATCAAAAATAATCGACCACGGGACAAAAGCACTAAAAATTCCTAAAAGCTACCTAGTAAGTTAGGTCACGCTAAAATCGCGTCTGATTAAAATTAACCACGAAATTGAAAGTTCTGTCATGTCACAATTTATTTTAGGAACGTCAACTCATCATTTGAAAAATTTTCACTGAGTTCAAATTTTCGATGAAAAATCAAGATTTGGCAAAATTGGAACGGGAAATTCGAATAGGCCAAATTGGATGCATGTTTGGCCTTCAAGTTGAACCAATTCGCAAGGAAGATTGTGGAATTGAGTATGGACTTCCTCCATGGCATTTTGGCCATTGAATTAGATTGAATTGGAGTGGAATTGATGGAATTGAAGTTGGAAATGTTGGAAATTCGAGGGGGGGCTACAACATTTCAACACCATCCTTGGTTTCTTGAGGAAGATTGGGAGGGGAATGGCTGTTGTGGATGAGGCTGAGGTTGGTGGGGGCCAAGTGATGTGTGTTTGGGATATTTCTTGAAGACTTTGGTGGCTTTTGTCCTTGTTCAACCAGCAGAGCTTCTTCTTCTTCTTCCTTGTCCCTTGGTACTCCATTGTTGCTGTTTTGAGAGCCAAAGATCAACGGAGGATCAGCTGTTGTTTTGAGAGCCAAAGACCAATAGAGGATTAGCCAAGACCAACCAGCAACCCCCTGCAGACAAGCCAACCACCGCCGAGCAGCCTCACACCCGCCCGAGCCCGCCTGAGTCATCACGGCGTCCCGCTCGCGCATCCGTCTGGCCCACGTCCTGAGCCGTCGTCCACGAAGCCAGGCTGTTGACCAACTTCCTCCACCACCCATCCAAGCTGCCATAGCATCTCCGAGCCACCAACAACCCCACTTGGTCCCGCCATTACCGCCTAGCCATCCAACTCCGCCCACCGAGTCCCTTGATCGCCCCTTCTAGCCAGCCAAAAAATCGAAGTTCCAACTTGGGCTATGGGCTGTGTAGGTCTTTTTTGGGCCCTTCCAAGCCTTGTTGGGTGTTACCGTAGGCCCGTGTTTCACTCACCTCTCGAGTTGCCTTCGTCGTGAACTCATCGGCTCGCAAATCCGATGATTTCACTTGCTAAACCTTGCTTAGGGGTTAATTATGCTTAGTGGAGGATTAGATTAGGCTAAGATTGGTTAAAGTGGTTAGATTAGTGTAATTAGTAATTTAGTTGGCTAATTAGGCTAATTAGATGGTTAGATTAGTTTAATTAATGGTTAATTAGATTATGTGATTTATCTAGCCTAGTATGTTAGTTAATTAGGTCCAGTTAGGTGGTTAGATTAGTGTGTTTGGCTTAATTAGGTATTTAATTAATTATTTGACATTTATTTAATTAATTTTGTAATTTATTTAATTATTTAATATTTTTCGAAAATTATACCGGGATAGCCGGTCATTAGAATTTCGTGCTAGTTGTCATGGTGTAATTAGTTTATGCAATTGAGTGCTAATTTGTGCAATTGAGTGATGATTGTTTATTTTTAGTTATTATTTCAAAAATGTGGATTTTTGGCATTTAATTAAAAAATACCATGTGTTAAATTTTGACACCAAAAATGTTTTTTAAGTACTATATCAAATATTGGGATTTTAAAAAGGAATGATCACTTTTCTGATTCGATCTGACCGTGTACCCACACACGATTATTTTACCAAGTGTTTTTAATACGAAGAAAATAAGCCAAGCACATTATTTTAATTGAGGCATTTGAGTGCAAAGCACAATGTCTTTGGCCGGGATTAAATGGTCGTGTGACTGTTATGTGAATCTGTCGCGAGCGTTTACGCTAAGCGATGCTCCTATATGGAATGCCCCTGTCAACGGATGCTGATCGCGGTAGAGGCCAGACCGAAGTTCCTTCGAGAATGCCATCTAGAGGTAGACGTTGCCGTACTCAAGGGATGAGACGATGCCCAACTATGCCAGAAGACCGCCGAACGTCAAGTAGGCCATGCTCGTGGGGCCATAATCAATTGGAACGCATGAATGAGTGATTTAAACACGCCTGATTATGGGACAAAATTGTATGGCACGGAATGGAACGTGTCATAACGATTTGGCCTTATAATCGGGACCCCTATGATTGTTTGAGATATAAGTTGAGGCGTTCCAATTGTTGAGTGTTATTACTGTATATATATTTGTTATATGAACTTTACTAACGTGGAGGAAGGAACTGAGGTGAGGTAAGTCTCATGTGATGTGTGTCTAAACCACCTTTAAGCGTATTTCCTTGCTAATCGAGGTTTAGGGTGTGAACTTGCTAAAACATTGTCTCACCCCGTTGTGGTTTTACTTTTTATAGGTCCCTAGATGGAGGCATGCCCGATTCATTTTAGACAGCCGCAGAGGTATAACGAGCAGAGCACCAACATTCCTATCCCCAGGAGTCCACGACTCCATGAGCTCATCATGACTACTATCTTGGTTGATGAGGGCCTACCATAGTTGGTACCTCATCGATTCAAGGCGTGGTTTCATCATGGACCTAATGGGGTGCAAGAAAGTCCTTTTCAGGGTTTCGACGTACTCACCATTGAAGGCAAGGGGGTAGCTGACCCATCCGACAGTGTCATGATAGATCCGGATCCCAAGTAGATAGGGTCCGGGATAGGGTTAGCTCGGTAATCTCTTTTGTTTATAGACTCTTGTATATAAACTTGGTGTATTTATAAAAGTGTGTTTGTGAAAATTTGTTGTCCTACTTTTCTATGCCATGTTTGTGTTGTTTGATGATTGTTTATTTTGCTTTCACATGTGCATGAATCGATTTGGGTTGGCGACGCGTCCTGGGAACGTCGCAATTTTATCGACCACCGAGGGATGTGTGCACGCTCGAGGTTTGGGGCATGACAAAATTGACAGGAAAAGTACTTCAAAAACATGCCAACTCTTAGGACAAATGTTAGTGTCCTGGTTCTCAAAGAAGCATAACACCATGACACTCTTAACAACAAAAGTAGAATATTTTGCTCTTGGAAGTTGCTATCCACAGATTCTTTTGATCAGGCAACAACTAAGGGACTTTGGAATAGAAAAACTTTGCACTGAAATCAGATATGACAACACAACTGCAATTAATCTTACCAAAAATCCTATTATTCATTCAAGGGTAAAGCATATTGAAATTTGCCATTATTTCATAAAAAAAAAAAAAAACCATATGCAAAATGGCGAAATCAATGTTCAATTCCTTGATTCAAAGAATCAAATGGCAGATATATTCATGAAGCCAATAGAGTAAGGCTTATTCGAGTCCATCAATGAAAAGCTTAATATTACTCTTGCATTTGGCTAAAGTCTATAGACGAGCAGACTCATTAGTTCAACCTATGGAAGAAACATCCCCTTCCAAACTCAAGTAGTTAAATTTCAAATTTTGGCACGTAAGTTTCTTTCCTTCTTGAACATGTATGATTATTCTCGAATTATTATTTGTCTTTTATATTTTTGGAAATTGTTATATCTCTACTGATTTTCCAAAATTAATTTTTCAAAAATTGTTAACAATTATATTTTTAAAGTTTAAAAACAGAATTTTTTTTTTTTTTTTTGTGCCTGTTCGGTTGCCCTACTTCATTTTCTTTAAATAAAATCTTTGACTCTTTTTCTCGATAACCAAACTCTCTTCAAATCCCAATATTATTCTCAAACCCTCACTTCTCTTGATCTACTCTCACATTCTTCGCAAAATTTCTCACTTGATCACTCACAAACATGTCATCAAAGTCCTCCAAGTCTGTTTTGATATCTTATCAAAGGAAATCCTCTTATATTGCTAGTCGTGGGCCTCGGTTTGTCCCAGAAAGTCCGACACATTTTGATCTCACTGGAGATGAATCGCCTCGAAGCACGACTCAACAATCAATGGAGGAAGAAGTTACTCAAGAAGCAACTCCTATTTTGGTAAGAAAGCCTGAGATACTTCTAAAGTATTATGAGTTTTTGAAAAAGGGAGGAAGTCCCATGGATTTCATAAGTTCTTTCTTGAAAGAAAATGGCTATGGGAACAAAACCTTGTTCTTGAGAACCATGGAAAACTTAGGGCTGGTAGAGGCTAGAAGAGAAAAAATGAAATTTTAAAATTTTCCTGCTAATCCTCACTTTGGCACAGAAGATCAGACTAAGAGCAAAAAGGAAGACGATGATGAAATGGTGTTCAAAAATCTTCAACCCAAAATGGGTGTTGTTGTAGAAATCGTTGGAACAAAAGGGAAGTTATTTCAATCAAAGGACCATAAGAAAGCCTACTCACAGATGCTAAACAGGGGGGTCATCAACCCTTGAATCGTAGATTTTGATTTAAGAGAAAAGTTTGCCAAGCTTCAGATGGAGAGGTTCTGTGTGGAGTCATTTGATGCTTACCCCAAATTGACCGCTTATTTTTATTCCAACTTGTCTGTTTTGGATCCCACTCATATTCAATTTACAATGAGTGATAAAGTGTTTGATATTAATTTGTTGGCTGACATTCTAGGGGTAGAAAGGAGTGGATTCTTACCCATTAATGTGTTTAACGAGCAGGTTACCAAGTTTCTGGTGAAGGATTGGATACCTAGGGAAAGCATTACTTATTCTAGGATGTCTGCTTCTAATATTTACTCCACAAGATTATCATCAACTACGTTAAACTCAAGGCTGCTTCAAAAACTGATGTTTCCATATTCTAAGCAAAAATTATGTGGGCCATCTATAATGGTGTTGCTTTCTCACTCCCTCACACAATCTTACTGCACATGTACGGCACTGTTATGAAGGGAAAAGGGACAACTTTCGTACACAGCATTGGTAACCAGACTCTTCCAATACTTTCAAATTCAACCACCATCCAAGTTTTGCTCTAGAACCATTGTCCCCATGCAAATTAGACTTAAAATGATCTCAAAAATGAGATTAAAGGATCTCTTTGGAGCCCTGAAACTTTTGAAGGAAGAATATGTTAGCAAAGCTAAGTTAGGATCTGCTACGGAGAAGAAGCGCAAAGGAAAAAGCGTTGTCTCAAGAACTCCAAAAGAAAACGACATGTTCTTCTTCCTCAAGATGAAGAAGAGGAAGATGATGAAGACGAGACCATCTTTGCTATTGCCATGCATGATCCTCTTGGAGGTATAGCTAATTCTAAGGAAGAAGAAGAGGATGTAAGCGAGAAAGAACCATAAGAAGAAAGTGATGGAAAAGAAATTGGAGTAAAAGAAAGTGAGGATGATGACTCAAATCGTGACGAGGGAGATGCCAATGTGAACAAGGAACATGAGGACACTAACAAGGAAGAAGAAGATATAAGGGAAATTGATGCACGAGATATTGGGGAGATGGGAATTGGTAAACAAACCAGTGCTGGAAGAGAAGGATTTCAAGAAGGAGAGGTTATTTCTCAGACTGAAGCTGCTAAGACGGGGGAGTAGGTGAGAAATCTCCTCTTATCGAACCAACTACTAGTGATGGCATCAGTCGATCTCCTACAGATGCTAAAGATATTTATACATCTTATTTCCCTGAAATCTCACATAAAGAAGTTAATGTTCAAGGGGAGCAACAAATTTCACATGTTCATATCGATGTTCATTCACATCTAGATACTCCATCGGTACACTTTGCGAAGTTAGTGCCCAAACTAAACCAGAATCAAACTATCATCGGATAGTAGAGCTCCTTTTGGAGATTAAGGCACAACAATATAGGATGGAGATTGAAATCCAGAAGTTGCATGATGCTCTTGATACTACCTTAGAGTCTCTCACCAGAAAGATATAATCTCTTGATGATAAAGTCCAGACTATGAATCAGCAAGCATCATAGAATCTGGCAAAAGTTGAGATTGTTTTTTCAGTGTCTGACTAAGCTTGAGAAGACCGTGTAGACTTTGGAGGACTCTCGACTTGTTCGTGTTGCTAAACAACCCTGATCATTTTCGAACCAAACTCTTTTTCTTTGTGCTTGTTTGATTTCTCTTTTTACTGTTCACAAAAAAAGGGGAGAGTTTTTGCAAATTGCTTTGATTTGGTGCATGAGTGCATGATTAAGTTTTTCTATACTGGTGTGGTTTTTTTTATACATATTTTTAATTAGTGTGTTTTGTGGATGCATACTATGTGTATTTTGCGCAGACTTTATTCTGTTTACTGTCCGTTATCTCTATCAATTATCATGTGCTGTTAAAATGTTGTTTTGCATGATAACTTTCATATTATGCTTAAATCTACATGAAAGTTTTGTCACCATAAAAAATGGAGAGATTATTGAGAAAACTCCTACCAAGTTTTGAAGTTTAACAAAACTTTCTTGTTCTTGTTATTATTCTGAAGAATAGTAGACTTCTGAAATCATATCGCAGACTCTTGTCAAATTCTATTCATTCCATAAGTCTTTTCCACTCTAACATAATTCAAACTGAAACCAAATCTAGAATGAAGATATAATCAAACTCACAATTATTAATCTTACGACAAGGATTCAGTATGAATGTTATAGAGATTTATTTTTAATATCTAGCTTTACGGCAAAAAATCTCACTTACCCTTTATAAATACATTGATGGAATCAATCACGAATTGATGAAATCAATTTTGAAGACAAGTTCCTTTTTTGGGAAGCATCTACTTATGGAAACTTAGATTTTGATTGTATGGGTGACCAAAATTAACGAATTTTTATTTCAATCTTTAAACGGTTACAAGATTTCCTTAATCAATTCTATCCAACGGATTCATTGGAAGAAATTCCTCTGGAGAATGCCAACGACTAATAAGGCGTGAAGAAGTATTTAAGGAGGTCATTCAATTTATTTGAGATAGCGCGTGAAAATTGAAATTCCAAAGTTTGAAGTCTTTCCAACCACTCATTCTTCATCGACAGCGCTTATAGAATGACTTTTAGTCAAACTCTAACTTATTCATAGACTTTGCTTGCAACATAACAAATTTTGCATTTAATTGTTACATTTTTTTAACACCTATTTACCCCCTCTTTAGATGGTAGTACTAGCATTTTCAACACCAACGCAGACTCGGACGTCGGAAAATGGAACTGAAGTCAGTAACCCAAAATACACATTATGGGTGCGGAGTGACCGCCTCATAAAGTCTTGGATCATGGGCATACTCTCATAAGAGATTCTCGAGCATGCGGTTAAACTGCAAATAGCAGCAAAAGTATGGAAAGCCCTCCTCGATCATTTCAAGCAAAGTTTGGTGACTCATGAGCTTGACCTTCTTGGACAACTTCACCAAATCTGGAAAGAAAATAAGCCTTTATCTTGTTCACAATGCAAAATCTTCTACAAATTAGTATGTAGATGATAAATCAAGCAAAGTATCAACGAGTTGATCATTTGGAGGTCTTTTCTGATTTCTTTTATTTAATTTCTTTGGAGATAATATTGTTATCTTTTATTTTTAATTTTCATCATAATTATAGGTGATATCTCTATATATATTGTACAGCATATTAATGAAAAGTAAAGCTTCATCGAATCAATTTATGAGTTTCTTCATTCCCCATGTTGATTAGACACCTGACGTCAATACTCAAAGAGGACTTTCACTCCATCCTACCACAGCTTTATGCAGAATTGGTCAAACAGTACATATAGAATCATTTAATACTCTACTTCGCGTGTAAAGGGGGTGTCCCATGTGAAATTCGAGATCAAATGTAACCACGTTAAATGCATAAGGCCAGGTAGGAGAACGAACAAAATGGAAAGAGTAGAGACGAAATAAGGAGTGTCGGAAGTCCACAACAACGACCTTTAATTGATTGTGAGATATTCAGTTAGATGAAATTTCTCTCGCAAGTTTAAATATTTGGAAATGGATGAAAAAATGAAAGGTGCTCGGACAAGACAGGGGTTATTAATCTTATTTATGCAGACGACAATATGTTCTATCGCATATATGGTCTCCAGCAAGCATTGTCAGCTTGTTTCGATCAGTTTACCTTCTCTTTTTATTTCCTCTTTTGGGTCATTTGGCATCGACATTTGTTTTGTAGCACTCGATAGATTTTACCATCTTTGATACTTTGTAGTCTTCTTCTTTACAAACCATCAACGTGGCTGGCCAATGGATGAATCAGTCATTTTTCTTTTTTGAGGTCACGAAAGCCATTCACGAGTGAGCAAAATACCAAACAGCTCATACTGAGTTAACTAATTGCGGCATACTTTGTGTAAAAAGACTTTTTGATTGTTAGCATCATAATGGGGTAGTAGTGAGCAGGTTGCTAACCTAGGACCTATGTGGCATGTGTGATGTGGAGTCATTATGGCTTAAACGGAATATTTTATAGTGCGTATAAACCTCTTATCTTAACGCATATAAATTTTAGATATGGAGATCAAATGCTCCATGGTCACGCGAAAAAAATCCCTAGGCGTATTTCCTTTTGACTTCCACCCAATATAGCTTGTTATCTTTGTCATCATTTGAGCGAGTGGCGTGAGCCTTCCGGGATCTCTAATTTTTGTTCTCATAGGATATACAGGTCTCAACTCAACTTAACTTGGCAAGATTTCATTATGTATGTTAATAAATTGCAATTTCACTTAAAGATTTGGAGATTTTGAGAGTGAAATAACCTATAACAAATATTTTTGTGCTAGTTTTCCATCATATAGTATTTTCTATATTGGTCGATCGAAGGCTATTCGTGTTACTTAGGGTGCATTTGTTTGCGTTTCTGTTTAAAAATTGTTCCGAGGAACGAGAAATAGAAAAAAGTGTTTACATTCCCGGGGAACAATTTTTGAACAAAACAACGCGTTTGGTAAACTTGTTCCGGAATAAAAAATAAACGAAACATGTTTGGTAAATTTGGATAATTTTTTATTTCTTTTATTTTTTCTATTTTTTCTTTTTTTCCTTTTTTTTTTTTTTTTTTTCATTTTTTTTTTTCTTCTTTTGGCCGATCGCCGGCCAAGGCCTTGGCCGGCGACCGGCCGCCGAGGCCAAGCTCACCCGGCGGCGGGCGGCGCGGCCTCGCCCGAGGCCACCACCGGCGACGCCGACTCGCCCAGATCCGGCGAAACCGAGGCTCGCCGGCCGGCGAGCTCGGCCTTGCCGGATCTGGGCGAGATCGAGCTCGCCCGGGCCGGCACGAGTCGGCCTCGCCTTGATCTAGCAAGGCCGAGCTCGCCCAACGGCGGGCGGCGCGGCCTCGCCGGGCCACCGCCGGGCGAGGTCGAGGCTCGCCGGCCGGCGGGCGAGGTCGGCCTCGGCCCGGATCTGGGCGAGATCGAGCTCGCCCGGGCCGGCCGCGAGGTCGGCCTCGCCATGGGGCGAGCGAGCTCGCCCAGCTCGCCCGATCCGGCGCGAGGCCGAGGCTCGCCGCCGGCCCGGCGAGGCCGCCGGCCCTCGTCGGCCGGTCGGCCCATGGCCGAGGCGGCGACCGGCCAAAAAAAAAAGAACAAGAAAATAAGAGAAAAAAGAAAAAAATAAGTGTTTCGAAAAGTGTTTCGAAATAAGGCTTTTCGTGTTACTTAGTTTCCCGTTTTATCTCGATACAAGCGAGCAGCAGGATGCCTGAGCAACCGTAGGCATGGAATTAGAATGTGACAGTCAATAGACTTCTTTTTTAATTGATTTTTCCTTCTCTTTGTCTATCTAGAGTTGCTTAAAAGAATATAATGCGACTTCAATGTGTGGATAGTTAGGCAAAACAATAATAATAACAATATCGATAAGAGTATTAAATTACCAATAATAAAAATAATAAAATGGTGAAATCACTAACCTGATTTTCACTCCAACCCCCAACAATATAATATTCCCAATTTCTTTTTTTTCTTTTTCAAAAAAGAAGTCATCCCAAGTTGAATAACCTAATTCATTTTAAATGCATTTGTTTTACGGAAAATTAAAATTTAGAAAAAATTTTACAAAAAATGATTGATTGTACTATTTAGCAAGTTAGTCAATAGAGAATGTTTTCACGATTGACAATAATTTATCCCTAATTTTTTTTTGGGTGATGAAAATATTTTTATTTATTCAATTTTTATAAGTGATATGAATGCTTATTTGTTAGAAATTTTTTTCAAATCTTGAATTTTTTGGTGTCTTTAAAATTTTAACACATATATATCTAACCATCAAATCGCCCCGATTTTGTCGTTATTCCTTTTGCAAATTAAATCATAATGTTTGCTTCATGAAAATGATTAGGTCAACAAACGATCTAATCCCTCCACAACTATGCCTCAATCTTCAAACCCTGTCATTTGCTTTTAGTATACAAATATTCAACTTTAACCACCATTTTTAATTTTATTTCTTTGAAGTGATCGCACAATATCTACTATAAATTAAGAGAAGTAACCTATCTATATTTTGTATAATGTACCCTACACATATTTTGTCATTAATATCACAAAAACTTCAAATTGATATAGATGTGACAAATTTACTCAAAATTACTTTTTTTTAACCAAAAAATAAGAAACTAATTTATTTGTAATAAATTTGCCTCTATTAATTTCTATTAAATTAATTGATTATATTTATAATAAACGGATGATCAAATTTCAAATTAGTACACCCATCAATTATCATGTGCCATTTAACTCACCAATTTAATGATAAGATTTAACGGAAACAAACGGAAGATAAATTTATAATGGATGTGCTTGAGGTTTTTTATGATATTAATAATATTTTTAGAGTTTTCTCGGCGATTCCTCCATCAACAAAAATAATAATAATAATTATTTTTAGAGATGTAAAATGGGATTTTAATCTCCGACGACGACGTCGTTTCTCCCCTCTCATCTCTTCCTCTCCTCTTCCATGTTCTTAAACCCTACCAAAAAACCTCGGTCGCCCAAACGACCCGCCAAACACAAACGTCCATCTGCTCAATCCACAGCCCTGCAACACCCGACGAAATCTCGATGGAGGTGGTGATCGCCTCCTCCTCCGTCGCCGACGCCGGCATCGGCTGCTGGGACCTCCACACCGGCGCCGAGCAGCTCCGCCTCAAGTCCTGCGCCTCCACCCCCGCGGCCTCACCTCCGTCGGCCACCGCCTCGTCGCCTCCTCCCAGCTCCGCGACCCCTCCGCCACTTCCGGCTCCGTCTTCTACTGGTCTTGGGATAGGGTCGGTTTCTCTTCACCTGAAGTTTACACAATTCTTTTTTTTTTTTTTCTGGGTTTTTATGTTTAGGCTCATGTTATTGGTGCCGCTCATGTGTTTGATTCTTTGCCTCAATGAGTGGATTTGTTCATTCTGGCCGTGCCCCTTCAATGCAGCCCCAAGTCGAAGTTAAGAGCTTTCCCGCCGAGCCGATTTTGCCGCTCGCGGCTAACAGCGAGGGCATGTACATTGCTGGCGGGGTGTTTCCGGCGAAATTTACCTATGGGAGGTGAATTTTTCGTATCATTTGTCTTTTAGTTCATCTTGATAAAGAGGGGGGAAAGGGATCTTTCGTTTTGGGTGTTGCACCTTGATGTGATTTTGGCGTGGTTTTTGCTGATTTATTTGTAGGTTCCAACTGGTAAACTGCTTAGAAAGTGGCATGCTCATTATAGGGCTGTTACTTGCTTGGTATTTTCGGACGATGATTCGCTCATAATCTCTGGGTCGGAGGACGGATCTGTCAGAGTCTGGTCCCTTTTCATGTACTCAGCTTTACCCTTTTCCCCACCTTGTTAATTAGTTTCAATTGAACAGAAGATGAGTGTTTAATGTCTATTCTGGAAGAGGTTTTGTTAATTTCTCTCTCTCAACGACTTCTTTTGCATTCAGGATATTTGATGATATGAGGAGGCAAGAAGCAACTCATCTCTATGAGCATAGTTTTACTGGGCATGCACTGAGAATAACTGATGTTGTCATTGGTTATGGTGGATCAAATGCAATTATCGTTTCAGCATCAGAGGATCGAACATGCAAGGTATGTCATTTTTTCATCCACACAGTTGTTTCTGGAGACATAGTGGAAACCTTGTAGTGGACACAATAAATGTGGCCCTGTCTTTGGCATGTTTAGGATCTTAAAATAAGAAATCTCTTGTATAATCACTAGGCCTTTTGATTGGAATTATTCTGCTCTTTTTTACCACTGCTAGTTTGTCCATCCAATTCCCATAATTTACCACTGCCCAAGAAATAGTTGAAAATTAATTTTTTGGATCTGGGGTACCTTCAAGCGCCTCATGCATGGGGTTGGAGTCATGCATTATAGTCAACGGTTAATAAAAAGGATGAAAGACATTTTCTTGAAGCGAGACATATCTTATTTGTCATGGATATTGGTTTTCATTTGCTGCTAAATGTGTGCTATTTATTTACTACTTTTCATGAACATTATGTCTTTAATTTTATGGTTTTTGTATGGTTTATTTTGCCATTTTCTTTGGTTGTGAAAATTTTTTGGGAATTCTTTCACAGTTATGTGTCAAACTACATCTGTAAGGAATTTATTCTTATGTGCAATTTCCAGGTCTGGAGTTTATCTAAAGGGATATTGTTAAGAAACATTGTCTTTCCATCAATGATATATGCAATTGCTTTGGATCCTGGGGAACATGTCTTCTATGCTGGCAGCAGGGATGGGAAGATATATGTTGCTGCTTTGAATGCTGAAAGTAGCTCTAATGATGCTTATGGAATGTACATAATCGGTTCGTTAGCTGATCACAGGTTTGTCATTATCCTATGGTGCCATTGTCTGTGTTTATCCACCTGATCCTAAGATATGATAGAAACTGTTGTAAATCACCCAGTACACCTCGAATATCATCTTTTTGTGGGACCAGCTCAAGAGAATTATTTTGGGTCTCCATGGCATTCACACCAATTATTTGAGTTATTTCAGAAGTTTGACCATTTTGATATTAGCCTCACGAAGAGTGTGTACCAGTATTAACATGATACACTGGGTATCAAGGAAATTTTTGGTCTCTGATGCATAAGATTTCTTATCAATTTCTATCAAAAAATTTGCGGAGCCTATTTTAATTGTGTACTGATAATTCTTTCCCCTGCTTTTGAACAGCAAAGCTGTCACCTGTCTGACTTACAGTAACAGCTTAAACCTACTAGTTAGTGGCTCAGAGGATGGTATGGTTAGAGTTTTGGACCCTAAAAGTGGAAACGTCATGCGGATGTTTCGACATTCAAAAGGTTTTATTCTCTAATTGTCACAGCTATTTCATCACTATCAGATGTGTTTATGAGCTTCATCTTGCCATATATTCATGAATATGCGTTGTATAGTCTAGTCCAGAACCTTCTATGTCCCATTATTGTGCATATTCTATGATGTTTATTCATGTATTCAAGTCCTAAATATGTAAGTAGTAACAGTCTCATGTGAATAAAGAGCAGATGATCCTGTTGCTTCATCTGCCTTTCTATTTATGTTTGCATTGGAGATTCAAGTATTGCCGTTACCAACATTTTATTGTTCTTTTTGCTTCTTGACACAGGACCTATTAACAATGTCCAAATTGTGAGGAAGCAACTAGGTTTCAACCCTCGAATGGTTGTAAATCCACAGGGCTCCTCAAGAAGGCATGGATCCTTGTTACCTCCACCTCTAGAAAAATACACTAATTCAAGTGATGATGATTCAGACTTCAGAACAGTTGTTAGTCTGCATGGCACTAGCTATGAGCCCCTAGAGAGTCCACACATCAGTTCAAATGCGATGAATCAACAAATTGAAGAACTGCAGGTTTGATATTCATGTCTTTTTTTGAATTGTTATGAGGAGGTTTTAGGGTTGATGTGCAAACACAACCACGGTTGCATGTTATAATATATAGTAATTTTCAGAGTGACTGCATTTGCAAATCGGGTATGTTATGAATGGGGTAACTGAACTTTCAACCTACTTTCAAACAGGCCACTTAACTTCCAATTATTAAATCTAGGTTAACCCACTTTGATTTTTCCTCTAATCAGGGCAGTCTAATGATTAATTGACCAAAATCTTGCCAGAAATCTGAGTGGAGGCTTTCTTGGCTTATTTCAATCTTATGTGTTCACTGAAAGTGTCTCAATGCACGTGTGTGATTCTATTACACTTTAACAACTTTAGATGATTTCCATCTCAGGCCATTCAATTTTAGATAACTTATAATAAATTTTGCAACATACCACAACACTTAAGCTGCCAAGTCAGATTAATATTAAATTAGATTAGTGTCAGCTACACAAGCCGCAGAATCCAACTAAGTTTTTGTTGACCATCACTATAGTGTCCTAATTGAAAGCAAAACTAGGGTTGAGAGACTCTGATGTTGAAATTGAAAGTTGTGTGACCTGTTGAAAGGAAGTAAAAAATTGAGTGACTTTTAATGAACTTACCTGAATTTATATGCTTTGTAAATTAAAAGTGATCAGTCTAAAGGAGAATTCTAGTGATAATTGATTAGTCAAATTTATTCATCATGGTTGATGTGAGCTTGAAGTTTTGGATGAAGAGAAGATGGAGAAGGAATCAAAACTATGGAGATTGGACAAGGCATGATATAAAGAAGTATACTTCAAATTATTGTGCTGAAAAACTTCCCAAAGACTGAAGTATTCCTTCTCCACTGTCCAGAGCTTTGATTCCTTGTTAAGTGTATCTTTAGAATTTTCAATCTCACATTGTCGACCATAACGAATGAATTTGGTTAATGAACCACTAGTATTCTCTCTGAGACTGTTCACCCATAATTAACCAAAACACATGAATTCAGGTTATTTCACTTGAAGTTGCTCATTTTTTTTACTTTTTCTTCCACAAGGCCACCTGATATTGAATTTCAACCTATAACTAACTCAACTTCAATTTTGCTTTCACTTAGGTCACTCTAGTGATAGATTTCCCAAAATTTGTCAGAGACCTGATGTGGCCTACTTGAGTGGTTGATTGTAAACTTATCTACTTTTAATTTGATGTTGCAGCTTGAGTGCATTGATATCTCATTGAACTTAGGGAAAGTTGATTGGTCTATGATTACAGTTATTTAAAATTGAGTGACATACAATAGAAGTAATCCTTTGAGTGACTAACAGCTACAGTTAGCACAATTAAGCCTTACACATCCACCGTGGCATTTTTGGTATACACAAAAGATGGAAATAGGCCACATATGCTGTCACTTAATTTTCTTTTTCAGATTTTGATCAACCGATCATCAGTGGTATACTTGAAAGTAAAACCAAAGCTCAATGACGTAGACTTTTAAAAATAAAAGTTAAACGGGTGAGTGACCACTGGTGAAGTTTTCCCCAGGGTTAAAGTGTCATATGATGAACTTGATTGAGTTTTTATGTGAGAATAGTATGTTATTAGATGCATTGGAGAACATTGTCTAAAGTTTCTGTGTTGTAAATGATTAAATCACGTGAGGATTAAATCTGTTAGGACTTATGAGATGCATTGGCACTCCTCTCTAACCTCTCTGCCATGGCTTTTTTTCAGAGACAATCTTCTTCCTATGCTACTGAGATGGAGCTAGAGAGGCTAAAGGTTGATTGCAAAAGATCCACGCAAATGGTTGAAAGATGGAAGCAAATGTATGAAAACTTGCATCAATTTTGTGTAGATGAGCTTTTGGACATAGATCAAGCTCAGCCAACTAAAGCAGGTTTTACCTGATACAAAATTTTGTCCCTTCCTTTTATAAAATATTACAAAATTTCATGGAAATGATTGGATCGGCATACGTAGTAGTTTCATGAGATGGCTTTTTTATTACATCCTAAAGTTATATACTGCGCATTATGTTGTTTGCTGTGTGTACCTCAGGGAACCATGCTCTGATTACTGTTCTGATTTCTCAAGATATAAATAGCTCTCCATAAATTAAGGCCCTCAGTTCTCTTGGGAGATATAGTGCATGGAAAAGACCGAAGAAATTCCAGTTAATTGTGCTAAAGTTTTTAGTTTGGTTCATTTCAGTTTAAAGAAAAGCTGGGTTCTTACTGGTTTCCAGTCCAATTTTGGTTTAAGATCACCAATTGTTACCATGGAAATCAAAGGAATGTCGAGCATATTCTGGGGCCAAAATTTTACCTTTACCACAGTCATGCCTATGCTTGCATTCATCGTGATGTAACAGTTAAAACCCTTGGAGAAAAAAAATTGTATATCGCTAGAAACTATATTTCATGTAGCTAATTACAAATTAGGTAGTCTCAGTTTACAAATTACTACAAAATCACATATACATTTAATCATATTCCCAACACTCCCTCAGCATGTGTGCTTGATCCTTTCATGAAAAACAAGATTTAAGCAATTTGAATAGTTGCTTGATCATCATAAAACACTTTAGTAGATTGTGATTGAGTAAATGCCCAACTTACTTATTAACTCCGACCACCTCAATTCACAAGTAGTTACCGCACTAGTCCTATGGTCAGCTTCTAGACCCATCTAAGTGCAACTTTAACTTGCTAAACGTTCAAGTTACTGCATCCTGATTAGAGGGTCAACTTGTGTCTCGGGATGCTATTTATGTCATGTCAAGGGTATAATAAGATCAATTTGGACAAGATCCATTTCATAATCATATTGGAAATCTCCAAACACAGCCATTTAGTACAGGTAACCCACACGACCCTATTACTCGTTTGTCATGTAGGTTAGTGATGATGAGACATTAAAGACGTGCTCCGGGAAAGATATTTGTTTTAGGGGCCCTAGAGTCATCAAGTCTACAGATCCAGAAGAGAAAGGAATTCATTCATTCCTAAAGCTCTGCTCATCGAAGGGGCTGCATATGTGATACAGGAGCATAATTCAATTTCTAAGTACTTCAAGTGTCTCCTTTCTGTATTAAGTCTTTCATTATGTTATTAGGTTACTAAGCAGTCATTTGCCAGTCAACATGACTTTTAACGAGTTCAACGGTTGTAGAAGTTATTATGTTATATCAAGGTTTAAGAGGTTTGAGATTGTCTAATATCCGTAACCCTAGTACAAATAAGCCTCCATGTCACTTTCTATAAACCCAAGAATACTTTATTTCTATTCCAGCTTTAATTCATATCAATTCTAACCTCGTTCGTTGTTCTTTTGCTGTCTTTTACCTTTCTGACTGCGTCAAATTGATATTACAGTCCCTTCTTAGGATTTTCCCTATATCAAATTGGTATCAAAGCCCCACGTTAGGATTTTCCATACATCAAATTGGTATCAAAGTGAAAGGGGTCCTAACTTGAATTATGGCTTTCGTTTGGACCCGATGGTTGGACATAGGTCATGGAAAAGGCGATCAACCCCTACAACTGAAGATGGCTAAGATGTGTATGATTGGAGGCTTATTTTGGGCTGCTTAAGCTTTGCAGTGATAGGAAATTGTGGAAGGCTCTAAGGAGAATCTGAAAGGTGACTATAATCCCTTGGACATGCCGAAGAGTGATCTCGAGAATGATTCCATTGATGGGTCTGATGAAAATCCCCTTCATGATGCTAGGTCCGAGAGTATTGCAATTGGAGGAGGATTGGAAGAGTGATTGCTTTAAACGCTACACTTCAAAGGGGACAAAGTACACCCCAAGTGTTAAAATTTGGCACGAATGGACACTTAAGTACTAAAAGTTAGGAAAGTGGTACTTTAAGTGCCAAAATCGAAGCAAAATGGATCACTTAAGTACTACTCCGGCCAAAATCTGGTCAAATTACTGACGTGGCAATTTTTCGGTGAGGTGAATGCAAAACGGCATCGTTTTGCACGCTAATGTGACTAGTAAATGCAAAAATGGTGTCGTTTTGTCTCTAATGTGGTAAATAATTAATATAAAAAATTAATTAAATTATATTTAAAATTAAATTATTTAAAATATTAAAAAAACTAAAAAAAAAAAAAAAGGGTGCCAAAGGGAGGCGGTTGAGAGCTAAGCCCTCGCCGCCACCGCCGCCGGAAGAGCTAGTGATGGAGGAGGGAGGGTCACCAAGGTTGCCGACCCTAGCCGACTAGCAACAAGGGCCCACAACCCTTCGCCGAATTTGGGTGAGGGCGCGATCCTCGCCCCAAATGGGGCGAAGAGTGTCAACCAAGGTCAGGGCCCCTGAAGGGCCTCCGACCAACGGCAAGGGCCCGTGAGCCCTCACCCAAATCGATGGCCGCCATGGCCTCGCCTTTAGCCACGGGCGAGGCCGGCCTCACCCCAAATCCGATGAGGGCTCATGGGCCCTCGCCGCAAGCAACTAGGAGGGAGATCTAGGCGAGGGTCACAACCCTCGGCTAGTCGCCCAAGGGCGGGACCCTGCCGACCCTCCTCCTCCATCGCCGGTCCTTCCTGGCAATAGCAAGGGCACGGCCCGCCTCCCGTTAGCCCCCATTTTTTTTAATTTTTAAAATTTTGAATAAATTTAAAAAATTAATTAAATTTTGTTAATATTAAAAAAAAAGACAAAACAACGTCATTGTTGCATTTTTTTTAGCCACGTTAGCGTGCAAAACAACGCCGTTTTGCACTCACCTTGCTGGAAAATTGTCATGTCGGTAAGTTGGCCAGAATGGACTTAAAGTGATCAATTTTGCTCCGATTTTCAAAAAGTTTAAATGTTACTTTCCTAACTTTTTGCATTTAAATGCCCCTTTGTGCTAAGTTTTGGCTTTGTCCCTTCAAAGGTGGAAGAAAGTTGAGGAGCTACTTGCACGACAAGGCAAGCGAAAAATCAACATTTAGAAGCAAATGAAGCGTAAGTCTCGGGAAAGCAATTTTTTCCTGCTGATTATGCCATGGTGTTGTATGAAAAATTCCACTAGGCTTAAGCAAAATCCCATCTTGGTATAGCAGGATAAGATATAGTTCAACAACATTTCTCCTAGGTTGGGGTTAAACGAGACTAACGAGCAGATGACTTCTCGCTGTTCAACGGGAGTGAATCAATCCATTAATCTCGAAGATGTTCATCAGTATCATTGATGGCTGAGAAAAGAGTTGCCCCTTACAAGGCACGAAAACCGTTTTATGGCTGGTTTGTTGATGGATTCTGTGCGGAAATATCAGGCAGAACAATCAACTAATCAAGACACTCAAATTGAGATAGAACACTGATAGGAGTGATAAAGGGAAGAGTTTAATGCCTAATGGCAAGAATAACAGCTCGACCAATGACTTCTCTAAATCGAACTCGATGTTCCACAAAGGAGGTTGAACTTAGCCGAAGCCGAAGCACTAGATGACTTTGAAGATCCTCTCTATGAGGATGGTGAGGCCGGGGAAGACGAACATGACAAGCAAAGATGAGGATGAAGATTGGAGGCGGCATAGCATCTTCAGAACACGTATCCTCTGGGGAACCAAGGCTCGTCATTTGATTTATGATTGTGGGGGCATGAACAACGTTATTTCCACAGTTGTGGTTGAAAAAATTGAAGTTGCATGTTGAGAAGCGTCCTAACCCTTATAAAATCTGAGTGGCTTAAGAAGGGTAATGACGCACGGGTGACGTCTCAATACTTGGTGAAACTTGATTTCAGTAATAGTCCAGATGACGAGACCTTCCGTGATGCGGTGCCTATGGATGCTAATCACATTCTTTTAGGCCGACCTTGGTTGTACAATCATGACGGAGATCATTGTACTAAACCGAATACTTACTATTATCATATGTGGAATAAAAACTACACTTTAACGTCCTCTTGATCGAGAGAGTACCAGTGCGACGTCCAATTCGGTAATATGCCCCAAAGTTAATGGGCTGTGTGGTCCGCAGAACAATGCGAAGCGTGAAGTAGAGAGCTTATATGTAGTCATTGGCGAAGTAGCGAGGAGCGACCAGCCCAGGGATTTTGCCAATTGACTCTTGAAGTTCAGCAGATTTTGGAGGATTTCGCACAGACGGTCCATGGTGACTACGATTGCTTTGCTTTTGTAGGAGTGGTAATTGTCACTTGTTGAACCGGGCCTTTCCTCACCCCAGTTCCGAATATGAAGAAGTTTAAGCGAATGCACGTGGAGACTAATTCGTAATTGTCGATAAAGTTTATTGAAGTAGTTATAATTTATTCAAGACATACTAGACTTGGTTACATTTTCATTATAGACTCTATATTTTCGTAAAATGCCTTAACTGATTAAGGCTTTTATGAATGGCCATTAAGTCATTCCTAAATTCTAGGTATAGATTTAGAGTGCGACAGATGGCGTGCCAAGCATTGCTTGGGTGGTCCAATGTGAGCGAACAATCTCTTGATTAATATTTGCAGCAGTGAATAGTGACAGCGTGTTCTTATATGTAGAAAGATTGTTATTAAAAACAATTGAATGGGCTATCTAATATTCTCTAAGGAAAATGTCGCTCATAATTTATAAAATTTAGCCTAATATACAATCTCATCCTTAAATTTTTATAATTTTTTTAATATGATCCCTGAACTATTTATAAATCTTCAAACTAATTCCTAAATTTTTAATATATTCAATCTAGTCCTGTAACTTTTCATAGCAAAGTTAAATTAGTCTTTCATTACTATTGACAAGTTTTCATAGTTACACTATTGCTTATTTTTTTAATTTTTTCATGTCATTTATTTCTCAAATCAAAAACATATGTTACCTTTTCACCTTCTTGGTCTTTATAAATATTACAATTGTTCTGATTTTATCTTGTGATCTCTAGAATATTAAAAGCAGTACCTCATTTAGAGTTGTATCTAGTGGATGGTTCTGCTATTTTAATTTTCTAATTTACAGAATTTACTAAATTTTGATTGAGAAAACATGAAACAAAAGCTTGAAAATTTCATCTATCTAAGAAATTAAGACCGTGGCTTATATTAATATAAGTATGAGTATCCATTAAAAAATTAATATTATGTTTAGATATCTTCATGAAAATATTAATTTTTTTGAAATAGCCAGAATATCTACCCTATACAACTTTAAGTGAGGTTTTACTTTAAGTATTATAAAAAGTAAAAGATAAAATGTACCTAAATGGAACTATTGAAATATTTATAAAAACTATAATGTAAAACCTAATAAACATATAGCATGCTTTTGTTGATTTTGGGTATATTTGTTTCGGGAAAAATTCATGATAAAGATTTGGTCACAAACCTTATTCAGATTTATCTAGCTACCAAATCATGGCAGCAAGGATGAACCCATGGCGAGGACCGCCCCAACCGGGATCCCAAAAAGCTCTGGCATTCGCCACGAGTTGGTCACGGACCGCTTGGACAGGACCTCCATCTCAATCCAGAAGGGGTTGGCAAAGGTGGGGACCATAGAGGTCAGGCTCGCGTCATTCGTCGCATCGGAGACTAGGTTCCTCACAAGATGCTCACGTTGATTGCCTCCTTCAGGGACAGCCCGTTCCAGTTGAGTCTGAGTTCCGGCTCCCATGCTTCATGTTTTGCCATGACTTGTTGAATTCGACAAGGATCATGGTGCCACCAGGGGACTCTCGAGCTCCCAAATCAAGTGTGAACTCAGTCTAGTTCTCAAATTTATCAATAACAACGTAATTGGACCCCTAAATTTTTTTGCTTAACTTAGTCCATCATTTAGATCTTTTATTATAGTTCTATGCATTTAGGCATTGATCAAATTTAGATCTAGGTTTAACGCATTCACATTAAACAAACTTTTGTTTTCATTTAATGAAATAGGGGGCTCGACTGCAAATGTCATTTTAATCAGCCCAACGGACGGCCCAACATTCAAGATAAGCTAGAATTCTTAACTCCAACATTGTGGGAGCTCCAAAATAGAAGGATTGGACATCCAAGATGGAAGAAGTTGGTCTTCATTTCAAGATGGTGGGAGTTGGTGATAACTCTATCTTAAGTAAGGATTGGAAAGTCATCCTCAATATGGAGAGTTAGAGTTAGTCCAATCCAGGACTAACCTCGTAGATATTGTATATTATATATACTATATATTTAATATGTTACATATAATATTCTTTTATCTATTATATTTTTTATAACACTAATTAACATTAATGGCGTTAATAAGTCCTTCAGCATTCTGTTTTGTCCTCTTCTTTCTTTTTATCTTTGCCAAGTAAATTCGAAGGAATAAAGCCTTAATTAGAAATTTAGAAACCCTCTCGTGAACAATACTCAACGCTCACCCAACTTCCACTTGTGGCTCACCCCTCACCTGGCTCGCCCTATTACTTTGAAAATTATATGTCGTAAAAGGTCAATTAACACCATGTCAGCTTAAAAGAACCCTTCTCAACCGCTACTTCAAGTCATTAGTGCCATTCATTAATGTTGGAACTTGGATGCTTATTTTTGTTTTAAGTATGATTCCACAAATCTTTTCATGGAGTGTTAGTAATGTGGATCTAGTGTAGAATTCTATAATTGAGAAGTGGTACTTCCTTAATAATGGTAGATTTCTTCTAGTGATTTAGAGGATATTGAGTAGGGGTTCACTTTTCTAATTGAAAGAAAAAAATAATGTGTAGATAATTATATTTCTCAAACTTTCTTGCTCCACTGCAACAAAGTTTCTAGAGTTTTGCTTTGAGATTATCTCTAAACTGTAAAATTGTCATGTTGAGTATTGGATGAAGGTGCATGGATTAAGCCCATGCTGCTTTTGGCCTTTTTTGTTTTTCACTTTACTTTTTCTTTTTTTTCAAATAGAAATTCATGAAACAATGCTAGTTGGGCTTTATGAAATTATATTGTTATATTATCTAAAATTTATGTTGGATATGTACTAATGTTTATAGTTTGCTTATGGATATGTAATTTCAAATGATAGGTTTATCTTTTCAAGAAATACAAAAAATGTATTGATTGGTCCTAGGTTGACTCTAGACCATTGGGTTAATCCGGTTCTCGGTCCCAAGCTCAATAGAGTCAATCTTTGATCCCAAAAATTGAGGACCAATACTATACGGGTTGATCCTTGAGTTAAGTGTTGGACCGGCCAAACCTAGACCATGCTTCACTCCTATTCCAAAGTTGTTGGAGTCTTATAAGATTTGAAGGCTTGATAAGATTTGGACAAAATGGATTATGTTCTCAAGGATTGTAGAAGGTCCAGCCCAAATTTCCATGTCCTATGCCTGTGTCATGCACATACCATGCCTGTGTCATGCACATGTCATGCCTATGTCGGGCATGTAATCTCAAAGGGTTGTTGGTTAAGGTTTAAGGAGGTTTTTCCATCTAAATTTCTAATTTGGACTTAGATTATGATTAAAATTTCCAAGATTTAGTTTTTTTAGAGGTTAATTCAAGGCGAAGCTTTAGTAGAAAAAAGAGAGGAATTCAGCCTTGAACAACAAAATAAAGAGAGAACTTGGGGGAGAACACAAGGACTCTCGAATAGAACAGGGCAACTGCATAGTCATGAGAAAACGACGAGCACGCCCTCCTCGTTCTTCATATAGAACTTGGAGAAGAGCATGCTAAAACATCAATATAGGTTGTCTTAAAAGGGCAAGGTGAAATGTTATTGGGAAGTTTAGCTTTGGTGTCCAAAACAGAGCGGTTCGGATTGCTCTCTGATAGAAACTCAGCTACTTCATCATTAATTATGAAAATACCTTTTTCTATTTTATTTTTTTTTGTCTAAAAATACCTTTTTCTCTAAAGCATGTTATTCAAGGATCCTCTCAATAAGGGTCTTGATTTTCATAGATAATAAATTATGAAGATAGCATTTATCCTCAAAGACTCGTTCTGTGTAATATCACGAAAAATAAGACTTTTTATGAATTACTGATTGTGCCCAGAAAATTAATGTAGAAAAGTGGAAGGGTCTTAGGAGCATCAAATCTCATTAAATTCCTTCACTCAAATTTGATATGTATAAACATTAATTTGTCTTCCTCGTTATATCAAAGATTAAATTAACTTCAAACAGCACCTTCTCTATAGTGAGGACTCGTGTCAAATTGAAAATGGGATTTACCAAAAGTAAACAGATCCCGAACCATCAAGACTTGGTCTAATTATATTAGAGGAAATATTATTTTTTATGATTTTTTTAATTATAAGTTTTTCGACTACAGTATAATTATGAGAATAGGTGATTCCATATTATCGGTAAATATAAAGCCTTTCTTATTCTGTATTTGTACACTTCAGTTTTAGAGTTAATCAATATACAAGATCATCTACTTGCAGACTAAATTCTTTGCTCTTTTAAGAATTCAATTCAAGATATATCACCCGTATTTACTATTGTCAAAAATTATACAATCACATTACAAATAGCGAATTCATGATCATTTATAAGGCTTTTTAGTTTTTTTGCACACAAAAGCTGTAACGTATAATTTCACATTAATAATGTGAATTTGTCTATTTTACAAACTAAAGTAGATATTTGACATTAATGAAATAAACACATCAATAAGAAATTGAAAATTTAGGAACTAGATTAAACATTTCAGAATAGTTCAAAAACTACATTAAGCACAATGAATGAATTAAAAAGTATTGCAAATTGGGTCAAAGTTTAGAGACGGAGAAGCCGCAACCCCATAAATTTTAGTCACCATATGCAGTTCACACTTGAATTTTGTTAATCATATGCATGCCCTAATGATTTTCCCAGCAAAATCCAAAATTTAAGTTTTCGAAGGTTGCTAAAGATATATTTGCATAGCATTCATTATGTCGAAAATGCATCATGATGTAAGAGAAGCTTTAACTACCGTGGTTGTTCTAAGTTCATGGAAAGAAATGGATGAAGAGCCACTTTGTATTAAAGAGGAAGTTGGGGGCATTGTGGTTCAAATTTTTCGAATTAATAAAAAGGGAAGGAGAGACAACCAGCCGCATTGATCCATTATAGACATTAAGATGAAGGTCTCACGCATATTATAAAATGGTCAATTTGAATTATGGCTATTATACATAAGAGTTCGATGAGCCCATCCCACAACCCCACCAAAATACTTTCAATTGAGAAGTCTCTTTACCCAACATATGTCGCAACTAAATAATGTAGTTGGAGCCATTCAAAGGTTTACTCATGACATAAGTCAAACTAGTGAACTCATAAAAGACAAATCATGCATTTACTCCTAGATCAACCACCTTGATGGTTGGCAACATTTCAGCCGAAATAAAACCATAAGTAGGGATGACTTTTGGGGTGAAGAATTAAATATTAGGGGTGGCATGGGTACCAAGTAGAACTAGGAACCCAATCGAACCGACCCTAGAAATTATTTAGTTACAAATCTTGAAAATTTGGAATCAACATGGTGCTGCCCAGTTTTAATGTAGGAACTAAACCTGTCCGGGAACCCAGACAACCTAAATTCTCTCTTTATACTCTTTGCATCGTGTTTGTTGTTGCCTCTCGACCTTTAGTTTATATTCTCTCTCTATCTTAACTTCTCGCTCTACCTTTGCTCCTAAATAACTCAATTTGAAAAATTGGCCGCCGCCAAAGTTCTTTGAGCTCCTACATAACGATGAACTTGAACCAACAGAAGTTGCTGTCGGAGGTTTATTTGTAGAACAAACAGAGTATACTTTTACTTGTTCCACAAAAGAAAGTTGGGAGAAAATGGGCTAATTAATAAGTGTAAGTATTTTCTAATGTGCTTAAAGAAAAGGTTGAGTGTGCACTAACCCTCACAATACCCACATGCGGGTGCATAATTATTAGGCACACATAACACTTTGCACACCATGCTTTTTAATTAGCACTAATCCATTATTTTTATTTTATTTCATACAGTTATCTTATTAACATTTATTAGTTCAAAGGTTATTTTTTTTGTTTATTAAGTATTTTTGAAATTGTGAAAATTCGGAATTTTATTTATTAAAAATTATTTTTTATGATTTTTATTATTCCTAATTTTTATGTATCTTTTGAAGACAATCTTTAGAAATTATACTTATTCACTTTGCAACATTTTCCAAAGAGTTGCATTTGTTCATTTTTTCAATTTCTTCCATAAGTATACTATTGTTCATTTGCAACTTCTTTCAAAAGGATACTTTTATTAACTTTGCAACCTTTTGTGAAAATTACCTATATTCTTTAATACCAATATATATGTGTATATGTGTGTGTGTGTGTGTGTGTGTGTGTGTGTGTGTGTGTGTCAGTTTTTTTATTGGATGAATGAGCAATGAAATCATTTTTCAAGACTTTTTTTCAAAATTACAGTTTTTCAATTGTTTTCTACATATATATATATCAAAGAAAAAAATTTTTTTTTTTTTTTGGATGAATGAGCAATGAAATCATTTTTGAGTCTTCTTTCCAAAACTATAGTCATCATTTCAATTATTTCCTAGAGAGATTTTACAGAAATACTAAAATTACTATCTAATATTCTTATTTGAGACTATGTTTTATTGTAAAGAATATTTGCCGGTGATTATTTAACAACATTATAAAGCAAATAAATCATTTAAAAAGGCAATGTCACGCCGCAAAATCTGATTTAATTGCTCTATTGATTTAAAGTCATATTTTTCCAACAGTTGCAAAATGAAGCAGTTGTTGCAAGGGACTCCTCGAGTGAGTTGGAACTGGAAGTCTTTTGACTCCAGCAAAATGCAAATTTCGTGGCCATGTCAAAGTTAGCTAGAGAACCAAAGCCGCTTGAGCAAGATTGTATCAACAAAATTTCCAAAATAATGGAATGAAACTATCATTTGATGGATCAAAACAGCTAGAGCAAATTATCAAAATAATCCTCTGGTTAAGAGCTCGATCCAAAACCTTCCTGCAAACATGAGTCAGTGAATCATTCATCCTCCAACCAAAAAGGAATTGGCTGATTCCTGAGTAGACCCCAAACCGACCCTTAAAGCGCAAGTTCAGCTTAAGAGTATAAAGGATAGGTTCCAGATTTCAAAAACTAATAACCCATCCCCACAAGGCAACTTGGAACTTGGACCTACTCTGGAACCACTCATCTCTATTAAAGAATTTTAAGATTACGAAACCATTATGCCATCGTGATAAAGATCGTCCAGGGAGAACATGCGTGGAGGATGGTCTAAAAGGTCCTATATTCGGATATTTCGACATCTCACAAGAAAAAGTCTGACTCATTATTCAGTCCACAGATGGTAAAGATCAGAATGAAGCAAATATCTCCTACAATTTTGCCGAGCTGAAGTACTCGACAGGGGACAGAAAGCAATTGCCGGTCTCAAACAACCAACAACCTCCACACAAAAATTAAGTCCCAATTCTAGTTTCATTAACTCGGAACTTAGTATCCCCTTTCAAACTTATAGGTAAATCGTGGCAAGCAAGCATGTCCAATTTGTACTGTCTAAAGAGAGAATATACCACATATACTCATGACACTGAAGTCAATACACTTACATATATTTGCTAACCCATTACATCTTTTCTTCTAATACATTGGGTACTGAGGAACGTGTACCCATGGGAATGAATTTGATCAAAACCTTGGTGATCGTGTTTTATCCATTGATATATGCCAATCGACACAACGTTAGTGTCAGAACAGCAGTAATTGAGACCACGTACATTCATTTGCTCATCTTCTTTTTTCCTCCGTTTGGCATCCAATTTGTACCAGCTTGAAAGGCCTGATAGATCTGTCAGTCAAATTCAAAAAATACAGAGGTCATCTGAAAGACAGATCTATGTGAATGAATTATTATTCATTCTACATGCTTTTTAGGTAGCACTTTTTTGTTTTCCATTTAGTCCATATTTTGACCGAAATGCAGAGGAAATGTTATATAAATAGGGAGCCTGGCAAGAAAAACTAACAACACATTCTTTAGTCGTCTGGAAGAACTTCTTCAGAAAAATTTCAGCTATCAGAAAATCAGATTCTCCACGAGATTCGACCATTAAAATCCCTTTGTAGAAATCAGAGGACGATGTTAAGCAGAATTCATTTTTGCTAAATAATACTTGGTCTTTCCATGTATGCTGGCAGGTCATGCCCCATTTAGACATACAAAGAAAAAGAACAGAGGAAACACACTAATATTATCTTTGAGAACTACCAGCATATTCGCAACAATGGCTACTGCATTACATGTTTATTAGCCATTGTATCTTTTTGTTTGCAGATCATCCATGTAAGCTGGAAATAAGCTTCTGAAATCTATGCTAAAATGTTTAATGTTCCATTTCAAGTATATTATGCATGACAATCCACGCAATGCGCAAGTAAAAGTCTAGTTACCTGGATATCAGATGTACTGGCACTAGAATACATGACAGGTAAAGCAACCACTCAACGAGCCTCCTGGACGAGTCCTACGGAATATCAGAGCCTTGTGGGAAGTCCTAGAGACCTGGTGAACCTGCCTGGACAAAACAGAGCTCCTCATTTCTTGGGCTCTCTTCTGAGCAGACCGAAGCTTTTTCATAATCTTATCCATGGACAATGATCTCTTTTTTTCCAGCTTCATCTGCAGTTTTCCAAAAGATATTAAGTAGGAGCTCAAGGACCTAATGTGCTGCCTTCAGAGACTGAGATGCCTAGTAGTAAACAGGGTAAATTCAGATAGCACGGCAGAGAAAAAGGAAATACTCCACTAAATTCCTTCCCCCATCAGTCAATACGTGATGGTACAAATTTAATGGTTGCATTTACTAATTTACTTGCTCGTGACCATTTCTAGTTATCAGTCATCTAGATCATAACTGCCAAAATATCGTACAAGATTTTCTTGACTACTATCTAGCTCCAAGCCTCTGTCAGCAAAATAAAACCAACATAGAGCAGGTTGCAGGAGAACAGTCATAGAAGACTTATAGCTTACTCTGTCTAAGACAATGAAATGGAATGCAGGGACATTTAACATTGGGAATCAAGCAACTAAACAGTACCTCTAGTTTCCGAATTGCTGCCTCAGCTTTAGCCTTCTGCAGGTTCTCCCATGCGGTAATTTTTGCTTCCTCTCTTTTAACCCTGCATATGAGAGAAAATCAAACATAAAGTTCTGATTAAAGATCTTAAGACTTTAAGACTGTCATATTTGGCATGTGGTTTAGAACATGAAAGAATCAACAACCAAATTGGCCAGACAACAAAGCAGACAGAATTGGGAGGAAATCCAATGAACCGTTGGCAGTCTACTTAAATACTTAAGAGTAACTGTCTCTTTATAGACAATTATAGACAATGTGTGACTGATCTTTCTTAAAAGAGATAATCAGGCTTAAGCAGAGGGCAGTGAACTCCACTGGAATCACAGTAATAACCTTTTAGGTTACCTTTTGATAAAAAATCCGCCCAGTGACATTAAAAAGTACACTATCAGAAATGAAAATGACACTACTATGACAGAAATTGAAAGGAAGACTATCTCCTGTCGTCTGACAATAGCAGTGTCCACTTGACCTAAAGAGAGTATATTTGCTGGGATGTGCAACCTTTAAGACTGTACTTTAGTAGAGGTAGCATAGATTTATAAAAAGGCCAGCCCATTCATCCTAATGGATCTTCAAATCCCCAATAGAGGAGTCAATCGGTTACTCTGTCTTGGAGCAACTGAAAACTAAAATAAACTCCTGAGTCCTACATAAGATGCAGAACACCTTAGGAAATTGCACATACGTACTTTGAAACGCTCTTGACCGTGTCTGAGATATCCCATGCTGAAGATTGTGCTTCCATATCTTTCTTTTTCCAATCATCACTGTTTCCTGAGCCCTTCCCTGAAATTCGGTATCTATTTTTCTTGGACCACCGAGTGATCATGACCCGTTCATCCACCTGCACATCCTTTACTTCCGTCTTGGAGGAATTTCCACCAGGCAGTTCCACGATAGATAAGGCCGACGGAGGAGATGTGGCAAAAGAGAGTGTTCGTTTGGGAGACGAGCAAGTACTTCCCTCTGGGCTCATCTGGGTTGCCATATCCCTTCTTGAAACAGCACGAGATATGTCTGTGGCAGCATCCTTTAGCTGATTGAGTTTTTCATCTACGTGTCATCCAAGAGATAAAAATAAGAGGATCAAACACACGAGTTGCCTGAACAAAGTACATTTAAGATCTCTAGATTTAGATTGTCTCTGCATTCAAGCTCAAGAAAAGCTCAAGGAAATGCTTGAAGAAAACTGCATATTACATCCTTTAACCATCCAAAGACGAACTCCAAACAACTTGCGTAAACAACCAACCCCACCCCAAAAAAAAAAAAAAAAAAAATCACTCATTTCAAGTCATAGATAATCCATAGAACAAAGACATATATAGCTCCAGAATAGAAGGCATTAGTCAGATACGAGGAGGAGGTACTCCAGTTACCAAATATAGACATACTTTGTAAGAACTTATTTGTATCAGATGATTAAAAGTAAAGTATGAGATTTGCAACACTAATTTCCAGAAGCAGCACTCCTTATATTTGCTCTGTCGTGTTTGTCATACATAATCAGGAAATCAAATTGTTGGCAGGAAATCGCTAAAAAATTCAATCTAAAAATTCAATCTAGAGGTACGATCTAACTGACCTTGGAGACCAACGCTGGATGACTGACTCAGAAGCTCAGAGCATCCATGGACACTAACTGATCGCCCCATGCAGGGCTCTCCACGGACTGCAAATTCTCCAACTTTCAGCAGCAGAATTTCGAAAGCCATCAGCAGCTCTGACTTCAGCTGAAAATGGAGATCCTGCCATGTAGTTCTTGATGTTTCCCCCTTCAAACATAGGCATTGCAGGGGAATACAGTGAGTAGTATGCAATTCCTGGCGGTCCAAGTGGTCCACTCTTCGATTTGGGTCTCCTCTGGGGTTGCGGAACTGATGGCCTAGAACCACCATCTCCAGACACGGGACTAAAAATCCACCTCTCTGCATCTTCCCACTTCGATGGCAATGTCCTGCCATTATTGAATGGCAAAAACCCAGCGTTTCCATTCCGCATGCCAGCGCTGGACTGCAGGGGGACTCTCTCCGAGCTCCAACCCTTCTGCAGTCCAACATTGGCATGACGGTAATTTGGGGTACCCGGGCTTGGAAATGTACCGGACTGACGAGTCGCCATGGAACTCTTCTTCACAGCTTCCAATCGAGGGGAAGAAGCAGTGGGATTGTTGAAATCGACGGAAGCAGGTCTTCTCTTATCTGATTTCCTCGACAGAGCTTCTGATCTGGATCTCCTCTCTTGACATTCTACACATGATCACCGGCCAAAATCATACAAAATTCTTAACCATCATAAGCTATTAAGAACCAAAAAAAATAAAAATAAAAATCTTCACCGCACCTTTGAGAGCAAGAGAAAAGGAGCTTCTAGCAGAATCTATGGTATGATTATTGTCCTCAACATCAACATCCTCGTCCTGTATCCGAACTGCATATAAAACAGTTAGTGAGATTGGAGACTGCGAGAGCGTCACTCAATTGGAAATTGGAAGAAGCTGTCGTTTTCCTGAAAACTCCTTTTCCTCTCTCCCTCCCTCCCTCTCTCCCTAACTTTAACACATGCTAATGATAAGCAAAGATACCTTTAGCTTTATCTGCTTTTCGAGAGAGACGGCTGTGCTTATGTACTGCAGGTTTCTTTGGATTTGAATTTGGATCTGGATCTGGACCACTCGAGCTATCGCGCTCGCGCCCTGCCAAATGCTGCGAGAGAACAACCAGATTTTGCACCTCGCATCAGACACGCTCAAACAACCAGATTCACATGCCGAACTCACACAAAAAGACGTCATTTCCGGTTTCGTGCGCCGGCACTGACATTCACACACATCCTCGTGACGCATTTCCGATTCTCTCTCCATCTCTCGATTAAAGCTCAAGCTCAAACTCCTCGCTCTCTTCATTTTTCCTTCATCAATTTTTTCATCCGTTTCAATCCTTCGGCGAGAAAAATCGACGCAAAACTGTAAACACATTCCTAGGAACACAGAGCACGCGCTCGCGCGACGCCGATCCCGGGCAAAACGCGAGCAGAAACCGATTGAAGAACTCGATCGGCACTGCTCGCGAATGCAGAAACGCTAAGGAACTCGAGCCAAAAAAAGCCGCCGGAAGCGAAGCGATCGGATTACCAGGGAGATCTCGGAGGCGAGGGAGTCGCGGTCGTGGGCGTCGGACGCGAACGAGCAGCGGTCGACGCTGGCGGAGGCGGAGGAGAAGAGGCTGAAGTTGGACTCGAGCGTGAAGATCACGGAGTCGGGGCTGGCGTCGCGCGGCGCCGCCCCGAACGCTCCCAGCTCCACCATTTCGCCCTTCCCCTTGCTCCGACAAACCACCAGACGCCGCGGCAACGCTACTCGCGAAGCAGCAGCACCACCATGCGAGAGAAATCGATCTCTTCTTCTTCTTCTTCTTCTTCTTCTTCTTCTTCTGCCTTCGCTAGCTGCTGCTCCGCATCTGCTGCATCAATGGCGGATACTGAAGATCTCTGAAACGCGTTTATTTATATATTCACGTGCGCTTCGGATGTAGCGTTCCGTCCGTATGAGCCTGCATGTGAGATTTTGAAGGGAGCTGAAAAAGGAGCAGCAGAAAGAGACACGGAGCAGAGTAAAAATAACTGTGGGAATGGGAATGGGAGTGGGAGTGATTATTTCCGCGCAATTTTTCTTTTTTTTTTTTGTATTTTTGCAGTTTCCGCCTTTTCGGTTATTAAATTAATTTAACCGGAGTTTTAACGAACTGGAAGTGGCCCCGGGGGGGCTAAATTCGAATTAGGGAGTTTCGTGGGGACCTTTGGAGAAATAATTTAAAATGATTAGTGGGGGCGTTTGCTTCTTTTGATGTTAAGCTTCCTTTTTCCGTTTTTTCGAAAGACTTTCGTTTCGTTGGATTTGACTATGAGATTTGACCCTCGGACCGGGGGGGGGGATGAGGGACAATGACGGTAGGGCCCCCGAGTAATTGCGCTTGGATTTTAGATGTCAGCTTGGGCACGTGGGGGTAACAGCGACCTTTTGCGCCACCGACTTCGGCTTCGTACGGACGTTGATTGTTCCCTTCTTCTTTTGTGTTTTCTTTTCTCGGCCGTGCAATTTTATTTTGCCATTTTGAAATTCCTTTTCCGCAAGACTGAATTCTTTTATTGCGAGAATATGTTTTTCCATGTGTTTTGTTTTTTTTTTTTTTGAAATGTCATACGCGATAATGACGCAAGGGAAGGAGATTCTCGACTATTAAAAGAACTAAGGAAGGACGTGTCATTCTAAGAGATTTTATTAAACCTACATAATAGTTATGTAGGTTGATTTTCTCTACCCTATTAAAAAAAAAAAAAAAAAACCAATTCGAAGATATACATTCTCTTTGTGAGAAGAGATCATTCGATTGTATAAAAATAAATACGATATTTGTATATGAATACCTACGTCGTTACATTTTATTTAAGATTAGAAATTGGTGTAATTGGATCCACTTTTAAATACATCTCCTTATTCGAGACCTTATTCAACTCTTTTGACTTATATTGAATTGAATTGAAAAATAGGTTTAATTGTCCATCATGCGATGGCTAGGCTGCCATCTCCTCTATGCTCCCAACTAAAGGGGTGAATGATAACCATTTTGTTCTAAAAATAGGTTATGGAAGAAAATAATTTTTTTACTTCTATTTCTATTTTTAAAAGAGTTTCTAAGAAAAAAATAATTGTTTGATAACAACATAAAAATTTTATTCTAAAAATAAAAATTCGTTTGATAATGATATAAAAAAATTTCTTTTCGGACAGTGGGCGGCGATCGACGACCACCGCTAGCCTACACGCAATTAACGACGGCATGGTGGCGGCCAACGACGGCGGCGACCAACGACCGACAATCGGCGCGGTCGGTGGGTGGCGACCAGCAATGGCAGGTTAACGAATGATGAGAAAAAAAATTTATTTTTCATTTTTATTCCAGAAATAGAGAAATAGAAAAATTTATACTTCTGATTTCTATTCTAAACATATTTCTAGAACAATAATTTATTTCATAAATATAAAAATTGAATAGGTTTATCAATGAATTTTTTCCAAAAAATGTCTGAATAGAAAAATTATTTTAGAACAGAAATTGCAATTTATTATGCACCCCCAGTCTCCTGTCTTGAAGAAGAAGCCTTTGTGCACATCATTTCCTCAAGCTCACCATCAGATCACCCAACGTCTCACGACCGTCCATCATTATTTCACAAGTCGTCGTCGTCAGCCACATGCAAGCTGTGCCCGTCCCATCTCATCTCTTACCACTAATACTATCATAGACCCTTAAGAGATAGAGATCTCAAGACAGTGATCGCCCCCCCCCCCTCGAGTGACCACCGCGAATTTGTCCCATGCCCTTGGGCAACACCACAGCCAGTGGCTGCCGTGCCCGCTTCTCTCTATCCCTTTCTCTCTCCAATGCCTTTCTTTTGTTTTTTTTTTTTTTTTTTTAACTTCTTGATGCGGTGCCAAACTGCCACATGAGAAATCCAAACGCAACATAATGCACAATGTATAAATAGTGGACGGTCAAAAAATGCGGTCCCGTTTTGAAAACGGTAAAAAGAGCGGAGCCACGATTTGAATTCCGAGCAAAAAAGCACAATGATGAACAGTCGACATTATTCCTTCCTTTCAACGGAATTTGGTGGCAATAACGATGCTTAAGTCGACATCCCCGACATCTCACCGACTCGATTCAAACGAGTAATCATGGCTTGTTGCCCCATCTCCGGAGGAATTTAGGAACCGTTTCCATCGGCCAAAAAGCGTCGAAGAACTTGTCAAAAGTACCTGTGCCTTTTCTCTCGCCCTTTCGATTTTAATAATGACGAGCCCCACCGGGCCCCGGAAGGAAGCGGCAAAGGACGGGGGCCTGCTTTGGGTACCGCATCCTTCTGTCTCCATGAAAAGTGCCGTCGGACATGGGGCAAAGCTGGCTTTGAGCCAATCAATCGGGGGAGGGGGAAGGATTTCTTGCCGATCTTGTGCGTTTGCATCTTTTTATTCGTTCTCTTTTGCTCGCGACAGCATTGAATTTCTCTACTAGGTTTCTGTCCCGGAAAAAAGGGAAAAAATGAACAATCCTATGATTCGCATCCAGCATAAAAAGATTTTTGACTAGGATGGGTGTTCCCAATTGGGCGAGGATTAAGTGCTGCTCGAGCGGAAGTTGTTGGCTGCTGCTCATTAGGTGTCGTCGTCTTTATTGGGATTTTCCATCATATGTTTGTGGACCTACTCATACAAAATCCACTTACAAACAACACCCAAGAACCTTAGGGCCTTTTGTTAATGTTACCATTTCTTTATTTTTATGTTCTTTTTTTTTTTTTCGGAATAAAAAATAGAAATCCATTTAGTAACATTAACTAATTTTTCCATTCCCCATAATAGAAAAATAGCCTAGAAATAGAAATAAGAAATATAAAAAAAACTTCTTATTTCCGAAAATAATTTCTAGAAAAAAGTCTTATTTTATTTTATTTTTCTTTTTCCTCTTATTCTTGCCATCCTTCACCCCCTGCCGTTCGCCATTGCCACCTCTGGTCATCGGTTGCCGAGAAGAAAAAAAAAAAAAGAAAAATCTCAAAAAAATATTAAAACTTAAAAAAAAAAATCTACGTTACAAAAAAAAATTGTGGATCATATTAAATGCATTTTATTCTTTTTATATTCGAGAATATAAATTTTATATGATTACCAAATGTACTTTTTTACTCAAAAATTTTTATAAGAAATAAAAACAAAAATATATATTTTATAAAAAAATTATTTTTAAAATAGAAATGTTATTAAATGTATCCTTAATTTCTTGAAAAATGCCCAAACTCCAATCCATGCGCTCAAAAAGCCATTTGACATTTCAAAAGTTGATGTGATCATGAGTCATGTCCATCTCAAAATCGCCACTTTGCATCAAATAAATAGACAGATGAATAATGGCAAGCCCTACTAATTGCCCTATGCACATCATGCCATTACTATTAAGAGTGAGTGGTTTAACGTTTCGTATAAGTTCCACTTTGAACTTCAAATTTACCTGTTAGAACAAGTTCTTTTATTTTTACAAATTAGAAATTATCTTACATATTTTAGAATCTAAAACCCATCATGTCACAAATCTCGATTCTATCCAATTTCTACCTATATTATTTAGTAATTAATCATGATAATTAATCATTTTTAATGATCATCACTTGTTGCTATAATTTATTTTATATTAACTTATATTTAGACACGTGAAAAATATGAAACATTTATAAAGCAAAAGTATTAATCATAAAATAAAAACTGTTTCAAATTATATACTGATTATTGAACGCCATGAAATACGTATGATTGCATAAAGATATAAAACAAGAAAAACATCAAACTTATTTCAAGTTCCAAGGTTTTGCCTCCTTAAAATTTAAACATATTCATATCGAAATAAACTTAAAACCAACCTTACATATATTGAAATTTGACACCAAATATGTTTTTACTAGCCTTGTTCTTCGATTCCAGGTTTTTCCTATAACCATGTTTACTGCTAATTATTGCAAAATTAGCTAATTCCTTATTGAAAGAAGGATCCCGATTAGAGTGATTTAGTTTTTTTAGCCAATGTCATCCCGACAACAACACCTAAAAGGACTCGCCCAGGCACATGACTTTTTGGTCACCACAAGTGCACATGGTTGCTAGGGCCCCTATCCTAAGGCTAACAAAGATTTTTCTCGGACACGATCTTAGTGAGATCACATCTCATTAACTCCACCTTTCTCTCCTTCTCTGTCCTGTAATAGTACCCCACGCTCGCAATCATCCGTCGTGCTTCGGACGTGCTTTTGATCCAATTCCTTTGTTTGCTTATTTGTCTCGCCTTGTGCACCCACGCGCGAGCATGATCATGTTCTTGCCAAGCGAAAAAAACAAACATAGCAAAGAAAGAATCACATGAAGAAATCTGATGGATTTTGTTCTGTAATCAAGAAATAGACTAACGCACACGGAATAATTCTAAAAAGACATGGGACAGCTGGTTTCTTGTGAAATTGTTTAGCGAGATAATCATTTGCCTTCCTTTTTTTCCCCTATAGGATTTGTCAATCTTCCACACAAATAGACACGATTCTTTGACAAATGTAAGAAAGGGACGAATTCAACGTAGATGAGTTTTTTTTTTTTTTTTTTTTTTATATTGTCGCTAAAATAAAATATTTTTTTCTGAAATACGATTAGACATAATTACAAAATACAAATTCATCCTAAAAAGTATGGGCCAACTCCCTAAAAACCCCTGAACTAATTATTTAACCACGCAAATCAATACATTAACATAAACTAATTTTTTAACAAAAAAACTATAAATCAATACATTTATAATAAATTTACTTTTTGTTAATTTTCATTAAATTGAATTAATGTTACAAAAATCACAAGTCGATACACCTATGACAAACAAAAAATAAAACTTTAAACTAGTATATTCATCAACTATCACATGCCATCTCACTTAACAGTTTGACAATAATTAAGAAAAATTAATGGAGAGCAAATTTGACATATGTATATCGATTTGAGATTTTTAGTAGTAAAATAATTAATAGTAAATTTGTCACATGTTCATAGATTTGGATTTTTTTTTATGTTATTAACCTTTTTAGGAAAATATTCTACCAAAAAAAAAAAAAACTTTTAGGAAAAGAGGTCATAGAAATATTAATGTTGGCAATGAAAGCAGTGCTAATGGGACACTAAATCATTGAAATTTAAAGAAAAAGAGAAAAACATATTGCCTCTTGCGAACGAAACAGGAGAGGAGAGGCTGATATGTCGGAGTAATTTAAGGGTGGCAGGTGTCAGATGTACAGCCTGCACTATTTCCTGGTCAGTCTGACACTTGTTATACTTTACCCGGAATCAAGTATTTGGTTTATAAAAAGTAATATATTATTATCGCTACACAAACAATGTCATTGATGATCTTGTTGATAAAGTAGAGTGTATTTAGTAACTTATTTTAGAGGATGATTACAAAAAGAAACCCACTAGTCTCTTTTAATTGTACAAGGTGTATTTTCAAAAGCTAGTTTTCCTCACTTTTATTGGCTTCAAATTGCCAGAAAAATTCTCTCTTGTTCATTATATGAATGGGTTTAATTTTCCAGTTTGGTAACAAAAAAGGAAAAATACGTTGATACTCGCGTGAATAGGTTTGGATCAAATCAAATGTAAAGTTGGATTTCCTACCAATCTTGTACATACACCACACGTAAGTGAGGCTTGGAAATTATCTTCTAGGCTCATGAATTTCACATCGAAAATTTCACAAGATCTTTTACAAACAATTTTATAAAAACGTTGGTTCACCGCTATCAATTCCTACTTTGGTTGATCACTAGGAACAAGCTACCAACGCAGGTTTTGCTTCTTACCTATGGTCGTATCTTGATTGTGAATTGTCCCTTTTGTTCTTGTCGTCCGGACTCAGTCAACCATCTGTTTTTTGGGTGTTCCATTCCTACTGCTCTAGCCACTTTTTGGGCTTCTAGATTCAATTTTGCTTGGACGAACAAATCTTGGGTGGATAACCTACACTAGGTGATCAAGTATTTATTTGAGAATTCTTTCTGTTCTACCCTTGGCCAGTTTGCTTTTGCAGCCTTAATGCAACATCATTTTAAAGGAGCGGAATAATATTATCTTCAGGGGTAAGCCACCATCTCTCTCAGTAATGAAGGTGTGATTGGAGAAGGTTGTCAGAGACAAAGCGTTGTCTTTTAAATAGGTCCCTCTCAACACCATGAATTGTAGATTGTTGCATTGTTGGTCTATAAACCCTTCCATTTTGGTAGACTGATCACTCACCTACCAATCTTACCAGAGGGTTCTTCACTTTGCACTTGTGTTGTTGTTGGGCTCTTTGTTCTTTTTGCTCCTTATGTAGACCGTTTGGTTTGCTTTTGCTGCTATTTTGGTTTTCCTTTACTCACGTGCAGGTGGTCTTGTTTTACCTTGGCACTCTTCTACTTACTTTGACTATTATTGTCCTCGTGAATGTAAGTTTTTGTGCCGAGTTCTTATTATATAACTTCTTGCTTCTCTTTGGCTTTTAGTTAATATAATTCTTACCATTTACCAATTTTTTTTTTTTATAAAAACAAGTCTCCATTATCAATTAAATCAAACACAGCTCAGCCCAGGAAAGTCTAATTATTTTACATCAGTTGTATAAACTCATTTCGTTTTAAACCAAATAACCTCATATAAGTTTCACCACTTAAAAATACTTATTTTTTATTTTTCGTGAATTTTTTTCTGATGGGCTTACATTTTTAGGTTGTCGGTCGGCAGTGTCTCGACTACATTACTATTGGCTATGTACTATATGGTCACTGAATTACAGTATGCAACGTAATGTTTTTTTTTTTTTTTTTTTATATATCATAGTACTTTTTTTTGTCAGAATATACCATGGTACATGTACGTCGAATGATAAATGGGGTCACAATTAATGCCGGGCAAAAGCAAGAGCCATTTGGCAATCTGGCAGGTGGAGAGGTACCTGAGTGACAGGTGATGGCAGAAAGGGCTTTAAACTAATTCTTTGACTTTCTTGCCCCGCACGTGACCTGTCTTATTTTCAGTTTTTTTCGTTCGTAAATGCACGTGCTATAGATTTTTCTCTTTCAGCAAAAAGAATAGCGCAACAAATTATTGAAATGGATTTACAAAATTATTGTGCGAAACTCGAATTATATTTTCGACAACGCATACTTGTTTAGATAAAAAAAGGTTTGTGCTAGTCTTAATTAGGGAAATAAAAGATGTGCGAGGGTGATGTTGCTTTGCTCTGTGTGCATGTACAAGTGTTTAAGTTAATTAAGTGGTTTTTAAAATTATTTATTAAATAGACCTAAAAATTTATAGAATAGGTGAGGCAAAACCCATACCTGAAGGATCGAGATGAAGAAGTATTTAGAACTCAACATGCCGATCTTAGAAAAATACTTGACTCTCGAAATCGTAGAGCTGGATTATATACTAAACCGTTAGCTTTGAAAAAAACTTAATTGAGTGGCTTTTATTTGTTCCACAAATATTAAGTTCCAACAATATCACATAAAAATGTAGCTGACAATGATTGCCCGTTTCCTCCTTATCATTGACATTTGAAAAGAAGAGAGGAGTTTGGATAGGTTCAATCTCAAATTAATCACATAGCCGGCAATTCAGGTTAGCATGTCAACATTGCGGTCATAAGGCTCTTGAATATCATCAAGATCAAAGCCTCATAAATCATAATCAATTTATGTTCAACAATAAAATCATTCTTAAATCATGTTCTATTCCAATTCGGTTGTTGATCGATGAAGGCATCATAACATATCCGAAACTTCTATCTTTATCTTGCATCTCTTGTTGGGTCGATTGATTGACTCCCAAGTATTTCTTATTATTCTCCTTCACCTAAATTCCATCCCCCAAATGCATATTCTATGGTCCAGACATGAACAAAGCAAAGCTCAAAGAGGAGAGACGTCGCTTATCACTTAGCTGAAACGGACTGACGAGGGATACATCATCATTAGGTAGTCCGCCACGATCAAACCACATCAGTCCTTGCGATTTCTAAACCACGAATTAGGTTGTCAAGTAGCCATCGCCCAACTAACGAAACCTCACCTCGTCAACTCTCAATTATCTCTTTGCTGTCTCTGTCTGTCCAACACAAAACGCACAGTGCAGAAGCCCGTTTATGAACAGATGAAACCTTGGCATATTGGTCGTTTTGCTTAAGAAATCATTTACTTAGTTTCCAAGCAGCAGCTCACTGCAGTGTCGGGTGGATCGCTAACTGTCAGGGGAGATCAAACACCCATTCGTCCCTTTGGAATGAGCAAGAGAATAAAGCCGTGTTGTGACACTCCTAGTGGATTACTTGCGCTTGGACAGAAAGACCCTATGAAACTTTAAAGTGAATAGTTTTCCCAAATTCTACGGCTACTACCGAGTTCATGGCTCATCAAGCCCTATTAAGCATTGGGTCGACATGTCGTTAGCCAGAAGGAAGGGAAGAAAAAGAAAGCACCAAACCTCACAGGAACACGAACCCCGCATGTTTCTTGTGTTGTCACGGCAACAATAAAATTGAGTCCAAGAAGCATTATTTGCACTTGACATTCCATTTTATCAGTCGTATCGGCTCACTACACAGGAAAGTCATGTAATGGAACATAAACTCTACAGAGAAGCTAAAAGGGATAATTACACAAATAGTCCATAAACTTTAATACAATACAATCCAAGAACTTTTAACATGTTTAATGTGTTCATGAACTAAATTGAACATGTATAAAAAATTCAAGGATTGCATTAAACATATTAAAAGTTTAAAGATCACATTGTACATTGAGCTAAAATTCATGAGCCACATTGAACAAATTAAAAATTCATGAATCATATTGCACGTTGAGTCAAAGTTTATACACGATTTGGGCGCGTTTGGTAACGCTTCTATTTCGAAGAACAATTTTTTCTGTTTTACGTTCTCGAAAATAATTTCTAAGCAATAACGTGTTTGGTAATTTCCCAAAATTTCTATTCCTAGGATAAAATATGTTTGGTAAAATTCTTAGATTTTTTTTATTTCTTTTAATTTTTTAATTCTTTTATTATTTTTTCTTACTTTTTCCTTTTTCTTTTTCTCTTTGGCCGATGTCCGGCGAGCTCGCCGAAGCTCACTTGGCCCTCACAAGCCTCACTAGATTTGGGCCCTCGCCGAGCTCGACCCTCACTAGGTTTGGGCAAGGCCGAGCCTCACTTCACCCAGCCATGACAAGGTTTGGGCCGATGAGCCTGATTCGGTGTCTCCAGGGGCCAGCGACGCTCCGACAAGGTCATCAGCTCTCATCTAGCCAGTCATCAGCCATCAGATTTTTCAAGAATCAGGATCAATTATGTACAAAGATTTAGCAGAACGTGAGTTGATCATCTTTTCAAATCAACGCTTCTGCCATAAGACATCAATAACCTCCGAAAAAAAAAGGGTTCTGATAACTGTATATGCTAATGATCTAAAGAAGAAACACTCATCTTCGTATGGTACATTAATAAACCATCTCAAAACTATTTTTTGCAGGCCTCCGTGTTGCTGAAGTAAGCAGTTACTGCCTTTAGCTTACCATTTAAGTAGTTCTTCTCGACCTGAGATTGGGGAACGTATGAGAAGAAAGAGAGCATAAAACATTCCATGAGACTCTACATGAAATCAACAACAATTCCTTCCCCTTAAAACCAATCCATTAATCAAACCTAAGTGTGAAACCACAAAGTAAAACCAAAAGAAAAGGAGCATAACCAATGTTCATAAGCTGTGGTGTGAAGCCGGAGGGAAGAACGATATCATCTCCAAGAGATGCATGGGACAAAGAGAAAAGATTTGCTTGGTGATCTCTTTACAAGTAAAGAGAAAGCATAAAACCGGGTAAAAAGAAAGCATGTGGCACTTCAAGAAACTCTTCATATTTTCTCTGGAAACAGTTTGCCAACCAAAAAAAAAAAAAAAGAGAGAGAGAGAGAGAGAGAGAATAATCCAATTCCCCATGCAAACACACATAAAGCCTATTGTGGAGTAAAGTCTTCCTCTCCCATCGCAGTAACATGACACAGAGAAATTAAGCAAATGAGATATTCCTCTCAGGAACAGACATCCTATGCAAATTTGCTTGTATTGTCTAAACATGTATGACATCCATAAGCACCATCTTAGATATCCATGTCAGAAAGAACATTTGATGCTGTCAATTGTTTACTATTAATATGAGCCCAAGATTTTTCAGAAAAGGGATGCATGATTAAACCACCCCCCCAAAAAAAAAAAAAAAAAAAAACACAAAAAGAGAAATTATTTGTCACGAAATTTGATACTGATCTTATAAGGTACTGAGCATCCTGGGTTTTAGGCTTAACAAAGCCCCTTTGCTTAGAAACGCATCCTGACATAACCAAGAGTGCATAAAAGAAATGGAATTACCTCCAATGACCATGGAGGTTGAATGGAAAGAGAGATCTCAGCTAATTGGTGCAGATCAACATTTTTTGGGAGGAACATGACCACTTTGGGAGCAATTTCCCTGGCAATGTTAAATAGGAAGAATCTGCAGAGTACATATTAATGCAACAAAGTTAATTATCAGCCTCAAAGGTGCAAAAAGAAGTCAAAGATAACAATGATACTCATAGCAGTCAAAACATAGCAGGTTCAATTTGCTTGAAGGATTAACCACTCACCCATCATGTGGCTTGAGCATGGTCTTCATGTTGTATTTCTTTACTTTGGTATAACCAGGACCACCCCAGGGAGGTGACAAGAAGACAGTATCTGCCTGTGATAGAAGAGTAAAACATAACTATAAGAATGCAGAAGGATAAACATGTCAAAGTAATTAATACCGAATCCATTAGATTTACATTATATTTTAATGCTCATACAGGGTCCTTGTAAATTCTTAACATTGAGAGACTGAGCAAAATGTATTACTAATTGGCTAGAGAAAAGCAAGATGCATAACCAAAGTCAAAGTTAATCCCATTTGGTTTTGGCCACTAATTGAGGATTATATAGTTTACATAGAAAAGGGAGGAAAGCTCCTCGTCACAGGAAATAGAGTAGAAAAAAAAAATTGTGATTTCAGTCTCAAGAAGAATAAGACAAACACATTAAGACTTCAAGAATTGGAAGCGATAACTGTCATACATCTTGTATCCTTTGAAGCAATAATGTGCACTAAAGACATGAAGGCATTCATTTGATGATTGTAAGATAGAAAACAACATCGATGAGACAATTTGCCACATCCATACATAGGGCAAGACCACAGACTTCTCAGTACCTTCAATTTTGGCGCCAAAATGAAGAAGTCTCCTCTTATAAAATCTATTCCACCATCAACTTCATATATGCCAGCATTATGGTGTGCATATTCAATCTTCTTTGGATCGATGTCAACTGCTATTACGTGTCTACACCTGAATGCATAACAACAAAAGTGAAGGGTAAGTATGTTCATGATTGCATACAAGGTTGCACATAGTAGATGAAAGACCATAAGCCCACTTGACCATAACAGCATCAAGGTTCTCATCCGAATAGTAACAAGGATAAGAACTGAAACGAGACAAATGGAAAAACTCACGATCTGTTTATTCTTCTTAATTGCAGGTCATTGCAGATGCTTTTACCAGAAATTATGTTCCGGCAAAGGCATCATGAGGCAAATTTCTGTTCAAACAGTTTCTAAGGGATACATCAACTCCAAGAATTTACCATTCTATCTCTTCCTGGAATTTATTTTGGATGTATTTGCTGGAGATCTATGCAATTGCTTTTGCATGAATGGCTCAATGTCTGCACATCTACATCTTGATCAGGCTATGGATAAACTCACATTTGTTTCAACAAGGTAAATTTCTAAGGTTCGGATGCATGTTATCTACCAAAAGAAAGAAACTCTTAATGACTGTGGCTCTAAAAACTTAAAGAACTTAAAGAACACAAATGACAAGATGATTGCACACAAGTATGGTATGAGTGTGGTGGTGTAAATTACAATTTCACCCAATACAACAACGGTGAAGTCTTATCAAGGTCTTAGGAAATCTGAAAATAAGCAAATCTTACACAAAAGAGGTCTATTGTAGTGTATGAGGAATCACAAGCTCTCCCAAAAGGTACCATGGGTTTCCTTGCCATACGGGAAAATTGGAGACTAGTGTTACAGGCGATAATTCTCTTTCGGCTGAAAGATTTGCCTTCTCCTAATCAACCACCTAATCCAGAACCAGACTATATTTCACTCATACAAATAAATTCGTAAATCTTCAACCAGAAACACGCAGAAAAGAAGAGAAAAGGGTTCTTACATTCGTGCAAATTGGATAGCATTCCCACCGACTCCTGTGAAACCATCCACTATAATCCCACCACCACAACGAACTGCAAGATGCCTAGCAATAGACTGAGGAGTAACAGAAAACCATCCTTCCTCATCCATTTTGATACCTTCATCAAATCTTGAAAAGAGGAGATACCTCTGAAACCAATATTTTTCAATGACAGTGCAGTACTCTTCACTCAAAGGAAAGCTCAGGTCTGCAAGATGCAAATGTTCATCGTAAGGATATCAATTAAACAACGACAAGCCCCTATTAGCCTAAACATTCTGTAGGGAAAGTAGTGAAGAAACTTATCATGTCAATTTTTAAAATGTGTTAAATACTGAAGTCAAAATAGAACGCAAGTTGAATAACAAAGCGGATTACAAAATGAGTGGAAAACTGCTCACTTCTCCAAAAAAAACAAACAAACTGAGATCAGTGAGAAGATCAACTCTTTTCATACAGATTATACCACATCCTTCTAATGACATCTCAATTATTTATATAAGTAATGAGGATGTACAAATTGAAATATCAGCACCAAGCTGAAGGCAAGGATTATTCCAGTTTCACACAGGTTCAACCCCCTAATTTCTAAAGACTATATGCCGATCTAGTCTCATTAACCTATCGGCCTCTATAACCTATCAGGGACCTATCATTTACACATCTTATAAAACAAATAGCACTAACCAGTATCAAAATAATGATTCAGACAGAAGGAACAGAAAGCGAATATAAGTTGAAGAACCTTCTTTGACATGCGATGACTTCCTCTGTATCCTTTTTCTTGCATCAATTTTCCTTTGGCTCGTATGAGAGCCACACAGAGAATCCAAGTTATCTAGAGAATCCCCAACTTCCAGCAGTAAATTATTCTCCTCAAGAGATATTTCTGTCGGGCTACTCATCATACTGCAAGAAGAGAGATATAAGATGTTAAAACGGACAATCATCATGTAATCAAGTAATTTGTATTGACTAGTAACGTTTTACATTTGAGACAATCAAAATGGGTCACCAAGGCAAGCCCAACAGTCACAAAATATTTGGAACACTTAAAATGAACTCTATAATAGACATGATTCTATCGCACCAAGTACCATACAAATGTAAAACTCCTTAAGTTTTTAAAACTAGCGTAATAACTAGGATGAGTAGATATCATGAGGCCATTCTGTCATATTCTGGACAGAGTCACACTCTATTTTCAACAAAGGATTTGCATTTCAGCACAGAGGCCAAAGGTTTGAATATCAATGTTTTCTCTTATTTTTGTTCTGTCTAATTTTTATGTTATCACGTTCCCACCTCAAGTTAATTATTTGATGTGCTTATGTCCCCACCCCATGTGACACGAGTAACCCAACTTAAGAGCAAGGGAAAGCATTGACATGCTAAAAATTGTGGGGCTGTTTCATCACCTTAGTACCATTTGGTCAAAGATTCCAAAAAGATATATGCGCTACCTGATTAACTTCCTGTGAAATAAGTTTCAAAAATGTCTTGTAAAACCCCATCATTATACAGTTTATCTTTGTAGCTATGTGGATTTACCATTCTGTTATGGTTGGACAGTGCTACAATAGAGGCCTTTGTAGGCTCTGAGAATGCTCCTCACGACAAAAGAATTAAATGCCAAAATTCTTGAATTTTCTGGGAGTAGGTGGAGCCTTATACATGAAACATGGTAATATGTAACACGGTATGAGGATGTAACCACAATAAACAAACAGTTGAAGCACAACAAGAAAGATAGGAAAACAAACTAAATAACAATAAGAGGAAATAATGTTATTCAAACATTTGACTTACTTTTGGATGCCATGCTAGACAAACCATTTGTGGTAAAACCTAAGTAGAGCATTAGGAAAAAGTCTGCCAAAGTATTTCTATCATATGTCACAACTTAGGGCTGCTTAATTAACAGGTCAGATAGTACATGATGAATAAGAAAAAAATCTCCACATCATATCATGACTTGAAATAAGTAAGCTACTGACTATTAACTCTCACATAAAAAATTTCTTCCATTCAGAGAGCACAACCTCTGAAATGGCTTATTCTAGATGAGTATGTTGCAACAATGATCTTTAAGACAGTAATAATCACTATTTTACCTCAAATCACCTAGTCTTTGTGAAGTGGCATCTTCTTCACAATCTTTCAGGTTGACAGAATCACCTTCACCGACTGGTTGACCAAGTGAATTATGATGATCCACGAAGTCCTTTAATGAATCTACTGTATGCTGAGAAACACAAGTATCTTGTGGTAATGAACAAACACTAGAAATTGATGGACCAAGATCTTGCTTAGTCAGCTCAACAAGTGTAGCATTGGACTCTGGGTTCTCAATAAATTCTGCCTCTACAGCGTCCATCCCAGGAGGTGGAAACCACGTTGAAACCTGGGTTATACTATTATAATAGTAATTTCTCTGATAGAAAGAGTCCCAGCACACAATCCAGTCTCTACATGAGTTGACATTACTGCTTTGTTCCTGTTGAAGAACCTCTGTTCCTTGGCCAATGGCAACATCTTCCAATGACTGATGGATCTCATAACTGTCGCAATGTGTTGTAATAGCTTCAACATGGTTTGCAGATGAAATCTGGTCTAACAAATTGGACTCCACTAAGCTTCCACCAGGTTCTTCCCTGCCAAAATCAACAAACGCTTCAGTTGAAGGATGTTGTGAGCAAAGTCCACCTCCAGCATCAGAGTCTTTAGTGTTTGGATTAACTGTCAAGTCATACTTGGGCACATTATTAGTCAAAGCAGGGTAACAATCCAGGCAGTCAATTGCCACATCCGATAATCCAGTACAGATCGTTTCCTTGCCGACACAGCTGATCTCAGTCAAGTCTTCTCCTTTATCAGATGTGGAACAAAAATTACTGGCATCCACTTCATTATCATAGCAAGGGATCTCATTTTGGTCCGTCACTGGCATGGAACATAACAAACCACTTGGATTTTTGTGAACAACAGTTTGAGATACAACAACAGGCTCACTCACTTTCGGCAATCGAGTTCCATCATTCTCAATTCCTTCTTTTCCATAATCATTCTTCTTATGTGTTCTCTTTTTTCTCACTTTGGAAATTCCATTCTTCTTCTGAAAATTGAAAAAAAAAAAAAAAACATTTCCAGCAAATCAAAGTATTAGAAGCAGCAAATGGCAAGTATTGTGATACCTTGAGAGAGAGAGAGAGATCAAATAGCTTATTTAACCCCTGTTAACAGGATTTATAATTTGAACAGTTCTACAATGGTTCCTCATCTAAGTACATCACTCCTCAGCATTTACTACAAATCTCTCTGTTACATAATTCAAAGGACGGGCTTTCTGACAAATATTCTCATACAACGCAAATCAACTGTTTAGCAGGCTTGTTCATTACATCTCTTGACATTGAGTTCGCATAACTTAAAGAAAGGCTAACCCCCTCCCCCCCAAAAAAAAAAAAAAAAATCCCCAGAACCCTTTAGTTACTTAATTGATGGTGAATTATCATTCTTTCCAGATTTTTAAACGGTGTTAATTGCCATATTCTAAAATGCTGTCACAGTCATGACAAATCCAATTTCAACCAAAAGCAGTGACAAATCTTCAAACTTGAAAAAGAACCAAGCCAATCATAATAAATCACCGAAACCACTGATAACACAGAGATACCACCACAAGGCACTGCAACATTATCGGATTCAGAGTTTGCATCTAAAATCCTCAGTAACAGCAAACGCAAAGTGGAACAAGGAATCACCACCTTATTCGTCTGAAATGCAAGCGGAAGACCAAGCTCGCTCATCTGTCTGACGAGTTCCAAGTCCTCTGGTAAAGGACTATAATCTGGAGGGAAAAAAACAAAAAAGCAGAGAAAGCAACAGAATTTGAGCAATTTGCGATCATTGAGAAACAAGAATATCCACGACATAGCAATCTCTTCGGCCACATAGCAAGCCAGTACAAAAGGGCAACGAGGGGAAGGACAAATACTCACCCGCGCCCGTAGAGACCACGTTTGAGCCGACATTGTCGTTGCGGCGAGGTGGGTTCTGCATCGAACCCAACCAAAAAAAGAAAAGATCAACATTCCCCAACTGGGTATAGTAATCAGAGAACCACGGAGACGCGGCACAGGTCAAGACCAAGACGAAAGCTTACACTAGTTTCGGTGGAAGGCGGAAGTTCTTGCGCCGTCGAAGAGCCGTGGTCCCTGGAAAGAGTAGAGCAACTCACCGTAAGACACGCGCACGCACACGCACACGCACACGAACGCACACAGCGCGAGAGGGAGAGGGGTTAGACCAGAGAAAGACATGGGTGAGCTTGAAGAGGGAGCCGAGAGCTCTGATAGCAGGACAGTCTTCTTCGCCGTCGAGCTGGACAGTGTCCATGCCGCTCTCCGAGAAATTATACAAGAATTCAACGAAGAGAGATTTCGGGGAAACGGCGGGGAATCGAAGCTGAAGGGGGAATTTATAGTTGGACCTCGGCGACAAGAACATCAAAAGGCAAGGAATCTTGAATTAGACGAGGAGCTAGCCCCAACATGGCAAATTCGAATTTTTGTCATTATTTTTCTGCCTAGAAGAGGGGTAAAAAAAAGAGGATGAAAAAATCATTGCGACCATCCAATATATGGAGGACGTAAAATTGCACGTGAAAATAAAATCTAGTAGTTGATTGGGTGTCTAGATTTTTCATTCAATTAAGTATCCAAATTTTTGAAATCGCAATTTAAAGGGTGCCTTCATTTGAGAATGTGAACGGTATTGGCTGACATGGGCACTAGTTTCGTTAAGTTGCCATTAAATTGTATTTGTTTGTGTCCGTGTGTTGATTGCTTCATTCTCTTTTGTTTTTCGTGCTCTCTCTCTCGTTTAGATTGCAAATTGGATCTTGATTGATCTTTTGGCACCGCCCACCGTTGCTCAAGCAACCTCAACACTATGACGTCACAACTGGGACTCCAATTTTGTTCTTACTGTTTGTTATAAAGGTGGAGGCAATGACCAAATTGGGGTGCTAATGTTGGAGTCCCGGTACAGAATGAGCAAAATCATACCAACTGTCAATGATCACCAGGTAATTGGTTTCAGAGTTCAATTCTTGATGACCTTAGTTGCAAAAGAATGGAATCGCAAATCAAACCGATTGGTTTTAAAATGGCTCATTCTTTTACATTGGGGTAAATATGAATCTTTATAATAATACATAAAACGCGCACTTCATAATGCTAACATTCTTTGATCTAAGTTCCAACAAATAAAACAAAAAAACAAAAAGTTCTTTGGTCATGTGGTTATGTGATTATTCATTTTGGTTGGTGCTCAAATTGAACTGGACCGGATACTAGCTCACATTCTCAAAAGCTCAGCCCAACACTTTATTTTTCTTTCATCTTGGTACAAGAAGACTCCAACGAAGAAGACAAGAGGAGAGAGAGAGAGAGAGAGCTCGCGGGAAGAAAGAAAAAGGGAGAAAGGGGAAGTTTTTGTACGTGATCAATCCGGACGCCTCAACAACCTGAATTAACACAGTTTCACAATGATGGTTGAGTAATCCAAGCCTCTAATTGTCTAATCAAAAGAATCATCAAAATTAGAGCTTGAACTTCAAGTTTAGGTCGATTCTAAATTGCTACGTTTTATTGAAGAGTTTTTGGGTTACATGCATGCATGTGCGTGTGATTGTTTATGATGTTGTTAAGTTATAGCATTTTACGGATCTCAATTTAAGCTTATGATTTACCTAAAATGAAATTTTGAATTTGGCCATGCATGCTGGACAGATTGCAACTATTTATAGCTAGGTTTTGAGGTGGCCAAGTGATGGTTCTTGTTGTATATCAAAAGGGTTTTCTATGGACTATACATTTGCAACGGTGTTCTATAGAGGAAGTTATGGCATGGACAATTTTAGCAGGCGAGCTACACATAGTGGACAGTAATAGGTTTCCACTATGGTTGAACTTTCTGTCAACATGGAGGTGTTGTCTTATCAATGAATAGGTGTAGTATGGTCAATTCGTTTATAAAAATATCTTTTACTTGGTTTTTAATATTGTTTTTTGGAATTTGAGTGCATCAACTCGAGTAACTACCATATGTTAGTTTTTGGCTTTCCTATATGAGTGATACTATCTATTTTTTGCATTTGTAAACTCACATTTTCAAAAACGAATCATGAGCTAATAAATAATATTTTTCGTTGCATAAAATAGGATTAAGCATTTACTATTGTTTTGTTTGTTTGACATGGGAATTCATCTTTTGACTTTAGTTTGAATGATTGTCTATAAATGATTTGTAAAACCTTTTATGAAAGAATCACAAAAAGTTAATAATTTAAGAATGTGGTTTTTGAAAAGCGTTTTGATATTTGAATGGTGAAAAGTTATGATTTGGTTATAAAACCTAAGTTGTGCTACGGTTTTGATTTTGGTTGTGGATTACTAGAGATTGAGATTAATGGATTATGCTTAGTATCTTTGTGAACCCTTTGAGGGGTGTGTGAATATGCTCATTCTAATTTAGGATATCCTTGTGAGCCAAGCTATTGGCTAAGAATAGGTAGAGACCTAATCAAGGGGATCTTGGTTGCCTTGTCACAAGCGTTATGCGTGATCATTGCTGGATATTTAAGCATGGATTTGGTCAATAGAATGGACCATTTATGTTTGTTTTGATGAGATTGATTAATGAGCTGGACCATTGGTCTGTACTTTGATATTATCTTGAGTATTTATGTTATGAACATATTATATTAGAGTAAGAAATATCATATTTTATTCTTCATGATTTGTTAAATTTTGGATTTAGCAAAAGTCAATTATGTTTGTTTTAGTTGTGCATAGTGATTGTTCGACTAGAAGAAATGTATTACTCATTGGGCCATGGATAATTTAATCCCTTTCATCTACTTGCTTTTTCAAGTTCTTTACCAAGTCGTTAGTAAGAGGTGAGCATTTCATTACTAGAGAGGACATTTTGATAATGGGGATTTTTAGTATGAATTGTCTATAATTGATAAGTTTGTGAGTTAGTTTTTGATGGAGGTGTAGATATTTTGTTGATGGTTTATATAAAACTCGATATTGTAACAAATAACATTTATGTTGAATATATTTACATATATATTTATATGGATGTATATATTTATATAAATATCAAGTTGAACTTTAGTCATGTTGAGGCTACATCCTTTCTTCAAAGGATGGCTGTGTCATGCCTTGTTCTTGTTGAGTTAGAGGTGTGATAGTGTTGGATGGAGCCAAGAATGCCCAATGGCAGTGATGACATCATAGCATGACTAGGTAAGCTTGGTCGATTCAAAAGAAAAAAGAGTAAAAAAAAGGAAAAAAAAGGTTAAAAAGGTTATTCAATTTATATCAAGTAGGGATATGTAATGAGTCCTAAAATTTGTCGTAAAAGTGTAATTGAGTTCTAAAAAATCGAAAAGTATAATTAAGTCATAAAACTTGCATAAATTGGTGCAATCGAATATTTCCGTTAACACTATCAATTTTTTTAAAGGAAAATGCCGATGTGGCATTTTAAAATTAATTTATTTATCATATGTTGTGTTTTTTTATTACTTTTTTCTTTAAACCTTATTTAAATAAACTTAAACAAAGCTAAAATAATTTAAAAAACAAAATTGGAAACAAAGAAAAAAAAAATTGAAGGGCAAGCATTGTGACTAGGCACGCTACCCACCACCCATTGTTGGAGAGGGCAATGGCCCTTGCCTGTGGCCAGAAAGCCTTGCCAACCCCAAGCAAGAGCGGTGTCATCCTAAGTGATCTGGGGAGCCTTGTCAGTCCTTGCCTGGGTTGCAATGGCCTCACCCGAGCTAGCGAGGACTAACCCTCCTCCACAACCTAGATCGGCAAGGTCACTTGCCCCTTCGGTGATGGTAGTGGTGGTAGTGCCTAGCCACGATCCTTACCCCTTTTTCTTTTTGTCTAGTTTTGTTTTAATTTTTTTAGCTTTTTTTTTTTTTAAAGTTTTTTACTATTATTTAAATAAGATTTAAAGAAATAAAGAAATAAAAATGCCACATAGGAAAAATAAATTAATTTTAAAATGTTACATTAACATTTTCTATTAGATAAATTGATAGTGTTGACATAATGATTCGATTGAATCAAATTGATAAGTTTAAGAACTTGATTATATTTCTTGAAAGTTTTAGAATTTAATTGTATTTTCGCGACAAATTTTAGGATTTATAATGTACATATCTCTATTAATTAAAGTTGGCATTTCTAATAAGGGTGTGCAATTGAATTGGTTTTATCCAAGAACTAGACCAAATTGCCCAAAAATATGTTTGGGAAGCCGTCCTTTTGGAATTAGTCTAGGAACATGTTTCAAGTAATATCTACTTGGGAATAGGACCGGACCATCCTATTTTAGAATCGATTTTATAAGCTAAGAAGACAAAAACCTATTTTCTTTTTCTCCTCAATTCTAACCTCAGCACTCATTCGTCCTTTGTCCTTCCTCGAGACTCCTCCTCTGTTTTTCCTCTTTCCGTAAATTTTTATGGATGAATGAGGAATGGAGTTTTATAATTTATGTTTTATGTCGCGTGTTCATCTCATGGATTGTTGATTTTGGTGGATGGGAATTTTAAGATGCATTTGATAATCATTTTATTTGCGGAAACAATTTTTGCTCATAAATAGTTTTTCTTGATTATGTTCCCAAGAATAATTTCTAAATATTTGAAGGCACTTGGCAAATTGTCCAAAATTTATATTACTAGAATAGAAATGCGTTTAGTAAAACTCTTAAAATTTTTAATACAAACCATTTTCTTATAATATTTTAATAATTTTATTAAATTTTTCTCCTTTTTCTTTTTCCCTTTTCATTTCTCCTTTCCCCAGTCGACAACCATGGCTAGACAAGGGCCGGTGAGCTTGCCGAGTGTCGCCGGCCGGAGCCTCATCATGATTGGGTGAGGTCGAGCTCGCCTAGCAACTCACGAGGCTCAACCTTATCGACACCCCGGCTAAGGCAAGGCTCGACTGGCCTCGTTGTGACTTGGTGTCGTCGGGGTTGGCGACGCTCTGGCAAGCTTGCTGGCCCTCATCTAGCCAATTGCAAGCCATGGCCAAGGTTGGTGATCGGCCAAAGGAAGAAGAAGAAGAAGAAGAAGAAAGAAAGAAGAAGGAGGAAAGAGAATTAAAGATAAGAACAAAAAAAGAATTAGGCTTGATTGTAGGAATGGTTTTTGGAAATAAGAAGTAACTTTTTCCTATTTCTTAATTCCATTCCAAATTTGTTCCCAAGAATAAAAAATGATTATTATTTCAAAAACAAATTTTGTTCTTTTTTTTTTATTTTTAATTTCCGAGAACAAAAGAATATAATCAATTTACCAAATAAGGCTTTATTATTTATCTTTTATTTTGAACCGTTTTGTTACTTATAATATGATTTTGTTGTAAAAATGAACGTAAAAAAGGAATATGAAAAAAGATTCTTGAGTAAACCCTAGAGTTGGAGTAGAAAAGTAGGTTCCAAAATTGGTTTTGGGTAAATTAGAGAAAATTTTAGGTTCAAAGATTAGGAACCAATTATAACATGGTGTTTCAAGTTCCAACTCTAAGATCTATCCATCTTAAAACTAATTACCCATAATTTCTAATTCTCACATGAGTGTAATTTATTGAATAAGCAAGTTATCCAATGAAAACACATGGTGTGGCATTTCTTTACATAGAAGCCTCACATTGACTTATATTTTGAAGTTCATATCCTTAATTGAAATTGCATTTTTTAAAGCGTGAAAGAAAATTCATAGTTAGAACATATATCTTTCATAGCTAGATATAATGGGACGAGCCAATTTTATTGTTTCCAACTTTCCTTTTCTGGCTCTTCTCATTTTTTGACTTTTATGAATCTTGAGAAATTCATACAAAGACTTTAATTTAACAAAAAATATTTATAAATTTTCAAAGTTCTTAAATATTTTTTTTTTTTATAATTTTATATTACTCGAATAATCTTTATTGTTATTTGAAAAGAGTCATAAGAGGAAGAAGAAGAAGCGGACATCCTCTGCTGCCGCTAGTAGCGCGCTGCATTGACTGCAAGCGGTCGCCACCAGTGCCGCCCTAACGTCGCGGCGTAGAAGACGAAGGCACAGAGGTAGCAGAGAAAATGGACGACGAGATTGAGGAAGGCATGTTGGTGGACGAGGACGTCCGCTCGCCGGAGCAGCAGCAGCAGCGGCAGCAGCAGCAGCCGCCGCCGCCGCAGGAGCGCAAGGCGGAGAAGTCACCGCACGATATGCTGAGAGAGAGCAAGGGCTCAGTGGAGGAGATCGCGGCTCAGATCCTCTCGATCAAGAAGCAGGGCCTCCCGAGGTCTCAGCTCAGGGAGCTCGCCACCCAGATGTTCCTCCACTTCGTCACCCTCCGCCAGGTCCTCTCGGAAGCCCTCGCTCGCGGTTTTCGTTTCCTTGCCCTAGGGTTTTGCTCTCGCTTGGTCCGGAGTGGCGTTCTTTTTGTTCTGCTTTGTTTTTACGTGGGCGCTGTTGTTTAGTTTCGATTGGGAGATGAATTGGAGTAGGATGGTGGCGAGATTTTGTTCGATTGAGGAAAAGTGGGGGCTTTTGTGCTGAATTTTGGAGGCAAATGTGGTTACTGAGGGGTTTAGAGTCAGGGGTTTGTGGAGGAGATTGCCCTCAATTTTGTGGTCGCAGTGTGGCAGACATTATCTGGTTGTCCTTGATTATTTGCTATTTTACAAAGGGATTCGTGGTGATATATGATGGAAATGTGGAACCCAGGACCGGCTTCTGGTTGTAAGTTGGATGGAAGGAGGAGGAGAATGGCTTGTATAGGGAGCTTTGCAAAGTTGGAGCTTTAATAGTCCTGTTTCACTAATCGTCCCAAGTCCCAAGCTAATTTTGTAAGCGGTATTACTGAAGGCAATGTTTAGGATGAGTTTGGTTGACCCTATTCTGGTCCTGATGAGATGGAAACTAACTGTTCTTTGTAGCTGACACCGGGAAATTTTTCGTAGGATTTTGTTACAATCAAGATTTTTTAATTACATAGCGCTATTTGAAGTTGCATGGAAGAAGGGAAACGATTCTCAAGAAAATTCTTTGAAGCCTTGGGAGAGTAGGGAGTGGTAAGAAATGAAGTTCGATATTAGAACTTTTGAGGTAGATAATATAAATATTATGACAAGGAAAGATCAATGCCATGCTCGTGAGTTGAAAAGGAAACAATCATCGGTGACTCCTTAGTGTAAGGGCAATAATTGTATTTCTCCTTTATATCCTCTCGCCCTTCCTTAATTAGGTCTCATTTTTATTGCTCCCATCTCTTTTCTTGTGCTTTGGTTTTCACCTGATCCTAATTGGGATTGAAGATAGAATGGCTATAGTACACACATTCAGGTGCGCTGCTTGTTTTGTAGCGACTGACTTATTCTTATGTTGCACTACATATTTCATGATCTAGATAAAAACTTAATCATTTTTTATAAGTTGAATTGTCTTCTTAACAGGCAAACCGCTCAATATTGTTAGAGGAAGACCGGGTAAAAGCAGAAACAGAGCGAGCAAAGGCACCAGTAGACTTCACAACCTTGCAGCTTCACAATCTGATGTATGAAAAGAGTCATTATGTAAAAGCAATTAAGGCATGCAGGGACTTCAAATCAAAATATCCAGATATTGAACTCGTTCCTGAGGAGGAATTTTTTCGTGATGCACCTGAAGAGATTAAAGACTCAGGATCCCATAATGATGCGCATGATCTAATGTTGAAAAGGCTTAACTTTGAGCTCTTCCAGGTGACTGGTGATCGTTCTTTTGTCTGCAATAGTGTGTGTATGCTTATGCCTGGTTTCTGTAATATTTTATGGTACTAGTTTATTAGGTTTTTCTATGCAGACTGTTTACAGTCAGCTTTTGATCACTTTTCAAATTTACTGTTTGTTCTTTTATAATTTATTGGTTGCATAATATTGGCAAAAAATCATCTCACCAGTGATTTTTGTTACCTGGACATGGCCCAGCACTGAGAAGGCTGGTGCAGTCAATGGAATATTACAATATGGAATCGGTTAAATTTCTTAGATAGGCAATTGGAGTATTGAAACAAGTTAATTTCATTTTCATATTTTGTATTACCCATTTTGCTCAAGTTGATTAGAGCGTTTAACTTTGATGTCAAGTCTGTTTGCTTCTCAGCAATATTTAAGCCTAGCTAGCGAAAGTTTTATCTAGTGATGACCAATTTGCTAAAAGCCTGGAAAGATTTTCTTATTTGATCTTTTTGCTATCTTTCTTTTTCTGGTATAGTTATTGTCATCTTCTTATTGTTCTTTTTCCCTCATGCTTGTTACATATTGTTGACAATCATAAATAGACTGAGACAGAGTATATTACTTGGAACAGCGCAAAGAGTTATGCAAACTTCATGAAGAATTGGAAAAACGTAAAAAAGGCCTTTTGGAGACCATTGCTAACCGAAAGAAGTTTCTCTCTAGCCTTCCTTCACATCTAAAGTCTCTTAAGAAGGCATCCTTGCCAGTGCAGAACCAATTAGGGGTTTTGCACTCAAAGAAGCTGAAGCAGCATCACTCGGCAGAGTTGCTTCCACCACCTCTATTTGTGATTTACTCACAGCTAGTGGCACAAAAAGAAGCCTTTGAAGAAAGAATTGATGTGGAGATAGTTGGAAGTGTGAAAGACGCTCAATCCTTTGCACGCCAGCTAGCCAACAAGGACTCTGGTAATTGAGAAAGAGATTTTCTCCATTGGTTTTATCCTTTTGTTATTAATGATTGCTGATTTTATTGGGGAATTCATCTTCCCAAAATGCGGAGATAGTGATCAATATTATTGATAATGTTAGAAAGTTCAACAAAAATTGTTTTAAGCTTTTAGACGGAGGGACACTACTTGTGAAAGACCTAGACAACTCTTAGATAAGCTATTTTAAATACTTCAACACTCTCTTGATAGCAAATTGGATATGTGATGGCACATGTAATAGGTGGATGGGGAATAAGATATATAAGAACCATACTGATGAATTTTTAAATGGGTCATGGATAATTGAGACTTGGCTTTGAAAACTAGAAAGCCCAACTTAAAAAGGTTAAGCTATTAGGGGAATGGACGCTATATGGATATAGGCTCACAGCAACCTTGTAGATAATCCATGTTGCATACTTTAACAAGTTATACATAGAGCAATGCATTGGTAGGTCATTACAACTGTTTCACAAGGTATTCTTTACTGCTGGAGCTTGTAAGTAAATCTACTTGATTATGTTAGACCAAATTATTTGCAATTCCATTAGCCATAAGTATGCTGTCTCTCTGAGGTGCTTTAAGTAGTTAGTTTCAAACCAGCTTAATCTTCAGACCCAAGGCAGAAAGGGAGCTAAAGTTATGTGCTTTGATGGTCCAGGGATCTCTGCCAACTCGGACAGCTCAAGGTTAGATGATGATGTGGTTGATGAAGATGATGATGGGCAGAGAAGGAGAAAAAGGCCAAAGAAGGTTCCAGTCAAAGAGAATCTTGAACAGACAGGGTTTTATCAAGTTCATCCCCTGAAGGTCATCCTTCATGTATACGATGATGAAGCTTCTGATCAGAAGTCTTCAAAACTTGTGGCATTGAAGTTTGAGTATATGTTGAAGTTAAAAATTGTATGTGTTGGAATAGAAGGTTCCAACGATAGACCAGAAGATAACATTTTATGCAACTTATTTCCCAATGACACCGGGCTTGAGCTTCCTCATCAGGTATGTATGTCTAATTATAGTTCTCCCAAAATCAATTAACTTTGTTTGTAGGACTAATCTCCTTCGTGTCTACATGTTTTGGACATTCTCATTTTCCCTCTAATGGGATGTATTTGGTGTGATTACGATGCAGTCAGCCAAACTAGCTGTTGGCGACACCCTTAATTTCGATGAAGGAAGAACTTCACGTCCATATAAGTGGGCCCAACATCTAGCAGGAATTGATTTCTTACCAGAAGTTTCACCATTGTTTGCTGGCCACGAGAATGCAAATGGTGACATTTCCAAAAGTGAGGTTGTTGCATCTGGTCTTTCGCTATACCGCCAGCAGAATCGTGTACAGACAGTTCTGCAGAGAATTCGGTCACGAAAGAAGGCTCAGATGGCTCTTGTGTGAGTCAACATCTGTAGGATCTGAATCTTGGGTCACCCCTGAAGCTAAGATAATAAATTTTCATTGGGTTCCAAAAGTTTTGAATTTTAAGTGACTGTTCTAGTATGGATCCCCTTGGCTAGGATTGTTGTTGTTATCATTTGGTGAATATGGAACAATGGAAATGCTGATTTTGCCTTAATTTCCTGTCACATATCTACTTTCCTTAGTCTGAGTTACATCTGCTGAGCTGTTTTGGCTTTGTGGAAGCATGTTCTTATTACAATAATTAGTGATTGTTCCCATTGAATCCTGTGAATATTTTATTTGTTACAGGGAACAACTTGATGCACTTGCAAAGCTCAAATGGCCTGCACTAAATTATAAAAGTGTTCCGTGGGCCTCACATTTCCTCTCATGTAATTTGCATGGGTGGTCATCCATAGGCTCTGTTTCTAGGGAGCCTTCAACTTTACCTGTCGTTGATGTGGAGCAGGCTTCAGAGCCTATGGATTCCAATCCTGATGGATCATCTGGTAAAGAAAAGAATGAGCTAGAGGCTCCAAGTGAGGATGGGGAGCTTCCGTCATTTGGTGTTGCTGCATCTGTTGCAATCGATTCTAGAACTCCTTTCAGGGGTTCCAGCCGTGAAAACTCAAGGCAGCTGGCTATGATTTCAAAAGGCATATCCCCAATTAATCGGGCAAAGTCTCTGAGTTTCAAGAAACAAGATGAGGATTTAGATCTCCTGTTAGACACTGATAGCGATAAAGATGAACCTTCTAAATTTGAACCAGAGGCAGAAAATGCAGATTCTACTGAATGCGACAAGGTGGCAGAGAATTCATGGGTGAATTATGGGGTCAGAGAGTTTATTCTTCATCTAACGAAGAAACTAAATGCTGATAACCAGAATGTAAAGCTGGAAGCAAAGGTGGAGTTTTATTAAGAATTGTTCACATTCACAAGGCACTGAATATCTAGTGCCATGCTCTTTTACCTGAAATTTTTAAGAGAACTGAGGAAACTTTTGTTCACGTATGTTAAGCATGAGTGAATATATCTCCTTAACTTCGTGAGAAATTTTGCTGCTGTCTGTGTCTGGTTGTCTATTTCTTTTACTTACTAGAATGCCAAATTTGATAATGCCAGATAAAAGTAAGCATGGAATATCCACTCAGGCCTCCACTTTTCTCATTGTGTCTTTACCCTGATTTGTCTGGAGGAAATCATTGCAAGATTGACAATGTTGGGTGGACTAATGAACTTCGTGCTATGGAAGCAGAGGTAATGCACATTTCCACATTATCCTAACAGATGCTAGTAAAAGTACCTGTAGTAACATTGGAGGCATTTGCGTATGTACTTGCTGTGATTTATCTCTGGGTAGTTGCATGTCTTCCGTATAATTATGTCTTGGCAATGCCTATTTATTTTATTCTTTTTGAGAAATGGATGTACATCTTCCATTACTTTTCTGTTTTGTAGTGCTGTATCATAAAGGTCATACATATGCATGTTTAGCCACACACTTCAAGGGCCTGTGCGCCTATCATTACTGATATATTGGTCATGACTTCATAGTTTTGTGTGTACTCTACTTCTCAAATATCTTCAATATTACATTATATATAAGTCTTGACCATATCTTGTTGGATGTCACAGGTCAATCTTCACATGGTAAAGATGCTGCCTTTGGTCCATGAAAACTATATTCTAGCTCATCAAGTTCATTGTCTTGCTATGTTGTTTGACTATTACATGGATGGAATATCTCTGTCTGTGGAAAAAGAGAGAGCACTTCCATTGTTGATGTTGGTTTGTGCAAACCTGTCAGTGGTATGCTTCTTTCTAGATCATTCAGGGGACGGGATCATAGGAAGATCATATCCTGGAAGAGTACGAAATAGTTCACATGAATCACTGAGAAAAGCTCACGTTTTGATCAGCGGAGGACACTAGCTGCTACCGTCCCTGTCTGTTTGCCTGTATTCAATTTTATTCAATGTTATCAAATTCAATGGCATTTAGTACCTGTTGAGACAAAAACTTCATTTCTATCTCCTGAAAGTAGGTAGCTGGTGAAATGCAATATAATTTGCTGGGTTAGTGTACAATATAATTTCAGCCCATGGCTTGGATGAGGAAAACTTTCGTCCACATTTTAGAGTACTTCCTGTGTGGATGTTAAGCTGTTTTTTTAAATCCGGTTCATCAAACTGGGTGGTGATAGCCTGGATTTCATTCTGCGGAAATGGCTTCAGAATTCTTGTTGCTGTCGAAGGTAATATAGCAGGGTATTTGTTGGTTCAAAAGTGACTTTAGGATATGCAGCTTTTCCTTCTCTCTTGTGGAGAACTCTCTTGACGGCGTCTTGCCACAATTCTCTGTCGAACCCTCATCTTCTTAGCTCACGTCTTCAGTAATATGATTTGCTTTTCCTGAGATCAGATGTATGGAGAAGTTTGAAAAGCCTTTCTATCGTTTTGGTAACAGTTGACTTTACATCTGGAGTCTTGCTGATACAGTCTGCTGACCATTTAATGCAGAAATACTGGTGTTTTCTCCTCGTGAGAAGCACATTCAGACCAAGTTGGAATTGGCAATTTATACCTTGAGCTCTAATTCAACTTGATTTCTTGCGAGATTGAGCCATTTAGTATGTTCGCACCCAATCTTATTTTGATATGGACTTTATCAAATCTAATCCAAACAAAATTCTAGTTTTTTAGAGTTTGCTTCTCTACTTTAGATTTTATTTTGAAATATCTAGAGACTGAATCCTTAAGCTGAAGAACAAATTCCTGCAATCTAGTTTTAAAAGGAAGAATTAAAAAGAAAGTTCGCATGTTTTGAACCTCCAAGTTTATGGAATAAATTCATGTATCTAAGTTATATTAACAGAAAAGAATTATATTAGAATATCTAGTGGTGCATTTTGAATTTTTTATGCATATAATGTTCATGTCTATATAAATTCCATACTGCTTTTTTAAGCTAATGGAACAAATTCATGCATTTTAGTTATAAAAGGAAGAAGGTTTAATATTACGAAAATCTTAAATTGGTACATTTATAACAAATTTATTATAAATTGATTTTTGAATCACCAAAAATTCCTAAATTATTACATTGTTACATATTTATTCCACATTAATTTGTGGGTCACTAAAAACCTCAAATTGGTACACTGTGACAAATTTACCTTAAATGATATGGATTCATGTCAATTTAATTATTATCATGTGTCTTCCGACCGAGCTATTTTACGGTAAGATTTGACAATAGCCAACATGAGTATATCGGTTTGGGGTTTTTGATGACTTAAGAATTAGTTGAGGGATGTACCAATTTTGGGGGTTTTTGGAGACTCAAAATTAGTTAGAATAAATTTATCTCGGATGTATCAATTTGAATTTTTGTATGTTATTAACCCAAGGAAAAAATAAAATGTTATACATATATTTCAATTGAATTCTAAAAGTTATATTAAAACTCTAATTTCCCACATTTGGGTTTTAATTCTTGCATTGTCTATGGAGAAAATGATAGTAAAAATGATATAATTTTGTATGGTATTCACTTTGGTGTAAAAGCTTTTTGAGCAATCAATCCAATGCCACTTTGGTTTAAAAAAAAAAAAAAAAGATCATATCAATGCTATCACCTATTTGGTTACCCAAAAATTTGATTTGGTTATATTTTAATATTTTCCAACCGACATGGCTTGTTAGTAAATGAATTTAGCAATTAGTGCGAAATGACGTTGTCCAGCTATTTGTTTCCCTCAAATTAACAAAGTGAGGCTAAATCCTAAATGTTTCTAACATAATATCTTAATAAAGATATATACAATCAAAGGGAGATACATAATAAATGTGAAATATTTAGAGATATAGATAATTAACAAATATATCATAATTATCTTTAACATAGGAAAATATCCTATCGAAAGTGCTAAATAATTTTAACATTCCCTTCAAAATCAAGATGTATAGAAGTCATACAAGTTTGAACAGTGTCTAGCGAAGAGTAGAAGAAACTGTTGGAGGTGAACTATGGGAAACTAGATCCATCAAATGTCGCGAAAGCGAAAGCCGCTACCACAAGATCAATCTTCAGGGATGGAGCATGAGAGCAAAATCATGAGAAGTTGACGACCTCCGTTGAAGCACATCCGAGCAAAGCAGTGCAAGCAATGCTCAAATCTTTCTCGGGTAAAATCTACAAGATGCAAAAATAGAGAATCCGGCATTATAACAAAATTTCACATTAAAAAGATATATTAAAATCTCTAATTCTGCATATGATTGTTATGTATATTGTCTGTGTATATATCGTTTACAATTTGATCTATAGACTGAATTTTAAATCAATAGAGCAAATTTATGCATTTGAGTTATGAAAGTAAACATTGAATATTCTGGCTCTTTAACTTGAAATTCTTAGATTAAACATTTAAGTTTGAAAACAAGTTATTGTTATGATTATTACATGATTGCGTATATTTTGAAACTAAGGTATAAAGTGTATAATAAGGTGTAACTAATTTTATAACAAGCTATGACTTTCTTGATTGAAAATTTGAATGAATACCCACTACAACAAAATATTTTGTCAAATTACAGAAGTGAATAATTTGTAAGGATGCAGATGCCAAATGATTAGCAAAATGAAAAGGGATTATTTTCATTAAAAGGAATTTGAAATATAGGGGATCAAAGATAATGTTTAAGCAATCACCTCTAAATCTCTTTAGAAAGAGAGGAGCGAATGAAGAAGAGAGATAAAACCGTTTTACTTTCGAGAAAGAATTACACAAAAATAACTCGATCGTCTTTTACATACCAAGTTATTTGGGTGTGTAATGGGTTGCTTGAGGTGCACTGAATGTAATGTGCATTGATGCACTTTGGATTTCCACAAGATCGATTTCCAGTTTTTTTGGTACCGATTTAAGAATAATAAAGTGAAGGAATATGAAAATTAACGTATACTTCAATGCATATATTAATGAAATATACATCAGTTTAGACAACTATTTTAAGATAATATCTCAATTAAAAAATAGACAATCAAAGGAATATACGTGCATTCTTGTGGGATACACATAATCAATATAAATATTATAATTATCTCTAACATAAGAAAATATCCTATCAAAGTCCTAAATAACTCTAAGACCCCCTCAAAATCAAAGGTGCATAGAAGTCAATTAAGTTTGTGTACAAGTCTGAACGGTGTCTAGTGGGAGCAGAAGAAACTACTGGAAGAGAAATATGGGAAATTAGATCCATCAAATGTCACGAAAGTGAAAGCCCTCTACCACAAGTTCAATCTTCAGGGCATCTTCACGGAGTATGAGAGCATAAGTAATGAGAAGCTGACGACCTCCATTGAAGCACATCCAAGCAAAGCAGTGCAAGCAATGCTCAAGTCTTTCTTGGATGAAATCTACAAGAGGCAGAAATAGAGAATCCAACGTTGCAACAAAATCACACTTTAAAATGTTATGTTAAAAGCTCTAATTCTACATCTAATCCTAATGTATATAATGTTTGTGTATATATTGTTTCTATTTTGATCTATAGAATGAAGTTTTAAATCGACAGAACAAATTTCTATGTTGAAGTTATGAAAATAAAATTTAAATACTCTGGCTCTTCAATTTGAAATCTCTAATTCAACATCTAAGTTATAAAAAAAGTATATCATTAGAAGTTTTATTACATGACTGCATATATTTCAAAACTAAGTTATGAAGTGTATAATAAGGTATAACTAATTTTATAATAAGCTATGAGTTTCTTGATTGCAAATTTGTATGAATACACATTGCAACAATATTTTGTCACATTTCACAAGTAAGTGAAAATTTGTATCGAGGCAGATGTCAAATGATTAGCAAAATGAAAAGAAATCATTTTCATTAAAAAAAAAAATTGAAATATGGGGAATCAGAAGATAAACTTACTTCTAAATCTCTTCAAATAGAGAGGAGCGAATGAAGAAGAGACATAAAACCATTTTACTGCCGAGAAATATTTAACAAATAAACTTGCTCGCCTTTCACAAACCAAATTATTTGACTATGCTCAAGGTGCAATCCGATGCACTTAGGGTTTCCACAAGATCTATAAAGCTTTGATACTAATTTAAAAAATATTAAAGTGAAATAAAGGAATATAAAAATTTATGTAACTTTGATGTGTATATTAATGAAGTATACATTAGCTTTTTTATAGGCTTCATTAGATAATTATTCTAAGATAATATCTCAATAAACATATGCACAATAAAAAGAAATATATATGCAATATATGTGCAATGTACGTTCATTCTCATGAGATAGGAATAATCAATAAAAATATCATAATTATCTCTAATATAAGAGATTATCCTATTGAAAGTTCTAAATAACTCTAACGTCCCCTTAAAATCAAAGATGCACATAGAAGTCAACTTGAGTTTATGTACAAGTCTGAACAGTATCTAGCAGGGAGCGGAAGAAACTATTGGAGGAGAACTTTGGGAAACCAGACCCATCAAATGTCGCGAAAGTGAAATCCCTGTACCACGAGATCAATCTTCAGGGCGTCTTCACGGAGCATCAGAGCAAAAGTTATGAGAAGCTAACGACCTCCACTGAAGCACGTCCGAGCAAAGCGTGCAAGTAATGCTCATCTTTCTTGGATAAAACCACAAGAGGCAGAAATAGAGAATCCACCTTGCAACAAAATTTCACATTAACAATTTAAATTAAAAGCTCTAATTCTACATCTAATTCTTTTGTATGTATTGTTTGTGTATATATCGTTTCCACTTTGATCTATGGAGTGAATTTTTAAATCGATAGAGCAAATTTACACATTTAAGTTATGAAAATAAAATTCCAACACTCTGGCTCTTTAACTTGAAATCTCTAATTCAACATTTGAGTCGTGAAACTATATTGTTAGAGGATTTATTATATGACTGCGTATATTTTAAAACTAACCTATAAGTTTATCATAAGGTATAACTAATTTTATAATAAGCTATGACTTTATTGATTGAAAATTTGTACGAACCATCACAACAAAATATTTTGTCACATTTCACAAGTAAGGGCGTGCATGGTTGTGTTTTTTTTTTTTTTGTTTATGAATAAAAATTCTTTTTTTTTCCTGGGGAAAAAAAAAAGAACAGAAAATACATTTGTTTGTATTTTTGTTCAAAATCTGTTTTTTTTTTTTTGCTCCCGAACAAAATTTGAATAGAAATAAGAAACAAAAAAAGTTATTTTTTTTTTTTTTATTCTAGAAACACTTTTGAAGAACAAATTTTCTCTTTCATTTCTTTTCTTCTCTTTTTTTTGTTCTTCTTTTTTTCTTTGGCCGGTCGTCGACCTCGGCCATGGTCGGCGACCGGCCATCGAGGGCCGTGGCGTCATTGAGGGCCGACGACCTCGCCGAAATGTCGCCAGCCCGGGGCGAGGCTTGGCCTCACCCAAATTCGGCGAGGCCGAGCTCGCCCGGCCACCCGCCGAGGCTCGGTGTCGCCGGACCATCGCTAGGTTAGTATCGCCTGGGGTGGCCCAACCAGGCCAAGCCTCGGTGGTTGGGCGAGGCTTCCAGCCCCCATCGGCCGGTCGCCCGGCCTCGGCATAGCTAGCGACCGGCCAAAAGAAGAAAAAAGAAAAAAAGAAAGAGAAAAAGGAAAAATAAAATAAAAATATTAAAAATTTAAAAGAAAAAAAGAATACAAATTTATTAAATATGTTTCTATTCATTTTTTTTATTCCCGAACAAGTTTATCAAACACGTCTTTTTGGTCAAAAATTGTTCCCTAGAATAGAAATAGTTTTTTCTATTTTTGTTCCCCGAAAATTTTTTTGAACATAAACATAAACAAATGAACCGTAAGTGAATAATTTGTAAGAATGTAGATGTCAAATGATTAGCAAAATGAAAAGGGATCATTTTCATTAAAAAAGAATTCAAAATATAGGGAATCGAAGATAATCTTCAAGAAATCGCCTCTAAATCTCTTTATATAGAGAGGAGCAAATGGAGAAGAAAAGTAAAACCATTTTACTTTCAAGATATTTACACAAATAATACGCTCACCTTTTACGCACCAAGTTATTTGGCTATGGGGTGTTCTATGTGCACCCGATGACACATGCATTGATGTAATTAGGGACACTCGGACCCGAGTGTCAAAAGTTGGTGCGTAAAAGAAGATAATCTTCAAGAAATTGTCAAAAGTTGGTACAAAAAGACACTTACGTGGTAAAAGTTATGAAAGTGACACTTAAGTATCAAAATTGGAGCAAAATAGATCACTTAAGTAAAATGCTGACATGCGCAATTTCCGGCGTAAGTGTAAAACGGCGTTGTTTTGCATGCTAATGTGGCTAAATAGTGTCAAAACGATGTCGTTTTGGTTGTGATGTGGTAAATAATTAATATAATAATTAGTTAAGTTAAATTTTATTTAAAACTTTAAAAATAAAAATAAAAATATTTAAAAAATTAAAAAAATTGAAAAAAAAGGGAGGGAGGCGGACGAGGTTTGAGCCATTGCTGCCGCCACCTCGCTATTGTTGCTGGGAAGGGCCAGCAATAGAGAGGGAGGGTTGGCCGGGGTCATCGGGCTTTGGCTAGGGCCCGACGACCTCGCCTCGATCTGGGAGAGGGTTGGGGAGAGGGTTGCGGCCCTTCGCCGGACACCCCGGCTAGGGCTCGGTGGCCCCGATCGACCCTCCCCCACCTTCCGCGACAGCGGGAGGTGATGACGGCGGCGGGGTTGAGCCCTTAGCTGTAGGCTACCTTCCTCCTCCTCCTCCACCGTTTTTACCTTTATAATAATAATAATAATAATAATAATAATAATAATAATAATAATAATAATAATAATAATAATAATAATAATAATAATAATAATAATAATAATAATAATAATAATAATAATAATAATAATAATAATCAGCTTGCCTGCAAGCCAAAATGACGTTGTTTTGGTGTGCTAAGTCAGCTTGCCGGCGAGCCATGTAAGCGTAAAAATTAATAAAAAAAATGCCACGTGGGATTTCTGTGAAGTTCGTCGATGTGGCACTCAAGTGGCTCATTTTTCATGAAAAGTGACATTTAAGTGTGATTTTCATAAGTTTGGCACTTAAGGGTTTCTTTGTGCTAACTTTTGGCACTTGAAGCATTCTTTTGCCGATTTTTTTGTAGCAATTTATCGGGTGATTCACACTATTGTCATTGCTGTCTGTATAAATCTCACAAGTTGATCACTCTTCAAGAGATTCAAGGGACCTCTATCCTCTAGACGTTTCTCATGCATAGGGTATTTAGGTTTCCATGAAGGCAACAATTGTTTAGTGGTTCACTATTGACTCTAATAGTTGGCTGGTTAATATTAAGTAATTTGAAGTAATTTGAGTTGCAGTTATGTTTCATTGATCAATTATTTATTTTGCTACCTTAGTAAGGTCGAAGCTTATGATTTTTTTTTTTTTTAAATTGAGGCTTCCTCAAGAATAAATAATTAAATTTCTTTGTGATTTATGAGAAAAATTAACTATTGACATTTTTGCTCGATTTTTCTTTTACTATATCCCTCACTTTTTTTTTGAGCAAGTACTATATCCCTCACTTTGAAAAATTCAAAATGAAACTTTTCAATATTTAATTAGATTTAAGATTTTTTTTCTTGGTCAATTAAATCTTTCACGTGTAGCTTTTTGATTTTTTATGTTCCATGAGGACCGTCAACACTATGATTGGGGTGAATCGACGATCGATGGTGTCTGTGTTGATGCTAGTGAGAAGGAGGCTTGCTCGATGCACTCGCCTTGGCCCCATTCTTCTTCTCCCAAATGGTGTCAATATGTTCTAATGTCGCCAGCACTTCATCCATCAAGGGTCTCGCTTCAGGATTGTCCTCCTCAGGATATATACAGTTGCCATGATGAACCAATTCTGTCTAGGCTTTACTGCGTATATATCTTCTGATCTTAATTTGACAGAGATGGGTAGGATTATTTAACTTATGCTTCATATTTTTGTGGAACCTTTTTTCTTTTTAATAGGAAAAAAAGCTAATTTGTTTGTTACCTAGGTTTGCCAGATGCAGTTAGAATGGTCAAACGTATCGCCTGCCCTCAAGAGTTATTCTAGAACACTCAAGAAAACCCTAGGACTCAGGGATACTAGTTGATAGTCGCTTGCTCTAAGGATGGGTCACGGCCGTTGTTTAGAACCCTCTTGGGTCGTGCCATGCTTCGGGCCGTGACATTGTGATTAGCAATACATTAATGTTTAGACTTAATTTATGGATTACATAAAGCAAAAAACCAAAAATGCGGTAGAGATGAATCATCTTCCACCATATCCATTTCCTATGATGTTGTTGTTTAATTAACTTAGTTTATTAGCATAAGTGGAGACTGGTAAGTTCTCACCACCTTCTCTGTTTTTGCTTAACTTGAGAACTTGCTAAATCCTCACTTTTGATGGAATTGCTCACTCAAGTTGAAAAGAATTCGTGATTAATCAGTTGAGATGAGAAATTAAGAGTCATCCCTTAACAATCGCTTTTGTTTCAAATTAACGTTTCGTCTTAAACTACATTTTCCACATCAAACAACAGTTTTTGAAACTATTAAAGCTCCGCATAGAAACACTCGACATTAGACACCAATAGACTCTTCCATTGTATTTCACTTGTGAATGAGATAATACAATGAGTGGAAGAGACCCCTATATATACCAATACATGGCGAATCGTATCCGTAAATCCCTCATCGATATGATGTTAGAGATTGTATCTCTCCAACTACCATCTACCTACGTGGTCACAATTTTACCACTTGACAAGAACGATAGATATGGAAAGATTTACAATCGAAGGGGAATTGTGGACATACTTGCTGTAATGTTTGGACGGTTAGCTCCATTTTTTCAACATTAACTCAGTTTGTCTTGTGTTTGTTAAGATGTTTAGTGTCTAGGTTCACTTTATGAATGAGTGGTGGGTTTCTAGTTAAGTAGCCAAGTGAGGCTAGAATTTCGTATGGAATGGTAGTAGTAATTATAGATGGTCATCTAAGATCAAGTTATAACTGCTGGTCAGTTCCTAGGTGTTACCCACATTTTTGTTATAGCCAATACACGGAAAACAAGATTTATCGAGTAGTAACCTCAAATGAGGAATCTGCCAAAATTGGAGTGATGCTGATGTGGAGGCAGGCTTAGCAACTAGAATGTATGCGTTGAGTGATTCATGTTTCCCTAGACAAAAGCGACACGACATATGATGCCTGTAAGAAGTTAACTTTCTTCTTATTGTTGCTTTTCTCTATTATATCTCTTAATGATGGTCTTTTTTTCATTTTTCTCAGTTGAACGGCTTGCAGAAAGAGATAATGAGAAAGCCCTCGCTATCATCTACAAAGGGGGGAGATTTTTTTGCAGCAATTTATCGGGTGATTTACACTATTGTCATTGCTGTCTGTATAACACTTACAAGTTGATCACTTTCCGAGAGATTCAAGAGACCTCTACCCTCTTGATGTTTTTCATGTGTAGGGTATTCAGGTTTCCCATAAAGGCAACAGTTGTTGAGTGGTTCACTGAAGTGTTGACTCCAATAGTCGGCTGGATAGTATTAAGTAATTTGAAATAATTTGAGTTGTAGTTACATTCCATTGATCAATTATTTATTTTGCTACCTCAGTGAGATTGAAGCTTACGATTTTTTTTTTTTAAATTGAGGCTTCCTCGAGAATAAACAACTAAATTTCTTTATGATTTATGAGAAAAATTAACTATTGACATATTCGCTCAATTTTTCTTCCACCATATCCCTCACTTGGAAAAATTCAACATGAAACGTTTCAATATTAATTAGATTTAAGATTTTTTTTCTCAGTCAATTAAATCCTTCACGTGTAGCTTTTTGATTTTTTAGGCCTCCTCGAGAATAAATAACTAAATTTCTTTTTGATTTATGAGAAAAATTAACTATTGACATATTCACTCGATTTTTCTTCCACCATATCCTTCACTTGGAAAAATTCAAAATGAAACTTTTCAATATTTAATTAGATTTAAGGTTTTTTCTCGGTCAATTAAATCTTTCATGTGTAGCTTTTTGATTTTTTTATGTTCCATAGGATCTCAACACTGTGATTGGGGTGAATTGGCGATTGATCGTGGCTGTGGTGATATTGGTGAGAAGGAGGCCCGCTCGATGCTAGATTGAAGATTGCCCTCGTACAAGTATTATGTACAATATAGGAGCATTGCATATTACACGGAAGAAGGCAAGTCCTCTCTTCTCTCCTATACTAGCGCTAGCAGATCCAAGCCCTATTTACAGACACTTCAAGCTCTTAAAGGGTGAGTTTCTAGCTTCCTTTTTCTATTATAATGATGGGTTTCTCAATTCGTTATGGCAGTTATGCACCACATAGAAGTATTGCATATTATAGGGAAGAAGGTAAGTCATCTCTCCTCTCCTATACTAGTGTGCCAATAGATCCCTCATTTCAAAGCCCTATTTACAGACACTTCAAGCTCTTGAAGGGTAAGTTTCTAGCTTCAATTTTTGTTAGACTGATGGTTTCTTGTTGATTAGCCAAGTGATTCTCAATTCGTTATGACAGTCATGCACCACATATAAGTATTGCATATTATGTGTAAGGAAGGGAGTGGCCCTATGCGTCGAAATTTTACCACTAAACGAGACGAGTAGACATGGAAAGATTTTCAATCGAAGGGGAATTGTGGAAATACTTGCTATAATGTTTAGATGGTTAATTCAAATTTTTTTTTTTAATATTCACATTAACTCATTCTGTGTCTTGCGTTTGTTAAGATGTTTAGTGTTTATTGCCACATTTTCTGTCATTATTATAGCCGAGATGCGACAAATAGGATTTATCAAGTAACCTCAAAGGAGCATTGTGCCCAAGCTATACTTGATAGATAAGTCCATATCTATTGGATTTGGCTAGAAGAGAGAGGTCGGAGATTCACTTGATTTTCTTAATCTACCATATTGGTTTCGATTTAGGACAAAGCCACGAAAACATAAAAGAAGCTAAAAATTAAAACCATGCTCCAATGCCATGAAACTGAAATTTCAAATCTTCCATTATTTTATTTAGCCAAATTTTGTCCCAGTCAATTTATGTTTGTTTATTAATTATTTGTTTTTCCTGATTTGTAAATTACGTAATGGCTCTTTTGCATTTTTATTCAACTTGGGAAGTAGTAAAGTCATGAATGATGGATATTTCTGGCTTTTAGCTTAGCATCCTAAATTTTTTTCTCATTTTGTCAATCCAACAGCTCGTAGAAAGAGAAAATGAGAAAGCTCTCGTTATTATCTGCAAAAGGGGAGATCTTTTTTGCGGGGATATATCGGGTGATTCATCCTATTGTAATTGCTGTCTGTATAACACTCCAGAGTTGATCACTCTGCCAGAGATTCGATGGACCACTAGGCTCTGAACGTTTTTAATGCCTAGGTTATATGGCCTTCCCATGAAGGCGAGAGGTGTTGATAGATTCACTAAAGTGTTGACTCCAATAGTCGGCTGGTTAGTATTAAGTAATTTGAAGTAATTTGAGTTGTAGTTACATTCCATTGATCAATTGTTTATTTTGCTACCTCGGTGAGGTCGAAGCTTAAGATTTTTTTTTTTTTTTAAATTGAGGCTTCCTCGAGAATAAATAATTAAATTTCTTTGTGATTTAGGAGAAAAATTAACTGTTGACATCTTCGCTCGATTTTTCTTTCATCATATCCCTCAATTGGAAAAATTCAAAATGAAACTTTTCAATATTTAATTAGATTTAAGGTTTTTTTCTTGGTCAATTAAATCATTCATGTGTAGTTTTGATTATTTAGGCTTCCTCGAGAGTAAATAACTAAATTTCTTTGTGATTTATGAGAAAAATTTACTATTGACATAGTCACTCGATTTTTCTTCCACCATCTCCCTCACTTGAAAAAAATTCAAAATGAAAATTTTCAATATTTAATTAGATTTAAGGTTTTTTTCTCGGTCAATTAAATCATTCACGTGTAGCTTTTTGATTTTTAGGCTTCCTCGAGAATAAATAACTAAATTTCTTTTTGATTTATGAGAAAAATTAACTATTGACATATTCGCTTGATTTTTCTTCCACCATCTCCCTCACCTGAAAAAATTCAAAATGAAAATTTTCAATATTGAATTAGATTTAAGGTTTTTTTCTCGGTCAATTAAATCCTTCACGTGTAGCTTTTTGATTTTTTAGGCTTCCTTGAGAATAAATAACTATTTTTTTGATTTATGAGAAAATTAACTATTGACATATTCGTTCGATTTTTCTTCCACCATATCCCGCACTTGGAAAAATTCAAAATGAAACTTTTCAATATTTAATTAGATTTAAGGTTTTTTTCTCAGTCAATTAAATCCCTCATGTGTAGCTTTTTGATTTTTTATGTTCCACAGACTTCAACACTTGTGATTGGGGGTGAATTGGCGATCGATAGTGGCTGTGGTGATATTGGTGAGAAGGAGGCCAGCTCGATGCTAGAGTGAAGATTGCCCTTATACAAGTACTAACGTGAGTTATGCACCACATAGAAGCATTGCACATTACACGGAAGAAGGCAAGTCCTCTCTTCTCTCCTATACTTGGCACTAGCGAGATCCAAGCCCTATTTACAAGACACTTCAAGCTTTTGATTAGAATGATGGGTTTATAGATTGATTAACTAGTGATTCTCAATTCATTATGGCAGTTATGCACCACATAGAAGTATTGCTTATTACAGGGAAGAAGGCAAGTCCTTCCTCCTCTCCTGTACTAGTGCCAATAGATCCCTTATTTCAAAGCCCTATTTATACACATTTCAAGTTCTTAAAGGGTAAGTTTCTAACTTCATTTTTTGTTAGAATGATGGGTTTCTTGTTGATTAGCCAAGTGATTCTCAATTTGTTATGGCAGTCATGCACCACATAGAAGTATTACATATTACGTGTAAGAAAGGGAGTGACCTATGCAGTCGAAATTTTACTACCGAACGAGACGAGTAGACATGGAAACATTTTCAATCGAAGGGGAATTGTGGAAACACTTGCTATAATGTTTAGATGGTTAGTTCAATTTTTTTCAATATTCACATTAACTCATTCTGTGTTTTGTATTTGTTAAGATGTTTAGTGTTTATTGCCACATTTTCTGTCATTATTATAGTCGAGATGCGACAAATAGGATTTATCAAGTAATAACCTCAAAGGAGAATTGTGCCCGAGTTGAAGTGATGTCGACACATAGGCAAGCTGATTAACTAAGCCGTATGCCTCGAGTGAGATTGGTTATCCTAGACGATCGCTAAGTAGTGAAAGGATTTGCTTGTAAGAAGTTGACTTTCTTTTTATCATTACTTTTGTCTATTATATCTCTTTAAACAAACTAATATGTAGACTTGTGATATAATAAAAATTGGGTACTTGATAGATAAGTCCATATCTATTGGATTTGACTAGAAGAGAGAGGTCGGAGATTCACTTGATTTTCTTGATCTATCATATTAGTTTTGATTTTGGACAAAGCCATGAAAACATAAGAGAAGCTAAAAAATCAAAACCACGCTTCAATGCCATGAAACTGAAATTTTAAATCATCAATTCTTTTATTCAGCCAAATTTTGTCCCAATCGATTTATGTTTGTTTATTAATTATTTGTTTTTCCTAATTTGTAAATTATGTAATGGCTTTTCTGCATTTTTATCTAACTTAGGAAGTAGCAAGGCCATGATGATGGATATTTTTGGCTTTTAGCTTAACATCCTGAATGTCTTTTTTCATTTTGTCAGTCCAACAGCTCGTCGAAAGAGAAAATGAGAAAGCTCTTGCTATTATCTGCAAAAGGGGAGATTTTTTTTTTTTTTTTTTTTTGCGGGGATATATTGGGTGATTCATCCTATTGCAATCGCTGTCTGTATAACACTCTAGAGTTGATCACTCCGCTAGAGATTCGACGGACCACTAGACTCTGGACGTTTTTAATGCTTAGGTTATACGGCCTTCCCATGAAGGCGAGAGGTGTTGATGGGTTCACTAAAGTGTTGATTCCAATAGTCGGTTGGTTAGCATTAAGTAATTTGAAGTAATTTGAGTTGTAGTTACGTTCGATTGATCAATTGTTTATTTTGCTACCTTAGTGAGGTCGAAGCTTACGATTTTTATTTTTATTTTTATTTTTAAATTGAGGCTTCCTCGTGAATAAATAACTAAATTTCTTTGTGATTTAGAGAAAAATTAACTGTTGACATCTTTGCTTGATTTTTCTTCCATCATATCCCTCACTTGGATTAATTCAAAATGAATTTTTCAATATTTAATTAGATTTAAGGTTTTTTTCTTGATCAATTAAATCCTTCACGTGTAACTTTTTGATTATTTAGGCTTCCTCGAGAATAAATAACTAACTTTCTTTTTGATTTATGAGAAAAATGAAGTATTGACATATTCACTCGATTTTTTTCCACCATATCCCTCATTTGGAAAAATTCAAAATGAAAATTTTCAATATTTAATTAGATTTAAAGTTTTTTTCTCGGTCAATTTAATCTTTCATGTCTAGCTTTTTGATTTTTTAGGCTTCCTTGAGAATAAATAACTAAATTTCTTTGTCTTTACCAAAAAAAAAAATTCTTTGTGATTTATGAGAAAAATTAACTATTGACATCTTCACTCGATTTTTCTTCCCCCATATCCCTCACTTGGAAAAATTGAAAATGAAACTTTTCAATATTTAATTAGATTTAAAGTTTTTTTTCGGTCAATTAAATCCTTAACGTGTAGTTTTTTGATTATTTAGGCTCCTCGATGATAAATAACTAAATTTGTTTGTGATTTATGAGAAAAATTAACTATTGATATATTCGCTCAATTTTTCTTCCACCATCTCCATCACTTGGAAAAATTCAAAATGAAAATTTTCAATATTTAATTGGATTTAAGGTTTTTTTCTTGGTCAATTAAATCTTTCATGTGTAGCTTTTTGATTTTTTAGACTTCCTCAAGAATAAATAACTAAATTTCTTTTTGATTTATGAGAAAAATTAACTATTGACATCTTCGAACGATTTTTCTTCCATCATCTCCCTTACTTGGAAAAATTCAAACTGAAACTTTTCAATATTTAATTAGATTTGAGGTTTTTTTTTTCGGTCAATTAAATCTTTCACATCCAATTAAATTTCTTTGTGATTTATAAGAAAAATTAACTATTGACATCTTCGCTCGATTTTTCTTCCACCATATTCCTCACTTGGAAAAATTCAAAACGAAACTTTTCAATATTTAATTAAATTTAAGGTTTTTTTCCGGTCAATTAAATCTTACACATGTAACTTTTTTATTTTTTATGTTCGACAGGACCGTTAGCACCGTGATTGGGGTGAATTGGCGATCAATGATGGTTATGGTGATGCTGGTGAGAAGGAGGCCCGCTCGATGCTAGAGTGAAGACTGCCCTCGTACAAGTACTAACGTGAGTACTTCTTTGCACCACATAGAAGCATTACATATTATAAAGAAGAAGGCAAGTCCTCCCCCTCTCCTATACTGGCTCGTACAAGTACTAACGTGAATACTTCTCTGCACCACATAGAAGCATTGCATATTACAAAGAAGAAGGCAAGTCCTCCCTCTTCTCCTATACTAGCGCCAATAGATCCCTTATTTCAAAGCCCTATTTACATACTTCAAGCTCTTGAAGGGTAAGTTTTTAGCTTCATTTTCTATTAGAATGATGATTGATTAGCTGAGTGATTCTCAATTCGTTATGGCGGTTATGCATCGCATAGAAGCATTGCATATTACATGGAAGAAGACAAGTCTTCCCTCATCTCCTATACTGGCGTTAGCAGATCTAAGCCCTATTTACAGACACTTTAAGCTCTTGAAGGGTGAGTTTCAAACTTCATTTTCTGTTAAAATGATGAGTTTCTAGTTGATTAGCTGAGTGATTCTCAATTCGTTATAGTAGTTATGTACTAGATAAAAGCATTGCATATTATAGGAAAGAAGGCAAGTCATCCATCCTCTCCTATATTGGTGCTAGCATATTCATTATTTCAAAGCCCTATTTACAGAAACTTCAAGCTCTTGAAGGGTGAGTTTCTAATTTCATTTTCTATTAGAATGATGGGTTTCTGGTTGATTAGTTAAAGTGATTATCAATTCGTTATGGCAGTCATGCACCACTTGCATATTATGTGCAAGGAAGGAAGTGGCCCTATGTGGTCGAAATTTTACCATCGGACGAGACGAGTAGACATGGAAATATTTTCAATCGGAGGGTAATTGTGGAAACACTTGCTGTAATGTTTGGACGCTTAGTTCCGATTTTTTTAATATTCACATTAACTCATTCTGTGTCTTGTGTTTGTTAAGATATTTAGTATTTACTGCCATATTTTCCATCACTATTATAGTTGAGACGCGAAAAATATGATTTATCAAGTAATAACCTCAAAGAAGCATTGTGCCCGAGCTGGAGTGATGTTGACACATAGGCAAGCTGATCAATTAAGCCGTATGCCTTGAGTGAGATTGGTTATCTCGACGATTGCTAAGTAGTGAAAGGATTTGCTATAAGAAATTGACTTTCTTCTTATTGTTACTTTTATCTAAACACCACCCTTGGAGTGCCAAAAGTTAGCACAAATTGACACTTAAGTGCCAAAAGTTACAAAAGTGACACTTAAGTGCTAAAAGTCACGAAAGTGATACTTAAGTGTCAAAATTGAGTAAAATGGATCACTTAAGTGCCACCGGCAAGAAAATCCAGCCAAAACGTTGACGTGGCAATTTTCTAGTGAGCTGTGCACAAAACTACATCGTTTTGGTATAATTTGAATTTTAATATAATAATTAATCAAATTAAATTTTAAAAAATTAATTAATTAATTATTTTTTAAAAAAAGGAGGGGAGAAGAAGGAAGAGGGAGGCAACGGCTTAGCTGAGGGCTCAGCCCTTGCCGCGGGGGTGAGGGCATGCAAGCCCTCGCCTAGGGCTCGGCCAGGGCTTCGGATCGACCTCCCCCACCTCAAGAGGTGGCGAGGGCTTCGCCTTTAGCCGCCTCCCCGCCGTCCTCCTCCTCCTACTTCATTTTTTTTTATTAAAATTAAATATAAATATAAATTACTATTTTGTTTTAAATTTAATTTTTATATTATATTAAAATTTAAATTATGCCAAAATGACATCGTTTTGGCTGATTTAAAGGGCTCTATTTTGACTAACTATAGAAATGACGTCGTTTTGGGTGAATTAGAGTTGAATCAGCTCTTCGGCGAGCCACGTAGGTGAGAAATATTAATATTTAATTGTCACATATGATTTCCGGCCGACTTCGCCGGAGGTGGCACTGAAGTGTTCCACTTTTCTTAAATGTGGCATTTAAATGTCATTTTCGTAACTTTTGACATTTAAGTATCCCTTTGTGCCAACTTTTGACACTTGAAGCGATCTTTTGCTTGTAAGTAAGGTTATTACAAGATCCATGGCTCTAATACCAATTTAAAAATAAAGTGAAAAAGAAAAATATGGAAATTCATGTATACTTTGATGTGTATATTAATCAATTATATATATTAGCCTATTTATAGACTTTATTAGACAGCTATTTTAAGATAATATCTCAATTAAGATATAATGGAGATATATGTGCAATATAAATGGATTCTTGTGAGATATGGTTGATCAATAAAAATGTCATAATTATCTCTAATATAAGAGACTATCCCCTTGAAAGTCCTAAATAGCTCGAATGTCCCATCAAACTTAAGATACAAACTCAAGGTACCTTCAAACTCAAGGTACATAGAAGTCAACTTGAGTTTATGTACAAATCTGAACAGTGTCTAGTGGGAGTAGAAGAAATTATTGGAGTAGAACTACGGGTGAGCATGGTTCAAGTTGGGCCGGTCTACCCCCTAATCCTAGGATCAACTTGCACAATGTTGATTCGCAATTTTTGAGACTGAAGACCGATCCTATTAAGTTTGGGGTTGAGGATCGGACCGATCTAGTGGATTCAGTCTGGTTCTAGGGTCAACCCGGACTAACCGATAATTTTATTTTATTTTTTGTATTCTCTGAAAAGGCAACCAAGGTTTGGACCGACCCAATGGGTTTGGTCTAATTCTAGGGTCAACCCGAGCCTAACCGATAAATTTTTGTTTCATTTTTTGTACTCCTTGAAAATGCGAGCGAGGACCAGACCGACCTTATTGGTTCAATGACAAGCGAGGTCAGCTAAGAGAGGCAAGAGACGGGTGTCGAGTGGGGTAAGCATCGAGTGTCAAGTGGGGTAAGCATCGAGTGTTGAGCAATAACCCAGGTGAGCATCGAGCGGCGAGTGGTATGAGTGACCCAAAGCGAGTGAGACAAGTGTCGACTGGCGAGCGGAGAAGTTTATTTCACTTTTGGCAAATTAAAGATTAAAAGGACAAATAAGACAGAAGAGAACGAGTACTAGAGGAGGATGTCGTGAGGAGCTATTTATGTCATTTTGAATGTCGTGAGAGCTCATCATAAAAATATTTTCCTCATTTGTAAATTATGACTATTGATGCTGTAAAACGACATTAAAAAAAATCTAAATTATTAAAAAATAATGTAAAATTACTTGAACTCCTCACTAAGGAGTTCAAGTAAATAATATATTGGATAATAATATATATAGAATTAGGGTTGGTCCGGGTTGGACCGATCCTAAACTCTCTGACTAAGGATCTGACCCGGTCTCTCGGGATCCGGGAACCGGACCAAATTAGGCAAGGTTGGGCCGGTCCATGGTTGGTCTAGGGTTGACCTCTAGATCGATGCTCACCCCTAAAGTAGAATTATTGGAAACCAAATCCATCCAATGTCCCAAAAGTGAAAGCCCTCTACGGCGAGATCAATCTTCAAGTTGTCTTCACGCGGTATGAGAGCAAAAGCTTTGAAAAGCTGACCACCTCCATTGAAGCACATCGGAGCATAACAGTGTAAGTAGAGTCTTTATTGGATAAAATCTACAAGAGGCAGAAAGAGAATCTGACGTTGTAACAAAATAACACATTTAAAAAGTAGTGTCAAAATCTCTAATTAAGCATCTATTTCTTATGCATTTATTGTGCACGTGTATATCGTTTCCACTTTGATCTATAGACTTTTTATATTGATGAAGCAAATTTCTACATTTAAGTTATGAAAACAAAATTTAAATGTTCTGACTTTTTTTATTTAGAAATTTCGTAAGAATATGTTTGTCGAGTAGAACTTTAGTCTTTGTAGTTGGGACTTAACTTCGCAAAATAACTTGATTTTCTCAAGATCATTATCAAGATTGCCTCTGAAGTCATCCCTAATCTTGTTAGTCGAGAGTCTATGCATGATAATGTTGGCCTTTCTTTGCTTGAAGATATAGAAAGATATAGAAAGACCGTTGCACTCTCACTTCGAGTTCAAAGACTTTTGGGAAAAAATTGCTTTGCCGACTGGCTTGCTAATCTTGAAATCGATAAGACCTTGGATATTAGATTTTTTTTATTGCCACCTAGAGAGTTAATTCATGTTTTATTATGTGGTAAAATAGGAAAAGTAAATTGATGACGTTAATTTTCATATTGAGTTTTAACACTTTTCCATACGAAAAGGAAAAAAATTACAATTTGATGTCTTATATTATCCATCAATCTAAATATAAATGATAAGTGCACGAGAAGTGTTAAAACTTATTATAAAAATGCAATTGAGTCTTAAATTTTTTTTTAAAAAAAAAAGAGCAATTGAATTTTAGAATTTGTCATGAAAATACAATCATGTCCTTAAACTTGATACGATAGTGCAATCAAGTTTTAAAATTTTCAAAAAGTGAAATAAATAGTTTGATAAATTTTAGGGGTTGATAACATTTTTTTGAAAATTTTAGAACTCAATTGAACTTTGTGATGAGTTTTCAAATTTAATAATACTTTTTTGAAAGATTTAAGACTCAATTATATTTTCATGACAAGTTTTAGAATTTTCAATGCATTTTTCCTATAAATAAACTTACATGATGAGAATTAGATCACAAAGAGTAATCTCCAACAGTAGATAAAAGATGTGTCCAAGTCGGGAGCCACGGACATTCGCAAAGACCCCTTCCTCTAGCAGAAGGTATTTCATGGGACATGTATTTCGTGTGGCAATGACATGTAGTGTAATTAGCTAATCAAAGTTAAACCCATACACATATTGGCGCCACATAAGATAAGATCCATAACACACGGACAGTGGTAATTAATCGGATACACCACATCATCACTCTCATGTGGTGTATAGGTACATGAATTACTTTCTCCATCCTCTAGATGTAACAAAAGAAAGACACCCGAGGCGTCAATGGAGGTGTGCGACTTTGCCATGACGAGGCAATCGAGGAAACTCACCTCTCCATAGGTAGATTAGATACCATTGTCATTGTCCCCCCGCGCGTTGGCGTTTGCTCATTTACTAGACCGCTCAAACCACTTTCGAGTTAATTCAATTGCTGCACTATGACTCGAATCATATCAAGCGGCAACAGTCGGGACACTTAACGGAGTCGAGATGTGCTTTGCAAACTTAATACAAGTGTGGCCTTTACTTATAATTATGCATCTTTCCAATTATAAGAACAAACACAAGATAAGCTTAAGCTTCATCGATATTTCCTTCTTAATGGAGAGCAAATCTAGAACAGCTGCCATGTGAACGCATTCAAGTAAAGCGCAAACTAAAACCAAGTTTTATTAAGCTCAAATTGATAATTTGACCTTAGATTTCACTATTGTTCCTTTCTATTTAGAGAATTCCCAAATATAAGAAAAGTTAATCATTGCACTCTTTCAATATCATTCCTCGACGAATCTAGTCCATCCTCGTTCCATTTCATTATCCCAAATGTCCTGTTACCTGTCTTACTTGCTCATTCGACATTCTTACAAGAGGGAGATCTTGAACCGAGATGATCCATAACAATCTAAAAAGAGGGTTATGGATCATCCTTGTGACATCCGAGTAAAGATCTGTGAGCAATACACTAATCTCGCATTGGTTCCGCACCAGGTGACAAAGACTGTTGCCATGCAATACCAAACTTACGAAAAAAAAACCCAGAAAAGGAAAAAACTCAAGAGCTTTACTCAATTTGCTTTTCGCTGTCAAAAAACAAAAATCAATTTCAACCGGTTTCACATTTAAGATTTTACCCATGTTTGAGGACTTTCTTTTGGGTAAATTTCGCTGCAGTTTTTCATTAATTTAGACTAAGCAGATCGTTACTTAAGGTGACATAACAGAGAAAAAAATGGTATAATGGAATCAAACTTCATTCGAAATTGATCGGCATCGACTTATAAGCTTACCTTGTGTTCCTTGGGTTAGCTATGTTCTCGCTTGACCAACTGCCAAGTCACTCAGAGGCCAAGTCACTCCACAGGAATGTAAACACATTGCTTCCACTGAATCAAAATCACAGGATATTCATTGTTAAAAGAGAAAGAATACTTGTCATCAAACCTTTTAAATTAACCCCTACACTTGCTCATTTTCCCGTTAATTCTAGAATCGATCCCAGATGGGAAAGTAATAAATTAGTTACTGCTGGTAACCAAATCGGTTAAGCTAGAAACTGAGAGAACGGAAAAGAGGCCTGACCATTTCAAGTTTCTCATGTATGTAAACAAAGTTATCAACTGATGAAAACAAGTGCGCGAAGTGCAAAAGCACAGTAGGTCACGTTTATCAATACCTGAGCAGACAAAATTGCCTGAATTATTGTAAAACCGACATATTATATAGTGAGAACGGCGTGCTATATAAGTATTACATCTCGATAAAGTGCAGCCACATAGTTCTACTTTCCTTCCTATTGATCCATAACTTCTAACGGAAGCAAAGATCATGTAGAGATCAGGAAAGTGTAATACAAAAGTAAAAGGCTCCCATATTCTGCATCTACAACAGAGGTCATGTTTTTGCCTAGATATGTACAGTACCTAACCATACATATTTTCCTATACACAAAAAACCACTAACCTAACATCTCAATTACCACGGACCAGTTTGTGTTCTTCTCAAGCATCGCTTCTTAGCTCCCCGTTGTGTATTCATCATCTCTATGACCTGTTAGAAAGGTAAAGAATCAGCATAAGATAATTGTCCTAATTACACTAAAGAAAATGTCCAGTCAAGAGACTCAAGAGGACTAAGCAGTGACACCCTAATACAACGCATTTACCAGATGATGCTAGTGGTTCAAATTTTTTGCTGAACTTCTAAATGCACGAACAAGAAGAGCTTTTGGCAAGAGAAACATGGAAAGAAGGAATCTGACTATAATACGAGAAGTTGATAGCTTTGTACATTCAAGCTTAGGTTATCTGATACAATTAAATAAAGTCGCATCAGGCTGCTAAATACGATGACTCAATGTCAGCTGAGAAGGCTGAGTAGCATGAAAATAATGAGCCGTGGTTTGAAGATCAAGAAAACTGAATGAATTATGAAGAAGAAAGTGAGAGCTGTAGATATAGATACTGCTCATTTCCTCTCAACTTAATCTTTTCTTCCTCAAAGAAGCTTTTGACAGACATGAGAAACTTTCCTAGCATGCTGGTTATATTGGAACCTTTGACCCAAAAACCTACTTTCTCGGCATGATAATGTCCAATCTTCAGTTTCCATGTTTCCTATACAGTTCCATTTCCCATCTTATATGAAAGCAACTTACATCTTCTTGATGCAATAATATGTCGAAAGGCACATGACTTACCTGGTTTTTCTGTATTTCCATGATCTCTGCCTGCATCAATCAAAGAAAGAGTAGGTCAACTACATCCTATTAGGCTAAGCCCTTACGCAGAGTACACGGTGTCATCCAGACAAAGCAATACCTGCTTTTTTCGTAATTCTTCATTTTCTTCCTTAAGCTTTGCTACCTCGGCTTCCAGTTCCATTGTATAAGCCTGATAATACCATTTCAAAGAATAAGACAGATGAAAGAAAGAACAGTGAATGCATCTCAAGTAAGAAGAAATATTAGTCTGAATAAATTGGCTAATATCAAAGACTCCCCAGGCCCCTTTATTATTACAAGTAAATGCAACATTTGCGAAAGGCCACATTTTTTTTTTTTTGATCCTATTTTTGGTTTCTCTGATATGACTCTAATTCTGCAATTTCTAGTGATGTTCTTTTCATTACTTGTGAGGTCAGATTGTAATTCACATATCACATCTAATGGCCATTTCGGCTAAAGAAAGTAGATCAAGCTCATTTGTCTTTCACCTGCTTGCGAGCACGCGATCTTGCAGCTGACTCTCGGTTCTTTATCATCCTTCTCTGCCTTCTCTCCACAACTTTCTCCACAGCACTGTTGCACTTTCTTCCTCTCACACTGCCATTAAACACATATGGTACGGGTGATACCGAGGAGGTATCCCCGTTACTTCTTCCCATTCCATCGGATGAGCCTGGATTAGCAGGTGATCCAGTTGGCATGCCTGCAGGTCCAGTTCCTAAACCGACCATCCCCATTCCTCCTCCATGCAAAGCGCCTCCCTGAACCAAGTTGTTAGTCATCACTTGATCCGGAATTGCCATCAGTCCGCCCCTAAATCCATGACCGTTGAGCTGAGTATTGTTAGGTGAAGGGATCTGCTGGGAGAATGGCAAAATGGGCTGCTTTGGGAGGATCTGTGGCTGATGCGCCTGTGGCTGTGGTTGTGTTACCTGCTGCTGGTTCGATCTGATTCCATTCGCATTCGCATTCACTGGCATGTTCAGAGGGTGCATGGAATTCAGATTACCGCCCTCCAAGTTCCTCATCCCCATCAAATTCTCAGCTTTTCCCGGCTGCGGGAATCCGAATTCTAATCCAGCATTATTCCCAGCACGTGGCAATTCACCGAACAGTCCTCCACCATTTGGCTTTCCAGAGTATTGGGCGTCTTCTCTAACGACGCCGGCCCTGAACAAAAACTCCTCCAATGTCATTTCGCCCAGAGTTTGCTGCCGCTGTGGCACAACCGGTCCTCCAGTCACAAGGCCACCATCCTTCCCAACTGAATCTTCCTTTGAAATGTTCTTCCAGACCTCGTCAACGGTCTTTTGGCTCAGCGTCCGGGGAAGCGTCAGTGAGCCCTGCCGCTGCAAATGACCACCAGGTACTCCAATTCCGTCCTGTCCCCGCCACCACCAGCGCCACTAGCACATGCCATAGTTTGGTTCTCCTCTGCAGACCAAATGTTCTTTATGAGCTCATCCATGTTCATGGACCCAAAGTCCTTGCCTATAGAGTTCTGGAACTCCTCAAAGGTCAGCGTGTACACCGACGGTTGCCGGGTTAACAGCGTGTTGCCAGGAGGCCTGTTATTCGTCGGCGTCGGATCGGTGCCGAAGTTCTTGAAGTTGATGCTACTCCCCATTCCGTCGAGGAATCCGAATCGAACAGTGCCGACAGGAAACCTGGTCCAAGCCGAGCAATCAGTTGGTCAATGAGAAGCAAAAGAATATAATCTCAACAGCCGAAACCCAGCACACGAGCTCAACAGTGATTCGATTTGCCTGCGACCTTTCTTTCATGGGGTTAATCAAAACAAACAATTCAATAAAGAAACGCGTCTCCTTAGAAAGAGGAAAGAAACTGATCCCCAGCTCAACACCACCTCAAATGACACGAAAAATCAGAGACAAGAGAGCCGTTGCGGATTGATCTGAATTGAGATCGACATTGCGGCCTCCCAAAATCAAGCGTCAGCAGATGACCGGAGGAGTCCGTCACTCCCCAGAAGCTCAAAGCAACCTCAAAAAAAAATCTTACCCGAAAAGGTCGACACAAGGAACTGACGATCGAATTGCAGGATCAAGAAAGGAACCCAACAGTCAAACTCACTCCTTCAGCAGCAAAAAGCGAGAGCACCCAGAAAAAACCAGACGAGAAACGGAGAGAGAGTTTAAGGAAGGGAAGCAAAGATGAAAAAGCCCAGAGAAGCAAGCGAGAGACGGCAATTCAGACAGAGCAGGGAGCTGCCCCTTTTTTACCTTGTCCTCTGCCTGCTCGTTTCTCAACGAATTTTCAAAATAATCGAATGCCCCAAATATAGAAAAAGCAGAAGTCTCTCTCTCTCTCTCTCTCTCTCTGCGCGTGTGTAGTTGCTTCTTCTCCTTGTTTTGGCTCCTTCTTCCTCGCAAGGTAGGGGCGCCGGAGAGACGCCAAGTGTCACACTCCCTCTGTCTCTCTTTCTCTCTCCCTTCTTTCGCTTTCAAGGCATGAAAACGCGAACTTTTTTTACTTAAATTCTTTTTTTTTTGCCTTTTTCTAAAGGTTTTTCGTAAAAAGGTAAATGTATTAAAAAAATAGTTGAGCGGGGTGTCGTGAGAATAATAATCTGTTTTGGATCACAGAAAATTGAATTGCTTGGAGGTTTAATTTTTCAAAAAATTGTGGGTTCTTATAGTCTCATCAATTAACACGTGAGAGACGGCAGTTACAGTTTAGACCAGAATAGTATATGTATTTTTTATATTAATATAAATCGGGCAATTAGTCATTTATAAATTATTTTATAATGCTGAGTGGGCCAGCTGGCCGGGGGCGGCGTGGACCAATGACCGCGAGTTTGGAGGGTCGTGATGTGAGCGGCCGGCCAATGTGCGCGAGCGAAGTGGGAGGATCGCCGCCGCCCACGTTTCCCCCGATGGACGGTCGGATGGGCGCCACATGGTGGGACTTAATGGCGACGGACAGCGACAGGAGCCCCCTCCCTCTAATGAGTGAGTTAAAAGCGAGTATCCCGGTGTACTTCTGTCTTACTTAAATTAATCATTAAACATTAAGGCTGCCAATCACTTTACCAGTATCTTCCAAGAAAAAGAATATTTGGAAAAAAAAAGTATATATTTATAATGATTAATTGAATAGTTGCCCGTGCTATTCTCTTAAAGAACCTAAAATTTTTTCAATAAAATAATTTACCGAATCCGATGCCGTTCAACTGATTCTAGCTCAAAAGAGCAAATCAATGTGATCGTTAAATGTAGGATGTCCAAACCAATGAAAAGAAACGAATCGAGCTGAAATTTTTCTCTCGATAGTGATTGAAATCGATGCTTTAATAAATTTGATAATATTTATTTTGGTTGCCGAAATATTTGAGTAGGTAGATTGAGCTGAATCTTATTAATTATACGACAACACAATCATTATTTTAAAATAAAAGCATGTCGAAAGAGACTATTAAATGGTGCTATCATGCTTTGTTACGAATAAAGTCTCACCTTATCGGTACGTCTTATTAACAAGCTTCCACGAATATGGGACAACTTTTAGAAGTTATTTGAATTAAGTAATGTAACAATTGATAGGGCTATATTCCCAACTAGATTTTCTTGCCATCATTTTTAGCAAGATATTGAACTTACCTTTTTCCTCAATTGGTTTTGGATTGAAAAAAATTAAAATTCTTCGAAACACCCATTAAGAAACTGTGGCATCGTTTAGTAAGGCAGGATGTTTCCATGCATGTAACAATTATATAGAGTCGACATTTTCTGAATTTAGGACATAATTATAAAGGGAAAGAATAGGGCCTACTTATCTCATCGACTCGTACAAAAATTGCAAAAGGACCTTATCTCCACTAGGGCCATGTCCTTCCTATCCGTGAGTAGAAATAATCCATAAAATATGCGTTTAGCCAAAAAGTTATATTCAAAATGGAAATTCTATTCTATTCATTGTGAGGGAAATAATTGAACCGAAAAAGTCATACCATCTGGAATTCCTCTTGGCATACATTACAAGAAACCATATAGATTGCATGATATAAATTTTTACTATTATTTTTTTTTTATGTTCAGGATGCAAACACAAGTTATGCTGTGTGAAAACACATTTATCTCTTATATTATGATATTTTTTTGGTTTAATATATAGCTCTGATTAGCCTATAAGATACATTGGAAGTTGTAAGTATGTCCCTTCATAAAAAAAATGTAAGTACGTTTTTGAGAAATTCAGAATTTTCATTAAGGTTGGCTACAAAATAAAATTTCTGTGGTATTAAACAACCATAAATAAATCAACTTTTATTAATGGAAGAAGACCTAAATCACATTTTCACCTCAGACATTTCAACAAAAAAAGTATCAATAAAATCTATATCCTAGATTACATATTGGACAAAATGGTAAGTTAAAAGATCCATATGGCTCTTCTCAATTTAAATCCTACAATAACACCAATTACACAAGTTCCTTTACTTATTCGTTTCTTTTGCATAATTTAAACCGTTAATTTCCTAAAAAACCCTAATTTTAGGTCCAATCCAATTCCACTATGATTTTTTTTTTTTTTTTGGTCTAAAAGAAATACTCAATTTTCAATCTAGTCTAAAAAATGCTCACCCTTTCAATAATCACCATTAATTTCTTTAAGATTATCAATATTATGAGGCAATTGTCATTCTATCAAAGGTGAGGGTTTTAATGAAGATGCAGGTTTTGATAATGAATCTTTAAATGCCGTTGATGTTATAATTTTTAAGAAACTAGTGGTGATGTTAATTTTTGGATGCATGGCAAATTTAAGATTATAATGAAAGGTTGAGATTTATTTAGATATTTTTTTTGGGGAAAGAACCATGATTAAACCTAAAATTTAGGATTTTTTTTTAAAAAAGAACTAGACCTATTCTACACACGCGATTTCTTTTTTGCTCTTATAAAAAGCAAGGAAAAAAAAAGCATAGGATATTCCAATTAGAAAAAAGCGACTTTAGAACTCTCCGCCATCTTTCGTAGTGTGATGTGATTGGGAACGGCACTAAATCAGGAACTGATGCCTATGATGCATGCGAAATGTGAAATTTATTATTGAAACGACCGAAAACAATGGAATGACGTAAGGATCGCGTAATGTGAACTCGGACAAGTTTTCTCGACAGGAAACCGTGCCTCACCTAACTTCTACCGGTGAAGAGGATAAGGCTTGTCTGAGGCAAAGTCAAAAGCACCAATCTGATCGACCTTTCCCGGAAGGCTTAGCAAAGACCATTTTGTAGTTTTTAACTTTTTCCCCTGCCGCCCTTGGATTCTTGCGAGAGGAGTAAAAGGCGATTGTGCCAGATTTTCCAAAGCCTGCACTGTAACTGGATTGAAACTCATATAAAACGTTTGGTCAATGTGATTTAGCCATTTAACTTTTGGCAAATGGTAAGCAGATCCTTCGGTTAGTGTCGGGTTAGCAAAATTCAAGCGGAAAAACCTACGTGTTGGTACTGTGTGGCAGCATACGGCGCTCTCGTTTTGTTGCCTATTGAAATATGTTGATTTTTAGGGAAATTTTTGTTGACTATTTGCAAAAATAGTCATACCATATTATTGAAGTCAACAGGTTTCGATTGGATCGTGGTTTGGCTAAAAAAAAAAAAAAAAGAAAACAAAATGCTAGGGTTCACCCTTTTCACGTGGAAATGGGAGGTGAGAGGTTTGAATTGCCACATTTTCGAAAATATTGATGTGTGGATGATTTAACTTTAAATGTGAATTTGAACTTCCATATCTAACAAGAAGATAATATAAAAATCTGAGACAAAGTTTGGAATAGAAGTAAAATAGAATGAAAGAAAGAAAAATAAAAAGTTGTATTTTGGCAAATTCGACTTTTACATTAATTATCATGAGAGATCAAAATCCTGTCCATTGAGAGGAAAATTGACACATCTTCATTTTTTCCCCTTTGTACAATTTACCTTCAACAAGATAGGTTGCTTATTTTGACCTTTGCTAAGCCTGTCTAGGTTGCTTATTTTGACCTCTGCTAAGCCTATCCGACTCACCTAGATGATGTTGTAGCCTCTTTATCATTTGCAATCATTTGTGCATTTAAAGGCTGTAACTTGAAACATTAAAAGAAAATCACGATCCTTTTCAAACGTGTTCTACATTTTTTTCCCATCCCTCGCTGGAGGAAACTTCTTCCTACCACATCTTTGATCAGCGAGTTTCAACTTATATCTTAATTCTATGGATTAGAGTATAGATTGAGTTTGAAGAGATGACGAAGTATGAAGGATTTGAAGGCACTTGTGACGGTGTTGCAAAAGTACTTTGAGCAGTACTTTTTTTTTTTTTTTTTTGGTTCGTCCTACTTATTCCTACTTTACACTCACTCTTAGACTTTTGTCCCCGCCTCTTGCGGGCATGGGAGTCGAAACTCACTCCTGAAACTTACGCGTCCCCACCCCATCCCCCTGAGAAGGTGGGGATTTGAACCCCTTTGAGCAGTACTCACTAAGCTTTACATGGCATTGATTTTTTTTTTCAATTAATTTTTTTATTTGATCCTATCCTTTATCTATTTTATAAGCCTATTAAAATGGCACATAAAATCTAGGAAAAATGGTGGAACTGGGTGACTAGCCAAGCAAGTACTTCACTCGATCTTTCTTGTGATTAAGCAGGCAATTGGAATTTTATGAATTGGATGCTTGATAGTCGCATTGCGCCAAAAATTAGCCATTTGCAATGTGTCTAACGACTAGTTTGGCATGGGTTTTAGTATTAGTAAGACCTCTAAGATAATTGGAGGAATTAGAAAATTGTCCAAATAGTCTTAAACCTATTGTATCTTTACTAATTCAATTCTAACGGTTCAATTTTGACAATTGAGTTCATTTGATCAATTTTGGCTAGAAATTGTTAGTATAGACAATGGCTGTCGTGCATGGCATGACCATGCCAACGTTAACAATTTTAAATAATATTTTAATATGTTAATTTTTTATTAATTATTTTTTATATGTTATTTTTATTTTTTTTTTCTCTTTTTTACTTGTGGTCGGTGAGAACATGGGTGAGGCCATCATGACCACCCTGGCCATGAACCTATAGCTCAATTAGCCATGGCAATTGCAAGCTTGAGATTTGGTTAGCTTAGCTCGAACAACCATAGTTGTTGTTAGGAGTAGCCTAACATGTTTGGGAATCAATTTGGAATATCCCGAAGATTGCTCATCAAGATTGCATAATAGGAAGGGGGTCTTATTATGATAGGACACTAATAAGGAAGAAATCTAAATAAGAATTACTCTTATTTAGAAAGAATACCATGATATAATTCTGGTGACTACCTAAATTAGAGGAATTCAATAAATCGGGAAAATTTCTAATTGGGAGATGATCCAATTAGGTAGGATTCCTAATTTGGGTGGAGATCTACCACTATAAATAGAAGGATTGGATGGACACTTAGTGTACAAAAAAAAAAAAAAAACTCCAGAGAGATCACAAGAGTGTTCAACAACGTGAGTAAACACAAGAGTTCTTAAGAGTTTTTGAAAAGAGGATTCATTTTGTGGCAATTGTGAGGATTTAATGTGAGAGAAATACCATTAGAATGTTAATTGTAATCCTTTAATTATAGTGGAGAGTCCTTGGATTAGTGTCCTGTGGCTTTTTCTATATTGGGTTTTACACATAAATCTTTTTTGGTATGTTGTTTTTCTTTTCTGTCATTTGCTATGTTATTTACGTTCTGCATATTACGCAATTCCGACAGTTAGAATTCTACTGTGATTGATTTCGATCCAACTTAATTTACAACAAGTGGTAACAGAGCCAAGTTGTAAAAGATGTCAAAAGACAAGGTCAACATGATATTATGCTCACGGCTACAAATTACGCAATATGGAGGTGTAAGATGGAGGATCATCTTTACATCAAAGACTTGCAAAGGCCAATCAAGACAAAAATGCCCCCAAAGGCCATGGTAAAGACTCCAAGATTAGCTTCTAAATCAGCAAAAGTTGGAGAGGAAGAAGATGACTCCTCAAAAGCCTCGATAATAGCAGTAGAAGAAGAGGAGGATGAGTATGATGAGTGGACTATCCTCAACAAAATATGCATTGAGGAGGATGAGTGGACTATCCTTAACAAAATATGCATTGGCACCATTAGAAGGTGGCTCGATCAAAGTAGCTTTGGAAAGGCCAATCAAGACAAAAATGCCCCCAAAGGGCGTGGTAAAGACTCCGAGATTAGCTTCTAAATCAGCAAAAGTTAGAGAGGAAGAAGATGACTCCTCAAAATCCCCGATAATAGCAATAGAAGAAGAGGAAGATGAGTAGGATGAGTGGACTATCCTCAACAAAATATGTGTTTGCATCATTAGAAGGTGGCTCAATCAAAACAGCTTTCAAAACTTCACTCAAGAAGACAATGCTTATGACTTATAGAGAATTTTGTAGTGGATATATGTGAGGAATGCATCTCAAAACATAGCAAGCCCGATAAAGAAGGTATTGCATATAGAGTGCAAAGATGGAATGAGTATCTCTAAACACATAGGCACTATGGGAGGCATGGTGAATCAAATCAATACAATTGAGAGGATGATCACTCCGAAATTGCATGCACACTTCCTGACAAGTTCTATGCCAAAAAGCTAGGATATTTTAGTTGTGTCTATTCACAATTCCCACCCAATGGAACATTGACCGTAGAGTTAGTGAAGGACATATTGCTAAGTGAAAGAGCAAAGGCGCAAGGATAAGGGTTACTATAACCATGGTGAAAGAACTCTCATTCTCAATGAATAAGAGAAGAAAATAGATTGTGGGAGGAGAAAAAGCGGTGGACCTGAAGGTTGTTCAACCTCATGGCCAAGGGTTGAGAAGAGAGCTTGTTTTTATTATAGAAAAATCGAATATCTCATTATAGATTATTGATTGAAGGCAGCCAAAAAGCAAACTGAAGCATCGGCTGCAAATGTCACCATAATTTATGAAGATAGAATGATTATCCGCACTAATTAAAGCATTTACTTAACATGCTAAGATACCACTTGCTAGTTGACTTTGGAGCCTCCTATCACGTAATGCCCAAGAGAGAATTTTCGTCTTCATATCTAAAGACTTCGGTCTCGTGAAGATGGGTAATGATGGCTTATGGAAGATTGTTGGCATAGGAAACGTTGAGATTGAGACCAACAATGGATGCAAGTTGATCTTAAAAGAGGTAAGGCATGTCCTTGATATTCGCCTTAACCTTATCTCCATAGGAAAGCTAGATGATGACGGTAATGTGAGTCACTTCGGTGAAGCGAAGTGGAAGTTAACCGGGGATGGCTTGGTGATAGTAAGAGGAGTGAAAAATTTATCACTCTATGCTTTACAATTGAAACTATGCGGGGGAGATATTAATGCAGTGAGGGACATATCAACTGAACTTTGGCATTGTAGACTTGGACATATGGGTGAGAATGGAATAAAGGTTCTCACATCAAAGAATTTACTCCCAAAAATAAAAGTTACTTTTATAAACCCTTGTGAAGACTTTATTGTAGGGAAAAAAAATAATAGAGTTGCCTTTAAATCTATTCTACCATTGAAAAAGGCTAATCGACTTGATTTTTTACATACCGATGTTTGTGCTATGACTTCGAGAACTACTGGTGGTGCTTCCTATTATGTTACCTTTATAGATGATTTCTCAAGGAAGGTGTGCGTTACCACATTGGAGATGAAGGATCATGTTCTTGATACCTTCAAAGATTTACATGTGGAACTAGAAAATGAGACTAGTAGAAAATTGAAGTGAGTGAGGACTAGCAATGGCGGGGAACACCAAGGGCCATTTGAGGATTACTGCAGAGTTCATGGCATAAGGCTTGAGAAAATAGTGCCTAAGACACCACAACACAATAATAATATTGGGAGGCTGAATTGAACAATATGTGAGAGGATAAGGTGTATGCTCTTTCATGCGAAGTTACTAAGCCCCTTTTGGAGGGAGGCAATGAGGACAGCAATGGACTTGATAAATCTATCACATTCGATTCCACTTAAGGGCGAGACACCACAAAGTGTTTGGAATGGTAAGAATTCATTTTACAATCACTTGAGAGTGTTTGGTTACAGGGCATTCGCACACATACCAATAGATGAATGAGCAAGCTTGATGGAAAAACCAAGGAGTGCATATTCTTGTGATATGCTCATGATGATTTTGACTATAGATTGTGGGATCCCAAAAGTAAGAAGGTGTCTAGAAGTCGAGATGTGATGTTCCTTGAGGATCAAACTATCAAAGACCTCAAGAAGCATGAAGAACCTCAAAGCGTGGAGGAATAATTAGTAGACTTGGAGCCCTTAGGCTCATTAGAAAATTCTATCGGTGGGGGAGTATAAGAAAATGTTGAGAATGATTCGGATGAGCAAGCACAAACCAAGATTGTAGCTAATGATGAGGCTATTGAAGGAGTTGAGGCGGAAATTGATAATGGAGATGGTGGAGATGCACTTGTTGATGATGAGATTAAGGAGGAAACAATTGATGTTAATGATGTTCCTCAAGAGCAGTCAAGGAGATCAACAGGAGAGAGGCAACCTAACATAAAATACTCTTCAAACGAGTATGTGATTCTCACTGACCGAGGAGAACTCAAGAATTTCCAAGAAACTGAAATTGATACCCACAAGAAAGAATGGATGAAAGCAATGGAAGAACAGATGCAATCCTTGCTTAATAATCACACCTATGATTTGGTGAAGCTGCTAAAGTGTCGAAAAGCATTCAAGAACAAATGGGTATTTAGGTTGAAGATTGAAGAAAACGGCCTCAAACAATGTTACAAAGCAAGATTGGTGGTGAAGGGTTTTGGTTAGCAGAAGGGAGTTGATTATGAGGAGATTTTCTCTCCTGTTTTAAAGAAGTCATCCATTTGAGTAGTTCTTGACTTGGTAGCAACCTTGAACTTGGAAGTTGAGCAACTTGACATTAAAATGACATTCTTACATGGTGATCTTGATGAAGAGATATATATAGAGCAGCTCGATGGTTTTGTGACCAAAGGTAAAGAAAATCTTGTATATAGGTTGAAGAAGAGTCTCTATAGGCTTAAAAAAGCTCCAAGGCAATGGTACAAGAAGTTTGATTCATTCATGGAGATGAATGAAAACAAGAAGATGACAGAAGATAATTGCATGTTCATCAAGAAGTTTAATGACGGTGATTTTTTGATTCTTTTATTATATTGCCGGTGATATGTTAATTGTGAGGCAAGATGTCAAAAAAATCATAAAACTCAAGGAGGAATTGAGCAAAGAATTTGCCATAAAGGACCTTGAAGTGGCCAGGCAAATACTTGGGATGAGGATATCACATGATACAACTTATGGAAAGTTATAGTTATCCCAAGAGAGGTATGTAGATAAAGTTGTGCAAAGATTGAACATGAGCAACGCCTAATCAGTTAGCTCGCCTTTGGTTAGTCATTTTCATTTTAGTACGGGGTAGTGTCCGTCAAGTGAAATGGAGAAAGAAGAGATGCTGAAGATCTCTTATGCCTCTATTGTTAGAAGTCTCATGTATGCAATGGTGTGCACATGACTGGATATTAGGTATGTTGTTGGAATTGTTAGTTGATATATGTCAAATCCCTGGAAACAACATTGTGAAGCTATCAAGTGGATACTCAGGTATCTTAAGGTACATCTAGTTTGTGTTTGTGTTTTGGTGATGAACAACCGATAGTTGAGGGTTTCAATGATGTAGACATGGCGAGAGATGTAGATTCCAAGCAATCTACGCTTGGTTGTTTAATGACTTTTGCAGGTGGAGCTATCTCTTGGCAATCAAGATTGCAAAAGTGCATTGCACTGTCCACAATAGAGGCTGAATACATAGCGGCCACTAAAGCTAGCAATTATTCATCTCAGTAAAAATTCCACATTTCATTTGAGGACGAAGCATATTGATATTAAATGTCATTGGATATGAAAAGTGTTGGAAGAGAAGCAATGGAAGCTAGAGAAGATTCACATTGAAAAAAAAAGGAGTACTGATATGTCGATGAAGTTTTTACTACAGAGAAACTAAAATTTTGTAGGAAGGAGGCTGACTTATCGAAGTGATAAGAGTATTTAAGACCCTCCATGATGGGTTGTGGGAGATTTGTTTGGAGCAGCCCAACATGTCCGGGAGTCAATTTGGAATATTCCAAAGATTGCTCATTAGGATTATATAATAGGAAAGGCGTTTTATTATGGTAGGACACCAAATAGGAAGATATCTAAATTAGAATTAGTCTTATTGGGATAAAATTCTGGTGACTGCCTAAATTAGATGAATTCAATAAATTAGGAAAGTTTCTAATTTGGAGATTATTATCAATTAGGTAGGATTCCTAATTTGGGTGGAGGTCTACCACTATAAATAAAGGATTGGATGGATATTTAAAGTGTATCGGAAAATACTCCAGAGAGATCACAAGATTGTTCAACAACTTGAGTAAAATATGAGAGTTCTTGAGATTTTTTGAGTGAGGATGTGTTTTGTGATAGTTGTGAGGATTTATTATGAGATAAACACCGTTAGAGTGTTAATTGTAATCCTTTGATTATAAAGGAGAGTTTTTGGATTAATGTCTTGTGGTTTTTCCCATCTTGGGTCGTAAAAAATTTCTGGTGTATCATTCTTTTTTCTCCCATCTACTATATTATTTACGTTTCACATATTGCGCAATTCTAATAGTTAGAATTGCATTGCAATCGATTGCGATCCAACTTAATTTACAATAGCCGTGAACCTAGAGCTTGAGATTGCGCGGGCATGGCAATTGCAAACTTGAGCTTTGGGTTTGCTTTGCAGCCATGGCTGCTAGATCTAGAGGAAAAAGAATACAAAAGAGGGACGCCGCTATCATGGTTGCTCGAGCTTGAGCTTTAAGTTTGTGGCCATTGTCATTCGAGTCTGAGTTGGTTGCTAGATCTCGAGCTTATAGTTGCCAGTTTGTGGTCACACCCGCTCGAGGGAGGGAGGGAGGGATAAAAATAATTAAAAATTCAAAAATTATTAAAATATTACTAAGAATTGTCCATATCAGTGTTGACTGAATCACGTAAGATGAATAGCATTCATGTTAATAATTTGTAATCAAAATTGGCTGGACGGATTTAATATAAAAATATCTAGTATTTAATTGGTAAAGTTTATGGTTAAATTGACAAAAATGCAATAGATTTTGAACTTTTTGGACAATTTCTTTTAAAGGAACATATAGAATCTTCTATAGAATATCTGGATGTGGGAAACCTTTTGTACATTTACTTGCATTTGGAGATCGCAAGTGAGGTGAGATAATAGACTTCGAGCGTGAGTGTAAAAGCCTTTTGAGACACGGCGGAGCGTACGTATTTTTAGAGAGTTTGGCTTCGGATCAACGCACCTTTGTAGTGGATTCGACTAGGGGGTTTTGGAGAATCTCTCTAGCAGATTCAGAGAATGGAGTAGGCGGGAGACGAGCCACTTTAAATCACTTGAGCAGGCTTTTCTTTCATCACTCTCTTTTGTATTTGATTCTATATTTCAGTTTGTTTGCTTGATTTAATTTTCCATATTTCTTGGTTGCTTGAATCAGACTCTAGATAGTTGCCACCGAATTCTTGGGCCAACATTATGGGTGTCACCGGCATGAAACTCAGTATAAATTTGGATAATGTTCATGCATGTCATTTATAGATTAGATGATTAAAGCGGAATTTCCAGCAATAAAAAATGCAAGAAAATCCAACCCCCCAAATATTCCTCTTTGGCACAGTTGTAAGACAAGGTTATAATTTCTCATTCTTGCCAATGAACGAAATCTGAAGATATTAAAACTTATTGTCATAGAAGATGACTAATTAGAAATGCAATGTAGTTTAGCGTTCTAGTAAACTTTCTTTCTTTACAGGATCGTTATGATTTCCTTCCCGTGAAGGGTACAACGAAATTACCGACTACAACGAAACGCTATATAAATAAACCGGTTAAATTCAAGCATTTGCTTACTTTTCGCTCTCTTCCATCATTAAAGCCAAAAAAACCGAGGGAAGCACACAGGTGATTTCATCAGCAGTAAATTGCCCTACCTATCTTTTCAATGGGGCAACTCCGTGTAATCATACTTAGAAAAATCAACCCCCGGGTAAATTATTAATGCTCGCTAAGCATGTGTGGAAGGGTCTCTTTGCGTTCGATAATCATTATTTTTTGGCATTTCAGTCAAGTGCGGTTCCATTAATAAGCCCACTTACTCATTTTATCATCTTTCCTCTTCTTTTCAAAAGAGGCTTTTGCACATCAAATTAAGTTCACCTTTTAATCAACCCCAAAAGTCAAATTCGAGACTCCATGCCTTCCAAATCATATCGTTCCAAACGTTTTACCAGCTCAAGCACATGTCCCTTGGAGCATGTGCCGCGGTCGCCGCCCTCAATGATGTCGATCAGGCGAACGCAAAGGGAAGAGTTAGTTGCTCCAGTGCCGCTTTGCCATGATGACCGTCCAAATGCAATGGAGGGTCAACCGAACTAGAATAAAAGTAAAAGCCTTCGTTGGCCCAATTTCTCGTGGACAGATGGCGCGGTGTGGCTCGATCTTTAAATGGGACGGCGCCGTGTGGGGCAGGCCAAAGAAGCAAAGATAGAAGTCTTCCATCTTCCAAGGCCGACCAATTAAGTCAAGGCCTCTCTTATCCGAGAGTACTATGCCAAAATCAAAATCGAAATCGAAATGGACAATCGAAAGCAACCCTTTTATCTCTAAAAAAGAATCCACAAGGGGACGAAACACGCTTTCCTAGGGGTCTAATTTTGCGACCAAGTCAATGAATCTCACCACCTTTAGTCACCCTTAAGACAAATATTGACCAACGCGCAAGGGGATCGCACAAATTGTTTGAAGATTTTTTTAAATAAAAATCAAGGAGTTGGGATATTTACGGGTCTCTTCACGACAAGCGTGAGGAGCTCGGTTTATGCCATTCCACCTACAAATTCTTTCTGGCCATGTCATTAAAAAAAAAAAAAAAATACTCATCAGCTTAAATATTTAGGTGAAGTAAATTGAGAACGGGCTTATAATGAAACACTCCAAAACATATTGAATATTCATTGTAAACGGAGAATCAAGTAAGAATATTATATAGGAAAAGTATCAGAAATATATCTTATCTTTCACCTAATAACCATTTACATATATCTATTTTTGAAAATATCAAATGCATATTTGAGTTTTACCATTGGAGATCATTTTGCACCTTTACCTCAATTATTCTTGTGACCTTTTTATGAAAATAACGTTTTTCTTTCTAAAAATGTCTCCTAAATTCCAACATTCACCCTAAATACTCAAAACTGATTAAACACCAAACCTTCAAACATTAAGCAATTGAGATGCTAAAATGAATTTGTAAGGGGGACAAATTTGGTATTTTCCGAAGTGAGGTTTTGCTTAGAGGTATGTGAACGATATTTACAAAAAGAGAAGTATGTGAGTGGTCACTAAATAAAAAATAAAACAAGTGTTATATGTTCCTGATCATATAGGACATTTATGTGATGATATAAATTTTTTTGTCAACAAATTCACATGTAAAGCCATAAGAATTAAGATGGTTGATTTAGGTATATGGGTTAATACAATGAAAATCCTCAAATTGGTACACCTATAATAAATTTACCTAAAACTAATTTTTTGATTACTAAAAATCCCAAATGGATATACCCGTGACAAATTCACCTTTTGTCACTTTTGCTAAATTTTATCATCAAATTGCTGAATTAGCTGACATGTGACAACTAATAAGTGTATTATTTTGGGGTTTTACCATTCACTTTTGTCATAGATCTATTAGGTTGTTATTTTTCATCATATTAATCCAATTTAATGAAAATTAGCAAAAAGTAAATTTGTTATAAATGTATCAAATTTGAGATTATTGGTGGTCAAAAATTAGTTTAGAATAAATTTATTATAGGTATATCAGCTTGGGATTTTTATATAATTAATTTGAGTTATTATGGCTAAGAATATATGACCATTATCAATTATCTTTAATACATTTTTTCAATATAAGATAGTGGCCAATATTTGTTGTCATAAGTGGTGATATGACCATTATCAATTATCTTTAATACATTTTTTCAATATAAGATAGTGGCCATTTTGAAAATATAGTATCTAAATTTTACACTTTTTTTTTTTTTAATAATCCAAGGGCGTGAACACACTATTTGAAAATCCATGGAATATCCTACAAGCCCTTTGGCGGTTAAGTTCAATGGTCTTAATATTGAAAATCCCTTGATACTCGTTTCGACCTTGGAAATTCTAAGCTTTATGTGAGTTGTATCGATACTATACTTTCATTTGTCTTTTAAATACGAAAGCTATACACAATAGAGAAAATTTTCAATGGCCTTGAATTGGTTGCCTGGCCAGGTGGCCTTATCAACACGTGAAGATCGTGCTAATGTTCATGTATCCTTGGTGAGGGGCTGATCTCACCAACCGGCTACTGATTAGAGGAAGGAGAAAGGGGAAAAAAAGGAAGAGAAAGAAAAGTAAAAAAAAAAGAAAGGAAAATGATAGAGAAAATAAATAATTGTAGAAATATTAAAGCAATATTAAAAGTTATTTACATTATCAAAGGTCATGTCACATCAAGTTAGTGGCTAATCAAAATTGATCCATATGAATTGAATTGACACTTAAGGAATCAATTGGTAAAATAAAAAAAAGATTTAGAATTAAATTAGCATAGTTATAAAAAATTTAGGATTTTTTTTTGGGTAATTTTTCTCTAAAACTATGGACTGTCTGTTTTCTAATTGTTCTCCTTTGGTCCAATCCCATCTACAAGGAAAGGGACTGTGAGTCGTGGATGGCAATTCCAATTCGGCCCCATTCCTTCTTTATCGTCTAATCACTCTATTATGTCGTATTCACTGGATTTTCTTTCTTCCTCGTCAACGAAGCTCGGTGGCTCTCACGTGCGGGTCAAAAAGGGGCCTTATCTTCTCTCCTCTCCTCTCCGTTGGTGTAATGTTCAAGCGAGCAAGGAAAAGAAAACGTGGCGTCTGCTTGAAGATTAAGGTCTGTGTCACACGTTGCGACAAGACAGAGAGCCGTTCGCAATCCGCGCATGAATTGGATAATGGGAAAGAGAAGAAGGTACTACCCATTCTCGAAGACAGTGGCATGATTATTGGTGATTCTGAGGGTTTTCCACAGGACCGGGGGCGTGCTTTGCTTGCCGAACTCCCTCCACTTGGGAGGGTACGAAGGGCGCACTTAGGAGAGCATTTGGGGAAAAAGAAAAAGAGCATTTTACATGAGTAGATCAGAAGGTTTTCGCGAGGTATAAATATTGTTCGGCGAACATTTTTCTACAGATTTCATAACTAATTTGAAAAGCGATTTCACAATAAAAGAATTTAGAGAAGAAAGAGATATTAAATGATTTTTTTTTTTCTTTTTAAAGAGAGATTAAGTAACTTGCTGAGGGTCTTGGATCAAGCCACCCATCTTGAGTGCTAGGCCATTAGGACCCAAAACAAGGGTTGGTAGAGGTTGCGTGATGTCGACTTCGAGGCCATGCTACCTTAGGTGGCCCTCATGCTTGGGATATGCGACCCCTGGCGAGTCAGCCTTAGGTCACAGCACCTTGAGCCTTACCTAAGGATGCGTGACCCAACGCTAAGTAATGCCAAGGTCGCGAGACCATAGGCAAAGGCTTATGGTGTCAAATCTAACTCGCTGGCATTAGATCTGGTTTGTCAGAGTTAGATCTGGCTTGTTGGTGGTCAAATCCAAGCTCATCGGCGATGTTGTGTGATACCGATCATATATGCACAACAAAGCCGTTGAGGGAAAAATTGGACTTTAGATAGTTTAGTGAGGACAAAGCTGGAGGAAGAAATTTCATGATCCCCTGAAGTAGCATGGCAAAAAATGCTCAAAGCCAATGCTTGTGTGGGACCTGCTAGTTTTGGCTCAGAGACTTTTATCATTGTCTTGCCAAACACCTTATTTGTGGTGCCCGAGACCTTTAGAGGCCTAAAGTCTCTTTCAAAGCCGTGCCAGATACATTCGAAGTTGTGTTTGATTCTGTCCCTGCTAGTTAATTTCACATGTTCAGATCCAATCATCACATACTTGTTGCAATTAATGAAAGCATGAATAGAAAGAGCTAGCACCCAAACGTTCATCATGTAGTTCGATCTACGAATGGTTTACTAGTGAATGTGCAATGCAATTGACGACTACAAAGTTATACAAGTGGACTAAGGCGGCTTGTGGTTGTCCTAATTACATAGTTTAGCCATGATTCTTTGCATCGCCATCCTAACTTAAATATTCTGGATCTGCCATTGTATAAAGTGACCGAGGTAGTAAAATTGGGGAGACAAAGGGGCGAACCCATAAGAGTTGAGCAATCTTGTTTAAACGGTTCATGAAAGCAATGTACGTGATTGACCTCAACTTTCAATCTGTTAATCACTATCGCTTGCGAATGCGATGAAATAGCATTTTTGAGCATGAAGGGTTAGATTAATTTGATATATGCAGCTATTTCTAAATCCCGAATAGTTTTGCGTTTGGTTAGCTGGTTTGAAGGCCATCTCGAAGTCCATACGATTGCGAAGCCGATATCGGGCTAGTGGCTATCCATGCCATTACGTTTCCTCAAGAAAACCTTCGGTCCCGTTAGACCTGGATTATGTGCCATCGGCGCTAAAACATTTGACAACAATTTCTCACTTTAACGAAGAAGGAATTAAATTGATCTCGAACGATGATCGAACGCCGAACCCATTCTGGATTCGGGCTTAGTGCTGAACTTCAAGAGGGAGTTGCTTCGGCGGGTTTTTTAAAGCCCCAGCAAACCAATGAAGACACGATTACGAAGCCTACGAGGCGTTTAAGATTCTCCTAGTGCAAGTTTGCAGCCAAAGAATTAGAAGAAGCGTTTACTCTGCTTCAACATTTTAGTCGCCCGATCCAGTCCCAATTGGCAGAAGGGCGAAGGTTAAAAACTGCGTCCTTGTTACCTTCCTCATAAGCTGCCGCTGGGTTACAAAAGTTTGCTATCATACCTCAGCGAGAAAACTCTTAAAAGGACTTGAAGTACGTTTATGTGGACCAGATGGTTCCTGTGTTTGTGTATTGGAGTTATTCTTTGAGTTCGGCTTGACCCTAAATTTTGTCATTTGGGCAATTTAGTTCTGTTAGCCTTGCCATCAATAAGAGGGGGAGGGGTCTGAATTGGTTCTTCTGAAAAATAAACTGATTATTATAGATTCGATCCTGAATAAAATTTTTGCTTTTTCCTGTTATGTAGACCTAGCAATGCAAAGTATGAAATAAAGAGTTGGGCGAGAGAAATGGAATCTCGACATTTTATATGGGTTCGACTTAATGTGTCTACATGCTATCTTTTTGCTCTAACGGGCCATAGAGTTTGAAACTAATTAGCTTAAATTGGAGTACCTACAGCGTCTTGCTGCAAGTGCAAAGTTTGCCAAGCAGAACCAAAACTCCTACAGCAATCCCGCCGTACAAACTTATCACTATTGAGGTCTTTCAAAATATTTCTCACATCTTACATGCACAGCATTGTGGCCACACTCAAAAGATATAAACCACACCTTCAAGTTCTTACAAATTAAGGGTCAGTCAAACACTTTGTCTTATTTCCCAGTACAACTAATTTTTCTTCAAGCACAGCCACTTCTGGCACGATGACAAATGGGTTTGCCACTCTCACTGATACTCAGGAAAAGCATTCAAAGACTATTACCTATCATAGAAAGGAGATAGACTCGAAAACCTCTAAATACAATTTTTTTTTTTTTTTTTCTTTTTTTCTCACATGGGTCAGCATGCCGTCCTCTGTCCCATTTTTCTCCTATTATATGCCTCCCATGTGAATGGTGCAGTTGAATACCTTAGAAATATATATCCATCCGTACATATGAAAACCTCGGCGAAGTTCCTTTTAAAACATGCGTAAAAACTTTCCTCAATCTAGGCTGTTGACTAGACCTTCTATTACTCAAGATGACTTCAAGGAAGCATAAAATTACTTAAATATCTTCTATTGCTCGAGATGACTTTAACGAAGCATAAAATTACTTAAATGTGTACGTTTCATCAATTAAAATGAAAAAAAAAAAGAAAGAAAAAAAAGAAATTTTCACGTTTCTACTTTTATGGAGTACAACTTTTGATTAAGGTAAAGCTACTGGCCTCATGAATATAATTTGAAAAGTTAGTCCAAAGCTTGAGGCCATTTTCGACTCAAATCCACTTCTTTCTTTTACTGTTTTGAGCTATATCTTCAAATTCTCACTGTATCTTTTGTATTATTTCAATCGTTTAGTTGACTAGCAAGTCCAATTGAGAAACCAGTTTTTTTTTTTTTTTTTATACCTTGAAATGGAATTATATGTGAGATGTGAACATTTTGGACCGGGCTCGAAATGGATATATAGAAACCCACCCGAAATGGGACCCAACAATTTGGGACCAAGTTCTCGAGCTTTCGAGTTTTTTTATCTGCACCCGTAATTGGCCCAATTCAATCCAGGAATTGTTGCTTCGGTTGGCCGTGTTTGACTTTTCCTGCGTCAACGATCTCGTTTTTATCTTTCTTTCTTTTCTCGTACAATGACAACTCCCGACCCATCTCCTCAATTTGTCTCTTCCCGCGTTGTGTTCAATTGGCCACTCCATTTCCCGCCCCCCAATTTCCGGAATTCGCGCGACGGAGGTCTCCAATCCAACCTGACGCCACCGCCCACATCGCGTTTCTTGCAAATTTTCGAGCTTCCGGATTCTCTGAGGACCGGTTATGCCTCCATTCTTGTCGACCTGTAAGTCGGTGGGATCGATCGTGGTGCGCAAAAATTGGAAGCGGCCTGTGATTAAGCCTGCTTCAAGCTATCGGCAGCTTCAGAAAGCGCGACGTTTGGGATGCATTGCTGGTGTGGATGCCCCTTCTGTTCACAGACCGTCCGATGCAAACGAGGACCTCCGGATTCTACGGGGGAGCTTGCATAGCGGTGATGCTGTGCGGACGAGGTGGTTTCTGGGTTGTGGAGATGGCGAAGAAGGAGGCGCTTTGTCTAAAGTCTATGAAGAGAGGCGTGCTCTGGGGTATTACTGATTGTACGTTTGAGTTTGTCTTTTATGTTTGATTTCTGTGCTTAAAGTGTTACATTTCGATCAGCGGGACTTTGGTCTGGGTGGGAATATTAGTTGGTTGGTTGTTCTGACGCATGAACTTGTTTGTGCCTGAAAACATGCTTTCACTGCTCTGTCTCTATCTCGGTGAAGGATTGTTACTTCCAATGGTTTGTTTGGAGAATGCAGCGATATAGGATGACGTTAAGCCAAACCTCATATTTATTTGTCTATGACCGAAATCTGTGGTATTGAATTTATCTCTTTCTTTCAGTGTTGTTTGCATGCTTTACTATTTGATATTTCATTAGTTTTATCTCTGATATCGTGAATGGTGAATGTATGAATCTGTGGGTGTTAATTCATTTTTGCACTCATAAGTTCGCTCTTCTTGTTGTCATTGTTATAATGCGATACGTTTGATGTTAACAAAAAGAACAAATTTTGGTGTTTCCTGTGCTTAACAGATACTCTCCAGTGCAGTTATTTGACGTTGTTGTGGCTGTTGATCTGTATCAAGATTTTGTCCCCTGGTGTCAGCGTGGGGAAATTCTAAAGAATTATCCTGATGGATCATTTGATGCCGAGCTTGAGATTGGTTTCAAATTTCCAGTAGAAAGTTATGTTTCTCATGTAGAGTTGAGAAGACCTCAGTACATAAAGGTAAGCTGACTCCCAGACTACTTCTTTGCACAGAATCATGTTTCGTTGCATCACTGCTTGAATGAATATACTTGGTCAACCTACTTCTCACTTCTTTTTGTGTCTCATTTGATCATCCCTCTGGCCCATCACTACAATAAAATTTGGTGGAATCTGCTTTTCTTGTATACTGAGTCTATTGTCTAATCAAACTATAGTTCATCGTCAGTATCAAGTAGGTGTTGAAAGAATTGTGCGTTGGTACAATTACATGAATTTGGACATTTAATATATTGTCCAACTTCCATTAGATTGTATCTCTTCACATGTAATCGTTTATATTATGTTCATTTTGACAAAGATCATGACTTTGTAATGTCTAAAGAGCCATTTTAATTTGAAGTAATTTGATATCTTCTGATTATTGAGCAGTGTTAGGCAGTTTCTATGTATCGACCACCGGTGTAGGCGATCATGCATTAGATTTCCCTCTCTCTCTCTCTCTCTCTCTCTCTCTCTTTCTCAACTTCAATCCCTCCTCTGATGTTATATTTCTGCCACTTCCAGACTACAGTGTCGCAAAGCACCCTCTTCAACCATATGATAAATATTTGGCAATTCAATTCAGGACTGTTTACAGGATCCCGCAACATTTACTTTTTGGTGGATTTCAAGTTTCAGTCACCTCTCTACCGACAAGTATGGTGCTCTCCTCTGTTAGAGTTGATGATCGATTTACTTGTTTCTGTCCATGTGAACTTTGATACTTTGAAATATCACACCCCCCCCCCCCCACAATTTTTCTTCTCCGCTAGACCTTCTGTTCTGTTTCTTTTGCTTATGTGATTTGCAAACTGAAACCTAGGGAATAGCATGAGAGAAAATATATTGAGTTTATAGAAAATATATTTATTTTGTCAAAGAGATAGTAAATGTTTTCAACCCGATTAGGGAATTGTACATATTGTGCAACTCCTTTCTTTTGGATGAGGCTTTTTAGTATCATGAATCATACTTTTGTTTTTTTACTTAGAATTTTCATTTCTTTCTCTTGGTTGGTTAGGGGGATTGATTCCACCTGGATTGTTAATATTTGTGATTAAATGGAAGGCTACGTATTAGATAGCATTCTATTCACGTTCATTTTGTTTCTGGGGAACTTCTGTCCCCGTGGGGGGGCCTCTCAAGTCTTTCACCGTTAGGGTGTTGTAGTATGATCTCTTGAGCTTGTACTGGCGACAACGTTGCCACTGATTTGTTTTGTCCATTATTTAATATGGTCATTGGATCCATTTGCTCTATGTGTCTTCTTATTCTGCATTTACAGAACTTAACTGGAGTTTTCTTTTATTGTTGTTAAGTTCTAGCATGTCTGAAACTGCATCTCTGCATGTAAAGTGGTTCTGGATATAGGTGTTAAATCTATTCTGGGCCCTGTATTTACTCTGATGTTGTCCTCATGACTGAAGAATGCATCTATAAATGATGGGGCAATAGACTGTTAATGGAACCTTAATTTGGCTGGTTGCTAAAATTCTCCGTTGAACTGAAAATCATCTGCCAACATTTGGATTGACAATGGCTTCCCTTTTGGCAGGTTGCCTCCATGTTTTTCAGGGAAGTAGTCTCTAGACTGGTTGGTTCATTCAGTGAACGCTGCCATTTGATATATGGACCGGTGGTCCCCATTCAGGAAGATGCTTATGGGCAGAGGGCTTAAAAGCATGGTTCCTGGTCTCGGCACATACCGTGTAGGAGGGACTTCGTTGCGTTATGAATCTGGTCAAATTAATAAACTGACCTTCATAGAGTTGTTTGCTTTGCTGGTCTCTTGTGATCCCTTCTCTTTAGATTCTTTTGGATGGTAATTAAGGAGCTTTTAGCTGGTCAATGTAGGCCTCACTCTTGCAACGTTCCTAGCAAAACATCCTCGTACCATTTTTGCCATTGCTCTTCATTGATTGTTGTTGGGACTCCTACATGCTCAAGAAATGAGTATGACTTGCTCCCTACTCTACTATGTGCTTTTCCTGGGTAGAAAAGGTGCAACCAACTTATAGTCTTCCTGCATCAGATGATATTTCCAACACAAGATTAGTTCCCATATGGTGGTAATGTCTGGAGAGCTGATATAGGACTGTACTTCTTTCCATGGAAAATCCTTCATATGCGTGAAACATTAATGGATTTCACGCTTCAAATCCTTCTTAATAGACACAAGTAACTACAAGTGAACCATCTGCAGACGTGCAAAGTCGTTCCTTTTCCTTCCTCTGGGGGGTTGGGAATGCACCGTATCCCCCAGTCAATGCAACTGGCGAATGCACTCGCTATAGTGGGGGACTATATTGTAAATCTGATCGAATCACGATGCATTTATCATCAAATATATGGAGGAACAAACCTTGTACATGACCAGTAAAAGTTTGTAAAATTTTTTGTCTTGTGATTGTGCCGTTTCAAGTTTAGGTCTTATTATCAAGTGGGTTATATAGATATAAAAAATTACCATATTCAAATTAGAAATCTTTTAGAAGAATGAATTCTAATGTGTCAATACGTATATTAACGTTTTAAGTACCCATGCTTGTGCCAATCGTGACAAAGGGTTACACTACATTATTTTTTCAAATTTACCAAGAAAAAGTTTTTGTTTATCGCATAACGTCTATTGGCACTTGATTTCATTGCATTTCATTAAATTTAGGGATTGGATTCAATGATTTTGACAAACTTCTACCGTTATCAAAAGTATTATTGCTTCATATTTCTGCATTCGCAAGTCTCTCTACGCTATCCCGTCGTTAGAAGCCAGTGCCATCATGATTTTAGGACTATCAACACCCTTGCATCGAAAAAAAAAAAAAAGTGAGCTTTCACAAGGTCGTTGACATTCACTAATTTCTGGATTAACAGCTTAGCTTAATCTCTCCCTCCCCAAATCGGGGTGAAACAAAACGAGGCCCACCAGAGCCTACCAAGGTCGGGCCCATGATAAGGGATCGGCCCATTGACGGAAGGAGGCTGACTCGTTTCTCTGGGCCAAGATTCTTGACATGAATCCCTTGCCATTCTTGATCCAATCGCCACAATGATCTTATGCATCCTGTTTTGGAAGGGATCCTTCGCTTGCCTCCTGCCATGTTTACTCGATTCCAGCTAAGGCTAAAATTCAAGACCAATAAGGATGTTGATCAGGCTGCTTAACTGGAAGGAAATCCAAAAGCGCAGTCGCTTGAAAACGACTACTACGCGATCGTTCTTGGTTGGAACGTGCTGGAATTTTGAAGATATCTCTGCCGTGGCAATACCAAGTTCCTCAATCGGTAGCAAAGCATTCAGGCGCAGGCGGCTCATAACTTCACCTTTCTTGCCTGTTGCGCGACAGGTTTAATAACTCCGAAAGTCAGGTATACATAATTTGCTGTGCTCCCAAATTTAGTAATGCTTTTTTTATAATTTTTCCAGGTCAATAGTGCCTCGGGAGACTCATGAAATCCGTAGCAATCAATTGCGATTAGTATGTAATCTACCCTTGGGTTAGTGCTAGAGAAGACCGGGGGTACAAAGCTAGCTTGTGGTTGGAATAGTGCCGTAAAGCTTACTAGTTTTGTAGTGGGCATTTTACCCACCCTCACTCACTCCATGTGTGGGTGGCTATTATACCAGCCTACCCAGCCGTAGCCAGAGTATGCAAGCTTACTGTGACGCGGCGGAGTCTACCTTCTCCATTGTGAGATCCCCAAATTCTCTGTTTATCTCTATCTACCCGATAGAGAAGGAATACGGAAGATAGCGCGGGGTCTTCCATTCCCGGCGATTTCCCGCCTATTTCCTCCTTGAGCCTTTTAAGGACCGCGCTTAGGTCTAATCTACCCTTGAGTTAGTGCTAGAGAAGAAGTAATCGCTTCAACATATATTATATATTTTGCCATACTTATTTTTGAAATATATGTAATCGTGTAAAAAAATAGACTTTTTGTCCTTCTATGATGGTATTCAAATATCCATATTCATAAAGCTTGTTGTATAATTCTTTCTGGTGATGGATTTTTGTTATTAATCTTTCAATATTAGGGATAAGTGTATCGAAAATCATAAAACTTGTTACGAAGTACCATTGAATTTTAAAATTTTCAAAAATTGTAATCGAATTATAACTTTTTTTCATGAAAGTACAATTGATTCCTAAAACTTAAAAAAGTGCAATTAAGTCATACAACCTATTGAGTTAGAGCAATCAAGTCTTTTCATTAACTCCATCCAACTTTTTTTTTAGAACTCTGTTCAACTTGACAAACGGAAAACACTTACAAATTTTAGGACTTGATTTTATGAAGTTAATAAGTTTTAGAATTTAATTGTACTTTTTGAAAGTTTTAAGACTTCAAAGGCAATTATCACTTAATATTATTCAGTTGAAATTGTGAGATGCGCACTTTCAAAATGTCATCTTAAACTTTTAAACATATAATTTGTCACGCTCCGATCCTCGAGCAAGCGTCCATCCTTCACTAGTCGATAAATATTAATGACTTCCCGGATAAATCGCCGACCCATTCATTTTAAAGCACATGCGGAATGATAATTCCTAGACAATAACACAATGGGATAGGAAAGTAGGGCCATATCTTTCTAACCAAAACAAGCCTTTTTATAAATAAACATGTTTATATACAATGCTAGGTTGTTTACAAAAATATCGGCTTAACAAAAAGGGAACTACCCTATGACCCTCTAGTTAGACATGTTTGCCGATTCTTTGGTCTCCACCTCTCCAAACTCCGGGGCTTCTGGTCCTTCACCAACTTCATCTAAAGACCTGAAAATTGTTATACAATAACCAGTAAGGTAATGTCTCGGTAAGTTCAACCCTCTAAGACTCGATTAGGAAGAAAATATGTCATAAAGGGCTGCCTAGGCACAATCACGAGTCATAGGTCTTACCTTTGCCTCTGTTCCTTCCTACAAGTCAGCAATATTTGACATTTTCACTCAATCATTTCAACACATCAAGAAAAATCAATTTATCGATCAATCGACTCAGTCGATTACATGTCAATAGGACCACTCCTCGGTCATTTCAATCAATACTGTCTATAAAGTCCGACCATAGTCTAGGACTCAAGCTCACTTTAGCTGATATATATATATATAGTATAGCTCACCGAAGCTATCTCAAATATCAATATAGTATACTATTTAGGCTCACCAGAAGCTGCTGCAATTATTTTCATATAGTATACTATTTATGCTCACCAAAAGCTGCTGCAATTATTTTCATATAGTATACTATTTATGCTCACAAGAAGCTGCTGCAATTATTCTCATATAGTATACTATTTATGCTCACAAGAAGCTGCCGCAATTATACTTATATAGTATACTATTTATGCTCACCAGAAGCTGCTGCAATTATAGGTCTAACCATATGACCATTTCTCCATTTTTATCATACTCGATAAAAATATTCGTATGTGGCGCACGGTCAGGCCTTAGCCAAAATACCATAATTTTCTTTCCATAAATCCCACCATTTTATATAGTCCACCAAAATATTTTTGGTGTTGTAAACTGACGCCGGTTATTTTTCACTCAATTACTAAAATTAAATGAATTTAAGAATAAATTCCAAAAATACAAATCATGCATAATCAACACAAATTAGAGCTCAATTAAATAAATAGATCACACCATTGCAATCGCATAAAATTTCGGTCACTGGCTATCCCAGTCTAATTTCCAAAAAATAAATAAATAATTAAATAATTACATAAAATAATAAATAAATGCCAATAAATAGACTTAGGCCTGGAAAAGCCTAATTAGAAGCCGAGACGGCCCAAAATTACCGAATCACTCTAGTTAAATACTAGAGCTTGTCTAGGCTCTAATTACACTAACTATCCACCTAACATGCATCGGTAATTAATTAAATTCACTAATCTAATCTAACTAACCACCTAATTCATGCTTAACCTAAACTAATCAACCCTTAAACATCATTAACCTACTAAGCGAGGATTAATGAGTTAAACTCACTTGTCAATTGATCCGCTCGGATCAAATCGATGGAGACAAGGCGAGGCTCAATTTTCTCCAAAGTGGGCTTGGCAAACGGGGTCTGGGAGGCCTTGAAAATGGGCCCAACAGCAGCTGGAATACCCACTGGTTTCTGCTCTATTCGGTGCTAATTGGTGGCTGTTGTGGCGCGCCAAGGAGTCCCGGTGAGATGATGGGCTGATGCGGAGTCGGCTTGAAGCGGTGGACGAACGGGTTGGGCCGGGCTGCTCACGGCTGAGGTTGGGAGAGACGTGCGTTGCTGGACTCGGTGATGTAGAGGCGGTGCTGATTCGGTTGAAAAAAGGCAGTAAGGAGTCAACGCCGAAAGTTGCTGCAGCTGACTTCGGTTGAACTGTTGCTGGGGACGTCTCGACTGCTGGCGTGGACTGCTTCGGTTTGAGTGAGAGAGAGATGGAGGGCTTCGCAAAAACAGGGAAGAGTGAGCAGACGACGTGGGGATGGGAAGAGCTTCCGAGGAAAATGGAAAAGAAAAAGCAAATAAAGGGAGAAGCACATGGGGTTGAGCGGCTAGCAACGTGCGAAACAGAGAGAGAAGAGAGAGAGAGTGGTCAAAAGGGAGGGATTGAGGGGAATGGGGTGTCGTCCAAAGGGAATAGGATACGGAGAACTCAAAAGAAAAAGAAAAAGTCAAAGAGAAAAGAAAGATGGTGGGACACGGCAGAGGGGCCGTCGGCCAGGGGGTAAGGTCGGTGAAGACAGCAAGAAGGGGGAGTGACGCGCGGAAGGCAGCAACCGAAGGGAATGGAAAAGAAAGAATTAAGTTTAATAAGCTATTTCATGCTCCCAAATCTTGATCCCACAAGTTCTCACACAATTTCCTTTTGTCCCTTAATTTAATCTTGATCAATAATTCCACACTTGACCAAGTTGATGTCCACAAGTCACAGTCTTCACACCAATCTCCGAATTTCATCAATTGGACTTCAATTTCATTACAGTCCTCTCCAATTGGGGCATCAAATCCTTCCTAAATCAATACAAATCAGCCTCTATAAATTCAACCAACACCTCACCGATCCAATTGGTATTTTTCCTCACCAATTCGTCCCACTTGCTTCCCAATGGTGTGATAAAAAACGGTCCCCGACATTTTTTGTACAAAAACGGCCCTAAGACGACTTTTTCCCAAAAGTCTCGGTTCGCGAAAAATATTCGGAGACTAAGTCGACATTCCTAAAATGACTCGTGACATGACAGAACTTTCAATTTCTGAAATCGGATTCAAATTCGCGGTTAATTTCAATCTGGCGCAATTTTAGCGTGACCTAGGCTACCGGGTAGCTTTTAGAAATTTTTAGTACAAATGACTCATGGTCGATTTTCTTCGAGCGACAATGAACCTCTTCGACACATTGACGATTCTCGGTTGTCGTGAAAATCTCGAGGTTTCAATTACGGACATAGGGTACCAAAACGATAGAAAAATCAATCTAGTGTCGATCGACGAGAATTTTGCAATTTAGTGGAATCACCCACATTTAACCACATATTTCAATTGAACCGACCTATCTCTGATTTTTAATCGATCTTATTGCGTTGTATGATCTTAGCAGATGAGCACGATCGAGTAGTCGATTCATGGTCGAATTCTCAAGTTTAATGCATTAAAATCTCCTAATGACTTCCTTAGATAGTCTAGTTATCTCACGAGTAACAGCTCTGAGAATAGCACTAGAGGCGCGTTGATGAAAGGCCCGATTAAATTAATTGAAAGCAGAACTGAAAATCCAGGACGTCACATAATATATAGTTATTGCAAAATAATATATATTTGGGACAAAGTATACTAGGAGTTCCAAAACTTGGCATGAATATACACTTTAGTGCCAAAAGTTCCCAAAATGTATACTTAAGTGCAACTTTTTGTGATTAGTGGGACACTTCACTGTTAAGTCTGACGAGTAGTCGGAAATACAACATGGCATTTTTTTAATAATATATGTGGTCTACATAGCTCGTCGAAGCCAACTTAGTAGTGGAGGTGCAAAAACGATGTCTTTTTGCCATAAATTAATTTAATATTAATTAAAAATAAATTAAAAACTAAAATATTTATAGAAGAAGAAGAAGAAGATGGAACACGTTCAACGAGGGCCACCGCCCCACCGTCGTTGGGAAGGGCCAACGGTGGTGGGGTGACGGTGGCTAGGGTTGTGCAAGCCCTCGCTGAATGCTACTATAGATTTTTTTTTTTTAGTTTTTAAATTTATTTTACATAATATCTATATTAAAATTCAATTGTAGGGCCATGTTAGTGCCAAAACGACATGGTTATGGACTTATCTAGCCACATTAGGGCCAAAATGACGTCGGTTTGCACTTATCTAGCCATATCAGCCAAAAACGACGTCATTTTGCATTTATCTCACTAGAAAAATGCCACGATAGTAGTTTGGTTGGAATTTCTCACCGTTGATACTTAAGTGTTCCATTTTTTTTTACAATTTTGGCACTTAAGCGTATCTTTTGAAACTTTTGACACTTAAGTATCCTCTCGTGCCAAGTTTTGACACTCTCAGTGTCCACATCTCCATATATTTGTGTATACAATTAAACATTGATTAGCAAAATATGCATAATTTTACTAATTTTTGTACATTGATCAAAGATTTTTTTTTTATATCAAAATATGCATAACAATTTGAGATTTGTTAGGATTAGAGATTTGAAGTAACCACCATTTGATGAATGAGCAGGCGAAGCTCTCAGGTGAGTGTGATGCATGGCTTAACCTTGTGCAAGCTTTGCCTACTTTTGTCTATCATCATTAAAGTCGATCATCACTGAACTCGATTGACTTACAAACACATGGAATTCATTGATATGCTCAATAATGGACATGCCTTCGCCTATCTATAAGTGAAACAAATGTCATCGAGTAAACTTTGTTGTTCGCAAATGGCTTTTCATACATATTCGACATGGTATTCATCAGTCCTACAATGGTCTTGTATTTCACGGTGTTAAATGTAACATTAGGAGACAACGTCTGCCAAATAACACCTAATTCTTGTATATCTTGCAATTCCTAATTAGGTCGCTTCATTGACTTTGCCATTTCCACAAATAAGAGTAAGTGCATATTTCTCTAGTATAAATAATTCTCAATCTATATGGTCTGAAAATCAAAATTCTTCCCATAAAAATTGTCGATTTTCACTTTTTCTTCTTTTGTTGCCATTGATTTGCTTCAAGTCAACGGGGACTAGGTTTAATACCAATTGTTGCGAAAACAAGCAATCAAACGCGATATTAAACTGAACATGAAAATAAATTAGACATTGGATTTACATGATTTAGATCGATGTGACATATTCAATGGGGAGCACAACACAAGGTTCTACTATATATCAAGCGATATAACAGAGAGTATAATCATAATCGAGTCATCCAAACATTGTTTGTATTTCCAAACCCTTAGTTACAACCAATATGCTCAGTATTTAGCCTCACAAAATTGCTCGTGAAACAATCACTCAATATCACAGAGAAATAGACAAAATCTTACTGAAAATATTTAATCGGTTTGAACATTCTCAAATTGTGTTAAGGTGTAATTTTCGAAGAAGCCGCCTCTAACTTCGGCACATGAGGCATAACGACTCACTCTAAAACATAAGACACTACAACTTTCAACATTTGACGAAAGAGGAATAATTCGCACGTGAATCATGCAAAACCCCTGCTCAAAGTCATACCCAAATATCATAATTTAAGTCCTCTTCTCACGCGCAAAATCCAACGCCACTTTCGACTCCAACCTGCAAAAGGATTCGGATTTGAAGAAGGCGGTAACAAAATTCATTTCAGACTTTCTTTATACAACCAGACTTTCCTGCACTTCGATTCAGGTAGAGTTTCGTCCATGTTCTCAAACTGTAGACAAATTTTACTAATATTACAGGAAAGTCTGTGCTAGCTTTATACAGAATGAGCTTCTAACGAAGACACGTGACTGATTCTTTATATTGCTACAAATTTTACATGTATGTTTGCACTGGCATAAGCACAGCTAAATATTTAAGACGAGAGAGGTTAAGAAATTATCATATTACCTGTGGTAGTTCATCTTGTTCATGTAAACCCAATGCAAAGAGTTTTTGCTTAATCTTTTGCAGCTGACTTGCAACATCCTTGATGCTCATTCGTCTTCTAGGCACTTCATTCGAACAAGCTACCCCAATATTATATACCATAACCAAACACTCTTGAAATATGCTATCTCTTTCAGAAAGCCAATGTTGATGACTATTGGGCCCAAAACAACTCTCCATTTCTAGGAGTAGAATGTGATCCGTAATTTCCAATGCTTGTTGAGGCAAAGCTGCCACGACAAAACTATGAAGAGTGGAATTGTCTCTGAATTTGTTGTCGGTGGGACACAATCCTATGAACATCTCTAGTAAGAGGATACCAAAACTGTAGACATCTCCTTCTCTCGAGACCTCGTATCCCATTGCATATTCTGCCACGCATTTAGATCATAGTGCAGATGAAATTGGGAGTGCTAGTCATTAAAAAGAATGTGGAGCTCATATTATTAGAAAAGAAAGTGGAGAGATTACTTGGTGGAGCATAACCAATTGTCCCTCTTAGACCCATAGAGCTCATCTGATTAGCTACAGTATCAAGGGATGATCTGAGGAGGAACTTTGCCAATCCAAAGTTGCCTACATGTGCGACCATTCGAGCATCTAAGAGGACATTACTTGGCTTTAGATCACAATGAATGATAGGGATGTGGCACTGGTGATGAAGATAATCTAGTGCGGAAGCAACATCGATAGCAATATTTATCCTCTGAATGAAATTCACTTTATTCGGAGGCTCGTTTCCATGAGATGGCATTGCTTTTGTGTGTAACCACCATTCCAGGCTTCCTTTGTCCATGAAATCATATATTATGGCCTTAAAATCATTTCCTTGATAATCAACACTCGAGCAAACTGTCAGTATCTTCAAAAGATTTCAATGCCGGATGTTCTTTAAAACCTCGCACTCTACAATGAAGCTCTTCAGAGCACCGCGACCCACTAAATGAAGCACCTTCATTGCAATGGCAGTTCTAATGTCCTCAAGTATGCCCTTATAAATGGAACCAAAACTTCCAACACCGACTAAATTGGTTGAAGAAAAACCATCGGTTGCTTTTAGGAGTGCTCCATAAGATACGTTCAAACGTAAAACATCAATAGAACTTGGAACTAGTTCTTTTACTGGCTCTTCCGCCATCGGAGATATATAATAGAAATAACTAGAGAAATTCCAAGAAGGCCACAAATAACAATAGCGGACAATCTCAATACATGATGGACTTTTCGGCTCTTGGAACTACTAGAGATGCATTTAGGAAGCTGAAATTCTGGCAATCCACCGCAAAGCCTAGCATTCCCAATTATAAAAGTAGAGGTAGCATTCTCAAAAACTCCTCCACGTGGTAGCATCCCTTGAAAATTATTATAAGACAAATTCAGCAGTTGCAAAGAATGAAATACCTCCAAGAACTGTGGAATTTCCCCAGAAAAATTGTTGTGTGAAAGATCAAGTGCTTCTATACCTTTTAATGATCTCATCGATTGAGGAATGGACCCGTGGAAGGAATTGTTCGCCATACTCAATCCTTGCAATGCGACGCAATCACCTAAACTTTTTGGAATTTCACCTCCCAACATGTTATTGGAGATGTCCAATATGGTCAAAAATATCAAGTTGCCTACTTCCATAGGTAGAACTCCCGTCAAATGGTTATCGACAAGCTCAATCGCCTGGTCAATGATGAAAGACCCATAATTTGTGGGGGTATGGTACCACTGAGATTGTTACCAGAAAGCTCCAAAAGGTTCAAAAACTGACAGTTAGATAGTGTTGAAGGGATTTGATCTTGAAAGTTGTTCCAAGCCAAAACTAGCAGACTCAACTTTGTTAGATTTCCTAGAGAAGATGGGATTGTCCCTCCCAAGTAGTTATCACTTAACTGCAGTGCCCCTAAATTTGGTAGATTCCCCATATTCGAGGGGATAACACCGGAAAACCGTTTTCGAACATATTCAATATTTGGAGGTTCACAAGATTTATAATTTGTCCAGGAATTTCTCCAAATAGTAGATTCTTACTCACATCAAATTCTATGAGGGTGATGGATAAGTTTCCTATGCATTTAGGCAGCACTCCGCCGAAAGTGTTGCCAAAAATAGACAACCACCTTAACTTTGTGGCATTTGTTAGCGAGCAAACGAAGTTCAAGTCTTCGGGTTTTCCATGCCCAAGTAGATTTAAATAAGTGATGAACACTTGAAGCTCGTGCAGATTTTCCAAAGAAGGCACTTTACCTGAAAGTTTGTTATTTCCAAGTTGAAGTGCCTCTAGCTTTGTGCAATTTGATATTGATGGAGGAACCTGTCCCTCTAGTAGGTTCATGGTAATGTGTAAAGACCGAAGATTTGGAAGTAAAAGCCTAAGTTTGCAGGAAGACTCCCTTGTATTCGGTTGCCTCCTACATGGAATACAATTAGAGAGGAGAGATTCAAAACTCCAATTGGAATTGGACCGGATAGTTTGTTTTCAAACACATTAAAGAATCGTAATTTCGTCATGTGGCCTAGGACTGGAGGAATGTTCCCATCCAAGTTATTTTCGAGAAGATGAAGCAACTCTAGGGAAGACAAGTTCCCAATGGAGGAAGGCATACTCCCAGTTAGATAATTTATAGCCAAAGAAATATTTCGTAGATTGGATAATAAACCAACTTGTGTGGGAATTTTCCCAGTTAATCGGTTGTGTTGAAGAATGAGGCTGACAAGGTAAGAGCAAGCTGTTATGTTTTTGGGAATCTTACCAACCAATAAGTTGTCCTCCAGTCGAAGGATTCGTAGGCGGCTTAATTGGCTAATCCGCAGAGGGATTTCATGATCAAAACTGTTGTTTCTGAGCCACAATTCTCTCAAGAAGCTGAGGTTCCCAATATGAGGAGAGATCGACCCAGAGAGTTTCTGCGAATGCAAGTCTAGTACTGTGACCCTTTGGTGCCTATGACCACATGTGACGCCATACCATTGGCAGAACCCCACGCTATCATTCCATGACCTGAGCATGCTGAGAGGATCCCTGGTTATTTCGGCCTTAAAGGCGAGCAGAGAGAGCTTGTCGGTTTCGTTTGTTGTAGAGGAGACTTGGGTAATGCACAATGCGAGCACCATACCAACAAGGAAATGGCATGATTGAAAGTCTGCAAAGCTAATGCTTCCAGGTTCCATAACTTGAAAACTAAGAAAGAAGAGAAATTGGTATGTGCTAACTCAACTGGACGTGAGGAGATTTATATAGTATAAGGAGTTGGCCTTTTTGAGGTGGCAGCCAGTGAAGGAGACCTGTTGACCATCAATCACGGACTTGTTGACTCCATAGGATGTGGCTACTAATGCTCACTGCGTGAACCGTACTCGTTGATTCCATGGAGCATGCATGCCTTTGAACCGAACATGACATTAGTTCGTAGCAGGACGTTGTGTAATTCGTGTCCTATCTCATAAACATTACAAGTTCAAAACGTTGTATTTGTCTAGTTCTTCAAATAACTGGTTACGATGAAGTCACGAACGAATTGAAAAGGGGCATGGACGGGCGACGCCTTGGGTATGCAAGTCCAGTGGACAAGCGGATGAGTGACGTGCTGAGAACGATTCCCTAACCAAAACAAGAGTACTCATTTGTGGAATGAGAAGGTATCAGCCCTCGATCATTGACCCGTCGACTCCGCAGAAGGATTTGCAGTGCTCATTGCATAAAATCGCGACTGTTTTCGTTCCTCACCGTCTTTATTTTTCCATGTGAGCACATTGACAACAGGTCCTCCCTGTGTGAACTAGACGCTGCACAGCTGTTACTTTCCCCTGTAGTTCACCTGAAGGTAGAAAGAAGCTGCTCCGAAACAATGTGTCCATCGGAATGAAAAGAAACAGGTCCTTTGGCTTGTGCCTATTCAAGTCCGTGTATTCAGGGATGGATGATGGACGCATCGAGATGGCATTCCAGCTATTGACTTGAAGTCGACCGATGCCCACAAAGTCCTGAAGTCCCTCACTTTGAAAAAAAAAAAAAAGAGCTGGAAGACTGATAATCAAGCGTGATTTCAGGGTTGAATGATGGACACATCTAGATGGTTTTCTATCTGTTGACTTGAAGTCGATCGATGCCCACAAAGTCCTAAAGTCCCTCACTTTGGAAAAGAAACTAGAAGACTGATAATCAAGCGTGTTTTTAGGGTTGGATGATGGACACATCTAGATGGCTTTCCATCTGTTGAGTTGAAGTCAACCAATGCCCCCAAAGTCCTAAAGTTCCCCGCTTTGGAAAAGAAACTGGATGAGCGATGGTCAAGCGTGATTGATTAGCGGGTTATCGTTATTAACAATTATCACTTGACTAGCGATAGTTTAATTAGTTAGAATCATCTCGCAGTTGATTGATAATCTTGTCATCGTTTAGAGACAACATTGTAAGGCTTGTATGTATTGATAATAACTAGTTATATTTTAATGTGAACACTAAATTTCCAAGGCTCCATTTATGTGGAAAAATTTTTCCATGTTTTCTAATGTTTGATTCGGTTAGGAAAATGAGTGAACTAAAAATATTTTCTTAATCAATGGAAAACCTATAATTAAATTAAAAAAATGATTTTCTATTTAAATAAATCAGAAAATATTTTCCAAAATATGACTAGGTTTCGACACTTAAACACAAAACTCTAAGCATGTTGGTTCAAGCCGTGAGTCATGTTACTCGGACTTGATTGCTCTCTCATTTGGTCTTGGTTTGTGTACATGTTGACGATCGATTTTCTCATGCTTTTGCATGTAAGTAGAATTCCTAACTCTTGGCTAAGGCGATAGGCTATGTTGTCGAGTTTAGTTGTTTACCGACCCGTGTAAGCCATGTATATGTTATAATGTTCTTTTTTATGGTTTGCTCATGTTTGCACACTTGGATGCATTCACGCCTTGGGATGATGTCGAGGTTTGCTCGGCTTGGAATTGACGTCAAATCGTGATGGCCTAAGCCCATAAGGCCTTGGATTAGTATTGAGGCATACCGGCTCCAAATTTGGTGCGGCACGGGAATCACCCAAGGCCGTGAGGTTCTGGATCGGCATTGAGGCGTGCCATATCCTAGTCTTGCTCGGTGTAGGGATTGCCTAAACCTACAAGGTCTTGGTATAGCATTAAGGTGTGCCGGTTCCAAGTCTTGTTTGGTACGGGGATCGGCTCTAGGCATTTGATTCAAGCCACAAACCAAAAATCGTGCTTGGCATGTTATATAGTATGATATTTAGGGTCAAGGAATACACTCTCAAATGAGCACGCCCTTAGGCCTTTGTATGCATTAGCTAAGATGGAAGATGAAAAACCGGCTTGTGTGATGCACCATGTGTGATCACTTAATGCAAAATAAGAACTGTTGCCACTTGAGGTGGCGATGCTGCCCCCATGCCAATGGGATGCTTTAGTTTGAGCCCAGAAGCCTCGGTCGAGCTAAGAAGCCCCAGTATGAAGCTAGAAGCTTCGGTCGAGTTGAGAGGGCCTGGTCGAGCTAGGACAAAGCTAAATGAATCTTTTATGCATGCCAGTATATATGCATAAGTATGATGACATGTTTATTGATAAGCTGAAGGTAAGCATGCATTGAAGTATGCTATGATGGACATCAGCATATAGTTGATGTGTAGCAATAAGTTCATTATTAATTTGCCATCGATATTGTATTGCGAGTGCTGCACCTACTAGAATTTGATGATGAGATGTCCCCCTAGTAGAGAATGAGAGGTTTCATTTATTGATCCCTTGGCTCACTCCCTTATCTTTCAGACTTATAGGCATGAAAATCTCATATTAATTTTGGAATTACAAACACGCTAAAGGAGATAGGAATTCCCCTAGCTTATATGGATACTTGTAGTTTGATGCAAAAAGGAAAAAATGGCCTATAAAGAAAGGGCTTGTAAATGTACTATCGTAATTTAAAGTAGCGTGCTTCATCTGTGGTGTCATCCTTGATTTCCAGCTGTTGTTTGTACGAGAGAATACTTGTACACGTTTCCACATGTGCATATTAATAAGATAAAAGAACGGGACGGTAACGAACCTAGGACATTGCAATGATAGCCCCAGCGACCGTGAGTCAGGTCATTACATCGAGCTTGGGTCTAGTAAGGCTAGGCTTGAAGCCTTGGTGCTTGTGCCTAATGCCTCGGCACCCGAGCCCGAATCCATAATGGCAATGTTCGAGTCCACGACTCTTGAGCTTAGGTCCTCACCACTCAAGCCTAGGTACAAAGGCCATGCACGGGTTGTTGGTGCTCGGACTCGGGTCCTTAATTAATTGGACATTGTTTCTTAAAAAAAATTGAAAAAATTGAATTTTAATTATTTTTTTTTTTTTTTCTTTTTATTTTTCCTCCTTCCTTGACAGGTTGCGGGCCACAATGACAGCCGGTGACCGGCCACAGGCGAGGGGCGAGCTTGCCCAAGGTAGCGAGGCTCGAGCTCCCCAGATTCCGGTGAGCTGAGCCTTGTTAGCCTCGAGCGAGCTTGACCTTACTAGATTGGTGAGTTTCGAGCTCGTCACAGGTCAGCGAGATCGTCGAGCTTGTGAGTGAGTGTAGAGATGGAGACTAAGCGTACAGTTGTTAGCTTGTGAAGCAATGGCCGAGGATGAGTGTTAGGCATGGCCTTCCTCCATCTTTGATTTGGCCTTTCTCCATCTTTGCACTCGCTCACGAGCTTGTCGTGAGCTCAATGTCACTTGACTCGTGGTGAGGCTCGAGCAATGGTCGATTTGTGGCAAGCACAAAGCTCGTCGAATTTGGCGAGGTCAAGCCTCATTAGAGCTAGCTTAGCTTGGCTCGACTAGGCTCATGGGAATTTGGTGAGCTTGAACCTTACCGTCCTCGGGTGAGCTCGTCCCTTACCTGTGATGATTGATGACTAGCTGAGGAGGAATGAAAAAGAAAAAAAAAAAAATTTTAAAAAGTTAAAAATTTAAAGATAATTAAAATTCAATTTTTTTGGTAATCTCCCCAAATGCAAATTAGATTTTCCATGTCCAACGGTGGAAAATATTTTCTAATTCATTTTCAAGTTTTAGCCAAATACTAGAAAATATTTTCATTTTCTTGGAAAATGACTTTCTAGAAAACATATTCAAGAAATATCGCATTTTTCGCAAAACAAATAGAGGCTAAGGCTCCGTTCGTAATTATTTTCCGGGAAGTCATTTTCCAAGAAAATGTAATTATTTTCGGTATTCGGATGAAACCTGAAAATGAAGTGGAAAATATTTTTAAGCTATTCGTAAGGAAAATCCTTTCTTTCATTCATATACTTTTTCATTTATTTCATTTTTTAAAATGGGTTTTCATATTTTTTAAAGTTTGATTTTAATTATTTTTAATTTGTAAAATCTATTATTAATTTTTTTCATTTTTCATTTTCTTTCTTTTTTCTTTGTTTTCCATCTCCTTCTTGCGACCGGCCATGGTGATGGCCCACGATCGGCCACGGCGAGCCTCGAGCTCGCCAACGAGCACGAGGCTCGCTGGTCACTAGATTGGTGAGTGCGAGCATCGAGCTCAAGGCTCGTTAGATCGATGAGCGCGGGCTTGAGATCGACAAGCTTGAGGTTCGCCTAGCGACAGCCGACAACTAGCCAAGAAAAAGAAGATGGGAAACAAAGAAAAGAAAAAGAAAAAAAGAAAAAGAAAAAGAAAAAAAGAAAAAAAGAAAAGAAAAAGAAAATTAAAAATAATTCGAATAAAAAAGAAGAGAAGAAGAAGAAAGGGAGGAGGAAGTGAGGATTTGTAGAGGTGTGAGATAAGAGAGATCAAGTGAGGAAAATGTTTTCCACTTTTCAAAAGTGAAAAACATTTTCCCTAATTTAAAAGACCTTTTTCCTTTCATGGAAAATATTTTCTCTAAGGAATTCATTTCCATGAAACAGAAAATCCGAAAACATTTTCTGAAAATTATTTTCCACGAAACGAACGGAGCCTAAGAGGAAAATTGACTTCCGATCAATTTATAGTTGATAATATCTCCACGTGATTAATGACCCTCATGTGAAAACTAGGGCGACCTCAATGTGTTGCTTTGCCAAGAAAGATTTATACCAAGTTGGTCTTTCAACATAGTAAAAAAGGGCCCATATGAGCCCTCTAACCTAATAACATTTGTTCATAAAAACAAAATGAATATGACATTAGATTACAATAACAATTATCCACTTTATTCCCTAATTTATTCAACATTTTCCATACTACAAAATTTCAGTAGTATCCCCGCCCTTAACCTGTATCGTACATCTACGTTTAGCTATAAGAGCTTTCAACTATCAAACAAAATACCGACATGGAAGAAAATCTACTGACAAGAGTTACGATATAGAATTTCCATTTAAGTGACCATCACTATATTAGATCCTTCACATACTAGTTTGAACTATATGTTATATTAAATGATTTGCCTCCATTTTAAAGTACCCACTAAATTTGTTCACATACAAAACACGTCTGTTGTCCTAAAAAATAACGTAAGAAAATTGCATAAAAGGGATAGGATATATAAAAGGCATTATTTTGGTTTTGTAACTTTATCTCTATAATAGTAAGCCAAATAAAATCTTACTTAATATCATTCTGCATTTGTAACATCAATTTCTATCATTTTAACCCAAAATCTTTATTGCACTCACTTTTTCTTTCCTTCTCGTACTACCCCAAATCCCAAATCCCAAATCTACACTATTTTTCAATTAGAGAATTTTTTTGGTCTCACCTTAAATTACACATATGCCCCCGTGGGGTGGCCTTATTTACAAAATGAGTCTTAGGGTGCGCATAATAAACATTTATTTTTATATTTTTATTTCCTATTCCTATGAACATGTTTTGGAATATAAATCCGTTCGGTAACATAATTTCATTTTCTATTTTTGAAACTCCAGAAATAAGTTTGAAATAAAAATGAGATTTAAAAATTTTATACTTTTCTAGTTACGGAACAAATATGAGAAACAAAAACTCTTCTTATCAATTGCCTTCACTACTGACCGACCGCCCACCCGCCTACCCACCCACCGGTTGCTAGTTGTCGTAGGCCACTTGGGATGTCACGCCTCATACCTTCCCAAGCTATGGGAATGCGACATCCATGGGATTATTTTGCGACGTTCGATGCCTCCCATTACTTTTATCTTTCGATCAAACCCATGCGGAAGCATTCAACTATAACACCCAATCGACGAACAATAAACGGATAGTAAGGAAAACACATATATAAACACGCTACTTGTATTATGCTTCCTTAGGATCGGAAAGTTGTATTTACAAGCCCGCTTAGTTGGGCCATTCCAATTACATCCAAAAGGGGATAGAGGGTTAGTCTTAGCTGATCTTCGAGGGTGACTTTCAAAAACGGTTCCCATATGAAGGTTGGCTATCTACGGCTCGGGCTCGGGGTCATAGTCGAGATCGGATTTGAGGTTATTTACGATGCCATTGGGAGGATTCGCCACTGTGGGGTCCAGTGAGGATCATTGGGGCCACTGGGTGGTTTGTCAAACTTGCGGACGGGCTCGAAGATCTCCTCATCGATCCAAACAAACCAAGCCTCATACCGATGCGGAACCAAATATCATAAGCCCTCATTCACCGAGATATCATATCAAATATGCACATGCCAAAATAATAGCTTCTAAATTATGTACGTGACTCACAAATGCTTAAAATGCAATCATGCTAAAGACCCACATAACATTCCATAATTTATGCACACGAGTATCCAAACAAACTTGATTCTCAAGTTTGCCCCCATCTTAGGCGTGTAGGGGCTTCCTTGGCTTCCAATAATTATTCACTTTTAATTGATTCAAATTCAAGAGGATAAAAGATAATTATGAGGACTAGGTAAACATCATCTTAACTAGATAGAAATATCTTGCAATCACATGATCGACACCTGTAATTGGACCGAGATTTATGACTAAGTTTTGATTGAAAGTGGCCCTAACGCAGCCTACACGAATTGGGCGGCTTCGACAATGCTTGGGTGGCCAGACTTGAACTGAATTTAGTTCTTGTCCAAGGTTCCACACGTGACCCAAGGTTGGTTCAGAACCAACCCATGTTTGAGCCTGGTCAATCCATGAATGACCCTTGGTTGTCATATAATCATGTAGGATGGATTGATTTGCCTTGGCTCACTATCGCACATAATCGGATTAGGGTCGTTCATGAACGGTATAGCAACCGTGCGGAGTCACTTGCGATCGGTATATACTCGAGCTGAATCGATTCACACTTGTCCATTGATCGACTTGTGATAGCATGTGATTGTCCACATCAATCCTTATGGTCAAGCGGTCTTTTCATGGTTGAACACTCGATCTAACGTAACCTCAATCCCGAGTCACCTTGCCCCCAATAAGCTAGTTGGCTAGTGAACAATCCTTGGGATCGACTCATGGTCTATACTTGTTATTGGCATACCGATCCTTTTTGTTCCTCACACTTGATATAGGAGTTGGAATTGAGGATGTCACAACTCTTCCTTCCTAAAAGAAATTTCATCCTCGAAATTTAAATACGTACCTGATTCCTCGAATAAATGCGGGTATTGGAGCCTGATTGATTCCTCACTTTCCTAGGTTGCTCCTTTTGTTCCATGATGCTGCTAAATGACCTTACCTAAGGGAATGGTATTAATTTGCAGCACTTGCTCTTTTCTATCAGCGATTCACATTGGCTTCTCAATATACGACACTCCACTTTAATCTCTTTGAATTTTAGCACGTGTGCCATATAGGACTCATATTTTCTCAATATGGACATGTGAAACACGTCATGTACGTGAGCAAGTTTGGGTGGAAGTGCCAACCGATGGGCTAAATTCCCTATTCTCTCTAAGATTTCGAAAGGTCCTGTGTACTTTGGGCTTAACTTTCCTTTTTTGCCAAAACCTTACGTACCTCTCATAGGTGACATCTTAAGGAAGATGTGATCACTTACTTGGAATTCTAAAGGCCTCTGCCATCTATCCATATAGCTTTTTTGGCGGCTTTGGGCGGTTTAAAGTGATTTCTTAATTACCTTCACTGCATCTACTGAGAGCTACACTAACTCTGGGCTAGTGATCCTTCTTTCCTTAACCTCATCCCAACGAGACTAGATTTTTGCAAGCTCTATTGTATAATGCTTGAATGGTGCCATCCCAATGCTTTGTTGGTAACTGTTATTATAAGCGAACTTGACGAGATGTAACTACTCCTCTCAACATCCTTTAAAGTCCAGAACACAAGCTCATAGCATGTCTTCGAGCATTTGAATTGTCCTTTCCGATCGGCCATCTGTCTATGGATGATAAGTTATGCTATACTGAAACTTTGATCCCATGCCAATTTGAAGACTCTTCCAAAAGATGGTAGTTAACTTGAGATCTCCGTTCGAAGTGATTATCATTGGCACTCTGTGAAGACGTACTATTTGTCGAACGTACAGTCTCGTGTAATGAGAAATCCTTTCGTTCTGCCAAGAAATAGGCTGACTTGGTTAGCCTGTTGACTATTACCCAAATGGAATTGTGACCCCTTTTGCTCCTTGGAAGTCCCATAATGAAGTTCATTGTGATGTTTTCCTTTTCTTTTTACTTTAGAATTTCTAGCAGTTGTAGCAATCTACCATGCTTACAATGCTTTGTGCCTTTATTTGCCGACACGTCAAACATTTGGTGATGTGTTTGGCGATACCAATCTTCATGCCATTCCACTGGTAATATTGTCATAGATTCTGATATATCTTCGTGCTACCTGGATGTATGTTGTAATTGCTTCGGTGAGCTTTTGACAGGACTTCCTTCTTAAGTTCCACATTATTAGGTGTGCACAATCGCCCATGGAATTTCAATACTCTATCTTCAATCACTTGGAAATCTAGCTTTTTCTTTTCTGTAATTTCCTTCCTAATTTTCTGGATTTTGGAATCATTTTGTTGCAATGCCTTAATCTTTGACCACTCCTCTAGTTCAATTCGAGAGTAGCCAACAGACTAGAAAGATTGTCTACCTTGAACTTGTACTTTGAATATTGTACTCCTTCAAGAAGAATACATTCTCGAACCATTAGTTGTGCAATAGTTGACTTCTGACTAAGAACGTTCGCTATTTTATTTGCTTTCCCTGGCTGGGTATAGAATATCACATTCGTAGCCCTTAAGAGGTTCCAGCTAACGTTCTTGTCTCATATTTAATTCTTGGGATAAGTGCACCGGAGTCCTAAAACTTGTCACGAAAGTGCATTTGAGTCCTAAAACTTGCAAAAAGTGCATTTAAGTCCTAAAACTTGTCAAAATGTTTCAAACGAGTCCTAAAATCGACGCCGTTTAATTTCTTAACGAGAAAAGCTGACGTGGCCCCCACGTGGCTTTTTTAATCGTTTCTCTCTCCTCCGTTGCGAATTGATTAAAAAAATGCCGCGCATTCAAAACGACGATGTGTTCTCCTTTCTTTTTCACCATCTTGTTACCTCCCCTCCGTCTGTATGTATTCTTCACCGTCGTCTTCCCTCTCCCCCCTCCGTCTCTATGTCTGCTTTCGCTATTCCGAGTGAACCCTAAGCCCCGAATCGAATTCGTCCAAACCCTAAGCCCCAAATCAAATTCGTTCGAACTGCAGTTCTCTTGTGATTTGGGTCCTCATCGACCTCGAGTTCGACGCTCGTTGTGAGTTCGTGTTCTTTCCTTTGACGATTGCGAGTTCGTGCAAAGACCTCTCTTGTGGGAGTCTCAACATCTCAACAACGAAGCGATTGGTGTCGGGGACGACGATAGGGTCAGCGACGATAATGGCGACTCCTCCTCACGCAGGTATCGCTCTCTGCATTATAGCATTTTGGGTATCTCATGGTAATGCTACGATTTCTTTTGTTTTGCAAAGGTGCTTTAATCTCTGCATTATGCAAAACAAAGTCAGTTGGCGTCTTCATTTCTTCATTATTTGGAGTTCGGAGAGCTCGAGTTTGACGCACATCGACTTTATGTTATCTTCTTTGACGATTGCGAGTTCGTGCAAAGACGTGTCCTGCAAGCATCTCGGCATTAGGGATGGCGATGGCGACTCCTCACGTAGGTATCGCTCTCTACATTACAGCATTTGGGTATATCATGGTAATATTATGATTTTTGTTTTTGTTTTGCAAGGGCGTTTTACTCTTTGCATTATGGTCGTTTGCATTTTCCAATTGTTGCGATAAATTAGAACATTGCTGCAAATTAGAACATCGCTTATCGAAAGGCGACAATAGGTCCCTCGCTCTCACTTGTTGATCATGTAGTTGCATTGTGGTTGTAAAGCACATTATGCTAATTTGTTGTTTACGTATTGATTGGTAGTCTTTTAACTTGAACATTGCTTCAATAATTTGATGATTGAAAGTGCTCTGCTCTTTGTTTCTGTTCCTTTGTAGGTCCAATGGTCGAGAATAAAGTTTATGTCACTATTCGCTATGGAGGTAAATTTAAAGTCGGCCCACCGTTGGAATACATAGGTGGAAGCGCTGATGTTGCTGAAATAAGTTTAAGCAAGAGTTCACTGTCTAGTATAATTGAAGCTATTGAGGCTTTGGATGTGTGTAAAATAGAGAAACTCTTTTACAGAGTTCCTGGAAGTACGACTCTTATAGACGGCATAACTCTTAGGTATTTATGGGATAACTATGATTTGATGGATCTATTTTATCATCATCTATGCTTTGAAAATATTAAGCTATATGTTGAGCACGATGATGAAAATACAGGAGCTGAGATAGGGGGTCTTGAGATGGAAACTAGAGGTATGTCTAATGTGATTGGGAATATTGATGATGACGATGCCAATAGGGATCTAGATGAGGAAGAGGATGATGATGCACATAATTTGGTGGATGTGGAACAGTCGAGTGACGACGATGATTTTAAATTGATTGATGCAAGGAAAAAATTAAAGGAATTTTCAGCAAGACATAGGCTCAAAATTGGCGATTATAGTGAGGCAACCGGTACTTCCCAACCACCGATTGTGGATGAGGCTCAATCGTTAGATGATTCTGGGTACGAAACAGAGTATGCTGATTCAGATGAGGAAGACAGTCTTCAATCAATTTTAAATGATGAGGGTGACGAAGAGGTTGATGTTATTTCAAGGAGGAGAAGTAGGTTCCCATCATATGATCAAAGTGGTACAAATCCAGTATTTATTGTTGGCATGACAGTTGAGGATGCAACTGAGTTCAAAATGCAATTTTGAAGTATTCGTGACTGAACAAAGAGCAATCAAATACACTAAGAACACAAAAAGCTTTGTAAGAGCTAGGTGTGCCCAGGAAAATTGTAAGTGGATGATCTATGGTGCTATTGATAGCAAAACGAGTCATTTCATTTGAGAAAGTATATAAATCAGCATATATACGGTATCACTTTCGAGAATAAGAGAGTGTCTAGTAATTATTTAGCTAAGCACTTCATGATTCTCATTTCGCAATGCCTAAAATCAAAGCACCAGAGTAAAAGAAATTAGTCGAGAACAGCGGGAGTAAATGTCACTTTCGGTCGGTGTAGAAGAACAAAGCTGAAAGTATTGAAGGAACTACAAGGCAATTACAAGAAGGAATATGCACAAATGTACGACTACTTGGGAGAGCTTTACACTGCAAGCCCTTCAAGCAATTTTAAATTGAAAGTTGAAATGCCATTGCCAAATTCTCTACCATTATTTGATAGGGCTTACATTTGCTTTGATGCTTGCAAGAAATGTTTTTTGGCTGGATGTAGGAAGATCATTGGATTAGATGGATGTTTTTTGAAGGGTTTGATCAATGGCGAGTTGTTATGAGCCATAGGAAGGATGTCAACAATCAAATGTATCTAGTGGCATGGGCGATGGTAAGAATCGAGAATAATGACACATGGACTTGGTTTATCGAATTGTTGAAGTTAGACCTCGATATGTGTAATGGTGACGGATTGGCTTTGATAAGTGACCAACAAAAGGTATGCTTTTCTTTCTGTTTTCATTTGTAAATTGATTGTGACATTACAATGCTTTCTGTTTTCATATATATTTTCTTTTTTGGGTAATTGTCGGGGTCTCGTTCAATCTGTAGCTGAACTTTTGCCAAATGCAGAGCATAGGATGTGTGCAAGGCACATATATTCCAATTGGGTCAAAAATACAAAGGAAAACAAATGATAAGACAATTTTGGAGATGTGTCAAGAGTAATAATATGTCAGATTTCAAGGTGCATAGACAGAGGTTGAAGGAAATGACTCGGGAAGGTCATGATGATTTATTCCGTATTAAGCCAAAACATTGGTGCAAAGCCTTCTTTGACACCAACATTAAATGTGATGTCGTTGATAATAATCTCGGTGAAGCTTTTAATGGCAAGTGTGTGGAAGCTAGGTGCAAGGCCATTGTGAGTATGCTGGAGGATATTAGAATCATGGTTATGAATCGAATGCATATTCGAGGATGGATGTGCTAAGTGGACTAGAAATTATGGTCCAAGGATTCTGCATAAGTTACATGATAATACAACTGCTAGTAGGTATTGTCATTTGATATGGAATGGAGAGGAAGGATATGAGATTATGGAAGGTGGTGACAAATATGTTGTTGATTTGAATTTAAAAACTTGTTCTTGTAGAGCTTGGGAATTTAGTGGAATTCCATGTTACCATGCCATTTGTGCAATACACCATAAGAGAAATGACTCGACTGACTATCTAGCTGAGTGCTTCAACAAGGAAAAGTATCTAAGTGTTTATTAATTCATGATGCCTACAGTGAGAGGACAGAAATTTTGGAATAAAACCAATAAAGAAGCTCCTCAAACCCCACCAATGAAGAACATGCCTAGTAGGCCAAAAAGGAGTAGAAGAAAGTAACCGATTGAGCTTATAAGAGGTGATAGAATGACTAAAGAGGGTAAACAAATGACTTGTTCTGCTTGCAATGTGGTTGGACATAACTACAAGGGATGTCCTTTAAAAAATGCATTTCCTTAGCTAACTGATCATCTTAATGCTGGGCATGTCACTTTAACATGTTGTTAATCAATGCTCGGGCCAATGTATGTGCATCCAATGCTCGTGCTAGTGCAAGTACAGTTGAAGCTCATGCTCAATCTCAGGCTAATTCCACTAGACCAAGGCTCAGAAAAAGACAAGTAAGTTGTCATCTAACAATTATTGTAAGTTTTATATGTCAAGGTTCCAATTTAGTAATTATGAATATATATTCAGGCTAAAGCTAAAGCAACGACAATCGTAACTGAAGAAGGATCCGAAAGCCATGCCAATACTTCTGCAAATGCCAATTTAATAGGAGACAATAGTGGGCATGTTAATGCTTCTGCTTAGGTTAGTGCGGATCTAAGAGGGTGTAGTGCTCGTGCAAATGTAAGAGAATGTACTGCCCCCACTTTGCCTTACGCTCGGGCTAGTGCTGATGTTAGAGGATGTACTGGTGCGGCCAATGCTGTTGGTGAAGTTCGTTCTGATCAAAGGGAAGGCATTTATAATGGCTAAGCATAGACCTGAAAAAATTCCGGTGAGTTATACCTCAATCCCCAAGCATACATGTATTGTGACTACATTCTCATGTTCAATGAATTTTTTTATTATTTCATATTAAAAGACCTGCCATTGAAAATGACATGATACAAAGAGAATCACAGACCAAGAGGATGAAAATGGTAGGGTTGGGTGTTGACACAAATCCTATGACAAACCTTCATATGCTTAAGGTGAGTAATATTTTTAAAATTTTCTAATAGCAATTGCTTATCTCCTTAAGCTAAAAACATGCTCATTCTTATGTAGCCTAATACAACTGGTGCAAGAATCTTTAACCTACCGGACAAAAGGATAGTTTCAAGAGCTACGTCAATAGTAAAGGTGCATTCCCAAGTCAGTGCACAAGCTAAGTCATATCATGTATCAGCAGCTCCTCGAAAACAAATTACGGTGACGCCGAAGCCACCATTACAACCCAAGGCCAGTTCCCAACCTCAGTCATCTCATGCAACAGGAGCTCCTCCAAAGCACGTTGCAATGAAGCCAAAGGCACTATCACAACCTGAGGCTAGTTCCCAAGCTCAGTCATCTCAAGCTACAAGAGCTTAGAAGCATCTTGGTTTAAAGCGAAAGGCACCGTCACAACCCAAGGCAAGTTCCCAACCTCAATCATCTCGTGCAACATTAGCTCCTCAAAAGCATGTTGCGATGAAGCCAAAGCCACTATCGCAATGCGAGGCTAGTTCCCAGGCTCGTCATCTCAGCGTACAATAGCTTAGAAGCATTTTGGTTTAAAGCGAAAGGCACCATCACAACCCCAGGCAGCTCCTCGAAGACATATTGTGGTGAAGCCGAAGCCCACTATTGCAGGCTCAGTTATCCCAGGCTCAGTCATCTCAAGCTACGACAACTCCTTCAAAGCCTATCGCTGCAAGACCATATATAAGGAAGAGCACCATAATTATGAATCAAGTGAAGGCTGGACCTATTGGACCACTGGAGACCATCATATTGGATTGATATATTGTTGAAATTGGTGTTGTTAGGTGAATTTATGTCAATCATTAGCTGGTTTTCTTTATGAGACATGTAGCGTTTGTGTATAGAACCTTTTGTGCACTAAAAGTGCATATTTTGTTGAAAAGAACCTTTTGTGCACTGAAAGCGCAGGCATTTTGTTGAACAAAATATTTTGTGTACTGAAAATGTAAGCATGTTGCTTTGTCAATGAATCGTGTTTCAACGAGTTATGTGGGATGCTTGGTTTTGGTTTGGATAATGCACGAAAGTGGTTGCTCTTTAGGATTGTTAATAGGTGATTACTGAAATTGTCCATGAAGAATTTTCATTCTTCCAATACTTTTGTCATCTTCTTTCCCATTTATTGTTAATAGGATTGTTAATAGGTTCTAAATTTATTCTGGTGGCAATAGCTCATATAGTGCTATTGACAAGCACGCAAATCAAGCAACATTTTTCAATGCGAAAGTAATTTCTCGCATGGCAAGCAACGGTCTTGCAAACTACAAACTCACATTAGATTTCATTCCCATCTCAATTATCCACAACTAGTGTTCAAACTTACAAACTTAGAAATAAGGTACTATGGAAGACTTAGAAAATTCCCACCAACTTTCACATTACATATAACCAATACAGCAATATAACACATGCATACAATGAATGTCGATTGATATAGCATCTTTCCTTTCTTTACTCGTGCGAGCTCCTCCTTTAAACGTCTATTTTTTGCCCTTTGAGTCTTCATTTCAGCTAGCAATGAGCTCACATCAACTTCGTCATGCCTCAATTGGCTTGATTCACACAATGCTTGATTTCTTTGAAGTAGGTCAACTATCATGTCCCTCACATGATCTGGTATCTTTGGATCAACCCACATGAAGAAATCGCAACAACTTGGACTATTAAACTTAGTACATCCATGGAACCTTCTTCCTGCGTTTTTCCTTGTCTTTGCCATAAGAATTGGCGATTGAAGACCACAATAACATGTTGGCTCCGAGTTGACCTCATTAGGAGTTACGCCACTTGATTCAGATGTTGGCGCCCTCATTCTTCTGGGCTTTGTATTATAGGAACCTAATAGAAGTATATTAGAATGGAAAAAAAGAAAATGCTATAATGCAGAGAGCGATACCTGCGTGAGGAGGAGTCGCCATCGCCGTCGCTGACCCTGTCGTCGTCCTCGACGCCAATCGCTTCGCTGCTAAGATGTCAAGACTCCCACAAGAGAGGTCTTCGCACGAACTTGCAATTGTCAAAGGAAAGAACATGAACTCACGACGAGCATCGAACTTGAGGTCGATGAGGACCCAAATCACAAGAGAATTGTAGTTCGGACGAATTCGATTTGGGGCTTAGGGTTCGCTCGGAATAGCGAAAGCAGACGTAGAGACGGAGGGGGAGAGGGAAGACGACGGTGAAGAAGCCGTACAGACAGGGGGGAGGTAACAAGATGGTGAAAAAGAAAGGAGAACACGACGTCGTTTTGAATGCGTGGCATTTTTTTTGATCAATTTGCAATGGAGGAGAAAGAAACGATTATAAAAAGCCACGCGGGGGTCACGTCAGCTTTTTCCGTTAAGAAATTAGACGGCGTCGATTTTAGGACTTGCTTGAAACATTTTGACAAGTTTTATGACTTAAATGCACTTTTTGAAAGTTTTAGGACTCAAATGCACTTTCGTGACAAGTTTTAGGACTCTGGTGCACTTATCTCTTAATTCTTTTTGGGAATATAAGTACTTTAGGCTTTGGTGGTTTGTGTAGATTGCAAATTTTACTCCGTACAAAAAATGCCTCTAAATCTTCAGGGCAAAGATGATCACAGCTAGCTCTAAATCATGGGTCGGATAGTTCAACTCGTATGGCCTCAATTGTTTGGACGCATAGGCCACCGCTCTTCCGTTTGCATTAGACATAGCCTAGCCTTTTATGAGAGGCATCGCTGTAGATCTTATAACCTCCTAGGCTAAATGGTATCATCAGAACTAGGGCTATAATCAATTTCTGTTTAAGCTCTTGGAAGCTTCTTTCTTACTTGTCCGTTCATTCGAACTTCACATCATTCTTCAGTGGTCTCGTTAAAGGAGTGACTATGCTAGAAAATTGTTCTGCAAATCATCAATAATATCTAGCCAAGCCTAGGAAACTTCGAACTTTTGTCACTGTTGTTAGCCTTGGCCAATTTATAACTGCTTCTACCTTTGCTGGATCCACCACCATTCCTTCTCTTGATATCACATGACCGAGAAAGACTACTTGGTTGAGCCAAAACTTGCACTTACTGAATTTAACATATAGTGCATGTTCCCGTAGAGTCTTGAATACCATTCTTAAATGTTGTTCATGCTCACTTGTACTCTTTGAATACACCAATATGTCGTCACTGAATACTATGATGAAGCGATCTAGGTACGACCTGAACACTCGGTTCATCAAGTCCATAAAAGTAGCTAGGGCATCGGTTAGACCAAACAGTTACCACTTTGAACTCATAATGGTCATATTGGGTTCGGAATGTCCTCCTTCTTTATCCTTAATTGATAATGACTCGATCTCAAATCTACCTTGGAAAATACGAAAGCTCCTTGGGGTTAGTCAGACAAATCTTCGATTCTTGGCAATGGATACTTATTCTTGATAGTACCTTGGTTGAGTTACCGGTAGTTGATGCAAAGACGCAATGATCCATTTTTCTTCTTTACGAACAAGACTGGTATACCCCATGGGGACATACTAAGGCGGATGAATCCTGTATCAAGCAATTCTTGCAATTGCACCTTTAGTTCTTTTAGTTCCAATAATGCCATTTGGTAGGGAGCTTTGAAAATCAACTTCCCAGAGCTAGCCGATGACAAACTCTATTTCTCATTTTGGGAACAATCCTGGTAATTCCTTTGGAAAGATATCAAGAAAATCCCGTACTACGGTGATGTCTTCTATCTTTGGTTCTTCAACAGACATGTTTACCACCGTTGTTAAATGAATAAAGCATCTTCGTTTCCATTATGGAAATTCAAATCAAAAGCATGGTTATGCACTCGATAAACCATCTGGTAGTGCAGTGTTGCTTCTATAGAGTCGGTAGTTTGAGGAGCTCTAGTGAGCTGAACTTGGACTTTTAAAAGTGAGAGTAGTTGGGGGTCTGAAAGAGCTATATTGAAGTTTGGATATAGGGTTATGAAGACTGTTCCAGCATTCAAAGTGGTTTGGACAATACCAATGCAAGCATGTTGGTATTGTAGGAACCTGTATCCAACAATGCAATTCTTGCCACAACCAAGCCTTTGCGACCATGAAAAGTAAGAGCAAGACAAATAGCTCCATAATGGACATGAGAATATCCTTGTTGAATCCACTTTGTTTGGGAAACTTTGGAGGAATTTGGAGAGTAACAAAAATTCATTCTCGGTGGCGGGAATAGGATGTTGATCGAACTTTAAGGACTCGTGCGTACTCCTTTACTTCCTTCGGAGTTTGGCGAATGAGTTGACCGATGGAGCGTGTCATGCCCCAAACCTCAAGCGCACGAACATTCCACTCAGTCGATACAAAAATGTGACTTTCCGGGACACGTCGCCGACCCATTCATTTATTTTATGCATGCGGAAGCGAAACAAATCCCTTGACAACATTTAACTTGGGATAGAAAAGCAGGCAATCAATCACAACCAAACAAGCTTTCTTATAAACACACATGTTTATATACAACACAGGGTTGTCTACAAAATAGACTAGCTCAACAAAAGGGAACTATCCTACGACCAACTAGTCGACACGTTCGCGATTCTTCGGTCTCCACCTCCACAAATGTCCATGACTTCGAGTCCTCCAAAAGCGCCATTTAAGGACCTGAAAATGTTGAGCCCACGACGGGGTGAGACATTGTCTCGGCAAGTTCACCCTCTAAACCCCTATTAGAAAGAAAATACACTCGAGGATGGCCTAGCCACACCATCACAAACAATGAGACTTACCTTTGCCTCGGTTCCTTCCCTTGAGTTAGCACAGTTCATATTACTCAATCATATATAGTAATAGAATTCAAACAATTCAATTACTCGGATTGACTCAGTGATCAATCGACTCGCCGATTACATGTCATCGAGGTCATCACACGGTCATTCTGACTATTCATTCTCGACCCTCAAACACGGCCCTACAGGCGAATCTAAATTTAGTGGCAATCACGACCCCACTTGGCAAATTAAATTTAGTGGCATCATGGCTCCACTCGGTAAATTAAGAATTAGTGGAATCATGGCCCCACTCGGCAAACTAAGAATTAGTGGAATCACGGTCCCACTTGACACGACCTTTAGTAGGTGATAGATCACAGTCCGATGGGCACGACCTCTATCGGTGGTAAATCACGGCCCGATTGGCGCGACCGATTCCAATTCGGTGGCAAATCACGGTCCAACCGACACATCCATACTGCGGCAACTTTCTAAGTCAACTCATAACCACTCACGGTTATCTTCCCATCAAATATCGACATTTTCCAATTTTGGGATAATTCCCTCATAACCACAAATTCACTCAATTCTCATAAACCGGTACTCAAATAAATAAATAGATGCGCCCAAATGCGATCAAAGACGAAATTCGAGAAAATAATTTATCGAAATAATTTTCGAAATTTAATAAATAATTAATTTTATTCCTAAAATTAATTAAATAATAATATTTTAATAATTTAGAAAAATAATATATTGTTATATTATTAAATAATTTCGGAATATTTATTTATATCGAAAAAATCATTTAAGTCAAATCAAGGCTTATTAAAAATAAACCTACTTAGCCTTAATTAAACATACTTTAAACTAAACATCACTTTAATCTAATCTACTCTTAAATAAATTAAATTGACCACCTAATAACACTTAACATAAACTAAGCATACCTAAATCATCATTAACCCTCTAATCGAGGTTTAGTGAGTTAAACTCACCGAATTAGCGAGCCGAGCGGTTCCAAACAACGGGGATGCAACGGGGATCGACTTTCCTTAAGGCGGGCCGAGCTTTCGGGGTTAGGAAGCCGGCCAAAACGGGCCAAGACTAAGTTGTGAAACCCACCAAAACCAGTTGCTGTCCAAGGCCGAACGGAGGGCTTCGGTCACTTTGGTTGGGCATGGAATCGGCGGAAACGGGCGGAGGCGGCTTGTGTGATGTTGGACGGCGACGTACAACGGTGATGGGGACTCCGGCGAAGGCGAGCAGCGGTTAAGGATGGCTTGGTCGATCGGATGGAGGGTCGGGCGAAGGTGGAGCAAGGTTGGCCGACGAGGCGTGCGCGGGTGCATGGGGTTGTGTGCGAATGGCGACGACACTGGTGACGAACGGCGAGCGACGAAGGAGGCACACGAAGGGGGCGGTGTTGGGGCTAGCTGGTCCGGTCGAATTCCCTCCCTCTCTCCTCCTTTCAAACTCCAAGAAGCAATGAAGAAGATGATGGAGATTGGTGGAAGTGATGTCTTACCATTTTAAGAGCCAAAATCCACCCTCCACTTGTCAAGATCTTAGACACTTTGGCCCCAACCACCATGACATCACATGAGGTCATCTTCCACTATCTCAAACTCTCACAACCTTATTCAAATAGGTGCAATTTCTTTTTCCGTGGTGGCATGAAAATCTTATACATTAATTTCTTCAATTCCTCTCAATTCTCTTCCAATTGAGTCCAATTGAAGTCCATAAGTTAATCTAATGTCACCACACTTCAATTCACATCTTTACTTGACCACGAGAACCATCTTAAGTCCCAAAAGCATGACCAAAAGTGGGTCGACTAATTTTCTCAAACTAAATTAACCATACTTTGATTTTTTGCTGAAAACTCGGCTTGCATGAAAAATCTTCCGGAGATGAGTCAATGATCCCAAAATGATTTGTGACACACCAGGACTTCCAATTTCTGAATTCGATTTTAATTTCACGGTTAATTTCACTCTGGCATGATACTAGCACAATCTGATCTACCGGGTAGCTTTTAGAAATTTTCGTGCATTTGACCTGTGGTTGATCAATTCAAGCCATAATGTATATCTCTGATATATTGGCGACTCTCGATTATCGTGGTAATCTCAAGGTTTCAAATACGGACACAGGGTACCCAAACGACAAAAAAGCCGGTCCAGTGCCGATCAACAAGAGTTGTGCGATCTGGTGGAATCACCCACACTTGATCAGATACCTCTGTCGAGTCGACCTATCTCCAATCTCTAATCGATTTTTAACTGTGCCGTAATGACCTTTGCAGATTAGCTCGATCGAAAGATTGCTTCCTGATCAAATTCTCGAGTCTGATACATTAAAATCTCTTAATGGCTTCACTAGATAGATTAGTCTCCTCGTGAGTGGCCAACTCAGAGAAAGAACTATATGCATGCAGATAAAATGCCCGTCTCATTTTACTGAAAGTAGAATTGGAAAATCGCGATGTCACAGAGCGGATGGGTGAAAATGACGAAGTGGGTTTAGCAAAAGCGGAATAGGGGTTCATAAGGGGAAGTTGAGTTTTAGAGATCTTGGTTTCATCGCTAAGAGAGACTTCATAAAGATTAGTCTATCTTAGAAGCATTGAAATACGAAAATCTAAAGGAGTTGATGAAGATGGAGATGCAGCGAGAGAAACGAGTGCTTCTAGTATTTCTGGTTCTATCATGATGTGAAGAGGTCTTCTCAGCACTGGATTCACCTACTAATCGCATGGAACGGATCTTGCTACAAACGAAACCATGGCTCTGATACCATGAATGGGCCTAGACTTAGAATTAGGGAAGACGGAGTCGGTTTCTTGCGGGTATGCCTTCCCACAGTGGGAGTGATAATTTTACTCACCTTCCCTTGTCGGTCGTACAATGCACATGTAGTATGAATTACATGTTATAGTGGATTTCTCTTTCTTTAAGAGCGTATTTCATTTATTAAATATATCCACTATACGGATCTTAGTTTAAACATAGTCATGTGCTCCTCATGTACTCATGTTTAGCTCGAGTGCTACATTAGCTCACTTTCTATAGCGTCCAATTAAGTACTCGCATTCGGCATTTTCAGACATATATGATTGTGGGACTATCATGTTCGGTCTTATTATAAACATATCACAGACCTCATCTTGACTCCAATTAAGGCGACATATTATTTTATGTACTAAACTTACTCTTCAGCATTTATTTGTACATAACGTCTCATCTTAACGTGCTAACTATAACACTTGAGGTGATTGCTCGTGTGAGTGAGCCAATAATTGCCTGGTGACATACTTTTCAATAATATATGTGTGTATGTGCCAGTCTCATAATAGATTTGTACTTATTGATAAAACATCAAGTCACTAATAAACAAATAAGTACAATACATATGTCCACATATACATAAACCAATGATCCTCTACAATAACACATATCGCATTCTACGCAATCCTAGTGACATCCCGTGGGTCAAGAATATGTCTCTAGGAACAGCCTCTATAAATGGATCGGCAACCATTCTTTTGGTTGAAATATATTGTGGGATTACTTCTTTTTACACTATTATATCTTTGATGAAGTTGTTCTTTATGTTAATGTGCTTCGTCCTTCTATGATACTTGGGATATTTCATATAGGCAATGGCTGCTTGACTATCGTAATAAACTATCACTGATCTTGGAACCTTAATGACAAGTGGCTAAATTTTCCAAGAAACATTTTAGCCATACTGCTTCTTACACTATGGTAGAACATGCAATAAATTTTACCTCCATCGTAGACAATGCTATGCATGTATGTTTCTTGCTATTCCAAGAAATTGCACATCCATTGAGCAAGAATGCATATCCAGAAGTCGATTTACGCTCATCTAGGTCTCCATCCCAATCAGCATCTAAATAACCTAATAGGCGTAAATCATTCCCTTGGTAACATAGTCGATAGTCTATTATGCCTTTTAAGTACCTCATGATCCTCTTCACTGCTTTCCAGTGTGCTTGACTGTGATTTGATTGATATTGGCTCGCCAAACCAACTGCATAACATATGTCGGGCCGAGTACATATCATAACATACATCAAACTTCCAACTGTACTTGCGTAAGGAACAATTTCCATTACTTTAATTTCTTATGGAGTCTTAGGACACATCTTAATACTTAGACCTTCACCTTGCATGACAGGGGTATCAATGGGATTACGGTTCTGCATATTGAAATGTTCAAGAACTTTCATTATATAAGACTATTGTGATAAAGTAAGGAGTTTCCTTGATCGATATCTTTCGATTTTAACTTCTAATATATAAGCAGCTTCTCTAATGTCATTCATTTCAAAATTGGAGGACAACCATTCTTTTATGGTGATAAACAAAACCTTGTCATTTCTAGCCAATAAAATATCATCCACATAAATTAGTAAAATCACAAATTTATCTTTGGACTGCTTGACATATACACGATGATCTTCTTCGATCATCATGAAACCAAAATTTATTATGAGTTGATAAAAACGAAGATACCACTGTCTAGATAATTATTTAAGGCCATATATTGAGTGATGAAGCTTGCATACTTTATCCTATTGACCTTTAGCTATGAAATCTATTTGTTGCTTCATATAGATTTCCTCATCTAGTTCTCTGTTGAGAAATGCCGTATTTACATTCATTTGATGTAATTCAAGGTCCAAATGTGCAACGATGGCTAGAATAAGGCGTATTGAGACAAACCTTACAACTGGTGAAAATGTTTCCTTATAGTTCATACCTTCTTGCTGAGTATAACCTTTCGCCACAAGGTGAGTCTTATACTTTTCAATTGATTTATCCGCCCTTCGCTTAATCTTAAAAACTCATTTGTTTCTAATGGCTGTGCGATTGTGTGGTAGATTAACTAAGTCCCAGATGTGATTTGCCCTCATTGACTCCATCTCATCTTCCAAAGATTTTCTCCATTCTTCCTTATCGGAGGGTGAGAGAGCCTCTTGAACAATCTTAGGCTTGGCATCGTCTTTTTGAGCAATCATAAATGCCTTCAATCTCAAAACAACGATGATGAATGCTTTTATGATTACTTTTACGTAATTGAATTTTCTTGAATTCAGTTCGTCAAGCGATGCAACACTCCCACTAGATCTTGTATGTTGAGGTAAATCTTCATTTCCCTCTAAAACATTAGTAGGTGTGTTATCATGATCTTCCATATCATATAATTGGAAGTTCTTATTATTCTCACCTCTACTAGGAAAATTGTTTTCTAAGAACGTGACATATTGTGACTCCATTTCGGTCATACTTCCATTAGCCTGTTCACCTATAAACACGTACCTTTTGGAGTGTTCAGAATATCTTATAAATATATATTTTTTCCTCTAGGACCTAATTTGCCATATTTATGGGAAGAATCATGAACATAAACTGCACATCCCCATGTACGTAGATTACTTAAGTCTGGTCTCCTACCAGTCCATAATTCATAAGGGGTGGAAGTGACTTATTTTGAGGGCACTTGGTTAAGTACATAAGCAGCAGTCTATAACGCATTTCCCTAATAGGAGATAGGTAATAATAGGAGATAGGTAAATTTGTTTGCGCCATCATAGATCTAACCATTTCCAATAAGGTTATATTCCTTCTTTCAGCTACACCATTTTGTTGTGGAGTACCAGGAATAGTTAATTGTCGTACAATTCCTTTTTTATCACAAAGAGTCTTGAATTGCTCCGATAGATACTCATGTCCACGATCGGTTCTCAATATTTTTATTGTTTTGTTCAACTGATTCTCTATCATCGATATATATCGTCTAAAACAGTCTAATGCTTTTGACTTATGGGAGATCGAAAAGACATAACCAAAATGCGTGAAGTCATCTATGTAAGTGATGAAATATGAGACTTCATACCTCGCCCTCACATTCAAAGGACCACAAATGTCAGAATGTATGAGTTGTAATGAAAAATCGGCTACAGTCCCTTTAGCGAATGATTTTCTAGTTGCTTTTTCCTCTAGACAATGTTCACATACGGGTAGATTAACATTAGTGAGTAACCCTAAAGGCCTTCTCTAGCTAATATTTACATTCTTTGTAACCCGATATGACATAATCTAGCATGTCAAGTACTTACATTAATCTCAATATTACTAGAAGATACAATTAAAGAAAAATAACAATCTACATTAACATTGTACTGATCATAATTAATGTCTAACATATAAGCTGTTTCAAACAAAATGTTAACACAATCACCATAAAAATTCAATACATATTCTAGGCTAAGAAGAACAATTACAGAGATCAAGTTTCGTCGAATATCCGGAGCATAGAGTACATCACGTAGGAATAGGCTTCGACCATCACGTAAAATTAATTTACATGTGCCAATATCCTTTATGACATCTTGATTTTCCAATTCTGTTTTCAATTTAATAAGTCGGGCATTTCATTGACGCGTCTATAGTTTTTTTTATGAGTTGGCCACTCACGAGATGACTAGCCTATCGATGAAGCCGTTAAAAGATTTTAATACAATAGATTTGAGAATTCGACCGAAAACGACTGTTCGACCGTGCTCATCTGCAAGGGTCATCATGACACTATCAAAATCGATCGGAGACCGGAGATAGGTCGATTCGACAGAGGTATGTGATTAAGTGTGAGTGATTCCACCTAATTGCAAAATTCTCGTCGAACGACATTAGACCGATTTTTCTATCTTTTTTGTACCACGTGTCCGTATTTGAAATCTCGAGATTTTCACGACAACCGAGAGTCGCCAATGAGTCGAAGATGCACTTTGTGGTTTGAAAATAATCAACCACAGGTCAAATGCACTAAAAATTCCTGAAAGCTATCCGGTAGACTAGGTCCCGCTAAAATCGCGCCAGATTGAAATTAACCATGAATTTAAACCCGATTTCAGAAATTAAAAGTTCTATCATGTCACAAATCATTTTAGGAACGTCGACTCATCCTCCAAAGATTTTTCTGGAAACTGAGATTTTCGGTGAAAAATTAAAGTAATGTTATTTTGGATCAGGGAAATTCGTAGGCCCCTTTTTTGTCGCATTTTTGGTCATCAAGTGGGATCTTTGGACAACAAAAATTTGGAATTAAGTGTGGACACCTTGGTTGGATTTATGGGCTTCAATTTGGGTTGATTTGAGTAAGAATTGAATGAATTGAAGAGGGAAATGCACAAAATTCGCAGCCTTAGAGGGTGCAACATTTCAGCCATCTTGGAAGGCTTCTTGAGGAAGATTTGAGAGAGAGAATGGCTGAGGATGAAGGTTGAAGGTGGTAAGGGCTTGTGAGATAGAAAATGGACAAGTGTTGGAGCCTTGGAAGCTCTTGGTGTCCCCTCTTTTCAGCAACCTTTGTCTTCCTCTTGCTCTCCCCTTTCTCCATTGTTGAGTCATTGGAAAAGCTCAAGAGAACCAAAGAAACCGAGCTCAGCCCCTCCCATTGCCCGTCAATGCCCGCCGAAGCCTGAGCAGCCACCGGACCGCCGTCGCTCGCTTGTCGCACCGCTGCTCGTCGCCGCGCTAGTCCAACGCCCGTGCGCCGCCCAACCATGCATCCTCGATCGTTCAGCTGCGCCACCGTCACCGTCGCCCCCCGAGCTCCGCCTAGCCTTGCAGCAGCTCCGTCGGTCCTCTCTTGTCGTTTCAACCGCTGAAGTTGCTTAGTTCTACCTCTCAGTTTAGCAAGTAGAAGCCAAGAAACCAACAAGGCTTTGGATCGTCGTGGCCGGTTTCCGAGCCCGTCATGGCCTAGGTTGGTGTCGCTACTAGAAGGTTTTTCACCCGCCTTGGTGTTGCCGTCACATAGACTCATCGGCTCGCAAATCCGGTGAGTTTATTTGCTAAACCTTGCTTATGAGGTTAATGATGCTTAAGGGTTGTTTAGATTAGGTTAAGCATGGTTTAGGTGGTTAGATTAGTTTAGTAGAAGCTAATTAGATTAAGTGGCTTGATTAGTTTAATGGATAATTAATTAAGGCTAACTAGGTGATTAGATTAGTGTAATCTTGATTAGGCCCTTAATTAATTATTTTTAATTAATTAATTATTTCAAATTTATAAATATTTTTTATTAATTTATACTAATATAATATAATATTATTTAATTTAATTTCGGAATATATTTAATTATTTATTATTTTATGGAAATTATATCGGGATAGCCGGTGACCGAATTTTGTGCGATTGCAATGGTGTGTTGATTATGCAATTGATTGTTGAATTGTGAAATTGAGTGATAATTGTGAAAATTATGATATTTATTCAGAAAATCTCGGGTGTCGGGTTTTGACACCGAAAATGGATTTTAGGCACTATATCAAATAGTGGGGTTTGAAAAAGAGATACATCACTTTTAAGGTTCGAATTAACCGTATACCCACATGCGACTATTTTCCTAGATGTTTTTAGTACGAAGAAAACAGGCTAGGATCATTATTTAAATTGAGGCATTTGAGTGCAATGCACGGTATCTTAAGCTGAGATAGAATGGTCGTGTATTGGTTAGAAAACCCGTATCGAGCGTTTACGCCGACGTTACCCTATATGGGTTACCCATTCATTGGGTCTTGGGTCGCAGTAGTTTCTAAACCTATGCTCATTCGGGAAAGTTATATTTGAGAGACGTCGCCGTGCTCAATGGGATGAGACGATGCCTGGCTACACTAGTAGACCGCCAAACTCGTGAGTAGGTCGTACACTAGAGGGGCGAAATTAACAATTGGAACGCATGATTAAATGAGTTTGATGTGCCTGATTATGAGACAAAACTGTGTGACATGATATGGGACGTGTCATAACGGTTTGTCCTTATAATCGGGACTCCTATGATTGATTGAGTTGATAAGGCATTTTTATTATTGTGTGCATTAATTATATACATTTATGATATGAACTATACCGACGTGTAGGAAGGAACTGAGGTGAGGTAAGTCCTCTGTTCTAATTGTGTGGCTTTGTGGTTAGAGCGCTTGAGGCATATTTTCTTCCTAATAAGGGTTTAGGGGGTGGACTTGGTGAGACATTGTTTCACCCCGTCGTTAGTTTAACTTTTTAGATCCTTAGATGGTGGTTGTGGAGGACCCAAAATCCCGGAGTCTGTGGAGCTGGAGTTTGAAGAATCGGCGTATGTGTCCAACTAGTGTGTTGTGGGACAACTTCTTTTTTAGAGCCGATCTTTTGTAGACTTTGACTAGACTCGTTTTGTATCTAAACTCAGTTATTTATAAAAGTTGTCTTTTGTGAAATGTTGCCCTGCTTTCCTATCCCATGTTGTTTGTTGTTAGGGATTTATTGTTTCGCTTCCACATGCGTATAAAAATAATTGGGTCGGTGATGTGTCCTAAGAACGTCGCATTTGTATCGACCACAGAGGGATGTGCGCGCGCTCAAGGTTTGGGGCATGACACCCTTCACTTCAATTCTTGAGTTATTCCTAACATATATCCATCTTCTTCCAGGCTGTATCCGACGATACTCCACAAATGCTTCTCGTTCTCTAGTTATGTGGTCTGTTGTTCCTGAATCTACAGTCCACATTGGATGAAATTCAGCAAGCATTACAGTGCTCGAAACAAAAATGCATTACTTAAAGTAATTAAGTAATATGGTACCTCTTTCGGCTCAGTGCATTTATGAGCAAAGTGACCCATCTTGCCACAATTATGACACTTTATCTTGGTATTGTCATTTTTCCCACCACGCTTTTTTGCGTCGAAAGGTCTTAGCCTTTTTAGGTGCCTAATCGGTCTTCTTCCCTTTGTTGTTGAATTGATAATTCCTTTTACGCTTGAAGCCTAAGGCTTTGCGTGAACTCGTTTCAGTAACATAAGCATGGGTAGAGGATCTCGCAGCCTCTAGGCGCTCATTCTCTAATCCAAATGACTTGCAACATCATCAAAAGTGACAATATTCTCATTATGCGTCATATTGATCTTCATATGCTTCCAATTGTCATGAAGAGACTTTATAACAGTCTGAACTTGTTGTTCATCAATAAGCGAGTGACCTGTCGACTTCAGTTCACGAATCATGTTTGACATCTCTTGAAGATGCTGCCTCATCGTTACATTTGGGCGCTTTTGGTATGTATCAAACTTGATGGTGAGTCTCCTCAACTTAGTGGCAGATGTACCCCCAAACTTATCTTTCAAGGCAACTCACATAACTTGAGCTTTATCATAACGTGATGCAAGCAATGCTATTTTTCTTCTTCCAAGCTCGATAAGCTTCTAGATCTCTCCTGTGTTGAGTTGGAGTTCCATACTCAGGTTCATCCATGGTGTGGTTGAGGGTTTCCAAAACCTCTTGCTCCTCAAGGATGTACTAAATCTTTCGGTGCCAAATATCATAATTGTCACTACTAAGCTTTTCACCCTTATTGAAGTCAGTCACAATGATCTTGGATGCCGAAACCATAATCAATTGTTATAACACATTGATATAATAAACGTAGAATCAATACTATCACACTTTTTCAGAGTAACACATATTTAATTTACAGCAAAGATCAACTAAATTAATGCTAATTCAACAAAAGACACAAAAACGAAAGTTCACTATGTTCCCAATCAACATAGATTGTTCTATTATTATTAATTAGTTTAATTTGCACAAATTTTAAGTTCCAGGTGAGAACTCATTCGAATTCTACGAACCTACGAACTTCCACTAGAAAAAATAATTATATGACCTCATGTAATTTCTACATCTTTTCATTAACATAAAAGCATAACATAATGTGAACCAACGTACAAAAAATAATTATGCTGCAACTACAATCAAAATCGTAATTCATCATGTAACAGAAAAATAAGGATTTCCTACCATTGTTCGAATTTTCTTGGAACTAGAAAATTGCAAGCATATTAAACTATATGCATGCTACCATCGAACCAAGATTGACACAGCATATGATATCATTTTTATATAGGCTAGCTATTGTATTTCCTAAAACATAAGAAAATACAAGCTAAAAATGAATAAACTATGCATTTATACCCTAAAAATACGCATACTTAGGGTTCCGTCCACAATTTTATACATTTTAAAAATTAAAAAAAATATAAAATCATTATAACACATTGTAGAGCACATCCATACAAAACAAACAACACCGACCACACTCCAATTGGAGCCTCCACGCGCACACACGCACCACCTGAGTGTGCGGCGCTTGGGCGCACGCGCCAGCGAGCCTTAAAAGCTTCGCTGGTCCGACCGATCCAACCAATGACTGGTCCGACCGGTTTGACCACCAGACCAGTTGATCGATCAACGGGCCGGATTGATTTTCGGGTTGGGTCTCGGTCGAGTCAGTTCTTGGGTCGGGTCGCTAACCGGTGACCAGTCGACCAACTGCCACTGGCGGTGACGTCATCTGTGACGTTAGCACGCATCAGTTCGCCGATGCGCGCGTGACGCTCATGTGCTGGCGTTCCCAGCGCGTTGAGCGCGTGGCGCCCAGGCGCTGTGGCTTCTGGCCGCGCATGTGCGCGCGTCCGGCCTCCTCCGGCGGCGCTCGACCTACCGTTGGACTCGTCTCGATGAATACTTTCATCCTGTATATTTGAAAATTGATTTTGGCCGAAAAATATTCCAAAAAATGGTCAAAACCGTACGGATGTACCTAGCCCCAAAACCCGTTCTTTGCTTCGGTTCGTTTTCGACGATTCAGATTGCAATTCCGAGCAAGAAACATCCAAACAATGTAGAATTCAACCTCTTGATCCCAATATCAAGTGGTAAATGAGAAAATTCGGTAAAAACAAGGCAGAAATCACAACCAGGCTCTGATACCAATGTGGAAGAAAGTCGGCGGAAGATGACTTATCTCTATTCGATGTGCAGTCAACAATTTACCCTGGAACAATCGTTGAATTGTGGATGAATTGCGGACAAAAAAATACTTCACGTTGGTCTGAATGCAATCACGAGGAAAGCATTCGATTTCCACAGCGTAAATGCCAATTATTGTCGTAAAGAAGAAATGAAACACCTTTTTTTTTTTTTTTTTTTGATGGAAATGGGACAAGAAAAAGAGAGGAATTTCTGAGTGTACGTTTTTCCAACTATCTCAACGGTTGTCTTCAGGAATCTTTTATATGACTCCCTCACACCCTTTCAAAGGATGTCTTTCCATCATAGTATATTAAGACGAACGGTGCATTCTCATCGCACCCCATCATGGACGTATTAATTAAGTACAAAAAGCAGACCCGATTAAAAGCTTTCTTGTGTGCGAATAAGTATAGGATAAGGCTAATTTAGGGCTTATTTCATTTCAATTCTATGGTTTCAGCGTTATGGAGTTTCTAGGACCAAGATGTCTTGGTCAAAGGTATGAAATGCGCATGTGGCGCACACATGTTCGTCGACTAGTCTTTAGTTTACTAACAATGAGCATAGGGGACTTTTGGGTCATAGGGGACTTTTGGGTCAAAGTTGTCAAGTTTAGGAGATTATGAGATAAAATGAATTTAGAAAATATTTTGAGCAAATCAAGTTTGGGAGAAACTTTAAGAAAGAAACCTCACTTTGAGATTATAACCTTTGCAAAAGTTATAAAGGAATTATATATTAAATAATTTTGTTCAAAGTTTGCAAATATGTCATTGGGAAAACTCTCATAAGGCTCACCAGTGGTTAAGTGCTAAATTTTGATGTGGCATATTCCTCCTATTCAAATCACAAAACCTCTTATTCATTGCTAGCATGTGTTTGTATAGCCTTACGAATGCATGTGGATAGGATGAATCGGATGTTGTGTAATGATGCACTTTGAGTTTAACTGGATTGACTGATGAAGAATCTTAACTAATATTGGTGTAATGAATGGCCCGTGGTATAATATGCTTAGTTAGGAAAAGGTTGACCATGTGGAGGATTCGACCCACTCGCCCGAGAAGCTCCAATAGACGGGACAGGGGCGGGCACCGACCATGATTGGCCAAGCGTTAAGAGAGAAAGCTGGGCGTCTTGGCAAAGTCTAATGGGAGGCCGACGTGGCATCTTGGGATCCGTATTTTCGAGTGGGATCCGCTAAGCCTAGTCAGACGTCTGAATCGCGGAGGTGATTTTATATTTAGTATCATAAATTTTGGTCCTCAACTTTTTGTCATTTGTGCAATTTAGTTATGTTAATCAAGAAAATCAATCACGAAGAGAGGGAGGGATTAATACCACGAATAATCCAAAATTGATTAATCTGTGACAATTTATCTAAAATTAATTTTTTAACTACCAAAACCCCAAATTGATACACCCGTAATAAATTTACGCTAAACTAATTTTATAACTATCAAAAACTCCAAACCGATACATTTTATTCATACATTAGCTCTTGTCAAATTTTATCGTTATATTTGCTAATGGTGACGTGGTATAGTGACGTGGAAATCTATAAGATGAATACTAGGAAAAACCCCAAATTGGTACAGTCAACTTGTCATAGGTGTATTGGTTTGGGGTATTTCATGAGATTTAATTTATGGATTTCAATGTGGACTTGCCACGCCATCATATCACGTCATCATTTGTTATCCATGTCAGTAAATTGAATAGTAAAATTTGATGGAAGCTAATGGAAAAGGATAAATTCATTGTAAGTGTATCGGTTTTCAGTATTTTGTGGTCAAAAAGTTAGTTTGAGGTAAATTTATCAAAAGTATACCAATTTTTTATTATTTGTAGTTAAAAAATTAGTTTTGGGTAAATTTGTCATAAATGTATTAGTTTAAGGTTTTTCGTGGTATTAACCAAATAAAAATTCTGCTTTTGTGTGTTGTGGACCTAGCAACATAAAGTGTGACATATAAAAAATTGGGTATGGGAAACAGAATCTCGATGTTACAAAGGTTTGGCTTTTGGTGTTTATGCTCTCGTTTCATGTTCTGACGACCCCCATAGATTGAAACTTGCTAGCGTAGTTAGGACTCCAAGCACGGTCTTGTTGCAAGTGTAGAGTTTGCCAATCAGAACCACGACTCCTTCTACAACTATCTCGATATACAAACTTACCACCATTGAGCCCTCTCAATCATTTGTCACACCTTACACAAATTTACCACTATTGAGCCCTCTCAATTATTTCTCACACCTTACACGCACAACATAGTGGCCTCACTTCGAAAAATATATACAACACCTTTAAGATTTTACAAATTAAAGATCATTAGGACACCTTGTGCTATTCCCTAGTACGATTACTTTTTCTTTAAGTAGAACTACTTCACGCATGTTTACAAATGGGTTTGCCACTCTCATTGATACTTAGAATCCTCACTCAAAGGCTTACCCAACTTGCAAAAGAGAGACTCGACAACTTCAAGTACAAGTGTCGATTCCTCTGGTTTCTCACATTGGTAAACATGCCCTCTTCTGTCCGATATTCTCCTATTTATAAGCCTCCAAATATAAATGGTGCACTTGAATATCTTAGTCAGCATATCCATCTATAAGTCATACGAAAACTTAGGTGAATTTCCTCGTAAAAATTGTACAGAAACTTTCCTCAATTTGGACTGTCCACTAAATCTTCTATTGCTCAAGCGAACTTTGACGAAGCATAAAATAACTTAAAAGTGTACATTTTATAAATAAAAAAAAAGACAAAGTAGAAAAATTTTCGCGCCAGCATAACTTTTAGCTCAAATGGAGTTACGAGCCTCGTAATTGCAATCCAAAAAGCTCATCCAAATCTTGAGGCTATTTTCCACTCAAATCCGTTTTCCAGCACGTTCTAGGCTATATCTTCAAATCCACACCGTATCTTTATATTATTTCAATAGTTTAATTAATTAGTAAGTTTCAACTGAGAAATAAAATATTTTTTTACCTCCAAATGTGATGCATCAAATCTAGAACAGTTTGGACAGGGCACGAAATAGGAAGATAAAACCCGCCCAGAATGGGACTGACCATTTGGGGTCGGGATTTTGGGCTTTTCCAATCCATGAACTCTTGCTGCGTTTAATCACATCTGACTTTTTCGCAGGTTCGAGAAAAAAACTCGAGAGCTTTGGGTGAAATTCTTCTTTTTTTCCCGGGGGTTGAGGGAGAGCCCAGATGTTGATCGGAGTCGTCTGTGATCTCGTTTTCAGTTCCGTTTCGTTTCCCGAAATAAGAAACTCCAATACTCAACGCCAAATTTCAACACGTGTGTCCTCTGTCTCTCTTCCATATTCCAGTCTTTTAGAGGTGTAGCCATGCTGAGGCATGGAAGCTTGGATGAAGCGTTCCGCGAGAGACCTCGTTTCCTTCCTATCACTTCAAGAAACCCCACAAGAAAACTGCTTCATCCCTCCATCGCTGAAGCTCAGAACCCGTTCCCAATTTTCCGAAATTCGCGCGACGGTGATCTCCAATCGAACCCGGATCGCACCACCCACTTCGCCTTTCTTGCGAATTTTCGAGCTTCCGAATACTCTTGAGGACCGGTTTTGCCTCCATTCTTGTCGACCTGTAAGTCGGTGGGATCGATCATGATGCGCAAATATTGGAATCGGCATGTGATTAAGCCTCTTCGAGCTATGGGCAGCCTCAGAATTGCGATCAGACGCGATGTTTGGGATGCATTGCTGGTGTGAAAGCCCCTTCTATTCACAGACCGTCTGATGCAGCAGACAAGGACCTCCGAATTCTATGGGGGAGCTTGCATAGCGGTGATGCTGTGCAGACGAGGCGGTTTCTGGGTTGTGGAGATGGCGAAGGAGGAGGCGCTTTGTCTAAAGTCTATGAAGAGAGGCGTGTTCTGGGGTATTACTGATTGTACGTTTGAACTTTGTCCTTTTATGTTTGATTTCTGTGCTTAGAAGTGTTACATTTCGATCAGCGGGACTTTGGTCTGGGTGGGAATATTAGTTGGTTGGTTGTTCTGATGCATGAGCTTTTTTGTGCCCGAAAACATGCTTTCACTGCTCTGTCTCTATCTCGGTGAAGGATTGTTACTTCCAATGGTTTGTTTGGAGAATGCAGCGATATAGGATGACGTTAAGCCAAACCTCATATTTATTTGTCTATGACCGAACTCTGTGGTATTGAATTTATCTCTTTCTTTCAGTGTTGTTTGCATGCTTTACTATTTGATATTTCATTAGTTTTATCTCTGATATCGTGAATGGTGAATGTATGAATCTGCGGGTGTTAATTCATTTGTGCACTCATAAGTTCGCTCTTCTTGTTGTCATTGTTATAATGCGATACGTTTGATTTTAACAAAAAGAACAAATTTTGGTGTTTCCTGTGCTTTACAGGTACTCTCCAGTGCAGTTATTTGATGTTGTTGTGGCTGTTGATCTGTATCAAGATTTTGTCCCCTGGTGTCAGTGCGGGGGAATACTAAAGAGTTATCCTGATGGATCATTTGATGCCGAGCTTGAGATTGGTTTCAAATTTCTAGTAGAAAGTTATGTTTCTCATGTAGAGTTGAAAAGACCTCAGTACATAAAGGTAAGCTGACTCCCAGACTACTACTTTGTGCAGAATCATGTTTCGTTGCGTCACTGCTTGAATGAATATACTTGGTCAACCTACTTCTCACTTCTTTTTGTTTCTCATTTGATCATCCCTCTGGCCCATCACTACAGTAAAATTTGGTGGAATCTGCTTTTCTTGTATACTGAGTCTATTGTCTAATCAAACTATAGTTCATCGTCAGTATCAAGTAGGAGTTGAAAGAATTGTGCCTTGGTACAATTACATGAATTTGGACATTTAATATATTGTCCAACTTCCATTAGATTGTATCTCTTCACATTTAATCGTTTATATTATGTTCATTTTGACAAAGATCATGACTTTGTAATGTCTAAAGAGCCATTTTAATTTGAAGTAATTTGATATCTTCTGATTATTGAGCAGTGGTAGGCAGTTTCTATGTATCAACCACCGGTGTAGGCGATCATGTATTAGATATCTCTCTCTCTCTCTCTCTCTCTCTCTCTCTCTCTCTCTCTAAACTTCAATCCCTCTGATGTTATATTTCTGCCACTTCCAGACTACAGTGTCGCAAAGCACTCTCTTTGACCATATGATAAATATTTGGCAATTCAATTCAGGACCAGTTACAGGATCCTGCAACATTTGCTTTTTGGTGGATTTCAAGTTTCAGTCACCTCTCTACCGACAAGTATGGTGCTCTGATGATCTGTTAGTTTTGATGATTGATTTCACCCCCCTTCCCCTTCCCCACCGCCCCCACACCCCCCCCCCGGTTTTTTCTTCTCCGCTAGACCTTCTGTTCTGTTTCTTTTGCTTATGTGATTTGCAAACTGAAACCTGGGGGAATAGCATGAGAGAAAATATATTGAGTTTATAGAAAATTTATTTATTTTGTCAAAGACATAGTAAATGTTTATCAACCCGATTAGGGGAATTGTACATATTGTGCAACTCCTTTCTTTTGGATGAGGCTTTTTAGTATCATGAATCATACTTTTGTTTTTTTACTTACAATTTTTGTTTCTTTCTCTTGGTCGGTTAGGGGGATTGATTCCACCTGGATTGTTAATATTTGTGATTAAATGGAAGGCTACATATTAGATAACATTCTATTCACGTTCATTTTGTTGCTGGGGAACTTCTGTCCCCTTGGGGGGGGGCCTCTCAAGTCTTTCACCATTAGGGTGTTGTAGTATTATCTCTTGAGCTTGTACTGGCGACAGCGTTTCCACTGATTTGTTTTGTCCATTATTTAATATGGTCATCGGATCCATTTGCTCTATGTATCTTCTTATTCTGCATTTACAGAACTTATCTGGAGTTTTCTTTTATTGTTGTTAAGTTCTAGCATGTCTGAAACTGCATATCTGCATGTGCTGTGGTTCTGGATGTAGGTGTTAAATCTATTCTGGGCCCGGTATTTACTGTGATGTTGTCCTCATGACTGAAGAATACATCTATAAATGATGGGGCAATAGACTGTTAATGGAACCTTAATTTGGCTGGTTGCTTAAAGTCTCCGTTGAACTGAAAATCATCTGCCAACATTTTGGATTGACAATGGCTTCCCTTTTGGCAGGTTGCCTCCATGTTTTTCAGGGAAGTAGTCTCTAGACTGGTTGGTTCATTCAGTGAACGCTGCCGTTTGATATATGGACTGGGGGTCCCCATTCAGGAAGATGCTTACGGGCAGAGGGCTTAAATGCATGATTCGTGGTCTCGGCACATACCACGTAGGAGGGACTTCATTGCGTTATGAATCTGGTCAAATTAATAAACTGACCTTCATAGAGTTGTTTGCTTTGCTGGTCTCTTGTGATCCCTTCTCTTAGATTCTTTTGGATGGTAACTAAGGAGCTATTAGCTGGTCAATGTAGGCCTCACTCTTGCAGCGTTCCTAGCAAAACATCCTCGTACCTTTTTGCCATTGCTCTTCATTGATTGTTGTTGGGACTCCTACATGCTCAAGAAATGAGTATGACTTGCTCCCTAGTCTACTATGTGCTTTTCCTGGGTAGAAGAAAAGGTGCAACCAACTTATGGTCTTCCTGCATCAGATGATATTTCCAACACAAGATTAGTTCCCATATGGTGGTAATGTCTGGGTGGCCGGCCGGCCGGAGAGCTGATATAGGACTGTACTTCTTTCCATAGAAAATCCTTCATATGCGTGAAACATTAATGGATTTCACGCTTCAAATCCTCTTAATAGACACAAGTAACTACAAGTGAACCATCTGCAGACGTGCAAAGTCATTCCTTTTCCTTCCTCTGGGGGTTTGGGAATGTACCGTATCCCCCAGTCAATGCAACTGGCGAATGCACTGGGTATAGTGAGGGACTATATTGTAAATCTAATCGAATCACGATGCATTTATCATCAAATTTATGGTGGAACAAACCTTGTACATGACCAGTAAAAGTTTGTAAAATTTTTTGTCTTGTGATTGTGCCGTTTCAAGTTTAGGTCTTATTCAAACAAGAAAAAAAAATTATCAAGTGGGTTATATAAATATAAAAAATTGCCATATTCAAATTAGAAATCTTTTAGAAGAATGAATTCTAATGTGTCAATACGTATATTAAAGTTTTGAGTACCCATGCTTGTGCCAATCGTGACAAAGGGTTACACTACATTATTTTTTCAAATTTACCAAGAAAAAGTTTTTGTTTATCGCATAACGTCTATTGGCACTTGATTTCATTGCATTTCATTAAATTTAGGGATCGGATTCAATGATTTTGACAAACTTCTACCGTAATCAAAAGTATTATTGCTTCATATTTCTGCATTCGCAAGTCTCTCTACGCTATCCCGTCGTTAAAAGCCAGTGCCATCATGATTTTAGGACTATCAACACCCTTGCATCGAAAAATGAGCTTTCACAAGGTCGTTGACATTTACTAATTTCTGGATTAACAGCTTAGCTTAATCTCTCCCTCCCCAAATCGAGGTGAAACAAAACGAGGCCCACCAGAGGCCTACCAAGGTCGGGCCTATGATAAGGATCGGCCCATTGACGGAAGGAGGCTGACTCGTTTCTCTCGGCCAAGATTCTTGACATGAATCCCTTGCCATTCTTGATCCAATCGCCACAATGATCTTATGCATCCTGTTTTGGAAGGGATCCTTCGCTTGCCTCCTGCCATGGTTACTGGATTCCAGCTAAGGCTAAAATTCAAGACCAATAAGGATGTTGATCAGGCTGCTTAACTGGAAGGAAATCCAAAAGCGCAGTCGCTTGAAAACGACCACTACGCGATCGTTCTTGGTTGGAACGTGCCGGAATTTTGAAGATATCTCTGCCGTGGCAATACCTAGTTCCTCAATCGGTAGCAAAGCATTCAGGCGCAGGCGGCTCATAACTTCACCTTTCTTGCCCGTTGCGCGACAGGTTTAGTAGTCCGAAAGTCAGGTATACATAATTTGCTGTGCTCCCAAATTTAGTAACGCTTTAAAAAAAAAAAAAATTGCCAGGTCAATAGAGCCTCGGGAGACTCATGAAATCTGTAGCAATCAAGTGCGATTAGTATGTAATCTACCCTTGGGTTAGTGCTAGAGAAGACCGGGGGTACAAAGCTAGCTTGTGGTTGGAACAGTGCCGTAAGGCTTACTAGTTTTGTAGTGGGCATTTCATTTACCCTCACTTACTCCAGGGCGTGGGTGGCTACTATACCACCCTACTTGGCCGTAGCTAGACTATGCAAGTTTACTCTGACGCGGAGTCTACCTTCCCCATTGTGAGATCCCCAAATTCTCTGTCTATCTTTATCTTCCCAATAGAGAGGGAATACAAAAGACAGTGCGGGGTCTTCCATCCCTAGGCGGATCTCCCGCCTATTTCCTCCTTGAGCCTTTTAAGGACCTGCTCAAGTCTAATCTACCCTTGAGTTAGTACTAGAGAAGAAGTAATTGCTTCAACATATATTATATATTTTGCCATACTTATTTTTGAAATATATGTAATCATGTAAAAATGACTTTTTGTCCTTCTATGATGGTATTCAAATATCCATAGATTCGTAAATCGTGTTGTGTAATTCTTTTCTGGTGATGAATTTTTGTTATTGATCTTTCAATATTAGGGATAAGTGTATCGAAAATCATAAAACTTGTTACAGAAGTACCATTGAATTTTAAAATTTTCAAAAAGTGTAATCAAATTATAAATTTTTTCACGAAAGTGCAATTGATCCTAAAAATTTTAAAAAGCGCAATTAAGTCACAAAACCTATTGAGTTAGAGCAATCAATTCTTTTCATTAACTCCATCCAACTTTTTTTTTTACAACTCTGTTCAACTTGACAAACGGAAAACACTTACAAGTTTTAGGACTTGATTTTACGAAGTTAATAAGTTTTAGAATTTAATTGCACTTTTTGAAAGTTTTAAGACTTCCAGTGCAATTATCACTTAATATTATTCATTTGCAATTGTGAGATGTGCACTTTCAAAACATCGGCTTAAAGTTTTAAACATATAATATATAGTTATTGCAAAATAATATATATTTGGGACAAAGTATACTAGGAGTTCCAAAACTTGGCATAAGTATACACTTTAGTGCCAAAAGTTCCCAAAATGTATACTTAAGTGCAACTTTTTTTATAAAGTGGGACACTTCAGTGTTAAGTCTAGCAAGAGTAGTCGGAAATACAATATGGCATTTTTTTTAATAATATATGTGGTCTATGTGGCTCGTCGGAAGCCAACTTAGTAATGGAGATGCAAAACGATATCTTTTTTCCATAAATTTATTAATTTAATATTAATTAAAAATAAATTAAAAACTAGAATATTTATAGAAGAAGAAGAAGATGGAACATGTTCAACGAGGGCCACCGCCCCACCGTCGTTGGGAAGGGCCAACGACGGTGGGGTGACGGTGGCTAGGGCTGTGTAAGCCCTCGCTAAATGCTACTATAGATTTTTTTTTAGTTTTTAAATTTATTTTATTTAATATTTATATTAAAATTCAATTTTAGGGCCACGTTAGCGCCAAAACGACATGGTTCTGGACTTATCTAGCCACATTAGGGCCAAAATGACGTTGGTTTGCACTTATCTAGCCACATCAGTACCAAAAACAACGTCATTTTGCACTTATCTCACTAAAAAAATGCCACGATAGTAGTTTGGTTGGAATTTCTCACCGTTGATACTTAAGTGTTCTATTTTTTTTCCAATTTTGGCACTTAAGTGTATTTTTTGAAACTTTTGACACTTAAGTGCTCTCTTGTGCCAAGTTTTGGTACTCTCGGTGTCCACATCTCCATTTATTCGTGTATACAATTAAACATTGATTAGCAAAATATGCATAATTTTACTAATTTTTGTACATTGATCAGAGATTTTTTATATATCAAAATATGCATAACAATTTGAGATTTGTTAGGATTAGAGATTTGAAGTAACCACCATTTGATGAATGAGTAGGCGAAGCTCTCAGGTGAGTGTGATGCATGGCTTAACCTTGTGCAAGCTTTGCCTACTTTTGTCTATCATCATTAAAGTCAATCATCACTGAACTCGATTGACTTACAAACACATGGAATTCATTGATATGCTCAATAATGGACGTGCCTTCGCCTATCTATAAGTGAAACAAATGTCATATCATTTAAACTTTGTTGTTTGCAAATGGCTTTTCATACATGTTCGACATCGTATTCATCAGTCCTACAATGGTCTTGTATTTCACGATGTTAAATGTAACATTAGGAGACAATGTCTGCCAAATAACACCTAATTCTTGTCTATCTTGCAATTCCTAATTAGGCCGCTTCATTGACTTTGCCATTTCCACAAATAAGAGTAAGTGCATATTTCTCTAGTATATATAATTCTTAATCTATATGGTCCGGAAATCAAAATTCTTCCAATAAAAATTGTCAATTTTCACTTTTTCTTCTTCTGTCACCATTGATTCATTTCAAGTCAACCGGGACTAGGTTTAATACCAATTGTTGCGAAAACAAGCAATCGAACACGATATTAAACTGAACATGAAAATAAATCAAACATTGGATTTACATGATTTAGATTGATGTGACATATTCAATGGGGAGCACAACACAACGTTCTACTATATATCAAGCAATATAACGGAGAGTACAATAATAATCGAGTCATTCAAACATTGTTTGTATTTCCAAACCCTAGTTACAACCAATATGCTCAGTGTTTAGCCTCACAAAATTGCTTGTGAAACAATCACTCAATATCACAGAGAAATAGACAAAATCTTACTGAAAATATTTAATCGGTTTGAACATTCTCAAATTGTGTTAAGGCGTGATTTTCGAAGAAGCCGCCTCTAACTTCGGCACATGAGGCATAACGACTCACTCTAAAACATAAGGCACTACAACTTTCACCATTTGACGAAAGAGGAATAATTCGGACGTGAATCATGCAAAACCCCTGCTCAAAGTCATACCCAAATATCATAATTTAAGTCCTCTTCTCACGCGCAAAATCCAACCCCACTTTCGACTCCAACCTGCAAAAGGATTCGGATTTGAAGAAGGCGGTAACAAAATTCATTTCAGACTTTCTTTATACAACCAGACTTTCCTGCACTTCGATTCAGGTAGAGTTTCGTCCATGTTCTCAAACTGTAGACAAATTTTACTAATATTACAGGAAAGTCTCTGCAATACGGGGCATGTGCTAGCTTTATACAGAATGAGCTTCTAACGAAGACACGTGATTGATTCTTTATATTGCTACAAATTTTACATGTATGTTTGCACTGGCATAAGCAAAGCTAAATATTTAAGACGAGAGAGGTTAAGAAATTATCATATTACCTGTGGTAGTTCATCTTGTTCATGTAAACCCAATGCAAAGAGATTTTGCTTAATCTTTTGCAGCTGACTTGCAACACCCTTGATGCTCATTCGTCTTCCAGGCACTTCATTTGAACAAGCTACCCCAATATTATATACCATAACCAAACACTCTTGAAATATGCTATCCCTTTCGGAAAGCCAACGTTGATGACTATTGGGCCCAAAACGACTCTTCATTTCTAGAAGCATAATGTGATCCGTAATTTCCAATGCTTGTTGAGGCAAAGCTGCCACGACAAGACTATGAAGAGTGTAATTGTCTCTGAATTTTTCGTCGGTGGGACACAATCCTGTGAACATCTCTAGTAAGAGGATACCAAAACTGTAGACGTCTCCTTCTCTTGAGACATCGCATCCCATTGCATATTCTGCCACGCATTTAGATCATAGTGTAGATGAAATTGGGAGTGCTAGTCATTAAAAAGAATGTGGAGCTCAGATTATTAGAAAAGAAAGTGGAGAGATTACCTGGTGGAGCATAACCAATTGTCCCTCTTAGACCCACAGAGCTCATTTGATTAGCTATAGTATCAAGGGATGGTCCAAGGAGGAACTTTGCCAATCCAAAGTCGCCCACGTGTGCGACCATTCGAGCATCTAAGAGGACATTACTTGGCTTTAGATCACAATGAATGATAGGGATGTGGCACTGGTGATGAAGATAATCTAGTGCGGAAGCAACATCGATAGCAATATTTATCCTTTGAATGAAATTCAATTTATTCGGAGGCTCATTTCCATGAGATGGCATTGCTTTTGTGTGTAACCACCATTCCAGGCTTCCATTGTCCATGAAATCATATATTATGGCCTTAAAATCATTTCCACTGTCAGTATCTTCAAAAGATTTCGATGTCGGATGTTCTTTAAAACCTCGCACTCTACAATGAAGCTCTTTAGAGCACCGCGACCCACTAAATGAAGCACCTTCATTGCAATGGCAGTCCTATTGTCCTCAAGTATCCCCTTATAAACGGAACAAAAGTTTCCAACACCGACTAAATTGGTTGAAGAAAAACCATTGGTTGCTTTTAGGAGTGCTCCATAAGATATGCTCAAATGTAAAACATCAATAGAACTTGAAACTAGTTCTTTTACTGGCCTCTTCCGCCATCGGAGATATATAATAGAAAGAACCAGAGAAATTCCAAGAAGGCCACAAATAACAACAGCAGACAATCTCAATACATGATGGACTTTTCGGCTCTTGGAACTACTAGAGATGCATTTAGGAAGCTGAAATTTTGGCAATCCACCGCAAAGCTTAGCATTCCCAATTATAAAAGTAGAGTTAGCATTCTCAAAAACTCCTCCACGTGGTAGCATCCCTTGAAAGTTATTATAAGACAAATTCAGTAGTTGCAAAGAATGAAATACCTCCAAGAACTGTGGAATTTCCCCGGAAAAATTGTTGTGTGAAAGATCAAGTGCTTCAATACCTTTTAATGATCTCATCAATTGAGGAATGGACCCGTGGAAGGAATTTTTCGCCACACTCAATTCTTGCAATGCAATGCAATCACCTAAACTTTTGGAATTTCACCTCCCAACATGTTATTGGAGATGTCCAATTTGGTCAAAAATATCAAGTTGCCTACTTCCATGGGTAGAACTCCCATCAAACGGTTATTAGACAAGTCCAATAGCCTGGTCAATGATGAAAGACCCATAATTTGTGGGGGTATGGCACCACTGAGATTGTTACCAGAAAGATCCAGTAGGTTCAAAAACTGACAGTTAGATAGTGTTGAAGGGATTTGATTCTGAAAGTTGTTCTCAGCCAAAAGTAGCAGACTCAACTTTGTTAGATTTCCTAGAGAAGACGGGATTGTCCCTCCCAAGTAGTTATAAGTTAATTGCAGTTCCCCCAAATTTGGTAGATTCCCCATATTCGAGGGGATAACACCGGAAAATCTGTTTTTGTACATATTCAACATTTGGAGATTCACAAGATTTATAATTTGTCCAGGAATTTCTCCAAATAGTAGATTCATACTCACATCAAGTATTGTGAGGGTGGTGGATAAGTTACCTATGCATATAGGCAGCACTCCACCGAAAGTGTTGCCAAAAATAGACAAATACCTTAACTTTGTAGTGTTTGTTAGCAAGCAAATGAAGTTCAAGTCTTCGGGTTTTCCATGCCCAAGTAGATTTAAAAGTGGTGAGCACTTGAAGCTCGTGCAGATTTTCCAAAGAAGGCACTTTACCTGAAAGTTTGTTCATTCCAAGTTGAAGTGCCTCTAGCTTTGTGCAATTTGATATTGATGGAGGAACCTGTCCCTCTAGTAGGTTCTTGCTAATGTACAAAGACCGAAGATTTGGAAGTAAAAAGCCTAAGTCTGCAGGAATACTCCCTTGTATTCGGTTGTCTCCTACATGGAATATAGTTAGAGAGGAGAGATTCAAAACTCCAATTGGAATTGGACCGGATAGTTTGTTGGCAACCACATTAAAGTATCGTAATTTCGTCATGTGGCCTAGGACTGGAGGAATGCTCCCACTCAACTTATTTTTAAAAAGATTAACCCAATCTAAGGAAGACAAGTTCCCAAAGGAGGAAGGCACACTCCCAGTTAGATAATTGTATTTCAAAGAAAAATTTCGTAGATTGGATAATAAACCGACTTGTGTGGGAATTTTCCCAGTTAATCGGTTGTGTTTAAGAACTAGGCTGACAAGGTTAGAGCAAGCTGTTATGTTTTTGGGAATCTCACCGACTAATAAGTTGTTGTCCAGGTGTAGGATTCGTAGGCGGCTCAGCCGGCTAACCTGTGGAGGGATTTCATGATCGAAACTGTTGTTTCCGAGCCACAATTCTTTCAAGAAGCTGAGGTTCCCAATATGAAGAGAGATCGACCCAGAGAGTTTTTGCGAACGCAAGTCCAGTACTGTGACCCTTTGGTGCCTGTGACCACATGTGACACCATACCATTGGACAGAACCCCACGCTATCATTCCACGAGCTGAGCATGTTGAGAGGATCCCCGGTTATTTCGGCCTTAAAGGCGAGCAGAGAGAGCTTGTCGGTTTCATTTGTTGTAGAGGAGACTTGGGTAATGCACAATGCAAGCACCATACCAACAAGGAAATGGCATGATTGAAAATCTGCAAAGCTATTGCTTCGAGGTTCCATAACTTGAAAACTAAGAAAGAAGAGAAATTGATTTGTGCTAACTCAACTGGACGTGAGGAGATTTATATATTAGGAGTTGGCCTTTTTGAGGTGGTAGCCAGTGAAGGAGACCTGTCGACCATCAATCACGGACTTGTTGACTCCATAGGATGTGGCTACTAATGCTCACTGCGTGAACGGCACTCGTTGATTCCATGGAGCATGCATGCCTTTGAACCGAACATGACATTAGTTCGTAGCAGGACGTTGTGTAATTCGTGTCCAATCTCATAAACATTACAAGTTCAAAACGTTGTATTCTATTATCTAGTTCTTCGAATAACTGGTTACGATGAAGTCACTTATGAATTGAAAACGGGCATGGATGGGCGACGCCTTGGGTATGCAAGTCCAGTGGACAAGCGGATAAGTGACGTGCTGAGAACGATTCCTTAACCAAAACAAGAGTACTCATTTGTGGAATGAGAAGGTATCAGCCATCGATCATTGACCCGTTGACTCCACAGAAGGATTTGCAGCGCTCATTACATAAAACCGCAACTGTTTTCGTTCCTCACCGTCTTTGTTTTTTCGTGTGAGCACATTGACAACAGGTCCTCCCTGTGTGAACTAGACGCTGCACAGCTGTCACTCTCACCTGTAGTTCACCTGAAGGTAGAAAGAAGCTGCTCCGAAACAATGTCTCCATCGGAATGAAAAGAAACAGGTAATTTGGCTTGTACCTATTCAAGTCCATGTATTCAGGGATGAATGATGGACGCATCGAGATGGCATTCCAGTTTTTGACTTGAGTCAACCGATGCCCACAAAGTCCTGAAGTCCCTCACTTTGAAAAAAAGAAAATAAAAGCTGGAAGACTGATAATCAAGCGTGATTTCAAGGTTGGATGATGGACACATCTAGATGGTTTTCCATCTGTTGGCTTGAAGTCAACCGATGCCCACAAAGTCCTAAAGTCCCTCACTTTGAAAAAGAAACTGGAAGACTGATAATCAAGCGTGATTTCAAGGTTGGATGATGGACACATCTAGATGGTTTTCCATCTGTTGACTTGAAGTCGACCGATGCCCACAAAGTCCTAAAGTCCCTTACTTTGGAAAAGAAACTGGAAGACTGATAATCAAGCGTGTTTTTAAGGTTAGATGGTGGACACATCTAGATGGCTTTCCATCTGTTGAGTTGAAGTCAACCAATGCCCCCAAAGTCCTAAAGTTCCCCGCTTTGGAAAAGAAACTGGATGACCGATGGTCAAGCGTGATTGATTAACGGGTTATCGTTATTAACAACTATCACTTGACTAGCGATAGCTTAATCAATTAGAATCATCTCGCAGTTGATTGATAAATCTTGTCATCGGTTAGAGACAACATTGTAAGGCTTGTATGTATTGATAATAACTAGTTATATTTCAATATGAACAGTAACTTTCCAAGGCTCCATTTATGTGGAAAACATTTTCCACGTTTTCTGACGTTTGATTTGGTTAGGAAAATGAGTGAACTGAAAATATTTTCCTAATTAATGGAAAACCTATAATTAAATTCAAAAAATGATTTTCTATTTGAATAAATCACAAAATATTTTCCAAAATATTACTAGGTTTCGACGCTTAAACACAAAACTCTAAGCGCGTTGGTTCAAGCCGTGAGTCATGTTGCTCGGACTTGATTGCGCTCTCATTTGGTCTTAGTTTGTGTACATGTTGACGATCGATTTTCTCATGCCTTTGTATGTAAGGAGAGTTCCTATCTCTTGGCTAAGCGATAGGCTATGTTGTTGAGTTTAGTTGTTTATTGACCCGTGTAAGCCATGTATATGTTATAATGTTCTTTTGTATGGTTTGCTCATCTTTGCACACTTGGATGCATTCACGCCCTGGGATGAAGTCAAGGTGCACTCGGCTTGGAATTGACGACAACTCGTGATGGCCTAAGCCCATAAGGCCTGGGATCGGCTCCATTGAGGCATACTGGCTCCAAAATTGGTGCGGCACGGGAATCACCCAAGGCCGTGAGGTCTTGGATCGGCATTGAGGCATGTCAGATCCTCGTCTTGCTTGGTACAGGGATTGCCCAAACCTACAAGGTCTTGGTATAGCATTAAGGTGTGCCAGTTCCAAGTCTTGTTTGGTACAGGGATCGGCTCTAGGCATTTGATTCAAGCCACGAACCAAAAATCGTGCTTGGCATGTTATATAGTATGATATTGAGGGTCAAGGCATACACTCTCAAATGAGTACGCCCTTAGGCCTTTGTATGTGTCAGCTAAGATGGAAGATGAAAAACCGGCTTGTGTGATGCACCATGCGTTATCACTTAATGCAAAATAAGAACCGTTGCCACTTGAGGTGGCGACGATGCTCCCATGCCAATGGGATGCCTAGGTTTAAGCCCGAAGCCTCGGTCGAGCTAAGAAGCCCCGCATGAAGCTGGAAGCCTCGGTCGAGCCGAGAGGGCCTAGTCGAGCTAGGACAAAGCTAAATGAATCTTTTATGCATGCCGGTATATATGCATAAGTATGATGACATGTTTACTGATAAGCTGAAGGTAAGCATGCATTGAAGTATGCTATGATGGACATCTACATATAGTCGATGTGTAGCAATAAGTTCATTATTAATTTGCCATCGACATTGTATTGCGAGTGCTGCACCTACTAGAATTTGATGATGAGATGTCCCCCGAGTAGAGAATGAGAGGTTTTACTTATTGATCCCTTGGCTCACTCCCTTATCTTTTAGATTTATAGGCATGGAAATCTCATATTAATTTTGGAATTACAATCACGCTAAAGGAGATAGGAATTTCCCTAGCCTATATGGATACTTGTAGTTTGATGCAAAAAGGAAAAAAAAAAAAGGCTTACAAAGAAAGGGCTTGTAAATGTACTATTGTAATATAAAGTAGCATGCTTCATATGTGGTGTTATCTTTGATTTCCAGCTGTTATTTGTCTGGGAGAATACTTAACGTCCCAGGATGCGTCATTGACCCATTCATTTTAATGCACATGCGGAACCAAATAAATAAATCCCCAGATAACAATCATATGAGATTGAAAAGTAGGGCTATAATTTTTCAAACCAAAACAAACCTTTTAAAAACAAACAGGTTTATTTACAAGACCAGGCGGTTTACAAAAATGTTGGCTCATCCAAAAGGGAAATGTCCTATGACTTATTAGTCAGCCCCATTCACAGATTCTGGCCTCTCCACCTTCCTAGACTCCGGACTTCAAGTCTTCCACAACTATCAACTAGGGACCGGAAAAATTATCCCACAATGGGGTGATGCTACGTCTCAGCAAGTTTAACCCACTAAGACCCAATTAGGAAGGAAATATGCCCAAAGGGTTCCTTAAGTACAATCACGAATCATATGGCTTACCTTGGCCTCGCTTTATTCCTACAAGTCAATTCAATTCATACAATCATTGAATCACATCATCACATCAATCAAGAATTTAGATCGAATCATTGATCAATTGATGCAGTCAATCGCATGTCAACAAGACCTTTCTCCAGTCATCTCACTTACTCAACCCCAACGCTGAATTACGGCTCAACGAGCAAGGCCTACTAAATCTTGGCGGTAGTGCTGAATTATGGCTCAGTGGGCACAACCGATTCCAAATTTAGTGATAGATTATGATCTAGTGGACACAACCATACTTTGGTGGTAATGGTCAATTACAGCTTAGCGAGCATAACCTAGATTAGGTGGTAATGTTGAATTACGACTCAGTGAGCACAACCTAGATTAGGTGATTAATTACGGCCTAGTAGGCACAACCTCTAGAAGGTGGTTAATTACGGCCCAAGAGGGCATAACCTATTCCAAGTTCGGTGGTGTCCATGCCCTATTCCACACCGTCACACACCCAACATACATCATTTCATCTTTCAATAGTCTTCTCAATGCGACTAACAATCCTCACACGATTAATTACTCTCGGCCAAGGACTGTGTGCTTCACACTTCGAATCCTCAAACAAAGTAATATTTGGCCTCTTTCCCTCGTATTAAAGTTACCCAATAAAAATTATCGTGTGGGGATACACGGTCGGTCTTAGCCAAAATACAATATTTTCACCTTTGAAAATCCCACCATCGTGCACAACTTCATTTCTGCACTTTGTCAACCGATGCTCAGTGATGTTTCAATTAATTACTAAACTTATTTAAATTTAGGAATAAATTCCTAAAATATGATTCATGCATAATCAGCACAAATTAAAACTCAATTAAATAAACAGATCACACCACTGCAATCGCATAAAATTTTGGTCACCAGCTATCTCATTTAATTTTTAGAAAATAATTAAATAATTAAATAATTACTAAAATTAATAAATAAATGCCAATAATGCGACTTAGGCCTGAAAAAGCCTAATTGAATGTCGGGACGGACCCGAAAATTTTCGAATTACTCTAGATAAATACTAGAGCTCGTCTATGCCCTAATTGCACTAACTATCCACCTAACATGCATCGGTAAATAATTAAACTTGCTAATCTAATCTAAATAACCACATAATCCATGCTTAACCTAAACTAATCAACCATTAATCTACTAAGTGAGGATTAGTGAGTTAAACTCACCTGTTTAATGATTTGCTCAGATCAAAACGACGGGTCGCGACGGGGGATAATCCTCTCCAAAGCGGGCTTGGCTTTTGGGGTTCGGAACGGGCCAAAACGGGCTTGCCAATCTCACAAACCCTTGCTGCTTCGGCTCCAAAATTTGAGCCCAAGGAGCTGCAACGGGGCTGGTTCAGGCACGGTTCGAGGCTAGGTTCGGCAGCCGCGGGTGGTGGTGCGGGCCGCGACTGAAACAACCATGAACCAAGCCGATTTGTGGCTGCTAGACTTGCTGGAACGGGCTGCTGTTTGGGCTTCGAAGACGGACCAACGTAGATGGATGGGGGTGGCTTCGGTGGAGCGAAGACGGGCCTAATGGAAGGTCAACCGAGGGGAAGCTTGCTAGAATTTTTGACCCGAGTCTGTGTGGCCGAAAGGAAGAGAATCGGTGGGCGCACGTGAGGAGGATAGCAACCAATTTCGGAGAGTTTGGTGGGGTAGTACATGCGTAGGTGAGTGAAAAAAAAAAAAAAAGAAGATCGAAAGAAACAGGGGAGTCACCGATGTTGGTGAGCTAGAGAGAGAAGACTAAAAAAAAAAAAAAAAACAAACCAAAAGATAAAAAGGCAGAAAGTTGGTCGGTTGAGAGAAGAAATGAAAAGATAAGAACAACCAAAAGTCAAAGAGAAAAAGCCAAAAGAAGACCAATGTCAGTGTTTAATCGGTCAAGAGGGAAAAGAAAAGGAGGAAAACGTGCGTGAGAGAAGGGGGGTGTGCGAGAATGGGCGTGGGACCAAAAGGGAGAAAGGAGAAAATTAAATAAAACACAAACATACTTTGCTCAACGTCACAACAAAAGCAATTGGTCACCCAAGGCCAATTTCTTCACCAACTTGAACAATTGAAGTCCAAAAGAAGACCAAGAGGTCCGATTTATTGCGGAAAAGCCCACGAAATTTCCTTCAACTCCGAATTCTATTTCATTTTTCTCTAATCCGATTTTCTGAACAAATTTCTCCCATTGAGGTCTGATTTATTACGGAAAAAGCCCACGAAATTTTTTTTCACCCATTCACTCACACTAGATGCACTAGATGCCAAAAATCCCTTCAACTTGGCCAATCTAAATTTCCGTTCGTTTTCTGAATCGTCCTAGTCGATTTTCCGTAAAAATCCCAAACTCGTCGAAAATTCCTTGAAAGGTGAGTCAACATTCTTAGAATGACTCATGACATGACAGAACTTTCAATTTCTAAAATTGAATTCAAATTCTTGGTTAATTTCAATCAGATGCAGTTTTAGTATAACCTAATCTATCGGGTAGCTTTTAGAAATTTTTATTGCAATTAACCCGTGGTCGATTTTCTTCGAGCCACATGTACCTCTTCGACACATTGGTGACTCTCGGTGGTCGTGAAAATCTCGAGATTTCAAATACGGACACAGGGTACCTAAAACGATAGAAAATCCGTTTAGTGCTAATTGACGAGAATTTTTCAATCATGTGGAATCACCCACACTTTGCTCATATATCTCAGTTGAATTGACCTATCTCCGATCTCCGATCGATTTTTGATTGTGCCGTAATGACCCTTGCAGGCAAGCACGTTCGGGCAAATCGATTCCTAGTCAAATTCTCAAGTCCGTTACGTTAAAATCCCTTAATGGCTTTACCTGATAGGTTAGTTATCTTGTGAGTGGCCATCTCGGAGAAAAGCACTATAGTCGCATTGACGAAAGGCCCAACTTATTAAATCGAAATCAGCACCTGAAAATCATGATGCCACAACTCTTCCCTCTTATAAAAATTTCGTTTTCGAAATTTAAATCTTTACCAATCCTTAAACAACAAGGTGGGGGTATCGTCGTCTCATCAAGTCTCACTTTTCCCGATTGCTTCTTCAGTCTTGTAGTGTTGTCGACCACTTTGACCAAGGGGACCTTCTTGGTACACGTAATCTGTTCTTTCCGGTTCACAATCTGAACCGGCTTCCTACAAACAACACTCTATCGTCCATGTCTAATTCTTCAAGATTTAGCACGTGGGTCATGTCAAGCTCATATGTCCTTAACATCGACATGTGAAAGACGTTATACATTTGCGCCAACCTTGGAGACAATACAAGACGATACGTTATGATCCTGATTCTCTCTCTAGAATCTCAAAGGGACTTACATACCTCGGTTTCAGATTTCCCTTCTTGCCGAAGCGCAAGGTATTCCTCTTTGGTGACACCTTCAAAAAGATGCAATCACCAATTTAGAACTCTAAGGGCCTTCAATGCTCGATGATTCAACTTTTCCGGCGGTTCTGAGTGGTCTTTAATCTGTCTCTAATCACGGTAACCGCAATCACCGACCGCCGAACCGACTCGAGCCTATGATCTTTCTTCATCTAACTTCCTTCCCACAACTGAATTTCTGTACACTCGCTATGCAAGCTTTAATAGGAACCATCCGAAAGCTCGCTGAAACTGGAAACCTCGGGTCTAACTCTGAAATAACTCAGTCACTGGTCACTCCATGTAGACGAACTATTTGACGCACATACAACTTTACATGTCCATCTAAGTCCAGATCCTTTCGTCGCTAAGAAGTGAGCCGACTTCGTCAATCTGTGACCACTATCCAAATGGAATCGTTGCTTCTCGACTCCTTGGCAAATGTGTCACAACGTTCCATCATGATACACTTCCACTCCCACTCGGACTCTCGAGTGATTATAAAAGTCCTCCCGGTTTGCATTACTGAATTTCCACTTACCGACACATCCGACACTTGCAACCCGTCCGGCGATATTTATTTTTATAATGCTCTACTAATCGAGCCGACACCGATTCTGACTTTCTTTGTACTGTCTGGTCGAATACTGCAACTGCTACAGTGAATTCCTAACGAGATCTCCTCCTTAAGCTTCGTATTGTCCGACACCTATCATCACCCACGATACTTCGGCATTTCATCTTCCAAAATTTGAAAGTCAACCTTTCCCTTGTCGGTATCCTCTTGTAGGATTTCCCGAACATCTAGGTCCGTCAACCGAAACGTCCTAATCCTAAGCTGAACCTTCGGTACAATTCTAAGGGTGGCCATAAGATTCGAAAGGTGGCTTACCTCGAACTTGAAAATCGAATCTCGAGCTCTCTCGAGTAAATCCACTCCTTGATCACCATCTCGTGCAACTGAAGACTTCCGACTCCATGCATTTGTGACTTAACTAGTCTTTCCATGGTGATATAGGACATCGCAATCCCAGTTCTTCCAAAGTTCTAACTCACAACGTTGTCTCATATTCACTCATGAGGTCTCCACCGATGGGACGCGGATGCAACACTCTACCATGTTATATCAACACGCAATCCAATCCTTTAAACAATGTATCATTATAGATCCCTCTTCCTCCAGAACCATACGGAATGATTAGCACAAGTGCAGTAGCCAGTTCTTGCTTAAGCTTTGGGAAATTATCCTCACATTTGTCTGTCCATATGACTTTCTCTCATTTCTTTAGGAGTCGAGTCCACAGTGACCCTGATGCTGAAATTCCTTCCACGAACCTTCTGTAGTGACTTGTCCAACCCAAACGGTTTCTGATCTCTGATACTGTTGTCGATCTTGGTCCACTGATGGCTGCTTCGATCTCGCCGGTTCCATGGAGATTCCTTCGCCATTGTCAAATGTCTCCTGTACTCCTTGGCATTCCTTGAATACTCCAGAATATCATTAAAAGACACGATCACAACTGATCTAGATATTCTTTAAACACTTGGTTTACCAAATCCATGACAGCTGTTAGAACGTTCGCCGAACTAATGACATTACCTTACTCTCACCAAGGCCATATCTTAAATGTTGTTCATCCTCACTTGGACTCTTTGAATACACCAATATGTCGTCAATGAATACTATGATGAAGCGATCTAGGTACGACCCGAACACCCGGTTCATCAAGTCCATAAAAGTAGCTAAGGCATTGGTCGGACCAAACGGTACCATTGTGAACTCATAATAATCGTATTGGGTTCAGAATGTCGTCTTCGGAATGTCCTCCTTCTTCATCCTCAATTGATAATGACTCGATCTCAATTCTACCTTGGAAAATACCAAAGCTCCTTGGGCTTAGTTAAACAAATCGTTGATTCTTGGTAATGGATACTTATTCTTGATAGTACCTTGGTTGAGTTACCGGTAGTTGATGCAAAGACGTAATGATCAATCTTTCTTCTTTATGAACAAGATTGGTATACCCCATGGGGACGTACTAAGGCGGATGAATCCTGTATCAAGCAATTCTTGCAATTGCACCTTTAGTTCCTTTAGTTCCGATAATGCCATTTGGTAGGGAGCTTTGAAAATCAACTTCGTTCCAGGAGCTAGCTTGATGACAAACTCTATTTCTCATTTTGGGAGCAATCTTGGTAATTCCTTTGGAAAGATATTGGGAAAATCCTGTACTACGGTGATGTCTTCTATCTTTGGTTCTTCAATGGACATGTTTATCACTGTTGTTAAAGAACCTTGGCAATCTTCCTCCAGTAGTTGAGCTACCTCAAGTGCCGAAACTAGGGGGATGGACGGTCTTCTCCTGTTTCCTGTGAACTTACAACTAGGATGGTTGGGTGGACTAACTTGGGTCACCTTACTTTAACAGTTTACAATGGCCCATTGCCTAGCGATCCAATCCATCACTATGATGATGTCAAAGTCAATAGCTAAAATAAAATTAATGAGCTTTCACGAGGCCGTTGACATTCTGAATTCTCTCCCCCCTCACCCAAAAAAACCAAATTAGAGTGTCAAATCGGGGTGAAACAAAAGGAGGCCCAATTACAGACCCACCAAGGCCTACGATGGTCGGGCCCATGATAAGGAATCGGCCCTTGACGGAAGGAGGCTGGCTCGTTTCTCTCGGCCGAGGGATTCATGTATGTTTTGGAAGGGATTCTTCACTTGCATCCTGCCATGTTTACTCGATTCCAGCTAAGGCAAAAATTCAAGACCAATAAGGATGTTGATTGGGCTGCTCAACTGGAAGGAAGTCCAAAAGCGCAGTCGCTCGGAAACGACCACTACGTGATCATTCTTGGTTGGAACACGCCGGAATTTTGAAAAGATCTCTAACATACCAGTACCTGGTTCCTCAATCGGAGCAAAGCGCGGGCACCTGAGGCTCAGAGCTTCACCTTTTCTTCCTGTTGTGCGAATGGTTTAGTAGTCCGAAAGTTAGGTATACATAATTTGCTTGGCTTTCGAGTTTAGTAAGGCTTTCTTATCACTTTGCCTGGTCAAAATGCCTCTGAAGACTGATGAAATATGGAGTAATCAAGTGCGATTAGTATTTAATCCAACCTCGGGGTAGAGCTAGAGAAGAAGTAACCGCTTAGACATAGTCCCGATTCGATTTGTGTGCTTAACCGTCTGCCAACTAAAGTACTAAATCAATCGGTTTTTTGCACATTAATATCGATCGTGTTAACCCGTACTTGTTGTAGTGACTTCAAGGGGGCTTAACCCTTGTTTCTGGTTTGGATGGAATATTTATGGAATCTCATGATTGTCAATCTCAAAAGATTTGATTACTAATATCAAAATATGCTCTTCTGCACAGACCGGTTCCCCAGCCTGGTTAGCGGTGGTCTCATGCTCACTTCTCTCTGTGTTTTACTTCATGTATATAAGCGTTTAGGATATTTTCATGTGCTATTTTCACTTGTTATTTTCACGTCTTTATATGATCCGTTTTGTCGTTGTTTGGAATACAAAGTTTCAAGGCGGCGGGTTTCGATTTGAAGTCCATCTCGCAGTTTGAGTTCTTACTCGAATGACTCGAAGGACTGCTCAAATTCCAACTCCTCTTTCGATTCCAACATACAAAAGGATTCGGATTTGAAGAGGGCGATCACAAAATTCAATTCAAATTTTGTTTATATAGCCAGACTTTCCCGCACTCTAAACAAAATTTAACAGATACTGCAAAAAAGGTATGTATATATATAAAATGAGGAATGACAATAGACTATTAGTTTCTAATGAAAATACATGATTGATTCTCTTTTTTCCTATACATTTTACATGTATGTTTGCACTAGCATAAGCAAAGCTGAATATTTAGGATGAGATAGAAAAAGAAATTATCACATCACCCGCAGTAATTCATTTTGTTCATGTAAACCCAATGCACAGAGTTTTCGCCTAATATTTTGTAGTTGACTTGCAATACCATTGATGCTCAATCGTTTTCCGGGCACTTCACTAGAGCAAGCTACTCCAATTTTATATACCATAACCAAACACTCTTGAAATATGCTATCACTTTTGGAAAGCCCATGCTGGGGACTGTTGGTGTCAAAATGACTCTCCCAATCTAGAAGTAGAATGTGATCTGTAATTTCCAATGCTTCTTCAGGCAAAGCTGTTGCGACAAAACTATGGAGAGTGAAATTGTCTTTGAATCTATCATCGGTGGGACTCAATCCTATGAACATCTCTAGTAAGAGGATTCCGTAACTTTAGATGTCTCCTTCTCTTGAGACCTCGCATCCCATTGCATATTTTTCCATGCATTTAGATCATAGTGCAAATGAAATTGGAAGCACCAATCATAAAAAAGAATTTGGAGCTCATACCATTAGAATAGAAAGTGGAGAGATTACCTGGTGGAGCGTAACCAATTGTCCCTCTTAAACCCATAGAGCTCATCTGATTAGCTACAGTATTGAGAGACAATCTAGGAACGAACTTCGCCAATCCAAAGTCACCCACATGAGCAACCATCTGAGCATCTAAGAGTACATTACTCAGTTTTAGATCACAATGACTGATGGGAATGTGGCATTGGTGATGAAGATAATCCAATGCAAAAGCAACATCGATAGCAATATTCATCCTTTGAATGAAATTCACTTTTTTTGGAGGCTCATTTCCATGACATGGCATTACTTTTTGGTGTAACCACTGTTCTAGGCTTCCATTGTCCATGAAATCATATACTATCGCCTTAAAATCATTTCTTTCATAATCAACACTCGAGCAAACTGTCAGTATTTTCAAAAGATTTCGATGTCTGATTTTCTTTAGTACCTCACACTCAACTATGAAACTCTTTAGAGCACCGTGACCAACTAAATGAAGCACCTTCACTGCAACAGTAGTCCTATTGTCCTCAAGTATCCCCTTGTAAATAGAACCAAAACTTCCGACACCTACCAAATTGGTTGAAGAAAAACCATTGGTTGCTTTTAGGAGTGTTCCATAAGATATGTTTGGACATAAGACGTCCACAGAACTTAAAGCTGGCTCTTGTACTTGCCTCTTCCGCCAAGAGAGATATAGAATAGCAAGAACAAAAGCAATTCCAAGAAGGCCACAAATAACAACAGCAAACAATCTCAATACATTGACTTTTCTACTCTTGGAGTTACTGGAGATGCATTTAGGAAGCTGAAATTCTGGCAATCCACCGCAAAGCTCAGCATTCCCAATAATAGGTGTAGATGTAGCATTCTCAAAGACTCCTTCACGTGGTAGCATGCCCTCGAAATTATTGTAAGACAAATTCAAAACTTTCAAAGAACGAAATGTCTCTAAGAATTGTGGAATCTCCCCGGAAAAATTGTTGTGTGAAAGATCTAGTTGTTCAATGCCTCTTAATGATCTCATTGATTGAGGAATGGACTCGTGGAAGGAATTTCCCCCCATCGTCAATGATACTAATGCAACACAATCACCTAAACTATTTGGAATTTCACCTCCTAACAAATTTTTTGAGATGCTTAATGCGGTCAAAAATCTCAAGTTGCCTACTTCCATGGGTAGAGCTCCGATCAAACGGTTATGAGACAAGTCCATAAGGATTATTTGTGATGATTTACTCACAATTTGTTGGGGTATGGTACCATTGAGATTGTTCCTAGAAAGATCGAGCTTATTCAAAAAGTAGCAGTTAGATAGTTCAGAAGGGATTTGATCCTGAAAGTTGTTCCCACTCAAATTTAGCGCAGCCAACTTAGTTAGATTTCCTAGAGAAGATAGGATTGTCCCTCTCAGGTAATTAACACTTACATCCACTTATGACAAATTTCGTAGATTCCCCAAATTCAAGGGGAGAACACCTGAAAACTTATTTCCGTACATAATCAATACTTCAAGGTTCACAAGGTGTTCAATCTGTCTAGGAATTTCTCCATATATTATATTCTACTCACATCAAATGTTGTGAGGGTGATGAATATATTGCCTATGCATTTTGGTAGCAATCCGCTGAAATTGTTGCGAGAAATTAACAATATACGTAACTTTGTGGCGTTTGTCAGTGAGCAAACAAAGTTCAAATCTTTGGGTTTTCCATGCCCAAGATGATTTTCGAAATTGGTGAACACTTGAAGCTCGTGTAGATTTTTGAAAGAAGGCATTTTCCCTGAAAGTTTGTTTCTTGCAAGTTGAAGAAACTCTAGCTTTGTGCAATTTGATATTGATGGAGGAGCTTGTCCCTCAAAGAGGTTCATAGCAATGCTAAAATACCGAAGATTTGGAAGTGTAAAGCGTATATATGCGGGAAGACTGCCTTGAATATGGTTGACTCCTACATCGAAGTCAGATAAAGAAGAGAGATTTAGAACCTCAGTAGGAATTGGACCAGACAGTTTGTTTTGTGCCACCATAAATAATTGTAATTTTGACAGGTGGCCTAGGGCTGGAGGAATGCTCCCACCCAAGTTATTTAGGGAAAAAACAAGCCTCTCTAGTGAAGATAAATTCCCAATGGAGGAAGGTACCCTCCCAATTAGATTATTTACATGCAAATAAAACAATTGTAGATTTGATAATGAACCAACTTGTGCAGGAATTTTTCCAAATAATTGGTTGAATGCAAGAGTGAGGCTGACAAGATTAGAGCAAGTTGATATGTTTTTAGGAATCTCACCAACCAATGAATTATTCTCCAGCCATAAGATTTGTAGGCAGCTCAATCGGCTGATTTGCGGAGGGATTTTGTGATCGAGACTGTTGTTCCCAAGCCGCAATTCTCTCAAGAAGCTGAGGTTCCCAATATGAGGAGAGATTGACCCAGAGAGTTTCTGTGAATACAAGTCCAATGCCGTGACTCTTTGGTGCCTATGACCACACTTGACTCCATACCATTGGCAGAACCCCATGCTATTATTCCACGAGCTGAGCACGGCGAGAGGATCCTTAGTTATTCCGACTTTAAATGCAAGTAGAGAGAGTTTGTCAGTTTCATTTGTGGTAGAGGAGACTTGGGCAAAGCACAACACAAGCATGATGCCAACGAGGGAGTGGCATGATGGAAACTCTGCAAAGCTAATGCTTCGAGGCTCCATAACTTGACAATTGAGAAGAAATAAACGAAATGGGTACGTGCTAACTCAACTGGACGTGCAGAGATTTATAAGGAGGTGGTTGTTTTTGAGGTGGCAACCAGCGAGGGCGGCCTGTCAACCATCAATCACGGACTTGTTGACTCCACATAATGTGGATGCCAATGATCATCGCGTGAACTGCACTCATTATGTCCATGTGGAAGACGCATGCCTCCGAATCAAACATGATGTTAGTTCGTAACAGGATGTCATGTAGTTCGTGTCCTATCTCATAAGCATTAGAAGTTTAAAACGTTGTATTCTTGAATCTAGTTCTTCATATAACTGGTTATGATGAAGTCACGTACGAATTTAAAAGGGGCAAAATGACAAGGGGAAGGGGCCCGGACGGGCGAGGGCTTGGGCTCATTTTATACAAGTTTAGTGAAAAAGTGGATATGAGGAGTGACAATGATTCCTTAACCATAAGAGGAGTAATCAATCGTGGAATGGGAAGGTATCGGCCATTGATCATTGCCCTGTTGACTCGCCGAAGGATTTTTAGTGCTCATTGCGTAAAATTGCAACAACTTTTTTCCATTCATCACCGTTCTTTTTTCCATGTAAGCACGTTGACAACAGGTCCTCAATTTGAGAAAATTGACATTGCATAGCTGATACTCTCATCTGATCAATAAATAGTTCACCTGAAGGTGGAAAGATGTTGCTCTGAAACAATATGGCCGTCGGAATGAAGAGAAATAGAATCCAAAACGTATATCTCGAGGAAGTCGAGCAACTTCAATACTGGTCGAGATGTTGGCATACGCAGCATAGGTCCTATGGCTTGTGTCTATACGAGTCTGTATATTAAGGGATGGATATGGACGGCATCTGGATGGCTTTCCAAGCTATTGACTTGAAGTCTCCCCACTTTGGAAAAAAGAGCCTTAAAGTCCCCCCACTTTGGAAAAAAAACTGAAAGACTGATGATCAATCGTGATTTCAGGGATGGATGATGGGCACATTCAGATGGCTTTCTAGCTGTTGACTTGATGTCAATTGATGCCCATAGAGTCCTAAAGTCCCTCACTATAGCAAAGAAACGAAGACTGATGGTCAAGGAAAAAAGAGCCTTAAAGTCCCCCCACCTTGGAAAATAAACTGGAAGACTGATGATCAATCGTGATTTCAAGGATGGATGATGGACACATTCATATGGCTTTCTAGCTGTTGACTTGACGTCAATTGATGCCCACAGAGTCCTAAAGTCCCCCATTATAGCAAAGAAATGAAGACTGATGGTCAAGGAAAAAAGAGCCTTAAAGTCCCCCCACTTTGAAAAATAAACTGGAAGACTAATGATCAATCGTGATTTTAGGGATGGATGATAGACACATTCAGATGGCTTTCTAGCTATTGACTTGACGTCAATTGATGCCCACAGAGTCCTAAAGTTGCCCATTATAGCAAATAAACGAAGATTGATGGTCAAGAAAAAAGAGCCTTAAAGTCCCCCACTTTGGAAAATAAACTGGAAGACTGATGATCAATCGTGATTTCAGGGATGGATGATGGACACATTTAGATGGCTTTCTAGCTGTTGACTTGACGTCAATTGATGCCCATAGAGTCCTAAAGTCCTCCATTATAGCAAAGAAACGAAAACTGATGGTCAAGCCGCATTGATGAGTGGATAATCATCATTAATGACTATCATTTGACTGACAACAGCTTCATCAGTCCGAATCATCCCACAGTTTATTGATAAACTTGGTCATCAGTTAGAGACGACGTTGTAAGGCAAGTATGCATGTATCACTAATAATCGGTTATATTTCAATGTGGGTAGTAACTTTCTAAGAGGAAAATTGACTTCCGACCTATTTATAGTTGATAGTTGATAATTTCTCCACATGATATTTAAATTTTTTATGAAAATTAGTTGAGTGATTATATTAAGTGGCAAACTCAAAGTGCTGCTCTGGCCCAAAAAAATTATATTAAGTCTGTCTATCAAAATGGTCACTCTTCAACATAGTAAAACGATGCCCATGCGTGCCCTCTAACCTTATAACACTTAATCTTCAAAATAAAATAAATATGACATCGATGTCTACTGCTATTTTCCACTTTATGTCCTAATTTATTCAATATTTTCCATACTACATAAAACTTTGATAGTATTCACACCCTTAACCATCATAACACATCTATCTATTTTTTTTTTTTTTTTTTTTTGGTAGGTTACATCTATATATATTAGCGGTAAAAGTTCTCATCTATTTAAAAAAAGAAGAAGAAGAAAGTACTGACAAAAATAACAAAACTGAATTTTCATTTAGGGAAAAAAAACCACAAAAACCCCAAACTTTGCCCAAAGTGACAAATTTACCCCAAACCTTTTTTATGATACGAAAAATCCCAAACATTGCAAATTGTGACACATTTATCTCATTAAGGGCATTTTCGTCTTATTCTTTCTTTTTTTTTCTTCTTCTCTCCGGCGGCCCCGGCGGAGGGAAGCCGACACCCGTGAGGGTCGCCCTCGCCTCGGGCCGAGTTGGCGAGGGGTGCCCTCACCAAACGCCGACGAGGGCCGCCCTCACTGATTCGGGCGAGGAGGCCCTCGCCCGACGCCGGTGAGGGCCGCCCTTCCCCGACGCCGGTGAGGGTGGCCCTCACCGGACGTCGGCTTCCTCCACCGGAGTCGGCGAGAGGGAAGAAAAAGAAAAAGAAAAAGTTTTTAAAAGTAAAAAGACAAAAATGCCCCTATGATTTAGGTAAATGTGTCACACAAATGAAAGTTCGGGGTTTTTTTATGTCACAAATGAAAGTTCGGATAAATGTGTCACGGTTAGCAAACTTTGGAGTTTTTCATGTCACGAAAAAATTTTGGGGTAAATTTGTCACTTTAGGCAAAGTTTGGGATTTTGGTGGTTTTTTCCTTTCATTTACGTGACCACCACAACATTAGATCCTACATGAATGAGTTGAACTATATGTCATATTAAATGATTTTTTTCTATTTTCATAAAAAAAACAATAATTTTGTTCACATATGAAAAATCATATATCTGTTGTCTCTAAATATAAGGCCAAAAGAGAACAGCATAGAATCTATAAAAAAGATATTATTCCGCTTTTCCAAAATTATTTCTATAATAGTATTAAGCCAAAATCTTTATTTGACTCGCTCTTTCTTTTCTCCCTATTCTACCCATATCCCAAGCCTACACTATCCTTTGCTCGGGTAACATTTTGCTTGGTAGAGTTATCTTTTGGAGATGAAATTTCTGGAGATGAGATAGAGAGACTCAGACATTGATCGATTCACATTCTGAGCCTAGGTTATCTTGGTTTGGAATATCTTTTAAACAGTCAAATCATGTGTTATAAAATGGGCTAAATCTTTGCAATTACATCGGACCACAAGAAGATGAAATAATTAGAGAAAATAAAAGGAGGAAGAATGAAGGACATCGGAGTTACCTCGGTTAGGGATATCTTTCAAAAGGATTAATTTACCCCTTTTGCTCTGTTAGATCTGCTATGTGCAGATGCCCTTGATGTAATTACCAAGTAATCAGATAGTCAATATATCTCAAAAAAAAAAAAACTCATATTAAAGATCAACACCAAAACCCCAAAACTAAAGGTCACCCTCACTAAACAAAACGAGGATAAATCTATAACTAAAGCCCAACAATTAGGTGAAAACCTTTTTCTAAGCTATTTTCTGAATTTTAGGATTTTTGAAATTTTTTTAACTGCTGATTTTTTAAAATTTTTTAAAAGGAAATTAAAAAATACAAATAATATCATAATGATAATATTTTATTCTGAAAATCGGGACTCGGGTTGGGCCTTAGGGGCCGGTCCGAACATGGGCTGCCATTGATCACATGCATTTGGGCTCACGACACAAATCGGCCCTCTTGTATCAAGCCCTCTCAAATCCTCTAGCCCACTCACATTAAACCTGTTAAACCTATTAAACCTACGGTTCATTGAGCCCATCCTCTTATCCCATTATTCCTCGCTGCCTCCGAGGATTGCCCAGACACCTCCAACCTTCGCCCACACCGAGCCACCATTAACCAATATCCGCGACCAACGTCGTCGCTAGCCACCACCATCACGGCACGACAATACCGTCGACCATCTTATCCATCGGCGACCACCATTACCGCATGGAACCACTACCATACATACGGTTCACCAAAAACGGGGAAGAAGGGGCGGAAACATTCAGGGTAGCCATGAATCGTATTAAAACCTCGACACCACGGTTCATCAAACGCTCGTAATATATAGAAGAGAACAGGGTATGCTTGGATTCGGGCAAAAACGGGGATTAGTTCCATGTGACTCCCACTGATGCACAAGCCAAAATAAGAGAGATGCTCATGAAATCGGTTTAAACATTTCAGCAAACAGCTGATGAGCATCGATAAAGAAGAAGGTATTGAACATTTTCGGAACTCGGACTTGTACTAGACCCAAACAATCGTCAGGAAATGTTCGACACCAACGACTTCAACTCAGTAGGACTCAAGAATACTCAAGAGCCAGAGAAAATGAGTTTGGCTCGTGTATCACCAAAACAGGGCTGAGTAAAAGGGTGTCGGCAGCGCTCCCTACCTAGCTCAGGAGCGAGGTCGATAGATCGGACTACGTCCTGTCGCCTCGTGTGCCTCCGAGCCGGGATCCTCGAGAAATTGACACAATCTACAAGAAATGAAAACAGATGGAACCGAGACCTATTGTGAGGAAACGGACGCATCGGCGAGGGTCGTCAGCTGAGGCCCAGGTGTGGTGGCTACTGGAGGAAGCCCTCGCTCTCGGTCTATCAAATGGTGACTCTTCAACATAGTAACTTTTTATGAAAGGTAGGTGTGTGCATATCAATGACTACTAATTTTGTCTCGATGAAAAGTAACTTTATTTTCAAACTCTTTAAATTCAGTAACTTCCCCACGCTAATGTTCACTTTCTATTTAGAGAAGTAAGGTTGAGCATCTGAGCATCCTGGTGGCTAGTAATTTCTGGATGCAGTTAGTAATTGAAAATGACCTCTCATATGGACCAAAATCATTCTAATATTTAAGAAGATGTCAATAATATGACAATCAATTCCGTCTTCTCGGCTACCTTTGCTGATGCAGTACGTTCAAATTGGCAACGTTTGCTCTCTTGCTTTTTAGAAATATTACAGAACACATTCATTCTCTCATTTTATTTGTTCTTCATAGGATTTGCTGTTTCAAGGTTAACGCCACCGATGCTATGCTGTTGAAACTTGAAGATCAAGCTTTGAGGACCTCCTTCTAAAAAGGAGATGCACAACACATGTTCTTCTTAGAGAAAGCCAACGGTCAAATGGGCGAGTGCATGATCGACATCGTAGACAATTGATGTCCTTGGATCTGCAACAGTTATATCTTGGGGAACCATTGCACACATCGTAGTACGTGGAAAATTGTCTAAAAAATCTTAGACCTATCGCATTTTTACCAATACAATTCTAAACATTTTAATTTTGCCAAGTGAGTCATAAACTTTTTTACGTTTTATCAATTAAATCCATCTAATTAATTTTGGTTAAAAATTGCTAATATGGATGTTGGGCGTCCTATGTGGTACAGCTATAATTGACCTTGACAATTTTTAATAATAACATATTTTTGATTTTTGATTTTTGATTTCTTTTTTTTTTTTTTTAAATTTCTTTCTCCACCGGTCACCTAGCCTTTGCAATGACCAGTGATCGGCTAGAGGCTACGATCAGTGAGGTTGCCCCTCACTTGTCACTTCCCTCTCTCTATGGGAAAAGCCCTAATTTCATAAAGACTGATTCTTATTATTTTTTTTTTTTTGGTATTGTCTATTTGAATTCCACATGATTTACGGAAATAGACGTGTGATATGACAATTAAACAACAATGCAGTTTAGATGTCCTAAATCTGTATGAAAATGTTTATTCATGAAGTCTCTCTCTCTCTCTCTCTTTTTTTTAATATGTTAATCGTACGCATGAAGTATGATGCAAGGAACTTGGAAAATACAATTATGCAGATTATACTTGAACGTAGTTTCTATACATACATATGTATATTTTACTGTTTTTTTAATCAATTTCTTTTAATCCTTTTCATTTATTTCAAGCTAAAATTAATTGAGGCCCAAGCTGAACTACATGCCATAAGATATTTGCAATTTGATTTTGGACATTACCAAAATTCGCACGATGAACCGTTGATATTCCCTGGAAATTTGAACTTTTAAGTTCCTGCCAAAAAGGAGTTAGTGCACACTTGAAAATAACGAAAATAATCATGACATGACGCTGGAAATCGACGAGAACGAATTGAACACGATGCAATGATGTTAACTCATGTGACTACATGCGAACAAGTGAAGTATCCTGGGCTCCGGGCACATCGAGGGACATGCAAAACCAAGATGAATGCTATGAATTCGCTATCCAAACACAGCCCACGAGCTGAACTAAGGCTTTTTTAGACCCTCTCAGATCCATTGAGATCTCAAATCGACAAACAATTGAATTAGCACGTTCGCGAGTTATGAGGACCTATGATAGAGTCGAGACTTGTATAAAATGGCTAAGACATGACTGAACTCCTTTATTTTCCGCAGACTGAGCCCAGGCATTTTGCCCTTGATTCTGAAGAACAACGTACGATCTAAATCAGTGAGATGCTGAGCCGACCTAAGCTAATCGAAATGTGCGACTATATTATCTATTTAACACGTAAAGGTCAAAACTAGAAACATCCCCTATTGATTAAACGAACAGATACGATGGTATGCATAAAAATAAATATGCAACTCAAAAAATCAACTGAACGAATATACAAGTACAACGGAGAACTAGGCATGCCATCAAGTCGAGGGCTGCGAAGTTGTATTGAACAACAAGGCGAGTTTTAAAACCAGGTTCAACATGTACTAATTCGGAAATGGAACGCCATGAATGTGCCCAGAAAATTTCAGTTCTCACCTCGACAACCGCAGGACAACGGAGGACGATGTGTTCGGTTGCCTTGGGGATGGCTCGACTACCTCGATGGGTGGTTGCCGAGAGAGAGAGAGAGAGAGAGAGAGAGAGAGAGAGAGAGAGAGAGACTTCTTGTAGGATAGCCCGAGACAGATCCCCACATAATACCGTGTATACCTGAAAGAGAATGCGTGTCCTCCGGACAGAATACCTTGTGAAAGATTTTGAAGTTGTTTGGTGTTGTTGACTCTGCCAATGTCTTCTCCAAAGCCACGAAAATTGACAATATATGCCCGCCTCATTCTGCTAATCCTCAGCTTGACTCTTAAAGTGTGATAAATAAAGAGCTGGATAAGAGAAATAGAATCTTGATATCACAGAGGTTCAGCTTAAGGTGCCTACGTTCTTTTTCCAGTTCTGACGACCCATACAGATTGAAACCTACTACCTTGGTTAGGAGTACCAGCACCGTCTTGCTGCAAGTGTAGAGTTCGCCAAACAAAACCAAGACTACTTCTACTGCTACGCCGTTATACAAACTTATCGCTAATGAACCCTTTCAAAATACTTCTGACACCTTATACGCATGACATAGAGGCTGCACTCCAAAAAATATAAGCCACACCTTTGAGTTTTTACAAATTAAGGGTTATTCAGATGCCTTATCTTATTCTCTGGTATAATTATTTTTTTCTTTGAGTACGACCACTCGCATGTTTGCAAATGGGTTTGCCCACTCTCAATAACTTATGATCAACACTCAAAAGACCATCACCAAACTTATACAATAGATAGACTCAAAAATCTGGTGTACAAATTTCAATTTCTCTTGTTTCTGATGCTGGTCAACATGCCATCTTCAATCCGATTTTTTTCCTATTTATGAGCCTCCAGATATAAATGGTGCACTTGAATATCTTAGCCATCTTATCCATATGTACGTTGAAAACCTAGCCAAAATTTCTCGTAAACTAAGTGCATAAACTTTCCTCAATTTTGGTTGTCAACTAAATCTTCTCTTGCCCGAGCAGACTTTGATGAAGCATAAAATTACTTAAAAGCATACGTTTTATCAAGAAAATTGAAAAAGAAATTAACAAAGAAATTCTCACGCTCCTATTTTTGTGAAGCATAACTTTGATTTAAGCAGAGTTGCCGGTCTCATAATTATAATTCGAAAAGCTTATTAGGAGCTTGAGGCCATTCTTGGCTCAAATCCACTTTTCCACATGTTTGGGGCCATATCTTCATTTTATAATTTCAGTCATTTAACTGATTAGTAAGTTCAATCGAGAAATCAAATATTTTTCTAGCTCAAAATGAAATGTATCATATGTAAACAGTTTCGACTGGACTCGAAATAGAAAGAAAGAAACCCGCAACTAACTATTCAGAATCGGGTTTTTGGGCTATCGACTTTTATTTTTACCCGCGACCGCAATTGGTCCAATCCAAACCGTGAATTCTTACTTTGTTCGGTCATGTTTGACTTTTCTGCGGTTTCGAGAAAACTCAGACCATACCATTTCTCGAGAGCTTCGGGTGAAAGATTCATCGTTTTTCCCAGGTTCAAGGAGAGCCCAGATGTTGACGGGAGTCTGTCTGTGATCTCCTTTTCATTTCTCTCTTTTGTTTCACGTAATTAAAACTCCAATTCGCAACGGCAAATTTCCAACACGTGCGTCGTCTCTCTCCCTTCCATAAGTTCAGTCTTCCAGAAGTGTGACCATGCAGGGGCAGGGAAGATTGGACGTGAAAGACCTCGTTTCCTTCTTATCACTTCAGGAACCCCACAAGGAAAATGCTTCGTCTCTCCATCGCTGAAGCCCAGAACCCGTTCCTGCGTCCTCTCGGAGTCCCGTCTTCTGACGACCCATCTCCTCAATTTCTCTCTTCGCGCGTTGTGTTCAATCATTGGCCCCTGCATTTCCCCCTCTCCCGAATTTTCCCGAAACTCGCGCGACGGAGATCGCCGGCCGAACCCCGATTCCAGCACCCACTTCGCGTTTCTTTCAAATTTTCAAGCTTCCGGATTCTCTGAGGACCCGTTATGTCTCCATTCTTGACGACCTGTAATTCGGCGGGATCGATCGTGGCGCGCAAAAATTAGAATCGACATGTGATTGAGCCTGCTTCAAACTATCGGCAGCTTCAGAATTGCCATCAGACGCGATGTTTGGGATGCATTGCTGGTGTGAAGGCTGCTTCTGTTCACAGACCGTCTGATGCAGACAGGGACCTCCGGATTCTACGGGGAGCTTGCATAGCGGTGACGCTGTGCAGATGAGGCGGTTTATGGGTTGCGAAGATGGCGAAGAAGGAGGCGCTTTGTCTAAAGTCTATGAAGAGAGGCGTGTTCTGGGGTAATACTGATTATTTGTACATTTGTCCTTTGATGTTTGATTTCTGTGCTTGGAAGTGTTACATTTCGATCAACAGGACTGTGGTCTGGGTGGAAACATTACTTGGTTGGTTGTTCTGATGCATAATCTTGTTTGTGCCCAAAAACATGCTTTCACTGATCTGTCTCTCTCTCGTTGAAGGATTGTTACTTCCAATGGTTTGTTTGGAGAATGCGGCAATAAAGGATGACGTTTAGCCGGACCTCATATTTGTTTCTCTAAGACTGAACTCTGTGGTATTGAACTTATCTTTTTCTTTTGGTGTTTGCATGCTTTACTATTCGAAATTTCATTAGTGGTTATCTCTGATATTGTGAATGGTCAATTTGTGAAGCTGCAGGTTTGATTCATTTTCGCACTCATAAGTTCTCTCTCCTTGTTGTCATTACTATAATGCGATACGTTTGTTTTTAACAAAAATAAGACATTTTGGTGTTTGCTGTGCTTAACGGGTATTCTCCAGTGCAGTTATTTGATGTTGTCGCAGCTGTTGATTTATATCAAGATTTTGTCCACTGGTGTCAGTGCTCGGAGATACTAAAGAGTTATACCGATGGATCATTTGGTGCCGAGCTTGAAATTGGTTTCAAATTTCTGGTAGAAAGTTATGTTTCTCATGTAGAGTTGAAAAGACCTCAGTACATAAAGGTAAACTGACTCCCAGACTACTTCCTTGGCAAGAATCATGTTTCCTTCTGTCACCGCTTGGATGAATTTACTTGGTCAACCTACTTCCCACTTCTTTTTGTTTCTCATTTGGTCATTCCTCTACCCCATCACTACAATAAAATTGGTGGAATCTGCCTTTCTTGTATACTGAGTTCTATTGTCTAATTAAACTATAGTTCATCGTCAGTATAAGTAGGTGTTGAAAGCATTGTGCCTTTGTACAATTACATGAATTTGGACACTTAATATATTGTCCAACTTCCATTTTTTGTATCTCTTCCCATTTAATCAGAATATATTATGTTCATTTTGACAAAGATCATGACTTTGTCATGTCTAAGGAGCCCTTTTAATTTGAAGTAATTTGATATCTTCTGGTTACTGAGTACTGGTAGGCAGTTACTATGTATCAGCCACTGGTGTAGGCAATCATGTATTAGATACTCTCTCTCTCTCTCTCTCTCTCTCTCTCTCTCTCTGTGAACTTCAATCCCTCTGATGTTATTTTTCTGCCACTTCCAGACTACAGTGTTGCCAAGCACCCTCTTCGACCATCTGATAAATATTTGGCAATTCAATTTAGGACCAGTTCCAGGATCTTGCAACATTTACTTTTTGGTGGATTTTAAGTTTCAGTCACCACTCTACCGACAAGTATGGTGCTCTCTTCTGTTAGTATTAATGATTGATTTGCTTGTTTCTGTCTACATCTTCTTCTTCTTCTTCTTCTTTTTTTTCTTGGGCCAGACCTTCTATTTTTTTTCTTTTGTTTATGTGATTTGCAAACTGAAACCTAGTGAAGTAGCATGAGACAAGACATATTGAGTTGAAAGAAAACTTATTTATTTTTGTTAAAGACAGTAAATGTTTATCAACCTGAGTAGGTGAATCATACATATTGTGCAGCTCCTTTCTTTTGGTTGAGGCTTTTTCGTATTATGAATCCTACTCTTGTTTTTTTAACTTGCAATTTTCATTTCTTTCTATTGTTCGGTTAGGGGATTGATTCACTCATGGATTGTTAATATTTGTGATTAAATGGAAGGCTACATATTAGATAGCATTCATTCACGTTCATGTTGTTGCTGCAAGGGTGCTGTAGTATGATCTCTTGAGCTTCTTGTACTGGCGACAGTGTTGCCACTGATTTGTTTTGTCCATTGTTTAATATGGTCATCAAATCCATTTGCTCTATGTGTCATTCTCATTCTGCATTGCATTTACAGAACTTACCTGGAGTTTTTTTTTTTATTGTTTTATTGTTGTAAGTTCTAGTATGGTGGTTCTGGATGTAGGTGTTAAAACTATTCTGGGTGCTGTATTTACTCTGATGTTGTCCTCATGACTGAAGAATGCATCTATAAATGATGGTTGCAATTGACTGTTAATGGGACCTTAATTTGGCTGGTTACTTAAAGTCTCAGTTGAACTGAAAATCATCTGCCAACATTTTAGATTGAAAATGGCTTCCCTTTTGGCAGGTCACTTCCATGTTTTTTTCAGGGAAGTAGACTCTAGACTTGTTGGTTCATTCAGTGAACGCTGCCATTTCATATATGGACTGGGGTCCCCATTCAGGAAGATGCTTATGGGCAGAGGGCTTAAAAGCGTGGTTCCTGGTCTCAGCACATACTGCAAAGGAGGGACTTCGTTGCATTATAAATCTGGTCAAATTTATAAACTGATCTTCATAGAGTTGTTTGCCTTGCTGGTCTCTCAGAGTCTGTTCATAAGCGTAATTGTGATTCTTCTCTTTAGATTCTTTTGGACAGTAATAAAGGAGCTGTCAGCTGGGCAATGTAGGCCTCACTCTCGCATTGCTCCTAGCAAAACACCTTCGTTCCACTTTTGCCATTGCTTTTCATTGATTGTTGTCGGGACTTCTAAATGCGGAAGACATGAGTATGACTTCCTCTCCACTGGAAAGGGGCAACTAACTTATAATCTCTCTGCATCGGGTGAAATTTCCTACACAAGATTAGTTCCCATGTCATGGTAGTGTCTGGAGAGCTGTTGTAGGACTGCACTTCTTACCTTAGAAATTCCGCATGAAATATTAATGGGTTTCATACTTCAAGTCCTTCTTAATAGACACAGTAACTATGAGTCAACCATCTGCAGACTTGCAGAATTGTGTCTTTTCCTTCTGCGGTAACCCGTAGTTAGATGCTAGTGCCATCATGATTTTAGGGTCATCACCACCTTTGCATCAAAAAATGAGCTTTCACAAGGTTGTCAACATTCACGAGTTTCCCGATTAATAGCTTAGCTTAAGCTCTCTCTGTCTCTCTCTGTCTCTGTCTCTGTCTCTGTCTCTCCCCAAATTAGAGTGCCAATAAGGATGTTGATCGGACTGCTCAATCAGAAAGAAGTCCAAAGCCCCGTTGCTCGAAAACAAGTACTACGTGATTTTCTTGGTTGGAACATGCTGGAATTATGCAGAGATCTCTACCATAGCACTACCTGGTTCCTCAATTGGAGCAAAGCATTTGGGCACCGGAGGTTCAGAGCTTTACCTTTCTTACCTGCTGCGCGACTGGCTCAGCAGTCTGAAAGTCAGGTATACATATTTGCTGGGCTCTCAAGTTTAGTAATGCTTTCTTGTCATTTTGCTCAGGAGACTCACAAAATCCGTAGCAATCAAGTGCGATTAGTGTGTAATCCAAACTTAGGTTAGGGCTAGAGAAGTAATCACGTCGACATTGTGTCTGTTCGATTTGTGTTTTTAACTGTCTAGCAGCTAAAGTACTCAATAAATCGAGTTTTTAAACATTAATAATGACTGCGTTAACCTGTACTTTTATGGCAGGGACTTCAAGGGGGCTTTAAACCTTGGTTCTGATCCTGAGGCACGGCCCAAATGGGGGGCTGTGCTCTTCTGCACGGACTGGTTCCCCAGCCTGGTCAGTGGTGGTTAGTCTCTGTTTGGCACAGGTCTCGTGCTCAATTCTCTTTTTGTGTTTTACTTCATGTATGAGCATTTAGGATATTAAAACATGTTATTTTCATGTATTTATTATTACCAAAGTAATCTTAAATCTATGACATAGGTGCTAATTTGGTCTTAAACCTTTCAATTGAACTAAGTTCTAAACATTTTCTCATTAATACTAATTCAGCCCATCCAGCCAATTTAGACCGGAAATTGTTGACTTGGATATCGGTGTTCCTACGTGGCATGACTAATACTGATGTGAACATTTTTTAATAATTTTTTTTTTTTGAAATTTTTCTTTGTTTTCTTCTTTTCCTTTTCTTGTTGCCGGTGGCTGGTCACCCACACAGGCCATTGCCGGCAAGGGCTGGGCCTCACCTAGGTGAGGGTCGCCTTGCCGGGCCATGCCTGGGCGAGGGTGAGTGCTGGTGAGGCCCCCTTGCCAAATTCGGCGAGGCTGACCCTTGCCCAGGCCATTTATGTTATTTTCCTTGTTCTGAACCTGAGATAGGTGAATATGCTTGTGAGAAAATCATTTAGGATCAGAGCTAATTTGTGATGAATAAGATTATTATTATTGATGCATCGATTTCTGGATAAGAAAGATACGCCAGTTCCAAGTCCACGCTCTAAACTTGTAATGCATACTACCAGTTTGACAAAAAGTTTCTGAAATGTTTTGTGCGAAACAACTTCTGTTATTGTTTGATAGAAGCACGTACCAATCCATTTTAGGTGATAGGAATTGTTTGCTTAGTCAACAGTTGAGATTTTGATATAAAATCACCGTTATCGAGATCGAAATCTGAATCCACTTTTGTTTCTCATTTCTCTGTCGCTGTGTTGTGCGTGCAAAAAAATACATAAATAGAGTTAATGAGAAACGCGAAAAAGGAAAATGTGCATGCCGCATTGATTACGTGTTTGAATAATATGAAAGATATTACAAAAAGGTCGCTGCAGTGTGGGGCATTTGCTACACAGAATGAGGAATGACAATCGATTATTAGCTTCTAATGAAGGTACATGATTGATTTTCTTTTGCGTTACGCATTTTACGTGCATGTTTGCACTGGCATAAGCAAAGCTAAATATTTACGACGAGAGAGATCAAGAAATTATCCGATCACCCGTGGTAGTTCTTCTTGTTGATGTAAACCCAATGCAAAGAGTTTTTGCCTAATCTTTTGCAGCTGACTTGCAACACCATCGATGTTCATCCTTCTTCCAGGCACTTCATTAGAACCAGCTACTCCAATATTATATATATCATGATCAAACACTCTTGAAATATGCTGTTGCTTTCGGAAAGCCAATGCTGAGGACTGTTGGGGTTGAAACGACTCTCCCTTTCTAGAAGCAGAATGTGATCCGTAATTTTCAATGCTTGTTCAGGTAAAGCTGTTGCGACAAAATTATGGAGAGTGAAATTGTCTCTAAATCTGTCGTCGGTGGGTCTCAATCCTGTGAACATCTCTAGAGGATGCTGTAACTATAGATGTCGCCTTCTCTCGAGACCCCGCATCCCATTGCATGTTCTGCCATGCATTTAGATCATAGTGCAGAAGAAATTGGGAGTGTCAATCATAAAAAAGAATGCAGAGCTTAGACCATTATAATATAAAGTGGAGAAATTACTTGGTGGAGCATAACCAATTGTCCCTCTTAAAGCTGCAGAGCTCATGTGATTAGCTATAGTATCAAGGGATGATCTAAAGACGAATTTCACCAATCCAAAGTCGCTCACATGCGCGACCATCTGAGCATCTAAGAGGACATTGCTCGGCTTTAGATCACAATGAATGATAGGAATGTGGCAATGATGATGAAGATAATCTAGCGCAGAAGCAACATCAATAGCAATATTTATCCTCTGAATGAAATTCACTCTTTTTGGAGGCTCGTTTCTATGAGATGGCATTGCTTTTTGGTGTAACCATTGTTGAAGGCTTTCATTGTCCATGAAGTCATATACTATGGCCTTAAAATCATTTCCTTGATAATCAACACCCGAGCAAACTGTCAATATTTTTAAAAGATTTCGATGTCTAATGTTCTTTAGTACGTCGCACTCAACTATGAAGCCCTTCAAAGCACCACGACCCATTAAATGAAGCACCTTCACTGCAATACTAGTCCCATTGTCCTCAAGTACCCCTTGTAAACATAACCAAAGCTTCCAACACCGACCAAATTTGTTGAAGAAAAATCATTGGTTGCATTTAGGAGATTTCCATAAGATACGTTTGGATATAAACTATTAATAGAACTTGAAACATGTTCTTGTACTTGCTTCTTCCACCCACAGAGATATAGAATAGCAAGAACCAGAGAAATTCCAAGAAGGCCACAAACAACAACAGTAAACAATCTCAATATATGGATTTTCTTACTCTGAGCTACTGGAGATGCATCTAGGAAGCTCAAATTCTAGCAATCCACCACAAAGCTTAGCATTCCCAATAATAGAAGTAGAGGTGGCATTCTCAAAGACTCCTCCACGCGGTAGCATGCCATTGAAATTATTGTAAGACAAATTCAGAACTTTTAGAGAATGAAATACCGCCAAGAACTGTGGAATCTCCCCAGAAAAATTGTTGTGTGAAAGATCCAGTTCTTCAATGTCTCTTAGAGATCTCATTGATTGAGAAATGGAGCCATGGAAGGAATTGCTCCTCATCCTCAATGATACTAGTGCAACACAATCACCTAAATTATTTGGGATTTCACCTCCTAACATATTTTTTGAGATGTCTAATGTGGTCAAAAACCTCAAGTTGCCTACTTCCATGGATAGAACTCCAGTAAGATGGTTATTAGACAAGTCCAAAAGGAAGGTTTGTGATGAAATAGCCATAATTTGTGGGGGTATGGTGCCACTAAGATTGTTACTAGAAAGATTAAGCTGGTTCAAAAAGTTGCAGTTAGACAATTCTGAAGGGATTTGATCTTGAAAGTTGTTCCCAACCATATTTAGTATACTCAACTGTTTTAGATTTCCTAGAGAAGATGGGATTGTCCCACCCAAACAGTTATCACTTAACTCCAGAAACCACAGATTTCGTAGATTCCCCAAATTGGAGGGGAGAACACCTGAAAACTTGTTTCCAAACATATCCAACATTTCGAGGTTCACAAAATTTTCATTGTGTCTAGGAATATCCCCAAATAGTAGATTCTCACTCACATCAAATACTACGAGCGTGGTGGATAAGTTACCTATGCATTTAGGCAGCAGTCTACCAAAATTGTTGACAGCAATAGACAAGAACTCTAACTTCGTGGTGTTCGTCAGTGAGCAAATGAGGTTCAAGTCTCCAGGTTTTTCATGCCCGAGCTGATTTCTAAAAATAAGGAAAGCTTCAAGCTTGTGCAGATTTTTCAAGGAAGGCATTTTACCTGAAAGTTTGTTACTTGAAAGGAGAAGTTCCTCTAACTTAGTGCAATTTGATATTGACGGAGGAACCTGTCCCTCAATTAGGTTCACATTAATGCAGAAAACCTGAAGATTTGGAAGTGTAAAGCCAATGTTTGCAGGCAAACTCCCGTGAATTTGGTTGAACCCTACATCGAAGTCCGTTAAAGAAGAGAGATTCAAAACTCCAGTTGGAATTGGACCGGACAGGTTGTTTCCTCCCAGATAAAATATTCGTAATTCTGGCGGGTGGCCTAGGACTGAAGGAATGCTCCCACCGAAGTTATTTCCCGAAAGACGAAGCCACTCCAGTGAAGATAAGTTCCCGATGGAGGAAGGCACACTCCCAGTTAGATTATTTGCATGCAAAGAAAATTTTTTTAGATTCAATAATGAACCGACTTGTGTAGGAATTGTCCCAGTTAGTTGGTTGTTTTGAAGAACGAGGCTAACAAGGTTAGAGCAAATTGTTATGTTTTCTGGAATCTCACCGACCAATGAATTATCGTCCAGTCGTAGGATTCGTAGGCGGCTCAACTGACTGATTTGCTGAGGGATTTCATGATTGAGACTATTGTTTCTAAGCCTCAATTCTCTCAAGAAGCTGAGATTCCCAATATGAGGAGAGATCGATCCAGAGAGTTTCTGCGAATGCAAGTCCAGAACCGTGACCCTTTGGTGGTTGCGACTGCACATGACACCATACCACTGGCAGAACCCTAAGCTATCATTCCACGAGCTGAGTATGCCGAGAGGATCCTCAGTAATTCCAGCCTTAAATGCGAGCAGAGAGAGTTTGTCGGTTTCATTTGAGATAGAGGAGACTTGAGTAGAGCATAATGCAAGCACGATACAAACAAGGAAATGGCATGATTGAAACACTGCAAAGCGAATGCTTCGAGGTTCCATAACTTGAAAACTAAGAAGAAACAAGGGAAAGTGGCACGTGCTAACAAAACTGGACGTAGAAGAGATTTATAAATTATAAGGAGGTGGCTGTTTTTGAGGTGGCAGCCAGCGAAGGCGGCCTGTCAACCATCAATCACGGACACCTTCACTCCATAGAATGCGGCTACTAATGCTCATTGCGTGAACTGCACTCATTAAGTCCATGTGGAACACGCATGCCTCTGAATCAAACATGACGTTATTTCATAATAGGACGTCGTGTAATTCGTGTCCTATCTGTTAAGCATAGCAAGTTTAAAACGTTGTATTCTTGAAGCCAGTTCAAATAACTGGTTATGATGAAGTCACGTACGGATTTTTTTTGGGTCGAAAGTAATTTAAAAGGGGCAAAAAGAGAAGGGAAGGGGCACGGACGGGCGATGCCTTGGGCTCGTTTTATACAAGTCCAGAGGACAAGCGGAAATCAAAAGGACTGATGTGCTGAGAATGATTCCCTAACCAAAACAAAAGTAATCATTCATGGAATGAGAAGGTAGCAGCCATCGATCCTTGACCCGTCGACTCCGCAGAAGGATCTGTAGCACTCGTCGCATTTTTTTCCGTTCATCATTGACAACAGGTCCTCAATTTGTGAAGACACCGGCACAACTTTTACTCTCACCTGATTAAAGAAGCTGCTCCGAAACAGTGTACATTAGAATGAAGAGAAACAGAATCCAAAACGTAAATCTCGAGGAATTCGAGCACCTAAAGTGGTCGAGATGTTGGCATACGTAGCACAGGTCCTTTGGCTTGTGCCTATACAAGTGCATGTATTTAGGGATGGATGATGGACGCACCTAGATGGCTTTCCAGCTTTTGACTTGAAGTCAACCAACGCCCACAGAGTCCTAAAGTCCTCCGCTTTGGAAAAGAAAGTGGAAAGCTGATGACGAAGGTGATTGATTAGCGGGTTAATGTCTTTGACGGGAGAAGTACACTATTAATGCCATAACTTGTGTATGGCGGTCACTTTTGTGCCAAAAGTTTTAGTCAGATCACTTAAGTGCTAAAAATTTTGAAAAACGATCATTTCAGTTGGTTGACTGGAAATTAGACGTGGCAGTTTTTTATTAATATTTGAAGCCGATGTGGATTGCTGGATAATACAATCAGAATGCAAACAACAAAATGACGCCGTTTAGCATCTTTTCCCCCAAATAAGAAACCCTAAATCCCCAAATTCGAGCAAACTCGGAAATTGAAAACCCTAAATCCCCAATTCGACCAATTCGAGTGCATACTTTGATTTTCTCCCAAACTTATCAGCTTGCTCTTGCAAATGGAGGGCAGAAGCTTCATAGCAGCTCACATTCCTACAAAAAAAAGCGAATTAGATGGTGAGTGTTACTATTGTTGTGGGTTACCGAGTCTGAGAAGAACATCTAGGACTCGGTTGAATCTCGGGAGAAGGTTCCATGGGTGCGGCAGATATAGAGAAGGCTCGAAGTGCAAATATTTCAAATGGGTTGATAGGAAATTCTCTGATCAAGCGACAGAGGTGATCCTGGAGTTACTTGAAGGCTGAAATCAACCTCCACCTGCGTTAATGGATGAGTTGGAGGATGTCGACTCAATGCAAGCTCAAATGAAAGATTTAACATCTCCGGTTGACCATTTGAATAGGGAGGTTTCAAAGCTGAAAATTGAAAGAAACTATTATCGAACGTTGATTGTGTTCTTATTTTCTTGGGTAGTTTATTCAAATGTGAAGTGAGTAATGAGAAGAAGTTTGTATGTCTACCATAGTCGAAGACGTGGAATATGCACTTGTATTGGATTATTTATAAGTACAATGTGTTTTTGGTTTACTACAATTTTTGTATGAAGCAGAATGTTTTGTTGTAATCTATGGTAGAAATGCAAGGTTGGAGTTGGAATATATTAGTTGTGAGTACTTAAAAGTTTTATTATTTAGTTGTGTATTGTCAATACTTGTTTTGGTTAGTTTTTACTTTAGATATAATGGTTTGCTCACTACATTTTTTATTTGGTAATGGTTTGCTGGTTTGTTGGTTTGCTGCAACTGCAAACCATGGTGAAATGGAAGGTTGGAGTTGGAATGCATTAGTTCTGAGCACTTAAAAGTTTTATTGTTTAGTTGTGTATTGTCAATATTTGTTTTGGTTAGTTTTTGCTTCAAATAGAATGGTTGCTGCATTTTTATCGTTGTAATGGTTTGCTAGTTTGCTGCAACTGCAAACCATGACAAAATTAAGGGATGGTGGCAAATTCACGATTGACCATTTCAGTGCCAAAAGTTGTAAATAGTGATCGCTTGAGTGCTAAGTTTTTATAAAAGTGATCATTTAAGTGCTAGTTGCGATTATAAAGTAATCATTTAAGTGTTAGTCGCGATTACAAAGTGATCACTTCGTTGCACAAGTTGTAAATAGTGATCGCTTGAGTGCTAAGTTTCAAACTTGCACCAGTCATGGTGCATCTTACATTTTGTTGCACCATGGCATCTTGTTCTTGCACCAGTTGGGTTGCTGGTGCATCTTCTTGCAACAACCCATACAAGTGTTAATGCAACGAGATGCACCAGCACCCAAAACTACATCTTGTTCCAAGTACATACAACTAGAATCCCACAAATAGCATCAACGCATTAACAATTTCAACCGGCAACACTATATGCACACATCTAAATCTAAAAATAATAGCAACCTCATAAGAACATTGCACTAATAGCAAAAAAATATATAGCATAACTGATCACTGTCTTGCTAGCATTACTAGTCGAAACCAAGCAAAGAGAAAATAATAGAAACAACTATTGTTTACAAAAGAAAAGAAAAACATGAACTTCACTCCTCAATCACTAAAGGTTTAGCACCCTCTTAAAAAAAAACAATGGCAATATGCAGGCAAGAACTACCATCAATGATATAATATCCAGCATCCTCCTAAAAAAGAAAACATAAAAAGAGAGACCATGTCCAACATCACAAAAAGAAACCATGTCTAGCACCCTCCCATCAGTCAATATGGACAACACCCTGATCTCATTTTCATCTTGGAGCTTTGAATTGATTCATAATCCGAGCACTCTTTTGAACTGGATGTGCAGGTTCTTTAACTAGGCTTTGTGTCACCTCCTTTTCCTTATTCTTGACAGTCGCTATTTTGCTTCTAGCACATGTCATGTGTTGGTCCATATCATTATTATTGCTCTCAATCATTGGTTGAGATGGAACTGGTGCTGGGTTCTTTTTGGATGGTTGTTTTGTAGCTATACCCGTTGTCTTCTTCTTTGGAGCACTCTTCTTTGGCTGCGCCCCTGATTCTTGAGTTGGCTCACCTTGAGAGAGAAGTACCTCCAAAGTTCTCATAGGCTACAAGAACATAGCGATATTGTCAACCAAATGAATTGAAGTATAATAAATTAAATGCATGAGACCTACAAATCTTACATTCAAAATAGTCATTCCAGTACGTTCATTTGTGTAAATCCCATAACCATATTGCCTTAATCTTTTTTCAAGAGCCCCTCTTGTTCGCTGTGGTGCATCATTTTCAACAAGAATCGGGGAGCAATCTTTGCAACTTGTGCAATTGCTCGTCTTCTCACTTGGGAAACACATAACAAATTTAAATTTCAGCCCATAAAAGACAAACACAGCGATGTACAACTTACAGGATATTTTTTTTTTCTCATTTGTTCAATAGTGGACTTAGTTGTTGTTGTTGCTGTCTTGCCCGTTCCAGTCCCTATTCCTACACTTGAGCCTACAACAGGGCCTGTTTCTGGCCCTTTAGTAGGTCTTATAATAATGTACTATATCAAGATTATGACTAACTACAATGTTTAAATAATTAGACATCTATTCATTTTCATGGTGGGAAACAAATGGAGAAAACTTCTCAAATTACAAGTGCATGACTGAGGAAAAGCATAAGAGAAGCTAGTACACTTGGTCAACCATCAAACTCTATCGAATATGAACTGAAAAGTTATTGAGGCAAAGATGATACTTACCTTACAGGTAAGGCTTTTTGTTTTCCCTTCGCAGGCATTACAAATAGGCCTTCGTCCTACCTTCAATAGGCCTAAGAAGAAGCTCTTTAGTAGGTCCTGTCTCTGGCACTAAATTAGCTTGTTGTTGATGCTGCTTTTTCAGTTCACAACCTTTCTTATTGTGCCATTCCTTCCGGCAATAGGAGCATTTTATCTTTGCCCCGCTTACTCATCCTCTGACTTGATGCCTCTCCTTGCTGCATTCTTCATCTCCTCTTTGGCCTTCCTATTTGCTTATTCAATGGCAAAGGTAGAGGGCTTTCATGATTTGTTGGCTCCCAAAATTTGTTGCTTCGATAGGCTGTATCATGAATTGGTATGAAGTAAGGTATGAGCTTTTTTTGTACCAATCATGTAGGTAATCATCTAGGTTTTCTTGTTTCATATGAATAGCACAAATGGCATGGACACAAGGAATTCCATTTAGTTGTCAAGCTTGGCATGAACACTTTCTTCTATCCAGGTTGACAACATATTTATCTTAATTTTGAATAATCTCATATCCATTATCTCCATTTCAAACTGGATGGCAGAACTTACTAGCAGCAATGTTTGCATTCAATCTCTTCACAATCCTAGGGCCATAGTCTCTAGTCCATTTCGTAGCCTCATCTCTTTGCCTATGCAGTCTAGTTATTACCATAACTCGAATATCATCAAGCATGCTGATGATTGGTTTGCACCTGGCCTCTAAAATTCAGCCATTGAAAGCTTTACTGAGGTTGTTATCAATGATATTGCATTTGAACTATTCGCTAAAGAAGGCCCGACACCAGTGCTTAGCTTTTGTCTGGAAGAGTGCATCAAAACCTTCCTTTGTCAATTACAACAATCCTTGTTTGACTAATCTGAAATCAGTCATGTTGGTACTCGTTGTTATCTACCAGAATTGCTTCGCAACCTATTTCCTTTGAAGTTTCTTGACTAGTTTGCATATATGTGCCTCGCGCACATTCTATGCTCAGCATATGACATCAACTCAGCCAATGCAGGAATAAGTCCCTATAAAAATTCAAACCAATAAATACAAGTCAGGAAAAATATGCAAGTGATTAATATTGAAAAGGAGTGAATTAATTGACAATGAAATTACTTTCTGTTGGTCACTCATGAATGCCTATCATCCCCCATCGGTTATTTCAAGGTTAGCCATTAAATTTTTGAGGAACCATGACCAAATATCCTTGTTCTCTATCTTCACCACTGTCCAAGCTATCGAAACATTTGATTATTAGCATTTCTCCCCATAGTAGCCAACAACTCCCCCTTGCACAAACCCTTTAGAAAGCATCCATCAAATCCTATAACTATTCTACAATCAGCCAAAAAGCCTCGTTTGCATACATCAAAACATGCATAAAATCTGTCAAATATATGCCCAAGATTAGGGAGTGGCCTCTCCACAACCTCTACATATACCCTACTAGATGGGTTTTGAAACATGCATTCGCCAGTATAGTCCCGTACCTATGCATATTCTTCCTTATACCCATCTATCAATATTTTCATCACCCTCATCTTAGCTCTCTTGCATTGATTCCTTGACACATTAACCCCTACTTGCTCCTTCACTAACTGTTGAAATGGAGGACTCTTAATCTCGGGCATTGCTTTGATAGTATTGAAAAAATGCTTCGATAACCACATACTTGTTACCCTTTTATTGTTAAAGATAATTGGACAAGTATGCTCCTCCTGGAAGGACCTAATCTGAAATGACCCCTTCTTACTCAGCGCGTCATAGAGCTTCCATGGACAATTGGGTTGTGAGCACTTAACTCTCACAAATTCTTTTGTATTTCTAATGAATTGAACACTCCTTTGTTCACCAATGGAGTTCTTCACAACAGCTTTCTTGAACTGTTTAGTATCGTCAAATCTCATATACACGTACAAAACAGTTTATCAACAGTCGGATTATAGCAGCGGTATTTACTTTTTCTTCGACGAGCAGGTTCTTCATCATCATTGTCAAGCTCATTCTCTGAACCAGTAACTTCATTGCCGCAACTTTCTTCATCTTCACTTCTATTACCTTCAGTAGAAGCTCTATCCCTATTTACTGGCTTGGGCCTCTTTGCTGAAGTTGCAAGTTTTTTTCTTAGAAATTCCCTTTGCTTTTGTCTTGACTGTGTGAGTTCATCATCATCTTCGTCACTTGGGAGATTAACTAAAGCCAAATATTCATATTCCGATTCACCGGATAAAGCAATTTCCCATTCTAATCAAATGAAGTCTTCATTGCCCACATCTTCACCCACATCTTCACCCAAGATTTCAGGACATCTCCATGTTTGTTCATCTCTATCAATATGACTTCTCTCCCTCTCATTTTGCCCTTCATCTAACCTAAACTCATCCTCGACCTGATTACTCGCTTGAATAGGATCCCTCACTTCTTCAGTGGTGGTATGCTCATCCCCATCCCCATCCTCATCCTTATCCTCACCATCACTATAATACTCAACATATACCTTAGCTTCTTCACCGTGAAGATAATGGTAACATATATCCTTAATACCATTATCATCATTAAAAATCTCAAGCCATCTTTCAATTCCTTCCCAGAACATAGTAATGTAGTTTTTACATTTTGCATCGAAAAAATACACCAAATCCCTCAGAAAATCAATATATGATGGCTTCCGAACATTGACATAAATAATACATTTATTTCCACCAATATATTCCCAATCATCAGTGCTAATAAGAAACTCTCCACCATAGCAAACAATGATGCCTACCTGATTCGTGTCCATGTCGATGCTACGCCCAATGAAAAAAAAAGTCATTACTTGTTGGGACCACATGACATAATCAACAACTTCACATGTAGGTCCTTGTCATTTTGTTGTCAAGAAACAAATGCGACAAATCTCCCCAATTCGATGCTTTTACAGAAACAAAAGAAACCGAATTGAATAAACAAAGTGAAGTCCCCACCACCCATTTTTCAATTCAATCACATTCGGCCCCCACTGTTTCCTCTACGTAATCAGTCCAATTAATTAAACAAATTCGGTCCCACCACTATTTTCCTCTCGAGTCGAGCCCCATTTTCCTTTCCGTGCCCTATTTTTCTATTCGGTCCCCACAAAAGAAAGCGAACGAACGACGGAACTCTCAAATTTTCTATTCGGTCCCCACCACTTTCCCCACCACTTTCCCCCGAGTTGAGCCCTCGCCTTGCTCTCCACGCCCTAACTTGCCTGTTGGAACCCTAAATTTTTCACTAAATTGACCCACGTAGAGAACATGACAAACCCGAGTGAGCAAGAGTTGAGGACACAGCCAAAGTGAACGAACGTGAATGACAGCGCAACTACAGCTGTGGTCGAGCGACGGCGGGCGAGTGAACGATGGTAGGTCAGCGAGCTACGGTCGGGCAGCGTCAAGTGAGAATCGTATATGAACATTGTTTTTGGCCATAGTCTCTTCTATTTTACAAAACGAAGATTGTTTTGTAAGTGATCCACGTGAAATGGTAAAACAACGTCGTTTCTTATGAAGAAAGGAAAACGGCTTCGTTTTATGCCATCCACTGTGGATAGTCTGAAGAATTATTGATTTTTTTTTAAATATAAAAGCCACGTAATCATTTTGGTCAGAATTTCTCACCAAGGGCACCAAAGTGATCGTTTTGTCTTCGATTTGGCACTTAAGTGATCCGATGGAAACTTTTGGCACTAAAGTGAGTGCTGTACACAAGTTATGGCACCGATAATGTATTTCTCCCTCATTGACGACTATCACTAGAACAACAACAGTGTAGGTCGTATCGAATCATCTCACGGTTGATTGATAAACCTAGTCATTAGTTAGAGACAACATTGTAGGGCATGGATGTTTGTATTAGTAATAACTACTTATACATCAAAATGGGCAAAAGAACACTCTAAGTACCAAAACTTAACACAATTGGGCACTTAAGTGTCAAAAGTTAGGAAAATGACATGTAGGCGCTACTTTTGTTTTTTTTTAAATGGGACACTTGAGCGCCACATGCGGTAAACTTCACCGGAAATCCTACGTGGAAATTTTTTATTAATTTTGCTCGCCTACGTGGTTCGTCGAGAGCTAACTTAGCAAAAAATAAATGCAAAAACGACATCGTTTTGGCACGAATTTGTGTTTTAATTTAAAAATTAGGTAAATGAAATTTAAAACCAAATTAAAAGAAAAAATTGGGGGAGGGTGGAGAAGATGAATAGCAGTTGAGGGCTTAGCCCTCATCACCACTGCCTCCCAACTGTCGCCGAGGAGGGCCGGCGAGGGTATGCCCTTGCCTAGATCTGGGGCAAGGGCTCGCAGGCCCTAGCCAGGGGCCGGCAACCGCAAATCGACCCTCCCCATAGTCGTCGCCCTTCCTGGCGACGATGGGGATGCGACGGTAGCCATCATCCATTGTTCATCTTTTTTTTTTTTAACATTTAATTTAATTAATTTTTATATTACTTATTTAGCCATGTCAGCAACAAAATGATGTCATTTTAAACACTTGTCTAGTCATGTTAGTGTGCAAAATGATGTCGTTTTGCACTTGCTTCGCCGTAAAATCATCACATCAGCATTTTAGCCGAATTTTCTCGCCGTTGGCACTTAACTGATTTATTTTACTCTGATTTTAGCACTTAAGTATCACTTTTCTAACTTTCGACACTTAAGTGTCCTCCCATGCCAAGTTTTGGCACTCTGATGTCTCGATGTCCATCAAAATGTGAATAGTAACTTTCTAAGAGGAAAAATGACTCTAGGCCTACTTATAGTTGATAATTTTTCCACGTGATTACTAACCTTTGTATGAAAGTGATATGCAAAGTAGCAAACTCAAAGTGTTGCTCTGGCCAGAAAGATTCCTAACAAGTCGGTCTTTCGACATAGGGAAAAAAATGCACATATGTGCCCTTTAACTTTATTCTTGGAAACAAAATAAATATGACGTTAGATGATAATAATGATTATCCACTTTGTTCCCTAATTTGTTCAACATTTTCCATACTACAAAATTTTAGTACTATCCATGCCCTTAACCTTTATTGTACATCTACGTTTAGCTATAGGAATTTTCATCTATTGCAAGAAAATCTACTGACGAGAATTACAAGATTGAATTTTCATTTAGGTGACCATCACTATATTCGATCCTACACACATTGGTTTGAACTATATGTTATGTTAAATGATTTTCAAAAACCCCAATAATTTTGTTCACATACGAAAAACATGTCTGTTGTACTGAAAAATAAGATAAAAAAAGTGCATGAGAATTTGCAAAAGATATTATTCCGCTTTTGCACCATTACGTCAATCTTATTCGAGACTCGCTCTTTCTTTTCTTCGTCATGGACTGCATAATGTGACTTTTCGATAGTTAGACTACATACTGCGACGTTTCGATATTTGTGTAGATGGGATGCCATCTTGCATGCTCTTTAGCTTGAAAGTTGTTGATTGGCGAAGGACCATCTAGAATTTTACTTTAGAAATCGTTCAGTATAGAAAGATGGTGGTACACTGACCTCCAATTTTCCTACAACCTCAAATTCTACTTTAGAAATCGTTCAGTATAAAAAGATGGTGGTACACTGACCTCCAATTTTCCTACAACCTCAAATTCCGGTGGAGTTATCTTCTGGAGATTGAATTTCTGGAAATGAGAGTGACTCAGACATCGAATGATTCACATTCTGGGCCTGAGTTATCTAAGAATAGGATATCATTGGAAGAATCAAATCATGTATGTTCTTCTAAGCTACAGTCTGCACAGGGAAGGAAGAAGAATTGAACTAGCTCAATTCTCCTTCCTCATCGTGGAAGTACCGATTTGGCTAGAACAAAACAAATAATTTAGAGACTACATTGCACGAAGGAGAAAAATTGAAGGATCTGATTAGACATTTGGTATTATTTAAATTGTTAAATGCATGAGAAAGTACTTCATAGCAACATTAAATGTTCATTCCTGTCATGATTGTTGATTTCCCTTGTAATGTATCTATGACAAATTGAATTATCGCATTAAGGAGGAGAGAACTTGTTAAACCTGTTAGCTGGTTCACTCCTATGCAGGAAGGCCAATGAGTTGCAAGCCCAAAAAAGGTTTGAGCCCATATGATAAGTCATATGGAGAAATGGGGTTTCTCACTATCTTTAAAGTGGTAGCCACAAAAAGACGTAATAACAAGAGAAAAAGAGAAAGCAGAAAATATTGGGGTTGGGGCAAAGTCTAATTTACATCAAGCTAGCATCGGAGGTTGATTCGTGGTCGGATTGAGCTAAAATTTTGTCAGCATATTCGTGGTGCAATCTTCTTGAATCTGAACGGTTTGATTTTCGTTTGAAGCTCCCTCCATCAGATTTTTTGTGGATTGATCAAAACCTGTGTTTTTGGTTAGATTTATCCTTGATCTCTTGTGAAATTCATGTGTATTGCCAAGAATTATGTTCTTGAAGTCTTTGCTATTATGTACCTCTAGTATTTGTTAGAGAAGAACATTGTTCACCCAATTTTGTTGATAGTGAACATTTTTGGGTGAATTCCAGTCCCGTGGTTTTTTATCTCCTCACATCAATGAGGTTTTCCACATAAAAAAATCGTCTTATGTTCGCGTGTTTGGTATTTATTTTACTCTACTACATTGATTCCTATTAGGTTTACACAAGATGAGATATTATTTTATTCTGCTGTGTTAATTCGATATTGTTCGAATTGTTACCGTTCTCCCATCAGAGTGGTATCAGAGCATTTGGTTATTGCTTGATATTTCTATCTTGTGTTAAACAATGGAAACGAATACGAGTAGAATGGTTACGTTGCATGGTTCAAATTATCATATTTGGAAAGGGAAGATGGAAGACATTTTATATGTGAAAGATTTTTATTTGCTGTATTTGCCGATGAGAAACCAGAGAATAAAACTAATGCTGAATGGTCTATATTTCATCGTCAAGTGTGTGGTTATATCGGGCAGTGGGTGGATGATAATATTTTGAACCATATTATCGAGGAAATACATGCACGCAGTTTATGGGATAAGCTTGAAGAGTTATATGCTCGAAAGACTCGGGAATAATAAGTTATTTTTGATAATACAGATAATGACTCGAGATATCAAGATAGTATTCGTTTAACTAATAATTTAAATTCTTTTCAAGGAATTATAAATCAGTTGGCTGCAACGGGAATCAAGTTTTATAATGAGATACAAGCACTATAATTGCTTGGTACTTTGCCGGACTCATGGGAGACGTTCCAAAAATCTTTGTCTAATTCTGCCCTAGATGGTACGATTACCATGGATTTAGTCAAGAGTAGTATTTTGAATGAAGAGATGAGAAGGAAGACACAAGAATTGTCCTCTTCACATTTTGATGCCTTGGTTGTTGAGAAAAGGGGAAGAAGTGAGTCTCGAGGTTCGAGAAATAGAGATAAAAGTCGAGATAAAAGTAGAGATAAGTATAATAAATTTTTAATATTGAGTGCCATTATTATCATCGAAGGGACATATTCAGAGGTTTTGTTGCCGCTTAAAAGGAAGAAACAAAAGGACAAAGGTAAAGAGAAGAAAAGTGATAATGACAATGATGACAATTGTGTTGCTGTACTTAAAGAAGACTTTCTCATTATTTTTTATTATGATGTGGTGAATTTTGTATCTCATGAGACCAGTTGGGTAATTGATAGTGGTGCATCTATTCATGCTACGTCTCGTAGGGATTTCTTTACATTATACAAATTAGGTGACTTCGAATATGTAAAGATGAGAAACGATGGGTTAGCTCAAGCTATAGGCATCGGTAATGTGTGCCTAGAAACGAGCAATGGTACAAGGTTAGTATTGAATTATGTTAAACATATACCTGATATCCGCTTGAATTTGATTTCTATAGGCAAGTTGGATGATGAGGGGTATTGCAGCACTTTTAGTAATGATCAATGGAAGCTCACCAAATGTTCTCTTGTTGTGGCTAGAGGTGAAAAATATTCTTCGTTGTACATTGTACGTAGACAAAGTTGTCCATAGACAAAATTAATGCAGTAAATAACGAAGATGCAGCTGAGTTATGGTATAAGAGACTCGGTTACATCGTGAGAAGGGTTTGTCAATATTGGCCAAGAAGAAGCTCCTTTCGAGATTGAAAAGTTCGGTGCTAAAGAAGTGTTTTCACTATTTAGCAGGAAAACATAGTTGCATTTAAAAGCTCCCATCCTTTAAGAAAGTCGGTATACTTTTGGATTTAGTGCATTCTAAGTTTGCGAGTCCTATGAAAACAAAATCACTTGGTGGTTCTCTTTATTTTGTTACCTTTATAGATGATTTTTCAATGAAAATTTGTATTCATACCTTGAAAACTAAAGATCAAATATTAGATGCTTTTAAGCAATTTCAAGCTTCAGATGAGAGACGATCGAAAGAAATTGAAATGTATCGAACTGATAACGAGAGAGAGTATATTTGACATTTTGATGAATATTGCAGATAACAAGGTATTTGACATCAAAAGACCCCTCCCAATATGCCTCAATTAAATGGCTTAACTGAAAGAATGAACAGAACATTGGTTGAAAGGGTAATATGCTTACTTTCACAGTCAAAGTTACATGAATCCTTTTGAGGTGAGGTTTTAAGTACAGTTGTGCATGTATTAAATCTTACTCCATGCGTTCCTTTAGAGTATGATATTCCTAATAGAGTTTGGACAAGCAAAGATGTTTCTTATGATTATTTACGTGTCTTTGGGTGCAAAACATTTGTGCATATTCTCAAAGATGAGAGGTCTAAACTTGATGTGAAAACACGACAATGCTTATTTATTGGTTATGGAAATGATATGCTTGGCTACAAATTTTATGATCTGGTTGAAAATAAAATTGTAAGAAGCAGAGACGTCATGTTTATGGAAGATCGAACAATAGAGGATATTGAGAAAGCATAGATGATTTCAGCACCACAAGTTAGTGATAATTTGGTTAATTTGGATCCAGTTCCTCTTACAAATATTCATACACAAAAGTTGATGAAAAGCAGCAGAAGTCAATGTTCCAAATAACACATATGTTCCTAAACATGTTAAAACAGATAATACTATTCTTGAACTAGAGGCTCAATTAGATGTTCCACTGGATGTTTCAATCCGGAGATCCGTTAGAGACCGACGACTTTCCATTAGGTATTCTGAAGATGAGTATGTATTATTGACTAATACAGTGAACTAGAGTGCTATGCAGAAGCAATAGAAGATGAGTACAAAAGCAATTCATTTGATGCTATGTGAGATGAGATGCAGTCATTTTATGATAATCATACTTTTGAGTTGGTGAAGTTACCTAAAGTTAAAAGAGCTTTGAAGAACAAGTGGGTATATAGGTTGAAGCAAGATGAATATATTTCACAACCACAATACAAATCTAGATTGGTTGTTAAGGGATTCAGTTAGATAGAGGGTATTGATTTTGATGATATATTTTCTTCGATAGTGAAAATGTCTTATATCCATGTGGTACTAGGCTTGGCAGCTACCCTAGATTTGGAAATTGAGCAAATGGATGTCAAAACAGCTTTCCTACATGGTGACTTGTAAGAAGAGATATACATGGAATAACATGAGGGTTTTAAAGTGAAAAGGGAAAGAGAATTATGTGTGCAAATTGAAGAAAAATCTCTATGACTTAAAACAAGTACCGAGGTAGTGGTACAAAAAGTTTGCATCAGTTATAACATAATATGGCTATAAGAAGACTTTATCGGATAATTGTGTTTTTATCCAAAAATATTCTGTGATGACTTTATTATTCAGTTGCTTTATGTTGATGGTATGCTGATTGTTGGCGGGAATGCTTCAAAAATTGAGTTATTGAAGAAACGATTGAGCAAGTCTTTTGCCATGAAAGACTTGGGCTCGGCGAAGCAAATTCTTGGCATTAGAATTACTCGAGATAGAGATGCTAAGAAGTTGTTTTTGTTGTAAGAGAAATATATTGTGAAGATCCTTCAGAAATTTTACATGGACAAGGCTAAAGTGGTTAGTACTCCTCTTACTGCACACTTTATGTTAAATATGAAGCAAATTCCTACAACTGATAAAGAGAAGAAAGATATTGAAAATGTTACATATGCCTTAGCTGTAGGAAGCTTAATGTATGCGATAGTATGCACACGCCCGTACTTGGCGCATGCATTTGGCGTTGTTAGTCGCTATTTGTCAAATCTAGGCAGAGAGCACTTGTAATGCAAGAAAGTGGATTATGAGGTATTTTTTCGGAACTTCAAATCTGAAACTCAATTTCGAGATCGGGAAATTTGAGTTAGTTAGATACACAGATTCCGACTTGGCAAGAAATATTGATACTCGTAAATCTACTTCTAGTTATTTGATTTCTTTTGCGGGTGAAGCTATGTCATGGAAGTCAAAATTGTAGAAGTGTGTTGTACTTTCTATAACCGAAACTGAATTTATTGTAGCGGCTAAAGCTAGTAAAGAGATGCTATGGATGAAGAAGTTCTTAGAAGAACTTGGGTTCAAGCAAAAGAGGTATGTGCTATTTTGTGATAATCAAAGCGTAATTCATCTTGATAAGAATTCATCATTTCATTCTATATTGAAACATGTTGATGTTAGATATCATTGGATAAGGGATGTTCTAGATGAAAAGTTGTTGGAACTTGAGAAAATTCATACGGATCATAATGGCTCTGATATGATGATGAAGACTCTACCAAGAGAGAAGCTTGAACATTGCCAATTGATAGTAGGGATGGTGAATCCCTCCACATTGTCGTGAGGGAAGATTTGTTAGCTGGGTTCACTTCTATGTGGATGAAGCTCAATGAGTTGCAAGCCCAAAAATGGCTTGAGTTCATATGACTTGAGTTCATATGATAAGTCATATGGAGAAATAGAGTTTCTCACTATCTTTAAAGTGATAGCCGCAAAAAGACGTAGTAACAAGAGAAAAAGAGAAAGTAGAAAATCTTGGGGTCGGGGCAAAGTCTGATTTACATCAAGCTAACATCGGAGGTTGATTTGTGGTCCGATTGAGCTGAAATTTTATCAGCATGTTCGTGGCGCAATCTTCTTGAATTTGAACGGTTTGATTTTTGTTTAAAACTCCATACATCAGGTTTTCATGAATTGATCAAAACTTGTGTTTTTTGTCAGATTTATCTTTGATCTCTTCTGAAATTCATGTGTATTGCCAAGAATTATGTTTTTGAAGTTTTTGCTGCTATGTACCTCTAGTATTTGCTAGAGAAGAACATTGTTCACCCAATTTTGTTAATAGTGAAGATTTTAGGGTGGACTCCGATCCTGTGGTTTTTGATCTCCTCACATCAAGGAGGTTTTTCACGTAAAAAAAATCATCTTGTGTTTGCGTGCTTGATATTTATTTTACTCTACTACATCGATTCCTATTAGGTTTACACAAGATGGGAGATTATTTTATTCCGTTGCATTAATTCGATATTGTTGGAATTGTTACCGTTCTCTCATCAAAACCATGTGTGACCAGCAATAATATGGAACTTATTAATAAGGAAGATAGATAGAAAACGAAATTCAATGACATGTTGCCCAAATGTCTATTTGCGGCAGTATACAGTCTAACTATCTCATGGTGTGTGGCCAGCTATGGCGGCGTCTCTTGAATGGCGGCAACCCCTCCTTCCCCCTCCGTTATTGTTTCTTTTCTTTTCTTTTCTTTTTCTTTCTATTTTCATCTTTTTCAGATTTTATTTCTTTAAATTTCGAAAACAATTTTTATATTTTAATTGCCACAATAAGATTACTAGTGAGCATTTAACGGCTGTGTCAGCGTCTCCATTTATGTTTTCGACGGAAGGACCAAAAGTTAAGGGACCTAAGTAAACATTCGGCAATATTTCAGAGAGCTCTGATGCCTTTATCTCTAAATCAGTTATGCATGTTTTCTATTCTATGGATACTTATAAGTGTCTCATATCCATTTGTCTAAATATTACTATTGTTCTTTTAATTTACAGGTTTTGCTTACTATCTATTTGGAGGAGCCAAATAGAGAGTGAGCAATAAATAGTTGTTACTCTCACCTGATCAATAAATAGTTGACCTGAAGGTGAAAAGAAGCTGCTCCGAAACAATATGTCAGTCGGAATGAAGAGAAAGAGAATCCAAAACGTATATCTTTGAGGAAATCGAGCAACTTCAATAGTGGTCGAGATGTTGGCATACACAGCATATGTCCTTTGGCGTGTGTTTATACAAGTCCGTGTATTAAGGGATGGGTAGTGGACGGCATCTAGCTAGATGGCTTTCCAGCTGTTGACTTGAAGTCAACCAATGCCCACGGAGAGTTAAAATCCCCCCACTTTGGAAAAGAAACTGAAAGATTGATGATCAATCGTGATTTGAGATCAATCGTGATTTGAGGAATGCATGATGGACACATTCGGATGGTTTTCCAGCTGTTAACTTGACGTCAATCGATGCCCACGGAGTCCTAAAGTCCCCCATTATAGAAAAGTAACGAAGACGGATAGTCAGGCGGGATTGATGAGCGGGTCATTGTCGTTAACGACTATCACTTGACTAACAACAGCTTAATCACTCAGAATCATCTCACAGTTGATTGACAAACCTAGCCATCAGTTAGAGACAACATTATAAGACATGTATGCATGTCTCAGTAATAACTAGTTATGATTCAATGTGGATAGTAACTTTCTAAGAGGAAAATTGACTTCTGACCTATTTATAGTTGATAGTTGATAATTTCTCCACATGATATTTAAATTTTTTTTATGAAAATTAGCTGACTGATTATACTAAGTGGCGAACTCAAAGTGTTGCTCTGGCCAAAAAGATTTTTACTAAGTCAGTCTATCAAAATAGTAATTCCTCAACATAGTAAAAAATGCCCCTACGTGCCCTCTAACCTAATAACACTTACTCTTCATAATATAATAAATATGACATCAGGTGACAACTACGAATATCCATTTTATTTCCTAATTTATTCAACATTTTCCATACTATATAAAACTTTAATAGTATCACGCCCTTAATCATTATAACACATCTATCAATTTTATTTTATTTTTTATTTTGGTCGGTTACACCTATCTATGTTCAGCCGTAAGAATTCTCATCCTTTTTTTTTTTTAAAAAAGAAAAGAAACTTACATGCAGGAAAATGTACTGACAAAAATTACAAAACTGAATTTTCATTTAAGTGACCATCGCAACATTAAATCCTACACAAATGAGTTTAAACTATATGTCATATTAAATGATTTGTTTCTATTTTCAGGAAAAACACAATAATTTTGTTCACGTACAAATAAACATGTCTGTTGTCCCCAAAAATAAGGTGAAAAAAAAAACAGCATAGAATCTATAAAAAGATATTGTTCCGCTTTTACAAAATTATCTCTATTAAATTAAGCCAAAATATTTATTTGACAGGTCTTTCTTTTATTCCTATTCTACCCTAAATCCCAAATTTACACTATCCTTTGCTCGGGTAACATTTTGCTTGTAGAGTTATCTCTTGGAGATGAGAGTGACTCAGATATTTGATTGATTCGCATTCTGAGCCTGAGTTATCTTAGTTTGGAATATCTTTTAAAGAATCAAATCATGTGTTATAAACGAGATTATATCGAAACTTGAGAAGATGAAACAATTAGAGAAAATAAAGGAGGAAGAATAAAGGACATTGGAGATTTACATGGTTCAGTCTAAGTGTCGGTACCTACATTCATAAGAAGAGCCAGCTTCAAGATAATCTATTTGTAAATAGGAGAAACATGATAGTCATGGCTTGTACACTCGAGCGTTTTACAACCCTGCGTTACACACAAAACCCACAAATATTTAATATAACCTCATGTAAAAACTTTATAATTTGCACAGAACTCGGGTGTTTAATACTCTCTCCTGTCCGAACAAACTGAGAGAGACTCTTCTGAAAGAAAACAAAAGCAAAAGGACCGCTCAACTTACAATACAAAAAAGGACTCTTTCTTTTGTTTTCTTGATTTCTTTTGGCTGTGCCTTTCATGTCTTCTCCCATTGTCTTTCATAGCGCAATGGGAGAAAGTCACCATCATGCTTTCATTTAATGTTGTTGCAGCGCGGGAATCACGTTCAGTTAAAATTGCAGCAGGGAAATCTCCTTTGCAGCTAAAGAAAGTCAAAATGCTACCAGAGAGGGGATTTTAGGTTTCAGATTTGTTTTTAGTCCTGGACCACCGGGGCTTGAGCTATTGCTCCTGTAGATAAGTGCCATGCGACCTTAAACTAGAATGATGCGCTTTAAAGCCATGTAAGCCCGAGCGAGCCACTATCAAAGCGGATAATATGTAGCCAACGTAAATAAGAAGATGAGTATTGATAATAAAAACTCAGGGCTAACTAATGGATGCTAGGGATCAAATTGAAAACAAAATAAAATTTTAGAGGATGAGATGAAACATAGGGCAAGCATGAAGGACGGAGTGTATTACTATCCTTATCTATTACGTCCTCATATGAGTCCCTCTACATCCACCGAATCACTAAAGCTGCGTTTGGTGATCAGGATAATTCTGAATAGATAAAATTTATCATATCTTGCGTTTGATACCTGCTCAAGATATGATAAAGTCAAATATAAGGAGGATATATGAATGGGATAAAATTATCCTATTGGGGAGGTGGGATAAAGTTAGATATGATTTTTTTTTGGTATGGTAAGTATATATTGACTTTTACCATAAAACCTATATAGCAAGGGGTTCATGGCACCAAAAAAACTTACACTCAAAAAGACACACATGTCATAATGAGTGGAAGGGTGCCGAGAAAAGAGGAACAAAAGCTGCTGAAATGGCGACAAAGAAACAGCCAAACAGCGCCAACAAACAAAAGATAAAGAGAAAAGGGAAACCAGTTAGCAAACAGAAGCAGCCCTCACACAGGCGACGACAAACTCCAATGACTGGAACTGGCCCCCAACAATGTTAGGAACTCCCAACTGCAAAAGCAGCAAAATCTCAACAAACAACAACAACCAGCGAAGAGCCCGATGCAGCCCCTAACTTCAACGAATCAAACAGCCGAGTAGCATAAGCAAATAGCCAACCAGCGAATAAGCAGCCAACCAGCAAACGAGCAGCCAACGGTGAAAGCAACAACGGCACCAACAAACCCGAATGCCGGGGACATAACCGAAATTACAGGGATATATCTCGACAACATAGGAGAGAAAATGGACGGGTCTATTCCCCAGCTGCGTTGAATCCTTCTATTCTTTGAAGTGTCCGCAACATTACTAAACACCAAGGCTTTATCCTTGATGACTTTGACAAGGTGGTTCTTCAAAGCCGAAATCGCCAAAGCTTCTTCTTGAAAAAGAATGCTATTTCGCGTTTTCCAAATCAAATGGCAAAGGGCTCCAAAAGAGAAGCAATCAATACAATGATAGAATTCATTGCTTGAGAGAAACTTTAAGACCCATTGGAGAGTGTCTTGCCAAGTCATGTTCCGCCAAGGAAGGTTGCATCTAGCAGCCCAAAAGACACAAGGCTGGTGGTAATGCGACAACAAAAAAAAAATGAATGATAAATAGAATTCGGCCTAGACTTACAAAAGGCACACGAGACGTTATCGATCTTCTCATATGAAAGTAAAGAACCTGGGTAGGCAACCGGCTCTTAACAATGAGCCATAGGTTGAATTGATACCACGGAGTGAGTGTGTTGCTCCAAATAAACGAGAACCAAGGAACTAATGTTCCTTTTGGTCGAATGGTTTCCCACGCAGAAGCAACGAGAAGGTGCTAGAGGTACTCCCGATCTAGCGGAAACAATTTGGATTTTGCGAAAGCATAGGGAGGGAGACTCCCATGACTCCAAGATGGCCTTGATCTCTTAGCCCGCCGTAGAGAACAGGTTCGCAATTGAAGCCATCTTGGGTAAACCCGATTGGTAGATGTAAGTGTTCGAGAATAATAGATTAAGGGGGCTTCTAGGATGCCAATGATCGAACCAAAGAGATACAGAGGAGCCATACCCAATACTCCATTGAAAGGATTGGCGGAAATCTCTCCTAAGATGGAGTATCTTCTTCTAGGCCCAAGAACAAACAGTTGGCTTGTTAGCAACCTGGAAATCTTTTCTTTTCAAGAAATTAGAGTCGACCCACTTACACCACAAGGATTCATTGTCAGTAAATGGGATCTAATGTTTAAGCATGGCTGTCATGTTACAATCCCACAGCCTGCGTATGCCAAGTCCTCCTTCTTTCTTCGGTAGGCATACATAATCCCAGGAGACTTTTGCACCTCCTCTTCCAAGGCTCGGGCCTTTCCAAAGGAATTGTCTTAGAATCTGTTCAATGTGATCCAACACAGCTCTATGTATCATAAAAACACTAGCCTAATAAGCTTGTATTGCGTGCAGGACAGACCTTATGAGCTGTAAACGACCTATGAAGGATAGAAAGCGATGAGCCCACGATTACACCCTAGCAGTTATGTTGTTGACAAGAGAGATACAATCTGCCTTGCCAAGTCTCGCGGTGATAATGGGAACCCCAAGTAACGAACTGGTAGATTTCCTTCCCGGAACCCAAAGGTAAGAAGTATTTGAGTCCGAGTAGAGGCCGTCCCTCCAACAAGGAATACTTCACTTTTGTTTATGTTGGGTCTCAGCCCACTCCAAGTAGAAAAAGTTTCAAGGCCTTCCTTGAGGAGGACCGATGCCAAGTTTGCTTCATAGAAGAGAAAGACATCATCTACAAAGAATAAGTGAGATAAGCTTGTTGCTTTACATCTCCGAATAACTTGAAGCTCGGTTGCCTAGATCGAAGGAAAAGGATCTCAAAAAAATTTCCATAACCAAGGTGAATAAGTAAGGAGACAAAGGGTTGAGATAGCTAGTACAAGCACCTAAAGGGGGGTGAATAGGTGCACAAATAATTTATCGAGATACATAAGCGATTCTAGGCAACCGATAAAAAGGAAGTTCTCTATTGATTAACAAAATGAAGTACGATCAAAGTAAAGAGAGTAAGAAAGAGAAAATTGAACACAAGGTTTATAGTGGGTCGGCTTATTCCAAGCCTACGTCCACTCTTCCGCACCGATGCCCACCGGTTGGATTTTACTATGAACAAAAGAGAAGTTACAGCACAGCTTTTCCTTGATTCCACAGTGTAGATGTTCTGCCACACCTCCTCAAGGTTTCTCACAAATATAGACTCTCTTTACTGTACAAGATTTCGCTCAAAGGAATTATCTAAACAACAGGAAGCTTCGGACTTTGGAATTCTTCTATCGCGCACTCCACGAACAACTTGGAACGTCTTCCTTATATATTCCTTCATGCCATCATACCCGTTGGCACTTACCAAATGAATTCCTCCAATTTACCTGTTGGATGGAATCAATTAAGAAGATTATTCGAGCTATTAAAAGAACGTGTCGATAGCCCATCAATCCTGTTTGCCCATACAATCAGGATCTCGGTTTCCATAAGTAGAACCTTCCAAGAATATTTAGGCAATCATCGGATCCTTAATCTTCGAGTCAATCTCGATCAATCAAAGGATTCCGTTATGTCTTTTCTATCCAAGAGATCTTCTCCAGTCGATAAGATCATATCCTTAATGAAACATTTAGTTCTGGATAACCTTTCTTCAACAGATTAGAGACTGTCAATGAGGATAGACTTTGAGTCTTGAGTCGGTTGTCGAAGGTCTTCGATTTTAAATAGCAGTAGTCCGCAAACCTTCGACTAGATCGATGGAAACGTTTTGTCGCCTTCAAAACATTTCAAGAAGATTTCTCCAACAATCTCTCCCTTTTTGATGGTGACAAAACTTTCCTCGCAGATTTGGACAACTTTGACCTGCAAAACATTTCTCAAACATATATGCATATCTTATAGAGATAAATGAGTGAATGAATGACACTAGGATCTGCAACCACAGAAAATAAGTTAGTTCTAGTATGCGATAAAACCATCCATAAGATATCAATAGAAGCAGTCAAGTCCAAATCTAGTTCAGTTCTCATCCAGACACAAAAACAAAGTTAAACAGAGTTAAACATCAAAACAATCCAACAATCCACACAGTCCAACAAACCACACGATTAAAAGTGTCAAAGAGTTCAAATCTTGCATCTCTCCCCTTTTTGTCGGCATTAAAAATGTTGAGATGAAAATTGAATAAAGTCAAGATTGCTTGGGAACACGGACAAGCTAGAAATCTCCCATAGACTCGAACGATGCCTTCCAAATTTTTCAAGTCTTCCTTCGCCTTGTGCAATCTCCTCACCCTTGGCATTGGCTTGAGTTTGAACAAAGTGAGGGCTTGGATCTCGATCATTCAATGAACATGAAGAAACTTGACCCGCATTTTGCAAGTTTTGAACCTCGCATCCCGAGCATAAATTTGACCTCGCATCTCCAAGAGAATATCCATAATTCTGCGAAAATCTGCTGCATTATCGCTCCGAGTACTTACTTTGGCCCGATCGATGGAGTAAATGCGAGACGATGGTAGATCAGCATAATCACGTAGGTTTGGCGATGAAACTTCATGACCTTCCTCAGGAAATTGAGAGGCATAAATTTCCTCTCAGTCTGCCGGAGAGCGACTGACTCCCTCACTTGTAGCAGGATATGAGGACCTCCCTCTTTTCTCTTGATCTCCCCCTGTTTCCATGCCTTCCGGAGAAGAGTGTTCCTCATGTTCTGCTTCTTCTCTTTTCTCTTCTTCTTCTTTCTCAACTCTTTCCTTTTCAGCTTCTCTTTCTTCTTCTCCCTTCTCCTCTCCGTTGCTTTCGTCCCTTGTTCCGATTCTTTCTCCGGGAACAGAATGACTCAAATTCTTCAAAGCCATTGCAGAAATTGTGATGTTTTCATCATCATCATCTTCGTCTTCAATAATAAGAGCTCTTCTTTTCGGCCTTGAAGCAACCATGGGCTCCTTTCCTTTCCTTTTTGATGAAGAAGAGGGTTGATGAGCTTTGATTGGAGTCTTCTCCTTGAATTTCTCCAACGCCTTGTTCAATTCCTTTAGACGCATTTTGGTCACCATTTTCAGTCCTACCACCATATGATCGCACGATCGAACACAAAAATTTGCGGAGGCTGAATATTCGGATGTCTCGAATAACTTCGTCACAAGACTTGGGTAAGGAAGTTGACCTCTGTCCTTCATCATGGCTCTATACATGTGGAACATAACCGTGTGAGGAAGAGAAAACCTTTTCCCCGGAGAGGATGGCATACATCAGCTTTGCCTCGAACTTGAAACATCATCTTGGAAGTTGATTTAGGTCGGAGGCAATTGATCACAATCTTGTGAAGCAAGATGTTGAACGCACTCATCCTTAAGTAGGAAATCTTTTCCTCTATTTTCCTGTCCTTAACAAGTTCCAATGTAGCACGAGTAATAGAAACTTTGATCGGTTGATATCTTCCTCTCTCAACTCCTAACACATCTGCCAGCATATCTATATCCACAACAAAGTCTTGATCTTTGACGCTGAAAGAGAATCTATTTGCATCCAAGAAGCTAAGATTTGAATAGAAATATGCGGTTAGTTCAAAGATAGGCCTCAGTAGTGTCGGAGCGAGAACTTTTCAAGTTGAAGATAACTGAACTTTTCACTCAAGTTCATGTTCACAAAGCATCCAGAAAATCAAAATCCACACTCCTAGGGTTTATCACCCCACACTTCAGCAATTTTGAGTACAGATCCTTTTGTTCTTTCGATCCGAACAAGTCTCCCATTTTTCCTCAATTTTCAACCGCAACACCCATTCTCGGTTGAAATTGACTATGCAATTTGTCATCATCATTTCCATCTATAGGATTAACTCCCCAATCACGAGGATCACTTGGAATATTCGCAAGGGTTTCTTCTATCCACCCCTTTACAAGCAATTTCCAAACTTTCCATTTTTCGCAAAAAGATATATTCATTTCCATATCCTTTGTCTTTAAGAAAATCATCGACATAGTTCAAAGGAGTACGAGTCCCTTTTAAAGCACGATAAAGCTTATAAATAAAAGCGGGCTTTTGAACTCTTACTAGGTCTACATCCTCAATGATTTCTTCCTCTTGTTGATGATCAATGCCTTGAGGACTAGATGAAGGATAATGACGCCCGAGAATGTTGTGGGCTTTGCTGCTGATCCGGAGACACTTCTTCTTCAGTGAGATCGAAGTGCGTAGGCCCCTCGTCATGGTCCCCTGCTTGCAATTCTCAAAGACTTTCTTGAAGACGACATCTTTCTCAGTTTTTTTGGAAGATTCCTTGCTTGACTTTCCCAAGAAAGATGACAACTTTTTCGAAGATTAAACAAGGGAAGAAAACGGGAATGGAAGATCGATGCTTTCTAGGGTTTTTGAGAGTAAAGTGAAGGGGAATCAACAGTGCACGATCGGTTAAAAAGAGAGGTATACGAACCGTCACAAAGGAAAATAAAAAGATGCATTTTCAAAATAACTGTCCTTTTTCCGTGAAAATAGTCATTTAAAAAAAAAAAACTTCTTTTCGAAAAGGAAACGTTGCAACAATTACGTTGATTAAATATAGCAATAATTGACCACAGTTTGACAATCGTACCTTTTCAAGATAAGATTCGAGAGAGAGATTAACTTACAGTCAATGTCTTGTATGTCCGAGTCCGAGAGTCTTTAGAGTTTGATTTCCTCATACCTTAAAATGTTGAGTCCGGAACGGATGGTTTCAAATTGATTTTTCTCCAAAGGCTTTGTGAATATATCCGCCGATTGGTTCTTTGAATCAACAAATTGAATTGAAACTTCTCCATTTTGAACATGGTCTCTAATGAAGTGATGTCGAATCTCTATATGCTTTGCTTTTGAGTGAAAAATTGGATTTTTGGTGAGATTGATAGTGCTGGTGTTGTCGCAATTAATCTCTGTGCATGAGTCTTCAATTCCAAAGTCTCTTAGCTGTTGTTTTATCCAGAGAATTTGTGAACAACAACTCCCGAGAGCTATATATTCTCTTCTACCGTAGAGAGCGACTGTACTTTGCTTTCTTGAAAACCAAGACACCGTCCCCGCCTCCAAGTAGTTGACAGTACCCGAGGTGCTCTTTCTATCGACTCTACATCCATCAAGGTCTGCGTTTGAATATCCAAGAAGAGTAAAGTCTCCCCTTTTTGGATACCAGAGACCAAAGCTTGAAGTTGATGAAATATATTTGATAATACGCTTTGCAGCATTTAAATGAGATTCTTTTGGGTCGATTGAAATCTGCACAAATGCAAACACTAAACAAAATGTCAGGTCTAGAAACAAGTAAGATAAAGAAGTGATCCGATGATACTCCCGTACAGCTTTTGGTCGACTTTCTTTCCTCCTTCATCTTTGTCTATCTTCAAGGAACTTGACATTGGTATATCAGCCTTTTTGCAATTGTCTAGTCCAAACTTTTTGACAAGATCATTTGCATACTTTTCTTGATGAATGAAAATTCCTTCCTTCAATTGTTTTATTTGAAGTCCAAGAAAGAAGGTTAACTCACCCATCATGCTCATTTCAAATTCATCTTAGTCTGTCGTACCAAACTCGAGGTGCTTGCTTTAAGCCATATAAGGTCTTTTTGAGTCTGAATACTGAGTCTGGTTTCCTTGGGTCTTCAAACCCAGGTGGTTGTTCCACATAAACTTCCTCACGGATGAATCCATTTAGGAAGGCACTTTTGACATCAATTTGGAATAACCTGAAGTTCTTATGACAAGCAAATGCAAGTAATAAACGAATTGCTTCTAACCTTGCTACCCGTGCATAAGTCTCGTCATAGTCGATCCCTTCTTCTTGTGTGTATCCCTTAGCCACGAGTCTAACCTTGTTTCTTATGACTTTTCCTTTTTCGTCCATCTTGTTCCTAAAAACCCATTTAGCTCCAACAATTGATTTACATTTTGGTTTAGGGGTCAGCTCCCAGACATCATTAATTCTGAATTATCCGAGTTCTTCTTGCATAGCTTCAATCCAGCTCTCATCGGATAAGGCTTCTTCTATGCTTTTAGGTTCTATTTCAGAAATAAGAGCCACAGCACTAGACTCCTCTCGCCTTTTGGATCTTATGCGAATTCCTTCATTGATGTTGCCAATAATAAGATCTTTGGGATGACTCGGACTTATGTTTCCGATTGCTGGTTAATTTATCAAATTGATGGTCATTTCCTTCACTTGAATCTTCAACAGTCACTTATTGCCGGTCCTTCAAAGTCTAAGCTGCTTCTTGAGATTTAGACTTTGTAGAGTCTCGGAGCAGGTTCGATCTCTTCAAGATGAGTCTCGAATAGATTCATTTTGTATAGAATCTTGGAATTTGACATTCATTGATTCTTCCACCGTTTGAGTCTTCTTGTTGTAAACTCGTACGCTTTGCTTATGGTTGAATATCCAAGGAAGATGCCTTCATCCGACTTTTCTTCAAACTTACCAACTCGATCATTTTCATTTTTCAATATGAAACATTTGCATCCGAATACATGAAAATATGAAACAATGGGTTTCCTTTCTTTGAATAGTTCATAGGGGTTTTTTCTAGAATAGGCCTTAGAAAACTCTATTGATAATATAACAAGATGTTGAAACTGCTTCAGCCCAAAATCGTAGAGAGATATTGCTTTCAATTAAAATAGTTCTAACCATTTCTTGAAGAGATCTATTCTTTCTTTCCGCAACTCCATTTTGCTCGGAGTATATGGAGAGGAGAACAAATGCTGAAAACCAGATTCATCATAAAATTTTGTAAAATCTTGATTTTCAAATTCACCCCCATGGTCTGTTTTTATACTTGAAATAACATACCCCTTTTCATTTTGAACCTTCTTAGCAAATTTTTCAAAGTAAGAGAAGGTTTCGAACTTACTTGCCAAGAAATATACCCAAGTAAATCGTGAGTAGTTATCCACAATTACTAGGCAATATTTCTTATCTCCAATGGTCTGCGTTCTTGTTGGTCCGAAGAGATCCATATGCAAGAGCTGCAAAGTATTACCACGGTTAGTAGTAACTTGATTTATTAGTTTAAAGGAATTTCTTACCTGTTTTCCCAATATACATGGTATACATAGATTAGACGTTTGGTATGATAAATTGGGTAGACCACGAACAAGCTTCTTTGCTGAGATTTTGGCTATCTCGCTTCATGTTAATATGCCCAAACTTTTTGTGCCATAAGCTTGCTTCATCTTGGATTGAGATTAGACATTGCGATTCATTTGGTTTCATGTCCAAGAGGTAGATATTTCCATGTCTTCGACCAATGAATGACTGAGTAGAGTCTTTACTGGTTCCTAAACAAATACCTTCTTGAAAGTTGATTCTAAAACCGGCATCACACAACTGACTGACACTGAACAGATTATAGTTGAGCCCTTCAACTAAAGAAACATTGCTTATTGTGAGGTTCCCAATCTTTACGCTTCCAAATCCCACTATTTTTCCTTTGTTGTTTCCTCCAAGTGAGACTTTTCCACCATTCACTTGAACAAGCTTTATGAAGTAATTTGAATCTCCTGTCATGTGTCTCGAGCATCCACTATCCAGGTACCATTTCACATTTTTCTTGATAATGACCTCGAATTCACTTTCTGAATTTGAATCTGTCTCAGAGTTTGATTCTGAATCCGATTGTGCCATTAGACATATGTTGGCATAATTATCATCACTATCTTCGCACTCCGTATCACTCCGTGTTTTTGCTTTGAGAGCCTTTCGATACTTTTCAGTTTTTCCTTTCTTCTTCCTCGAAGAGGACAGGTTGGGTCGATGTGTCCCTTTTTCTTACATTCAAAGCAGACTACATCTTTGTTTGATTCATCATCTTCAGCACTTGGTCTGTTGCTTTTGAAAACTATGTTTCTTTGAATTGAATCTTCTTCCTTTTCGGTTCAGCTTTCTAAATCTTCTTATCATGAGAGCAAGCTCTTCATCATCCATGTCGTCTTCAGAATGTGTTACATCAGAATCATCATTAGATTTTAATGCAATGGATTTTTTACCTTTAGGATCTTCGTCTTCATTGATTCATTCAACTTCATAAGACCGAAGGGTCCCAACCAACTCATCGACAGGGGACAAAGTGGCATGATTCTTTGGGTCTCTCGATTGAGGTCTTTATGTGATTCCAATCCTTGGAGAGTCCACGCAGTAGCTTGTTTACTTTTATGGGATCAGAAATTGGTTGACCTTGATTTTCAAGACCATTCACGATTTCTGTAAAACGACTAAACATGTCAGTTATAGATTCTCCTAATTTCATTCTGAAGGCTTCGTATTGGCCGAGAAGAATGTTGATTCTAGTCTCTTTCACTCGATCGGTTCCTTCATAAGTAATGTGCAATCTATCCCAGACTTCTTTGGCTGTATCACAAGAAGATATTCTGTTATATTCGGTAGGTGATAAAGCACAATATAAAGAATAAATTGCTTTTGCATCAAGAGCTTGTCTCTTGATTATCTCTTCCCGAGTCATTTCGCTAGACTCAACGGTGTCTTTTCATCTTTCCGAGACGAGATGCAGCTTTAGGAACGATTCCTTTTCTACAACGTCCCATTCTAGAGGATCCTTTGATCTTAAGAATGCCTTCATCTTGTTTTTCCAGCCCCGGAGTCAACATACTAGCCATGGATCATTAACTCTAAAGTAAGACACTTCAAACAAAGTGAGTACACGAGCTCGATACCAATTGAGATAGCTAGTACAAGCACCTAGAGGGGGTGAATAGGTGCACAAACAATTTATCGAGATACGGAAGCGATTTTACGCAACCGATAGAAAGGAAGTTCTCTATTGATTAACAAAATGAAGTACGATCAAAGTAAAGAGAGTAAGGAACAGAAAATTGAACACAAGGTTTATAGTGGTTCGGCTTATTCCAAGCCTACGTCCACTCTTCCGCACCGACAGCCCACCGGCTGGATTTCACTATGAACAAAAGAGAAGTTACAGCACAGCTTTTCCTTGATTCCACAAGTAGATGTTCTACGACACCTCCTCAAGGTTTCTCACAAATATAGACTCTCTTTTTGTGTACAAGATTTCGCTCAAATGAATTGTCTAAACAACAGAAGCTTCGAGACTTTGAAATTCTTCTATCGCGCACTCCATGAACAACTTGGAACATCTTCCTTATATATTCCTTCATGCCATCATACCCGTTGGCACTTACCAAAGGAATTCCTCCAATCTACCCGTTGGACGGAATCAATTAAGAAGATTATTCGAGCTATTAAAAGAACGTGTCGATAGCCCATCAACTCGTTCACCTATACAATCGATCTCGGTTTCCATAAGTAGAACATTCCAAGAATATTTAGGCAATTATCGGATCCTTAATTTTCGAGTCAATCTCGATCAATCAAAGGATTCCGTTATGTCTTTTCTAGCCAAGAGATCTTCTCCAGTCGATAAGGTCATATCCTTAATGAAACATCTAGTTTTGGATAACCTTTCTTCAACGGATTAGAGACTGTCAATGAGGATAGACTTTGAGTCTTGAGTCTGGCTGTCCGGAGGTCTTCAGACTATAAATAGCAGAGTCTACAAACCTTTAGACTAGACAGATAGAAACGTTTTGTCAGCTTCAAAACACTTCAAGAAGATTTCTCCAACAAGGGTCTCCTTGGCGAAGTCTGTGACCACTCAAAAAGAAACTGTGCAGCTCTCCATTTAAAGAGATGGAAAACTTAGATGTGCGGACACAAACCATAATAAGCTTGATCAAATGATCGGGAAACCCAAAGGCATAGAGAGTAAGCTCCAAGAAATCCCACAAGAGTATTGTAAGCTTTCTGGAAATCCATTTTGACTTGCACACTTTGGCGAGTATGTATCAAGGTGGAAACTGCTAAAAGCTCTTGGGCAAGGAAGATGTTATCCCCGATCCGTCGGCCCTTAACGAAAGCATTTTGGGGTGGACTTATTAAATCTTGAAGCACGGCTGCCACTTGATTAGCCAAGAGCTTGGTAATGTATTTATAAATCATATTAAAGCAAGCAATAGGTCTATAGTCAGAGACCATAGAAGCATTAGGATCTTTTGGTACCAATACTAAAATGGTGTTGTTTATCTCATGAAGTAATCTCCCGAGTTGAAGAAGTCCCTAACCACAACAAGAACCAAAGGCCTACCACCTCCCAATTGAGCCTCGAAGAACTCGGCATTAAAGTCATCCGGCCCGGGGCCTTCCCCGCGAGCTAGCGAGAATATGGTATCCCGGATCTCTAAATCAGAAACAAGACTAGATAGAGATCTGACTTGTTCATCATTGAGGGTGGCGTTGGATAACCATCTAAATCTCCTAGACAGCAGGTCTCCCTGGCAACTCACGCGGTGCGAGAAGGTCTTGGAAGTGGTTGACGAAGCGCAGCCACACCAAGCCTAGATCATTGATTGGATTACCAGAGGTATCAAGGACTGAGAGGATTCTATTCCTCAATGCCCTTTTGTTGACCGAATGGTGAAAAAAATTGGTGTTTTGAACTCCTTCTTTGAGCCACCTAACCCTAGATTTCTGCAAAGAAGGATTCCTCTTGAATCCGAAGATTGGAGTAAGGAGTAAGTCTGCAGCTGTTTTTTTTTTTTTTAAGCATAGCAAGCTCAACACTTATCGGGTCCTGGTGGAGGGCATCTTGGGTAACCTGCAATGCATTCTTTGCCTCCACTATTCTGGTAGATATATTAGAAAAGGAATCCCTGTTGAGCTGCTTGAGACGGCCTTTTTGAGGATCTTAAGTTTGTAAACCAATTTGTACATGGGGACTCCTCACTCGGGTTCTCCCATACTTGAGTGACGATTGCTCGAAAAGCTGGATGCTTCATCCGTAAGTTGAAGAGCTTAAAGGGTTTTCTCTGGTGAGAAGGGACCAAGACTCTAACAACCATAGGAGTATGATCAGAGATGCTTAGGGCAAGGAAGGAGGCTTCTAAGAAGGAGAAGTCTTGCTCCACTTAGAATTAACAATAGCTCTATCAATCTTCCTTAACTTGTAGTTGGCACTAGAAGAAGAAGCACAAGTGAAACAATAGCCAACATACCTTAAATCTTCTAATTCTGCCTGGGCTAAACAATGCCCAAACTCATCAAACGAAGGTAACCAAATATCCGAGCCACCTACCCGGTTCGAAGGGTCTCTGATGACATTAAAGTCGCTTGCCACTAACCACGCCAAATCCCCGCATGGTAGCACTAACACTGATAAGCTCTGCCCAAAGCGGCCACCAAGAAGTGAAGGTATGTTTTGCGTATATAGCCAAGTTTCCACAAACCAAGCCGTAGTTCGATACTTGAGCTTCCCATGAATTGCCCGGGCATTGTCTAAGAAACTTCAAAATTAACCAATGAAGGATTCCAACCAACCTAGATTCTCCCTTTAGGGAGTACTCGTAGTTGTTCAACCGCATCCAAACCGTCGAAGACTTGAAGAAATGGCCGGAAAAGTGATTCCGGAACTTTGGTTTCCAGAAGTCCGACAAAATAGAGGTTATTTGTGAAGACGAAGTTCCAGACTTTAGCCTGTCTAAAGGGGTCCACAATACCCCTAATATTCCAAAAACCTATATACATATATACTATTAAATAATAAGTACAAGGCGGACTAGGGATTACCTCCGTTTGCCCATCCATCATCGACTAGTCCTCGGTTTAGGGAGAGTAGTAAGAGGCGGAGCTGGGGAAGGGTTCTATGCTTTGTCCTCCTGCGAAATATTCTTCCTACCAGCAAGGTTAGTTCTCGGGGATTGAGGGCACTCCAAGCCTTGCTCGTCCTTATTAGAGCTACTAACTAGGCTTGGCAAAGATCGACAATATCCAGCTTCATCCTCCGAACTTGAAGAGGAGGCTATGGTTGTCGTTCCACCTTGCTAGCCAAAACAGGAGGAGTAGGGATATCATCGAGCTTAGGTTGAACTTTTTGTCCCTTCTGGGCCGTCCGAGACAAAGCAGCAAGCTTTACCCCTGAAGTGGGCTCATTTGCCTTCAAGCTCTGTGCTGCCTCCCTTGGAATCACAAGCTGCAACTCCTTCGTCTCCAAGGGTTGTCTTTTCTTCCTTCCCCCAACTTGTTTCCAAACCATCTTAGGTACCCCTGGACCAATGGACAAATCTAGAACAGAGGCAGGTGTGGCAAGTGCCTTGTCATGGGCAATAGGACTATCTCGAGCTGGAACCTGCTAAGGTGCTTCACCTTGGTTAGTTGTACTTGCTGGGATGCACATTTGTGGCTGAAGGTACCACAGCTCAGGTACGACACTGGTCTCCACTCGTACTCAATAGTCATGGTCCCAGTTTCCTCATTGAGAATGACATCCACTGAGTTGCACTGAGGTTGCAAGGCAGAGATCTCCACGCACACTCTTACATAGGAGATCATCTTCATCTGCTCAGTTCAAAGGTCGACATATAATGATTTACCCATCGCACTAGCAACAACACTTATCCTGTGTGCCGACCATAGAGTGCATGGGATATTCCTGAGCCAATCCAAACTGGAACAGAGGATTGGTCGTCTTTTTTCCAACTTTAGCAAAGGCTGCCACTGCTATAGAATTAGCGAGACTCTAGCCACTGTTAGCGGTCCCTCATTGAGAATCTTCTTGTGAAACTCTCGATCGGGGATATGGAAAAAGTAAAATCCTTGATCATTTGCTAGCACCTCAACCAATTTCGGTCCCCACGCATGTTTCAGGGCAGTTTTGGTTAGTTTGAATGGGAGCTTTTTGCCCACATAGTATCCAACCAAACACTCATGCCACTTTGGGTCTATGGCCTCAAGAACTTCATCTGAGAGGGTAACAATAGGTTTGTTATCAATGAAGGTCGGTGGCACATAGGTTAAGTCGTAGCCTTTCATAGCCAATTTAGCTACACTAACCCAGAGCGGGATGGCGGGGGTTTGGGCCGATGGTCTCTGGGTTGAGCACGACTGGTAGAGGGCCCAACGCAGCTCTGCCCGCGTCTACCTTCCGAGCCTTGAGGGGCCTTGAGAGAACCCAGCTGGGCTTCCATCGTAGTAGATACAAGTACCTTGAGAGAGCCTGTATGTCCTTCGGCCACAGGTGACGGAGGGTTTCGGGGAGGAGATGGGGAAAGCCTAATAAGGCTTCACCCACATTTAGCATTTGAAGCCTGATTGGCCTTATCCAACTAGCTAACAGTTGTAGTAGAGTACATGGCCATAGTTGCAGAAGATCCCAAAGGAAAAACCAAACCCTAAAGTGAAATGGACATTGCAGCACAAGAAAGGCGTACCGGGCTGATTGCTTTGGAGAGGATGTAGAAAGTGGTGAGACGATCACAACCACGAAAAATCAGCCCCAACCGTTGGTCAAAGCTTCCGTAACCGCGCCACACCGAAACGTAGGAACAAAAGAGCAAAATCGCAAGCTAGAGAGCATCCAAAGTGAACAATATACCGAGAAGGAGCAAATGGCAAAGCTTTTATTAGATATGATTTTTTATATCTATAGTAGGAAAATCATTTTTCTCAAACAACAAACTTATTAAATTAACAAATCTAAATTATATTTCAATATAAATAATATTTGAACTCTAACATAAGAAATTCAAAATAACAAAAAATAACAATTTAGTTTTTAAGTTTGATCTTATTTTTATTTATATATTCGAATTTAATTCTATATTATAATATATATTCAACATAAATATAATAATATATATTTATTATATATTTTAGGTATTTTAGTATTTTCGATATATTAGTGCAATTTTCTATTTAATAAAATTTTATTAGAGAATGATGGAAGGGGAAGAAAGAAATAAAAAAATAATTAAAAAAGAGACTAAACTAAAGTAAAAAGTAAATAAAAATAAAGTAGATAAGAGTGTTGCAAAAGATTTTTACCATCTTCATTTGTAAATTTTGTAGTTCATTTATATTGATATGTTATTTATACAAAACAATATATATGATATGATGTAAATATATCCGATTTTATTACTACAATTACTAAATAATAGATATGATATGACAAAATCTCATAAATTTCATATCATATCCTATTCAGTTCTATCCTAATTAGAAATCTAAATGGCCAAACGTAGCCCAAGGGATATGCTAAGACTAATCGATACACGTGATGAGGAGATCAAAAGCGAATTCGCCATCGAAAAGTATGTTAATCAAAGACCAAGACAATGATATGAAGACTAAAAAAATGGGGTTGTGCACTAAACTACAAGCAAGGTAAATGACATGGGAAGGCACCAAGCAATGTCCAAGACTGCTCTGCATGTGGAAACTATTGCATCCATACTATGGCAGATCTGGAAGGCGTGCAATAACTTTATCTTTCGCCAATTACGTCTAGATCCGGCACGGGTGGTGGAGGTGGCTCTTGCAAATGTAAGGATTGCCCATAGCTTTCACGGATGACATCAAGACCAGCGCAGAACCCCCCAAACCCCAACCTGATGTGGTGGCCACTGGATTTGGAATAGTGAAGATCAAACATTGATGGGGCTTATTAAATGGTAAGAAGCGTAGGCACTATGGCGTGTGTATGCCGCAATCACATCGGCAAACTGATCGACGGCTTCACCGGGATTCCCGCTTCTGGCGTTGCGGGTAGAGGTCCAAGCACTCAATCTAACTCTCAACTATCTGCTGCAGAAAGGGAAAGCTCACAAGCCCTTTCTAATCGAATTTAACTGTCTCATATTGGTTGAAGCCGCGCAAAATCCTAGCTCAACACCGTGGGAGACCCATGTGTTGTTTTTCGAAAGCGCCGCATTGCTCCCCGTTTCCTTAACCTTCAACTTACGCATTGTAGGAGAGAAGCAAATTTTGTTGCTGACTGGGCTGCAAAAGCCCATGGTCTTGGCATCCTACCCCAAAACTGGGTTGTTTCCCCTCCCTAACCCCTTTTGGATCTTGTATGCTCTGAAGCCCTAGCCAAGAGTTGCTCGTTTCCATAGCTTGAATGAAATCCTCTGTTTTTCGACCAAAAAAAAAAATAAAGAAGATGTCCAAGAAATCAAAATACCAAAAAGTCACCTAATAATCGTAAATGTAGAGCGCTTCTACCTTCATGGTAGTTTTCTTACTCCAAATCTCTCCAGTATTACAAAATCCCTTGAAGCTCATCCCGTTGGATTTCTTTACCCAGAATAGTGCATTCGCTAATCTCCCATCGAAACACTTATCCGTTTCCATCTCACTTCCTTCTCTCATCCCCACCTTCAACGCCCTTTACCCAGCCTTTCTTGTGGCTTGCATGTCACAATTGGTTTGATCAACAGTTGCCTTTTCTTCCGATTTTCTCTTTTCTTATATCGTTTGGTCGAAGAAAGAGTATGACGGTGTGTTTTCTTTTAATTCAACTGCTGGATCTTGCTTGCTAAGGGTTTTCCCCAGCATTTGTTTGGTCTCCACTTCAAATATGAATCGCTCGACTGCTGATGATGAAGCTCGCTTGGGGGCCTTGTGCAATCGAATGGGTCGCTTGTGGTCGGAACAAGTAGTTGAGGTCTGGGACAAGGCAGCACCTGTCAACAAAATTGAGGAATGTCGGTTAGTTTTGGTAGGTAAGATTCTCAACAATCCTTCAGTCAACCTTCAGGCATTTCAGAATACTATGAAATGGGCCTCGGCGAACCGAACTCGTGGAAATCTCTCAAGGTGACTCTAGTCTATATATAGTAAAATTTAAATTTGAGAAGGTAAAATGGAGAGTTCTAGAGAATGGACCTTGGTTATTTGCCAAACATTTGGTCATATTAAAGCCCTAGATAGCGAATACGCTCTGCATTGCTACGACTTGAACACCTCGTGAGTTTTGGGTCCAAGTTTATGGTTTGCCACTGGAAAGATGCATTGAAACCATGATAAGTAAGGCTGCTACTCATATAGGTAGAGTAAGAGTTGTGACAATAGAAAATACGGATGGATCTATGCTACGAATAGGGAGGGCTCGGGTAGAATTAAACCTTCAACAGCCGCTTAAAACAGGGCTCCTAATCAAAATTGAAGGAAAGAATCTATGGATTGATTTTAGATACGAACGACTCTCTCATTATTGCTATTCTTGTGGTAAGCTTGGTCACTATGCCATGCACCGTAAAGAATTTCCTTATGACGAGAGTAAAATGGAGGGCAATGACTATTTCCTATATGGATCATGGCTGCAAGCATAGGTCTGGGAACACAGCACCTTCTAGCATACCTTTTATGAGATAAATCAATCCCACGATGATGTTGAAGAGACTATCCCTGAGACTCCTCAACCTCCTTCGGCAATCATCCCCGTTCCGGTTCTATTCCCGATGCACGTGCAATTCAAGTTCAAAAAGATAAAGGTAAAGCATACCATGGAGGCAATGGAGTGTGATCAATTTATCATTGTTGCAACTCCTATTAAGTGGCAATCTATGGTGAAGAATTCATCAACGAGTCGGATTGTTCAAAAGAAACTTCTGGACAATAGCATGACAGTAGGTTCTATGCAGTCAAAGAAGGTTAAACACTCACGCCTTACTGTGCGATCGGGGCCTATTAAGAAGGCAAAAAGACTCATTAGCCCCGATGTTCGAACTCAACTCCAAGAGAACCTTGATGAATCTATTCTGCAGGAGACTCCTATCTTTAACGCAGATGCTCTTGCATGTTGGGCCTTGGTGGCTGCCCTAAAAAGCCACCGGGTGAATAATGAGAATAATAAGTTGGAACTGCCAGGGGCTGGGCAACCCCTTGACAGTTCAAGCACTTAGGGTCTTAGTGACTCATGAAAGGCTCGATCTTTTATTTTTGATGGAAACAAAAATCAGGAACAGAAGCTTATCTATTTGCAAAGGAAACTTGGATTCTCGCTAGATATATTGAAAATCCAGTAGGATTAGCAGGAGGTGTAGCACTCTTTTTGGACTGATAAAGTGGATGTGAAAGTGACTTATAACTCGCCGATATGATTGACTCGATTTGTACCGACCTAGTTTTTGGCATCACTATGCGTCTCACCTACCTACATGCTCTAGCAAGTTATCATCTCCGACAATACCTGTGGACAACATTAAGGCAAATCAGTAGCTTCAATACCTTGCCTTGGCTGTGCATAGGTGACTTTAACGAGGTAATGTATCCTTGGGAGAAGGTAGGGAAGCGTCCTGCCGAGCCTCATCGCATGTATTCGTTACGCGATCTACTTAACGATTGTTATCTAATGGATCTGGGAAACAAAGGCTGCGCCTTTACTTGGTCTAATAATTGGACCGGCGATGACATGGTAAAGGAAAGAATAGACAGAATGCTGTGCACAAAGGACTAGAGATTAACTTACCCCCTGGCTGAAGTGTTGGCTTTACCAGCACTTGAATCTGATCATAGTCCTCTTCTTTTGTATATTGAAGCAACACAGAGATCTAAAAAGACAAGATCTTTCTACTTTGAAGCTTATTGGTTATAAGATATGGAATGTCGTACAACAATTGCTGACTCTTGGACATCTTATAAACTCGATGAGGCGACGCTCCCCAAAGTTAAAAGCTGTCTCAACAGCTCTTTTAAAATGGAGCAGATCCAAATTTGGCAATGCCAAGGATCAAATTTATTACCTCAAAAATCAGCTTCAATTTCTGACAAATCAGCCTCATGGCCATTCGATAAAACCGAGATATTAGACCCGAAAGAGAAAATACATTTGTTATGGCAGCGGGAGGAGAAATTTTGGGCAATGCGATCACGCGTTAATTGGCTTCGATGGGGGATAGGAACACCAAGTTCTTTCATGCCACCTCATGCCACCATTGTTCAAAGAAGACAAAATAACAAGATCAGCATGCTGTAGGATGATCAACAAAATTGGGTATGTGACCCGACTTCCCTCAAAGAGATGACTTCTAGTTTCTTCAGACTTTATATACTTCTCGGGGTATAGAGATTACAGCCCAACTTTGAATATTTGTAAGCAAGTGGTGATAGTGGAGATGAATGATACTCTTATAGTAGAAGTTACTTGTGAGGAAGTCCAGACAGCAGTGTTCCGCTTAGGTGTAACCAAAGCACCGGGTCCGACGGACTAAATGGTCAATTCTATCAAGCACACTGGGACATTTTACAAGAAGATATAATTGTAGCCGTGCAATGATTTTTTCCAACAAGAGTTATGTTGCCCGAGTATAATCGCACTTATATTTCTTTGATTCCAAAATCCCTCACCCAGAAAGTTTAGACCAATACAAACCTATTAGCCTTTGTAACTATATTTATAAAGTCATTTCTAGAATCCTAGCCAATCGTCTCAAACCCCGGCTACTAGAGTTGATAGCGCCAGAACAAAGTGCTTTCGTAGGTGGTCGGCAAATCCATGACAATATCATTGTGGTTCAGGAGGTACTCCATCAAATCAAAATACAAAAGGAAAAAGCATTTTCAGGTAGTACTTAAATTGGATATGCAAAAGGCTTATGTCGGGTAGAGTGGGATTTTCTCGGTGCCTATCTCCTAAAGCTTGGCTTCCATACTAAATGGGTTAATTGGATCTTGTAATGCGTTACTACGGTCTCCCATAGTGTGAAATTTAATGGCAAATCTCTACCCTATTTTCATCCAACTTGAGGTCCGAGACAAGGTAATCCTTTATCACCGTACTGTTCATCCCGATGGCTAATGTCTTAACAAGCTTAATCAACAATGCAGTGGACATTCGAAATCTTAAAGGTATTAAGCTAAACTAATGGTGTCCTACCTTATCTCATTTACTTTTCATAGATGATGCCATGTTCTTCCTAGATGCGAAGATTATTGAATGTTAGAATTTAGCTTGTATCCTGAATGAATATTGTTTAGCTACAAGACAAGCTATTAATAGGAATAAATCAGGTCTACTTTTTAGTACAAATTGTCCTAGCAGCTTGAAAGAGAATATGGCCAGTGAACTTAGAGTCCCTATCTTGTAAAAAACGGCAAGTATCTTGGCATTCCTTCGGCTCGGGGAAATCTAAGTGCGACATGTTTGCATGGATTATGAGTCGTGTCAATTCAAAGCTTGAAGGTTGGAAGGAAAAGCTAATCTCAAAAGGAGGTAAGGAAGTCTTACTTAAAACAGTTGTGCAAGCAATTCCTCAATATGCTATGTCGATATTTAAAATCCCTACTGCATTGTGTAAATTAATCGAACAGAGGATAGCTAGATTCTGGTGGCAATTTGATTACAGCAAGCAAGGCATACACTGGAAGAACTGGGAGTCTATTAAGAGTAGGAAAGATGAAGGGGTTTAGGATTTCTTGATCTTTCGGCTTTCAACAGAGCATTACTAGGAAAACAAGCTTGGTGGCTAGCTCAAAACCTAATTCACTGGCTAGCAGAATTCTTAAAGGCTTGTACTTTCACTCTCGGGATTTCTGGAATGCCACTAAAGGTGCTAGACCCTCTTGGGGTTGGCAAAGCATTTTGCTAGGCCGGGACTCTATTGCAGATAAGGTATTATGGTCTGTTGGGGACGGCACACAAATTAAAATAAGAGAGGATAGATGGTTGGCTAGGGGTGTAATAGGGGCCCCGCTCCTAGAGACGAACCACAGAGAGTTGCAGACTTCATTATTTCAGAATAGAATGCATGGAATACAACACTCTTACGCAAGAGTTTCGATAGTAAACTAGTTGAAGAAATTCTATCTATCTCTATCAGACCTCAGCTCATGCAAGACAAACTAATCTGGATAGGAAAACATAATGGGCAGTTTACAATAAAGAATTGTTATAATCAGATCAGAGCTCAGCAAATACGCCACAACAACAATCAAGCCTCTTCATCTTTTCAGCCACCTCGCAGATTATGGAATGCAATCTGGAAACTCAACACTATGCCTAAATTAAGATCATTCCAGTGGTCAATTTGCAACAATGCACTGTCGACCAAAGAAAATCTATACAAACGACACATCATATCAGACCCTACTTGCTGTATGTGTACAAATCAGGTACCCGAGACACTAGAACAGCTAATCTTGTTATGTCCATGGACTTTAAATGTGTGGTTGCACTTAGAAATCGATCTCAAGCATCATCCTACAGGTGTGCATCGAATAGAAAGCTGGTTGGTTGATGTTATTGAGAAACATAATGGCTTACCAGATCTTGAAACAGTTGCGTCTATTCTTCGGCAAATCAGGAAAGCCCGAAACAACTTCATATTCCGTCAGTAGCGTCCCAACGTTGAGCAGGTTGTGCAATCAGCACTAGTAGACGCTCGATCCGGTTGGTCCTTCAGTAAGATGACGAAACGGCGTGGGCTAAATCAAAGTGATACGAATCAGCGATGGCATCCACCAGACAAAGGATTTCTAAAAGTCAACATAGATGTGGCTTACCTATCCCATTGCAACGACGCTTTGGTGGCTTGTGCGTGCAGAGACTCCTCCGGCATCTTGCTTGATGGCTTTGCACGATCAGTGTTTGCATCCTCGGCACTGCAAGCTGAGGTGCTTGGCTTTACTCAAACCTTGCAGTTTCTGCTTCAGAGAGGGTGAGGATTGGATAATCTTGAAGTGGAATCCGATTGCTTGACTTTTGTAGATGCCATCAACCATCCCGCCCTAACATCGTGGGAGCACAGAGCCATCTTTCACGAGATAATGGAGTTGAAGCTTCGGTGCCCTAATCTCCGAATAGTTCATTGTAGTAGGGCAGCGAATTCTGTTGCGGACTAGGCCGCTAAGGCCCATCGGGCCTCTCTGCTTTCCCTAATTGGGTGCAACATCCTCCTCCTTTTTTACGAGATATTTTGTATTCGAAATGCTTTCTAGTGTAACTTCAGCACTAAGCATATAATATATGTTATGTTTTCGACAAAAAAAAAAATCAGTCAATGTCTCCATCTAAAGCCCCATTGAAAATAAATCACTAGATATCTGTGGGGCCCTCTTAAATTTTATGATTGAAGACGTTGTGGTACCAAAAAGTCGCCTAGTGCTCCAAATACGAAATGCTGAATTTGAACTCGTGGGGAGATACATGAAGATTGGTTCGTACATTGCTCCCAAAGCTCGCCTACCTTTGATTCTTTGGAGTTGTGATTAGATGGCTCAACATCACTCACAAGGCACGAAGCTTTGACTAATTATAATCTTCAAAAACGCTTTGTAAAGAGCAACACGAGAAAGTGAAAAACAAAACCATTGTTCATTGGCAATTTTAATGTGACCAGAATGAGAAAAGTTCAAGAATGCCGAATCGCGGAACGATATAATAATGAGTACCTCAGAATTGATGTTGCTTGACAAACTTCAATCAACGACCGTAATATTGATCCAAATTTGAATTACTTTAACAATAATATTAATTACCCACACAACAGTATCACACAGATTGACATGCTGGCGGAACTTGCACTTCTTTTCTGCATTTTCAGTACGTTGATGTTATGCATTTTGAGAGAGAGAGAGAGAGTTGAATTAAAGAATGAATTTAACGGCACAAATGAGTTTTTTAGGTCGGAATAATGGCACAAAAGATTAGAACTTTTGTGTTTAGCATAAAGAGATGATACAAATGATAAATGGACTTTGAACTCTTAAGAAATTTGTCATAGATACTGAACTGCCTAAGCATCAAGTACCTATATATATATATATATATATATATATATATATATATATATATATATTTCCCGTTGTCACGTCATTTGATAAACAAATTCGATACAGGCAGCATTGTTCGCATAATAATCCGGTCAGTTCAATAAAACTCCAGATGGAGAAACGGGGCCAGAAACAATAAATGCAAGATGGGCTTCAGCGAACTTATCAGTGCCCAACAGACAGACATACAGACCAACATAACATTGAATGGAACACAAGATTTTGAGTTTTTGATACACGGGGATCAATTTAACATGCAAAAGAGATAAATGTTAAAGATGCCAGAACAGCTTGATTAGAACTTGTGCTTAATGGTGACTGGTGAGTAATGTGGCTAGCTTTCATAAGAAACACGGAATCGTCGAGCCATTGCAGAGAGAAGCACTTGTCCACGACTTGAATTTGAACATCCTCCCTCGGCTTCACAACATCTTTCCACCCCAAACACGCCTCCTCATCGCAGATCACAGTTTCAAGAGACTTCATCGATGAGGCAAACTTCTGCACCCGCCTTATTGTGCGCATTCCCTCATATCGATCTTCTTAAGTGTCCCCAGGTTTCCAATTTCTTCCGGAAGGTGCATCAAATTAGATGTCAAGATATTTCAAGCGACTAAGTTGACAGATTCCCTGAGGAAGCATCCTAAGATTCCAATGTCTATTGACGTTTTTCTGTTCCCATCCAAGGTCCAACAGCAAATTCCTTAGCATTGGCATTCTAAGATTCCAATGCTAACTAATATCGACATGCTTTACTCTTTTGTGATAAATTACATTATAAGCCAAATATATGTTGGAGAAAGAATTTGTTTTGATCCTTGATTGATTCCTAATTGCGATTCTGATCTTGTAGATGGTACAATAAATCGTGGCAAGGAATATTTCAAGGAAGACAATATTGTGTATACTCTTTCCATTTTCATCTCTTGTACTATAAATACAGTCTTAGGCTTGTGTATTAGATAGAATACAAATGCATTACTTTCATTGTCCTGCGTTTCCTATCATGGTATCATAGCAACAGTTCTGATCTAGCTTTCACAAAATTTTCTGAGTTGCCCCCCATCGTCTTCTAGTTTGTTGTTGCAAATCACGTCCTACAAAACAAATATTTTTAATATTAAAATAATAATATATTATTAAAAAAAAATGACCCGGTCGGATTCTTGGGTTGGGACCAACCCAGCTCATCAACCACTGGCCTTGGTGGGCCTGAAGCACGCGCCCTAATTGGATCTTCTTCTCTTTTCTTGAAAAGAAAAAAAAAATTCTAAGCCCATAAAAAACAAACCAAGCCCATAATCTTGCAAGGCCCATGCATGTCTGGCTTGAATTGTTCAGAACCCTACCCAATTGAGACCTGCATGCTTGATCCGATTCTTAGTCGTCGACCTGACTCTTGGTCATGGCTAAGAGCATGCTCGGCCTGAGACGCGAGAGGCGAAGGTAGCAATGAGCAGCAAGCTGAGTCGAGACTAAGATGCAAGGGGTGAAAGCTAGGGTTTTGGGGGTGACACCGATGAAGGCGGGCAGCAGCAAGGATGATGATGGACAGACGGCGACGGGAGCAATAGCAACTTGTGTCAAGCTTCAGGCGGAGGAATGGCGGCAGATTGCGATGTCATGGCAAGGTAGGTGGCATCGGGTAGCACGACATTGATTTCACGTGGTGTGGTCTCCCTCTCTCCCTCACGGTTCATATCTCCTCCACCCCTTTCTTTGGCTTCTCTCTCGGACTTGCTTGCAGATCTCTCTCTAGATTTGAACCCCCTTTGCCCACGAGCTCTCTCTCTCTCTCTCAGATCTCGGCTTGCTCACTCTTGGGCCTCCCCTGATTTCTCTTGGAGGAAGTCTTGAGCTCGCTGCCTCCGACCTCTGTCTCTGTTATATATATATATATATATATATATATATATATATATATATAGGCCTCCGCCTGATGCCTTATTAATAGGCGAAGGGGGGGCGGTCAACAGAGACTTCGGCCACTGGTCCTCGATGCACCGATTGGCCCTGGTGCGGCCAAACCGGCGTCTCCTCAGCCACCCACTTGCTCCACTTTGAAGGCGCGTCCCATCTGTTGCCGGCCTACTCCTCTCTCTTCCCTGTAGGCCGTCCTCGAGCGCATCGTCGTTGCTGTTCGTGAATTGCAGAGGCGGAGGGGGGAAGGAGGAAGGAAGAAGAAGAAAGGAAAGGGGCTGGGCCAAAGAAAAGAAAAACGGGCCTCAGGCCCGTGCGGGGAAGAACAAGAAGGGGCTGGGCTTTCACGCCCAGCTCCATAAGACCCCCTTTTTTTAAATAAATTTATGTGAAAATGGGGTTTAAAAAAAGGACAATGAAATAGAAGATAAAACTTAGTAGGTATAAATAATGCTAGCCTACGTGATATAGAAATCTTTTTGTAAGGGCTAAATTGGTCCTTAATTTTTATGCAAATTAATCTTAAATATTTAGCCAAAATTTAGGTATCAACACCCTTGTAAACAAGGATAAGGATGGGTTCCTTGAGGGAACTGTCTCCTTCTCCTTCTCAGCCAACAACTGAATGCAGTGACATTGGCGCAAATGTAACCAACTCGTTCACACTTGGATCAGAAATTGTGTGGCTCCCAAGGTTGTGGCCGGCCTCCCTCTAACTAGAAGATTCAAAGGCCATGTGGGACAACATTCGGGAAATGTATGGAAAACTCGATCAAGTTAAAAAAAAAAAATCTCTCACCCAAGGCCTCTTGGAAACAAACAAGGAACCTCTCAGTTACCACTTGTTTTAATTGTCTCTCTATCTTATGGAATGAACTTAAGGCCATCGAAGAATAGCTCGAAGGGCCGGAAGTGACTCTTCAATAGTACAAAAATATCAAGGAGAGGGAGAAGATAACTCGGTTTCTCTTAACCCTAAACGAAAGTTACATACCTTTTCACTCGCAAATCCTTGCTATGGATCCCATACCATTACTTAGCCGAATTTTCCAATTAGCAATCCAAGAAGAAAACCAGTGGCTCGCGATCATGAGATATGAGAAAGGAGGAGAAGGTGTGGCTCTGGCTGCACTGTTGAGACTCTTAGATCAATCTCATGGTGGTTTCCAACCACCATAGTAAGGATAGAGCTTCGGAGGATCTCTTGCGGCGAACATCTTTCACTGGGATGAAAAAGCAACAAAAACCCTAAAGGCTTGCGATCCAACCGCCTAGATTAGAGGCATGGATCGAACGACCCTTCATTTCTTCGCATCAATGGTGCAGATCAAAGATGTAGGCATGGATCGGACGGCCAACACTTATCCCGATCTGATGACTTAGATCTTAGATAGGGGTGCGGATCGAACGGCTTTTACAGGATCGAGTCAAATGGTCTTGTTTCGCATAAAAGGGGAGCACAAAACTCTAAATTTAGGGGTAGGTATTGTGAATATTGCTGACGTCCACATCATACCATTGAACATGCTGGAAATTGCATGGAAAGCCTACTAAGAAAGAGAAAAGAGAAAAGAAATTTCTACCTATTATGTATCGGAATTGATAGAGTTTATCAACCAATTACTCAAGATCGGTATTAGCATATCATGAAGGTACTAGAAAAGAGAAAAAGAAATTTCTACCTATCGGGTATCGTGAATTGATAGAGTTTATCAATCAATTACTCAAGATCAGTATCAGCATATCATGAAGGTACTGAGTCAATTAAAGAAAGTTGATAAATTAGCAAATTTCTCAAGTACTTCATTATGTGAGGCCAAAAATATTTTAGTTGATGCATGGATTATTGATTCCGGCACTAAAGACCACATAATTTGCGATGAGTGCTTATTTTCTAATATTCACAAAAAATATGATTCTCCTATACCAGCTCTTCTCCCAAATGGGAATATCACTCATGTCACAAAAGTTGGTATTGCCCACCTTAGCCTAGATATTATTTTTAATAATGTTCTTTATATTCTTGAATTTGAATTTAATCTCATATCAGTTTCCAAAGTCTATCAAAATAATTCATGTCGTGCCAATTTCAATTCAATTTTTTTCTTTTCAGGACCTTTCAATTGGTAAACTGATGGGCGAGGGCAGTGTAGTAGAAGGGCTATATTTTTGCATCAACTTTCTGAGAGATTTTAATTTATCCTCATTGAATGAAAGCATTTCATGTAATGCCACTACTAGTAATAAAATCTCTCTTTTCCATTAAATGTTTAGGACATAGTTTTTGTTTTCCTTGCCCTTTAATAAAACAATCACGAGCACCATTTCCAACTAGTGTTACTCAAGCTACTAATATTTTTTTCTTAGTTCATATGGACATCTAAGATTCTTATCACATTCCACGTCATGATGGATCTCGATTCTTTCTTACCATTGTAGATGACTATTCTCGCACTACTTGAGTGTTTCTCATGCAATCCAATAGCCAAAATTTTTCTTATCAAAGTTCTTCTCCATGATTAAACTTAGTTTGATAAATACATGCAAAGAATTCTCACAGATAATGGATGCGAATATTTTTCAGTTGAGTGTTGATCTTTTTGTCTTCGCATGGAGTACTTCATGAAAGTTCTTGTACTTACACTGGGATTGTTGAACACAAGCATTGACACCTTCTTAAAAGTAGCCTGAGCACTAAAATATCAAGCTTTCATTCCTGAATGTTTTTGGGGAAATTGTGTGGACGCGACAATCTATTTAATCAATTGGATGACAAATAAAATTCTTGATGGCCGCACACCATTTGAAATGATTTTTGGAAAACAACCTAATGTTGATCATCTCTGAGATTTTGGCTATCTTTGCTATGTGACGAATATGGGCCATAAAGATAAATTGGATCCTCGAGCTCTTCAGTGTGTTTTTATGGGATATCCTACTCTACATAAGGGTTATCGGTTTATGGAGATATCCACAGGTCATTTCTTCATTGGCTGAGATGTTATCTTCCATGAGGATATATTCCCGTTCATGGAAACAAGGTCTTCACATGATCCATTGACATCTACATTAGATCATTGGCAATTCTTATCAGTGGTCGGAGGATATTTTCATGACACTATGAAGCACGGACATGTTGTTGGAGCTTCCATGTCATGTCCAACACGCGGTCAACACATCTCAAATTTTGTGACACATGGTCAACTTTTCTCGAGACATTTTGACACGCATGTTCGAGAGAAAGGATCATTGAAGAAGATGATGGAGGGTGAAGGCGAGGCCATGATGGCGAGGGAGGGCCAAAGGAAGAGCATAGGCGAGGCGATCCAAAGGGCTGCGACTGTGACGCTGTGATAAAGGGCCGGTGGCAAGACTGCGATTGCGAAGAGGAAGAGCCAGAGGCAAGTGGCAAGCGACTGTGATGAGGCAACCGAGAGAGAGCTAAGAGGATTGTGTGACGAAGAGGAGGAAGAGGCCATGATTAGGGTTTTAGCAAGAAGAGAGGGGGTGGTGAGGGACGATGGAAAGAAACTAGGGGCGAAGAGGGGGATGGGGTGGCGTGGGGTGGGGGAGAGAGACACTAGGGAAATGATAGGTGATTTAGTAGGGGTGGGGGGCAGGAGGAAGAAACCAAGGGGGCGGAGGAGCAAGTGGCGTGGGTAGAGTGATTGACGGTGCTTTGGGGGAAGTGGGAAGTAGGGGAAGAAACCGAGGGGGTTGGCATGGCGTGGGGGTGGGGGTGATAAACAAGTGCTTTGTTTTTTTTTTTTTTTTTTTTTTTGGAGGGGGGGGGGAGAGAGAGAGAGCAGGGGGAAGAAATCAAGGGGGATTTTGAGGTGGTGTGGGGGATCGGGGAGAGAGAAATGAGGGAGGGAAATGATTTTTGGGGGATGAGGGTTTGGAGGGAAAAATGAAAGAGGGAAATAATTTTCGGGAGGCTTTGGGGGAAAATGAGGGAGTAAAATAATTTTTTTGAGCAACAAAGTTATTTTTGTTAAAAAATAAATAAATGAGCTAAAAAGTGATTTTAAAAAATAAAAATATTGAATGTTAAATAATGATAAATTTTAATCATTATAGAAGATCATAAATTTATTTAAACAAGTTGATTATATTCTTTTGTTAGTCATTAGTTTCATCCATAATTTTTGTTAAAATTAAAAACATATTCCCAAATATGGGTATGCAATAACTATGTATATGGCTTTCAAATTTCCTATGAATAGATTTATTAATATTATTAGTGTAAATTCATTTTAAGCTCTATTCTATTGTTTATTTATTTGTGAATTTGAATTAAATTAATTAAAAATAAAAATATTTATTTAATATATAACGTGTCCCAACATGTCGGAGTTCTCTATTTTTGAGAAATGACGTGTCGGCGTATCGTGTCATGTCGCATGTCGGTACTACTTAGGCAATATGTTCTAATTGCACCTGAGCGACCATCGTTTGAGCCACCCATTACCTACCTTGTCTCCTACATCGGCACATCCTAGATCTCCCACCACATTGGATGAGTCTTTTATTTCTTTTGATGACACGAACAATTCATCATCATAGCCACATATTAATGGATTCTCATCGCCAGCTGCCGAATTGATACCTGCGACAAGCCTAGATGATTAGGACAACAAATTCATCCTCTCACATGGACAAAGGATTATATCTATCCTACCTTGAATATTCTCGGTACACAATATCCTATATCTTTGTATGTTTCTTTTAGTCGACTCTCATCATAACATATGTGTTGCATTAGCCGGATATTTAAAGAACAAGATTTCACCTCTTATGAGGAAGCAGCAAGTGATACACACTAGCAAAAGGCTATGGCAAACGAATTATCTACTCTTATAGAAATAATACTTGGGATATTGTTCATTTGTCTGCTCATAGAAAGCCCATTGGCTATAAATGAGTTTACAAAATCAAGTACAAGGCAGATGCTTTTGTGGAGCGTTACAAGGCCCGCCTTGTTGCTAAAGGATTCACACCACATGAAGGCTTTGATTATCATGAGACATTTTCTCTTGTTGCTAAGGAAGTTATTGTTTGATCTTTCTTGTCTGTTGCTACCTTCCTTAATTAGAACCTGCATTTGATGTTAACAACGCCTTCTTTCATCGTGATCTCGATAAAGAAATATACGTGGAACTTCCACAGAGTTTACACAAATAGGGGGCGTCTTGAGTTTGTCGTCTCAGTAAATCCTTGTATGGACTCAAACAAGCCTCTCAACAATGGTATGCAAAATTCACTACTGCTCTCATAAGTGCAGGTTTCCAACACTCCAAGCATGACTATGCTCTGGTCACATGGACCAAAGGTACTTCATCGATCTATTTGCCGATTTATGTAGATGATATACTTAAGGAAAATGATGATATTGCGATTGTTACGGGTGCATCACCTAGGGTTTGGCTACTTTGGACTACTAAGTCTAAACTTAGCTCGGGTTCTCCCAAGCCCATACTAATTCGCGACTTAGGTTCAAGTTTTTAGCATGCAAATGAGTTTTATTTAGAGTCGCCACTAATTAGTTTATGGTAGATCAATTGGACACCTAAGTAAAATAACAGGAGAATTATTTTACTCTTACAAACTAGAAACTTTAGGTATGGAGACTTGGTTACATTAGATTTATCTAATGCCCTTCGGTACCATTCTTTTTATTTTTAAAAGTATCTTTGCAGGTAGTCTGGATTGGTTTTAACCTAAATCACAATCATGCAATGGGGTGATCACATGGATGCTCAACCATTAGTAAACACTCAATGAATCAAATAAATTGTACCAAAGGAATTCAATACACCAAAGCAAGTAATTATTTTTTTGAGTTTTCTCTTGTCTTGAAATTTTAACCTATATGACATGCAAAACCTATTTTTTGTATTTTTATATTAAAATTCGAAATCAATAAAAACCTTAATTAAACCCTATCCTATCTTAGAAAATTATTTTAAAGATGCAATATTATCTGAACATGCAAACATTATTTAGGACCCTATCTATGAAAGAAAATGCTATCTAGAATCTATTCTAATCTATTCTAGAATTATCTAAATCCTATTCAAACTAGGCAATGTTATTGAGAAATCCTATATATTCTAGCACGCAATCTAATCATGCAATCCTAATTTAGGAAACTATTCTATCTAATACACAATTTGATTTGTCGAGAATTCAAATAAAGGGTTACAATAATTGAAAAAATAATCCATTGACTCACATATTAAATTAACAATTATTCTAATCCTAAACATCACAACATGCGAGATAAAAAATCAATATAATTAAGAAGTTGATCCGAAATCTCATGGATCAAATTAATAATTAAATGATTTTAAAGCTAAAACATCATCAATGCGCAAAAAAATCAAATAATTAAAAAAGTGATCCGAAGTCTTATGAATCAAATTAGTAATTATAGTGATTTTTTTTTGTCGATAATATCCTATTGAATCATACCTAAAGTCTCAATAAAATCACTATTAGCATCAAATATTCCAATTAGGCAATAATATCAAGATGAAATTTGGTTCAAGAAAATTACCTTGTTTGGATTATTTGCTTCCAATATGGGACCAGCGCGAAGGATTCACAAATAACGATTTTTCTCTAGATCGGCTCAGCGGCGGCAGGCTCACGACCAATGAACCTGCAAGAATAGAAAACTTGCGGAATCGGCTTGATTCGGATACGAGTGGGAACAATGGTTGACATCGGGAGTTCGGACGGCAAATCCGTGACCGTGGACAGTGGGCATCATAAACGTTGTCGAGGGGCAGCGAAGGTCAAAGCAACAAGCAACATCGAGGCGGTTGGGCTTCGGACAGCGGCGGCGGCGTTGGGCGGAGGCACGACGACGAGTGGAGTTGCAGCGTTGTTGGACTGTTTGTGGCATCAGGCTGGTCAAGAGCAGCGAAGGGCGGTGGCATCATAGGTCAAAGCTCACTGGAAGAAGAGAGGAGGATCTAGTCGAGTCGTTGTCGAGCAGCGCGTCGGGAGTGGGATGGCGACGAGCTCGAAGTCGGTGAAGCAGTTGAGTCGAGCGGACGGGTTGTCGCGGGTCAGCAGGCACAGCAGCGCTCGGGGTTGCAACGGCAACGGTATTCGGAGCTTCGGCGATCGCGAAACAGCAGCTGTAGGTGGCGGAGTTGCAGCCGTCGAGCTTAGCGCTCGAAGACCCCTGGAAGAAGACAACCCCTTCTTAATTTTTCTATCTCTCACGTCCTCTCTCTCTCTGTACTTTGTCAGTGAAAACACCACCTTTTCCTCTTGCCGCCTTCCTCTGCACTTTGTCAGAGAAGAAGAGAAAGATAACTTTTTGTTGACCTGTTGAATAGACGAGAGAGAGAGCTTATTTTTTCAGTTTTCCCTCACTCTTCATGCGTGTAGGATACACCCTTTTATATGCCAAAAATAGAGCCCCTCGATGGAAGAAGCAAAATTTCCATCCTCTTTCCAATCGCATCTTGCACGGCCAGCACACAATCTCCTCAATTTTATTTTACTTTCCTTCCTTTGCTTACACTCATTGACGATTGAAGATCACTTTTCTTATGCTAGTGTTTCTTTTATTATACCAAAATATATATTGCCCAAAGATTAGCACCAAATATATGCCTCACATGTAATATTCCCTCTTACTATTTCAATATTTCATCTGAAATCTTCTAATTTACTACGAAATAAATCTCATAGTGTGTATATTACATGAATATATAAAAGATTTACTGAATATATCAAATCGTCATTCTTCATACGTCAATTTTTGATTATTAGAGAATAATGGACTTGGGCCAATTTCCTCTCTCCATGGGCTTAGTCCAACTTGTTAAATTAAAACTCAAAACCATAAATTTAAATCCTTTTATTACCGGTCCAATGCAAATGTATTAATAATTTTTAAAAAATACTCCTAAAACTATATGCTATTCTAATATTTTTGTTTAGGAGTAAAAATTAATTCATAATTTTTTATGCAATAAAAGAATAATTGGATTGTCAAAATTTAGATGTCAACAATGATTTGACAATTTAAGGAATATTTGCATTCAACCTTCCATTTAAAAGATTTGGGACCTCCCAAGTATTTTCTTAGTATTTAGATAGCTCGATCCAAGAAAGGAATATGCCTTAGTTAGCGAAAGTTTATCCTATAAATTATATCAAAAGCAGGATTGTTAGGGTATAAACTAGTTGTCATACATATTGAGCAAAATGTGAAATTGACGAGATTCGAGTATGATACGATTCTCCATTAGCCAATGAAGATCCACTACTCAAGGATCCATCATGATATCAGGGACTTGTTGGAAAATTAATCTATCTCATCATGACTAAGCCTAATATATGTTATGCAATATAGATACTTGGTCAATTCATGCACAACCCAAAGCAATCTCCTATGAATGCGCTGCTGAAGGTTGTAAAGTACTTAAAAGGATATCAAGGACACATAATTCTTTTATTTTGTGACTGCAACATGAAGATGACGACCTATGGTGATACGGATTATGCCACATGCCTAATGACGAAGAGGTCCATTACTGATTTTTGCATCAAATTGGGAAAATCCTTAATTTCCTAGAAGACAAAGAAGCAATTAATAGTTTCGTTGTCATCAATAGAATCAGAATATCAAGCATGGTAAAAACCGTTTGTGAAATAGTTTGGCTACAAGGATTGCTACTAGACCATGGTGTGCAAGTTGATGGCGCAAGTGAACTGTTTTGTGACAATGGTGACACACTTAAATTAGTAGTCAATCCAGTTTTCCATGAAAGAATGAAGCGCACAGAAGTTTTTTTTTTTTTTGGTAACCGAGAACTCCACCACGGGCCCCCCGTGCCTAGATGGCACCGGAGGGTTGGGCCCCTATACCTCAGGGGAGACTAGTACGTGACCCCACCACCATGGCTCCCCACTTAAGACGTGTTAGTGACTGTGGAGTTTCGACTTTGAGATCTCTGCGATGAAGTGTCCAAAGCCAAACTAACTTTGCTGCTCACCGGTGGGTAGTGCACAGAAGTTGATTGCCATTTATACAAGAAAAAAAAAATTCAAGAAGGGATTGTTATGACTTGAGGAATTGGAACGATGGAGTAGCCTGCAGACATTTTTACTAAGCCATTACGTCAAAGACAACACACATACTTATTGAGCAAGTTAGACGTCTTTGACATATACAAGCCACTAGCTTGAAAGGGAGTGTTGGAGAAAGAATTTGTTTTGATCCTTGATTGATTCCTAATTACGATTTTGATGCCGTAGATGATATAGTAAATCGTGGGCACGAAATATTTCAAGGAAGACAATATTATGTATATTCTTTTCATTTTCATTTCTTGTACTATAAATACAGTCTTAGACTTTTATATTGGACATATCAATAGAAATACAAATACATTACTTTCATTGTCCCACGTTTCTTGTCAAATATATCACACATTGGTTGACTGTGGCCGGAAATGGAAAAGGCAAAGAAAAGGGAAAGGATAAAAAAGAAAAAAAATCATTTAAAAAATTCACAAAAATTAAAATATTATTAAAAATGCCAATATCGGTTCGATTGTATCACATAGGACGGCTGACATTCATATTAGCAATTTTTAGCTTAAATAAGTCGATTGATTAAATTTGTATCAATGTGAAAATGTTTCGGACTAAATTGGTCAAATCGAAAGATTTAGAATTGAATTAATATCAATATCATATGTTTATAACTTTTTTAGTACTTTTCTCGTGATAATTCATTGGAGAGTTTAAATTGTGCAACCAAAGGTGTAGTTACAGATTTTAGCGACTGCAAATTAAAACATGTCACGATCTTCTGAATGTATTTCTTTTGAGATAGACAAAACATTCCCACAACCCTGTCAAACAATATCTCCATACCTTATCTTCTTTGGCAATACCTAAGTCTTTCATTTCAAACCTAGTGCTCAATTGCCGCCTTAGCATTGCACAGCTGTTACCCTCACTTGATCAACAAAGAGTTCACTTGAAGGTGAAAAGAAGTTGCTCCAAAACAAAATCCAAAATCCTTTTTCCTCCGCTGGTTGCCCTCCCTCGACAATGGTCGGCGACCTGGCAAAGGCTACAACCAACGAGGTTCGCCCCTTCCACCTCTCTCTCTCTCTCTCTCTCTCTCTCGCGTGCGCGCACGGGGAAAAGCCTTAATTTCACATAGATTGATTTTTTTTGTATTGTCTATTTGAATTCTGCATGATTTATAGAATTAAAAATGTGCGATATGACAATTAAACAATAATGCAGTCTAGATGTCCTAAATATGTGTGAAAATGTTTATTCATGAAGTCCCTAATTTTTTTCTAATATGTTAACCGTACGCATTAAGTATGATGCAAGGAATGTGGGAAATACAATGATGCAGATTATACTTGAAGGATACACACACACACACACACACACACACACACACACATTACTGTTTTTTTAATCAATTTTTTAATCCTTGTCATTTATTTCAAGCTAAAATCAATTAAGGCCCAAGATGAACTACATGCTATAAAATACTTCACAATTTTATTGTGGATATTACCAAATATTCGCACTATGAATTTTTTTTTTTTTGGTGACCTTGAATCCGCCAGGCCCGACTTGCTTACGCTTGCCAACTCATGGCCCGTAGAGTGCGGTGCACCCCAGACCAAGGGTCAATATCTGAGGGGAAGTTAGCACAGGACCCCCCCACCATGGCCTCCCATTTAAGACGTGTTAGCAGTTGCGAGTTTCAACCGTCGGACCTCTGTGATGAGGTGCCCAAAGCCGAATTAATTCAACTGCCCACCGGTGGGTTATGAACTGTTGATACTCCCTGGAAATTAAACTTTAAGTTCCTGCCAAAACGGAGTTAGTGCACACTTGAATATAACGAAAATAATCATGGCATGACGCTGGAAATCGACCAAAACGAGTTGAGCACAATGCAATGATGCTAGATCATTTGACTACATGCGTACAAGTGAAGTATCCTAGGCTCCGGGCACATAGAGGGATACGCAAAACCATGATGAATGCTATGAATTTGCTATCCAAACACAACCCTCGAGCTGAACTAAGGCTTTCTCAGACCCTCTCAGATCCATTGAGATCTCAATCGACAAACAATTGCTTTCGCACGTTCGCGAGTTATGAGGACCTGTGAACGGAGCGAGCCACGTAAAAATGGCTAGGACATGACTGAACTCCCCTATTTTTCATAGCCTGGGCAGAGACATTTAGCGCATGATTAGATTATAAAGACCAACATACGATCTAAATCAATGCGGTGCTGAACCGACCTGAGCTAATCGAAACGTGCAACTATGTTATCTATTTAACACGTAAAGGTCAAAACTAGAGTAAACATCTCCTGTTGGTTAAACGAACAGATACAATGGTATGCATAAAAATAAATATGCAACTCAAAAATCAACCAACGAATACAAGTACAACGGATAACTAGGCATGCTGTGAAGTCGAGGGCTACGGAGTTGTATTGAACAACCAGGTGAGGTTGAAAACCAGGTTCAGACATGTACTAATTCGGAATTGGAATGCCATGAATGTGCCCAGAAAATTTCAGTTCTCACCTCGACAACCGCAGGACAACGGAAGACGTTGTGTTCGGTTGCCTTGGGGATGGTTGACTACCTTGATGGGTGGTTGCCGAGAGAGGGAGAGAGAGGAGACTTCCTGTTGGATAGCCCGAGACAAATCCCCACAGAATACCGTGTATACCTGAAAGAGAATGCGTGTCCTCCGGATAGAAATTGTCCATTCGAATTTATATCCCTCCGCTCTGATTTCCCTCTGTGATGGGAACATATATCCTTGTGAAAGATTCTGAAGTTGTTTCCTGTTGTTGGCTGTGCCAATGTCTTCTCCTCAACCGCGACAATTGATAACATATGGCCGCCTCATTCTGCTAATCCTCAGCTTGACTCTTAAAGGGTGATAAATAAAGAGTTGGGTAAGAGACATAGAATCTTGATATCACAGAGGTTCGGCTTAAGGTGCCTACGTTCTCTTTTGCAGTTCTGACGACCCATGTAGATTGAAACCTGCTACCTTAGTTAAGAGTACAAGCACCGTCTTGCTGCAAGTGTAGAGTTCGCCAAGCAAAACCAAGACTCCTTCTACAGTTATAACGTTATACAAACTTATCACTAATGAACCCTTTCAAAATACTTCTCACACCTTATACGCATAACAAAGAGGCTGCACTCCAAAAATATAAACCAAACCTTTGAGTTTTTCCAAATTAAGGGTCATTCAGACAACTTATCTTATCATCCGGTACAATTATTTTTCTCTAAGTACAACCACTTCTCGTATGTTTGCAAATGGGTTTGCCACTCTTAGTAATACTTATGATCAACGCTCAAAAGACTATTACCAAACTTATACAATAGATAGACTTGAAAATCTCGTGTATAAATTTCAAATTCTCATGTTTCTGACATTGGTCAACATGCCATCTTCAATCCGATTTTTCTTCTATTTATAAGCCTTTAAATATAAATGGTGCATTTGAATATCTTAGCCATCTTATCCATATGTACGTTGAAAACCTTGGCAAAATTTCTCGTAAAATATGTGCGGAAACCTTCCTCAATTTTGGCCGTCGACTAAATCTTCTCTTGCCTGAGCTGACTTTGACGAAGCATAAAATTACTTAAAAGCGTATGTTTTATCAAGAAAGTCAAAAAAGAAAATAACAACGAAATTCTCGCAATCCCTATTTTTACGAAACATAACTTTGATTCAGATGGAGTTACCAGTCTCATAATTATAATTGGGTAAGTACATTATCGGTGCCATAACTTGTGTATGTCGCTCACTTTGGCACCAAAACTTTATTTTGGATCACTTAAGTGCCAAATCGGAGGAGAAATGATCACTTTAGTGCCACAAGTGAGAGATTCCGACCAAAATGATTACGTGGCTTTTATATTTAAAAAAAAAAATTGACATGGCTTTTAAACGATGTTGTTTTCCGTCCTCCTTAAGAAAATGACGTCGTTTTGTTGTCCTAAGTGGATGGCCTCACAAAAATGACGCCGCACAACTCATTTGGGATTTTTTTTTTATTTGGGGATTGAAATTATGGTTTTTTTGTCTGATTCTCGCCCAACGCCGACTTAGCTCGCTCGGCCACCACCGCTCGGCTGTTGTTGCTCGGCCGCCGTCACTCGGCCACCGTCGCTCGGCCTCTATCGTAGTTGCTCGACTAGGCGAGCGAGGAGACGCTGAGGTTGTTGCTTGGGCAAGAAGTGACAGGAAGAATAGGAGGCAAGGGCGGAGGAGCAGGAGGAAGAAGGGGGTTTGAAGGTGGAGAGAGTGAAGACGAGGAGGGTGAGGGAAACAAGGAGAGCGCAGATGGAGATGGTGGATTGGGCTCTGCTTGAGGAGCAGTTAAAGTGGGTCCTTCTGAAGGGGGAAGGAGAAGGAGGAGGAGAGGAGGAGGAGGAGGACAAGAGCTTGGACTTGTCAACAATGTCAGACGAATCGGAGGCAGAGTTGTGCTAGTGCTGGTGTTGGTGCGCTACTGGTGTCACTGCTGGCTGGTGCTGGTGTTGTTCTTTGGGGAAGAAGATGACGGGTAGCCCATGCCATGCCTTCTCTCTCTCTCTCTCTCTCTCTCTCTCTCTCTCTCTCTCTCTCAATTTGGGGATTTAGGATTTTGAATTGGAGGAAAGACACCAAGTGACGTCGTTTTGTTGTTTAGATGCCGACTATACTCTTCGGCAAGCCACATCAACTTCAAAAATTAATAAAAAAAGTGCCATGTTGGATTTCCGGTTAATCAGATTGGCGTTGGCACCAAAATGATCATTTTTCAAACTTTTTGGTATTTAAGTGATCCGAAATAAAGTTTGGCACCAAAGTGAATGCCGTACACAAGTTTTGGCATTGATAGTGTACTTACCCCTAATTATAACTCAAAAAGCTGATCCGAGCTTGAAGCCATTCTCGGCCCAAATCCACTTTTCGGCACGTTTAAGGCCATATCTTCATATTCACATCGTATCTTTTTATTATTTCAGTCATTTAATTGATTAGTAAGTTCAAGCGAGAAATTAGATATTTTTCTAGCTCGAAATGAAATGTATCATATGTAAATAGTTTGGACCGGGCTTGAAATAGAAAGAAACAAACTTGCAACTGGGGTGTGTAAAAGAACCAGGATTCATCCAGACCCCACTCGGGCCGGACCGGACTGCACTGGAACCGGTGGTTCTTATGGGAACCGGCCCGGTTCCCAATTCCAATTTATGGGAACCGATGGGTACCGGTCTAGTTCCCAGTTCCATGGGCGGATCCATCCACCCACCCATCTAGACTGAACCGATTAATTTTTAGTATTAAAAAAATTGAAATTACTAATTAACAAACCCAACACCAAAAGGATCAACAAAGTTCTAAGATCCACCATCTCTGTCACATTGTTGGTTGGGGTTGGTGTGTTATCATGAAACTTCCCACCATCAGCAACGTGTGTCCATCTACTTTACTGTAAAGATTCATTTACTTCTTTTTTTCGAGGATTCATCAGCATTTGAATCTTGACTGCTGCCTTTAATTTTAAAGAGTAGCATTGTATCCATCATCTCAGATAGCTCGGTGTCGATGTCATCAACATACATTGCTGTCTGCTTGTTACTCCTCTCATCTTCAAATTCTGAATCCTCCCTCTGGTGGTTCTTCTTTCCCCTAATTCCAATGAGAGGCAAAAGGTCACTTTCATCCTCCTCCAAGTTAACCACATTCAGTGATTTATTTTCCTTAGAACATGAGTTTACTAGAAACTTTCTATAAAGAGTTGTCATTGTGAGATTCAGAAAGTGATATTATTATTATTGTGAGACCGGTTCTATGGATCTTCTCAGGAATTGGACTGCTGGTGCGGTCCGATTCCCGAGTGGATCCATGCAACAAACGGGTGGATCCCAGTTCCAATTTTTCGGAATTGGTCCTTAGCGGGCGGTTCCCAATTCTATGTCAGGAACCGCCCACTTGGACTATGCACACTCCTACCTGCAACTAACCATTCAAAATCGGGTTTTCAGGCCATCGATTTTTATTTGCACCCGCGACCACAATTGGCCCAATCCAATCCATGGATTCTTTGTTCGGTCATGTTTGACTGTTCTGCGGATTCGAGAAAACTCAAACCATTCCATTTCTCGAGAGCTTTGGGTGAAAACTTCATATCAATTTTCCCAGGTTCAAGGAGAGCCCAGATTTTGACCGGAGTCTGTCTGTGATCTCGTTTTCATTTCTCTCTCTTGTTTCACGTAATAAAAGCTCCAATTCTCAACGCCAAATTTCAACACGTGTGTCGTCTCTCTCCCTCTCTCCCTCTCTCCCTTCCATATGTTCAGTCTGCCAGAAGTGTGACCATGCAGGGGCATGGAAGCTTTGGATGGGGCGTTACGTGAGGGGCATGGACCTGGTTTCTTTCCTATCACTTCAAGAAACCCCACAAGAAAACTGCTTCGTCTCTTCATCGCTAAAGCCCAGAACCCGTTCCTGCGTCCTCTCGGAGTCCCGTCTTCTGACGACCCATCTCCTCAATTTCTCTCTTCGCGCGTTGTGTTCAATCATTGGCCCCTGCATTTCCCGCCCTCCCGAATTTTCCCGAAATTCGCGCGACGGAGATCTCCAGTCGAACTCCCATTCCACCACCCCCTTTGCGTTTCTTTCAAATTTTCGAGCTTCTGGATTCTCTGAGGACCGGTTATGCCTCCCTTCTTGTCGACCTGTGAGTCGGTGGGATCGATTGTGACGCGCAAAAATTGGAGCCGGCATGTAATTGAGCCTGCTGCGAGCTATCAGTAGCTTCAGAATTGCGATCAGACACGATGTTTGGGATGCATTGCTGGTGTGAACGCCCCCTTCTAATCACAGACCTCTGATGCAAACAAGGACCTCCAGATTCTACGGGGCAGCTTGCATAGCGGTGACGCTGTGCTATTCATTTTTGCACTCATAAGTCATCCTTTCTTGTCGTCATTGTTATAATGCGATGCCTTCGTTTAAAAAAATGAACAAATTTTGGCGTTTCCTGTGCTTATCAGGTATTCTCCAGTGCAGTTATTTGATGTTGTTGCAGCTGTTGATCTGTGTCAAGATTTCGTCCCCTGGTGTCAACGCTTGGAGATACCAAATAGTTATCCTGATGGATCATTTGTTGCCGAGCTTGAGATTGGTTTCAAATTTTTAGCAGAAGGTTATGTTTCTCATGTAGAGTTGAAAAGACCTCGGTAAACTAACTCCCAGACTACTTCCTTGCGCAGAATCATGTTTCCTTGTGTCGCTGCTTGGATCATTATGCTTGGTCAACCTACCTCCTGCTTCTTTTCATTTCTCATTTGGTCATTCCTCTGCTCCATCAGTACAATAAAGTTGGTGGAATCTGCTCTTCTTGTATGTTGAATTCCATTGTCTAATCAAAACTTTAGTTCGTCGTCAGTATCAAGTAGGTGTTGAAATCATGGTGCTTGAGCAGCTGCCTTTGTATAAATACATGAATTAGGACACTCTTTCCATTGAATCAGAGTATATACTGTCACGCCCGATCCTTGAACATGCACACATCCTTCTACTTGGTCAATTTTAGAATGCAATATCCCAGAACTAAGTATCGCCGACCCCTTTGATTATTAATAGCACATGCGAAAGCAGTTATAAATCTCCAGACAATAAGACGATGGGATAGAAAAGCATGGCCATATTTTTCATACTGAAAATTCACAACCACACATTTTTACAAACATCTCATAGCATTCTATAATACTGTATAAATAAGTTTGATCTAACATCTATTCACACGTGACAAGGTCTGACAAGACAGGATGGGATCTCAGTCCTCATTTGGGTCGTACTTAGGATCATCTTGATCCTCTTCTGACTCTTATTCACTAAGCTCACATCCTTCAAGCTCTTCATCTTTTTTTTCGGCTCATCGTCCTCTTTTGGTTCCTCCTCCACAGGCTCATCTACAGGCCTAAAATGTTATCCCACAACCGGGATGAGACTACGTCTCAGTAAGTTCTACCCCACTAAGACTCAATTAGGAAACCAATACGCTATCCAGACTGCCTATGCACACACGGGTCAGAGGACTTACCTTGGCCTCAGATTCCACCTGCATATTTGCACAGTTCAATAGGCATCCAAGCAATCACATCACTGATCGAAGCATCGATCAAATCGACCTAGTCGATTATACGCCAACAAGACCACTCACAGTCATTTCCATTCGATCAATCAATTCACAACATCATATCAAAGCAATGGTTAATCGACCTAGTCGGTTACATGTCAACGATGACCATTCCCCGGCCAATTCAGTTCAATCAATCAATTCATGACAAACAAATCAAATCATATCGGTGATGTGGCACACGAGAATTTTGCAAATTGTGATGTGCGACGGCAGTGACTAATCAATAAAAGTATCGCCGAATGGTATCATTGGTATTTTGCATGAGCATTGTATGATTCCATTGACGGATCGATATCTCGCGTTTATTAAGGGTCCGATCGTTGAATAGACTATCGATATATATTCCTTTTGATTGACTCGACACAATTATACCACTTGAGTGCACATGAGATAAGAAAAGAAATTGAAACACCGTGCAATCTCACTCTTCTTCCATATAAGGATCTGAGTCATGAATATGTACACTTGATAAATTATTGAACCACCATGACCATGGGACCGAGAATGCTCCATATTTGTGCAAGTTTAAGGATCAGTTTTTTTTTTTAATTGGGCCTTGTTATTGAAGGGCTACACGTCCACTAATCTACTAGCCCAAAACAACCCGAAGACCCCTTAATAGTCGACATTTAAATCAACTAATTGGAAGAGATGTTGATTGAAGCTTGGCTGGATGATGCCACGTTGCTGGCGTATGGATGGCCAGCGAAATGCACGGGGAGGCATGCTGAAGACACATCCATTCCAGCTGTCCGTTCCCCTTGCAACCACCGAAACATGCCTCTCTTTTGTTAACTGGTTTTAGCAAAACCAGTGATCTTGTACTCGTGAAAGTGGGTAATCGAGAGAGTGAACGAAACTAGGAGTAATCGAGAGAGAGTGGGCGAGAAAGGTTGCAAGTGAGCAGCGAGAGAGTGAGTTGGCAAGGGAAGGAAGGAAATTAGTGCCTACCGTGCTTGCGCGTTGCCGCCGTCGTCGAGCCGCACACTCCTCACTGTCTCACCACACACCATGGAATCGTAGGACATCGAGACAAGTGAAAGTCCATTAATCTATATAATGTGATGCTGTTATTGTCCAGTATGGTGCAATATACTTGGAAACAATTGAGTTTTGAAAGTAGAATGTTAATTTGTGGGTAATTGAAGTAGAGCGGGACCGTGAGATTGAGGAATTACTTTGGTTTTGTGTACATTTTGATCCTGTTGATTTATTGATGAAAGACCGACTTTTAGTAGACTTGTGGAAGTAAGATAGTTACGGTGGAAGTGGGATTTTATGGGATTCGCTAATCCAGTGCAATTTCATGCATAACCCTGTACTTTGTGAAATTTTATGAAGAGTTCTAATATGAATTTGATCCCGATTTCTTCACGGAAGTTGTGAGGAATTGCATGAGATAGAGTATATATTTTTATCAGAACTTCTCGGAATCAATACGATGGCTTAAACCTCTTTTAATATGCAATGCTTTCTGTCGAATTTTATTTTGTGATAAAAGAAACCTAAACTGAGTTGTGTGAATTACTACTCATTATACATAACGAATCTGGCTTAGTGTACTTAATGAAAATTTTTCCTCTAGATCTCAATTATAACGTGTTAAAATTTCAGAATTTTTCATGGTCATTTGCTGGTTATTTCGAAATCTATACTGAAAGCGTGCATTTTGGCCTTTACACTGTTTTACTATGGAACTGTTCATTTTGTTCTACGAGTCATTGTATCTTGAGTTATTATTCACTTGATAGATGTAGTGACATTCAGCATATCACATGACATTGGAAAATTTGATAAAGTCTTATAGATCCATGGAATCCTTGATGTCATTGCATCAAAATGTATTTTTGTAATAAGACGTATATTATGATGTGGATGTTACCGTCGGAGGTGTGAGCCGACGATGCCCCGGGAGTGTCGGGATGCCCAAGGGTCGAGTGAGTCAATGTCGTTGGATGCCCGGAGGTTTGTGCCGGAGGGTCCTCGGGAGTTTCGGGATGCCCGGTTGTAGGGATTGTACATAAATCCGGAGGGAAGGGGCAACTATTTTCATGGCGAGCCCTAGATATACCTCGTGATGCTAGGTGGGGTGCGAGATGCTGAGGGGTGTGATGGAACACGCTCTAGATGCCCGGAAATTTGTGCTGGAGGGTCTCGCGATCCCAAGTTTAGGTGTGAAAGCCCGGAGGTATGCAAACACTGGTCCCCAGGGAATGAAACCTTTCTTTGAATGCTAAAATCCGGTACATTAAAGGAGTGCATGTGTGTGCATGTGGCATGATATGAGAATTTGTCTATGAAATTGAGTTGGCTTCATCCGGTACTAAAAATGCATTCGTTATGGCATTGAATTGTTTGTATGAATGTGGTGCAGGTAAATAAACCCTTGATGGCATGCATATATATATATATATAAATGATGTGTGTTTTGCATGCATCTGAATAGTTAGAGTTTTTACATAATATAGTTTAATGGATCTTTTATTGCTAAGTGGTTGTACTCACCCCTCTTGGGGACTAACAGAAAAATGCTACTGCTGCCTGCTACTCCTGGTATGTTTTATGGACTCTTGATTGACCTACAGTGGGAGTGGTCAGAGCACCGTGATCCTGGGGTGCACGGGTTGGTATTCGAGCGCGTGAGGATTTTGCTAACTTTTGAGGTAGGCCTCTCTTCCAGGCCTATTCACCAAGAGTTCATATCAATTCTTGTCCGTATGGATGGCCGTTTTCTAAGGGTGCTGCCACCACCAGCGGCCAATGGACCTGATTGGATATGACCTAGAGTCGAGGGTAGCAGGAGATGCATTTTTGGGGATGCCGAAACATGGGTGATGGATGGATGCAGATGATATCCAAGGATAGAAGTTGGTTTTCTTTTGGGTAATCGCCCGACACAAAAGACCTCGGCATTTTGTTGTACCAACTATCATAGTCCATCCCTTATATAAATAAAAGTGTTCAGCTTAAATTATGAAAGTTTTAGTATGGTGTGCATCACTTTATATTTTGATGAAGGGTAGTCGAATTATGCTTCTGCTATATTATTTGCACAGGGACCGGTAAAGAAAACAAATGAAAACCCCCAGGTATTATAAGTTATGTTAAAATTTCTTTGGTCTCAGAGTAGTATGCTCCAAGAGAATGTAATCGTGGCGACCCTAACGGATCGGGGCCGTTTCGGGGTGCCACGGTGATTCCATCTATACTCGATAATTAATCTCAACGTTCCAATTCAACATTCCCACTCAAATATAGGCTCAAGGCGCTAGAGGTGACCCAACACAAAGTCTTGTCATCGTGCGTTACTTAGTCCTTGACCACTAATAACAATATTATAAGGCGCTAGAGGTAACTCACACGAAGTCTTACTATCGTGTAGTACTTAGTCCTTCATTACAAAAGCAATAGTATAAGATGTTAGAAGTAACTCACACGAGACGTAGCACTTAGCTCTTCACTATGCATGACAATACTGCAAGGCGCTAGAGGTAATTCTCATGCGGCTCAGATCGCCATGTAACACTTAGCCCTTGACTACAATAAGTGATAGTATAAGACGTTAGAGGTAACCCACACGAAATCTCGCTATCATGTAGTACTTAGTCCTTTACCTGCTCATGACCCATTGGCTTCCCTTAACACAACACACATCACATCACTTCCGATAATCATCTTGCTTAAACTATAAACCAACACACGATTAATTCCTCATGGCCCAATGACATTGTACCTCGCATTTAAATTCCTCAATTAAAGTCATGTCTTTGCCTAATTTCTTTGTATTAAAAATACCCGATAAAATATCATGCGTGGGCACACGATTGACCTTAACCAAAATATAATAATTTCCTTTCCATAACTCCCACATTTTTTATAGTCCATTCACATATTTTTGGCATTATCAATTGATGCCTGGTTATTTTTCAATTAATAACCAATGATTATCCGATTAAAAAATAATTCTCACTTTCACAAATAATTCAATTTAGCGTGAAATAAAGCTCAATTAAATAAACGAATCGTACCCACGACGATCGCATAAAATTCCGATCGTCGGCTATCCTTGCCTAATTTCCAGAAAATAAATAAATAATTAAATTAATTTCGAAAATTAATAAATAAATACGATAAATCCATTTTAGGCCCGTAATGCCTAATTGGAAGCCAAATCGGATCGGGAAAAATCCCGAGATGCATTCAATAAATAGTAGACTATATCTACTTGCTAATTGCACAATCAAAATGTTTAATATGTATCACAATTATCTAATAATCACTAATATACTCTAATCTAATCACATAATTGGACTTAATTAAATCTAATCAACCCTTAAGCATCATTAGTCTACTAAGCAAGGATTAGTGAGATTACTCACTTGAGCAAAGCAAAGACCAAATCACCGCAACGGTGACGTGACAGCGGCCGAAATCCAAACTTTCGGTGGCGTCGGCGGACGCTTGGGCCAGGCTTACAAGCCTTGCAAGCCCATAGAAAAAGCTGGGCTTTGGCCGAACTTGGGCCGACTTGCTTCGTGGGCTTGGACTCGGAAATGGGCTTGCTGAACCTATGGCTGAACTTTGAAGATGGGCTGAAACTTGAGCTTCAAATGGGCCCAATCCAAAACTGAAGTTGGGCTGAACAAATGCGAGCTGGGCTTGCTTGAAGATGGGCTTGGGCTCCTTCATGGGCCTCAATACTAGGCTGATTTTGGCTGAATTCTTGGACCAAAGTTGGGCCAAATCCCAATGGGCTGAACCGCAGGCTTGACTTGCGGATTGCAGAGAGGAAACCAGCGACTTCAACGGTGAAGACGGGTCGATCGGAGCTCCGGCGAGGATTGGACGGCAACCAATGGTACCTGGGGCTCAAGGGGGGTCTTGTAGGTGGATGGAATGGCCAAAGGAATGGTCGGAACGAAAGAAAAACGGAGAAAATCGCGAAACAGTGCAGGCGGGCAGGGGACCGACGGACCGGCGACCGGCGGCTTGAGACGGCCGTATGGGACGGCCGGAGGCTCCATTCGGGACGAGGTTAGGCTTGTTGGAACGTTCTGGATGTCCTCGTCACGGTGATATGTGGATCGTTTGCTGGTTCATCCGGTAAGTCTACTTTTTACTTGGATCTTTGGAGAAAGATCAGCTAGATCAGAAACCGGTGGTGGCGCAGGTGGAGGCGTGCGACGGCTACAGCTCCTTCTGCCGGTCTTCTTGCTGGCTTGAGGGTTTTGAAAATGAAGAGGAGAGGGTCTTGGATGGTGTAAATGAGAGAGAGATGGAGAGGATAGAGATGAGGGAGAGAGAGAGAGAGAGGATAGGGAGAAGTGAGGGATGGAGGGGTCCACTTGGTTGATATTTCCACATCTTGCTTCACAAGATTCATCCTAAGCCAAGTATCATTCCTTGGCCTCTATTTGGCCACCAACACACTTCCCATGACTTCTCAATTGGTCCATTTGGCTAGGGTTATGGGGGAGCTACGAATTTTGGTTCAATCCCCCTCAATTGGTTTCAATTCTCTCTTGATTGAACCTCAAATGGCCTCAATAAAATAAATCAACGCCTCATTGATCGCCATAACATTTTTCCTCACCCATATATCCCATTTGCTTCCCAAATTTACAACCAAAATAAATCCCCAGCTTCAATTGCACAAAAATGATCCCGAACCGACTTTTTCCCAAAAAGTCTCGATTGTCTGGAAAAATCTTCTGAGACTGAGTCGACACTCTTAAAATTTATTTTGACATGACAAAATCTTCAATTTTTAAAATCGAACTTGAATTGGTGGTTAATTTTCATTCGGCGCATTTTTAGTGTGACCTAGACTATCGAGTAGTTTTCAAAACTTTTTAAGGCAAATATCCTGTGGTCGATTTTCTTCAAATCACTATGAACCCACTTGACTCAATGACGACTCTTTATTGTCGTGAAAATCTCGAGAATTCAATTACGAACATAAGGTACTAAAACAACAGTAAAATCATATTGGTGTTGATAGACGAGAATTTTCCAATTTAGTGGAGTTACCCACGATCGGCCACACATCTCAGTCGAATAGACCTATCCATGATTGGCCACACATCTTAGTCGAACAGACCTATCTCTGATCTCAAATCGATTTTTAACTGTGCCGTAATGGCCTCTAAAGATAAGTACGGTCGAGAAGCCGATTTTTAGTCAAGTTCTCAAGTCTATTTGCTTTAAAGTCTTTAATAACTTCCCTAGCTAGCTTAGTTATTTCGAGAGTGATCGGCTCTGAGAATAGCCTTATAGACGCGTCACTGAAATACCCGATTTACTCAGTAGAAGAGAGGGTTGAAAATCTGGAATGTCACATATACTATGTTCATTTCAAGATCATGAGTTTGTAATGTCTAAGGAGCCTTTTTAAGCTGAAGTAATTTGATATCGCCTGGTTATTGAGTACTGGTAATGTAGTTCTTATGATATGAGCCACCAACGTAGGGGATCATGTATTAAATACTCTCTCTCTCTCTCTCTCTCTCTCTCTCTCTCTCTCTCTGAATTTCAATCCCTCTGACATTCTTTTTTCTGCCACTTCCAGACTAGTGTCGCAGAGCACCCTCTTTGACCATCCGATAAACACTTGGCAATTCAATTCAGGACCAGTTCCAGGATTTTACAGTTGCAGCATATACTTTTGGTGGGTTTCAAGTTTCAGTCACCACTCTATCGACAAGTATGGGGCTCTCCTCTATTAGTGTGTACGACTGATTTACATTTTTCTTTCTACGTGAACTTTGAAAAAATCCGTTTTTTCTTTTTCGCCGGACCTTCTGTTCTCTCTATTTTGTTTATGTGATTTGCAAACTGAAATCTAGCGAAACAGGCATGAGAGTAGATATTGTGAGGTGACGGAGTATTTACATTTTTGGTCAAAGGTGAAGTAAATGTTTATCAACCAAATTAGGTGAATCATATATGTTGTGCAACTCATTTCTTTTGATTGAGGCATTTTTACCTAATAAATCTATTTGAAAATATGGCTTCGAAATGGGTTGAACAATGAAATCGGATCGAGTAAAACAACTTGGACTTTGAAGGGTGATATCACTATCTTTAAGGATTTATTTACCCCACAACATTGCTAATGGTCACCGGCAAAAATTCTCCAGAATACATCAAACTCTCGGATGAGAATGCTAGATAGCAATTCTAGTATTTCTCCGGGGTCTCTCTAGGAAACAATCGAAAATTGGCTGTTGTTTTTCAGAAAGAAGACTCGAAAAAATGACCATTTTTTTCTTCTGAAAATTGACAAGTATATATATGGAACAGTTTTGCAACTCTTCGTGAAAATTGCCAAAGAATGAACAAACACGTCCTTTAGAAAATTGTTCGGATAAACAAATGCGACTCTTCAGAAGAAGTCGAAAACCAAACAATTGTAACCCTTCGGGAAAAGTTGCAAAACCGAATAAGTAATTTTTTTTTTTTTTTCAAAGGTTGCCTAGAAAAGACACAAACAAAATTAAGAATAATTATAATTTTTTTTTAAATTTCGAATTTTCATTATTATATTTCATTTCCGAAAATTCTCAAAATAAAAGGCAACCTTTGAATTGAATAAAAATAATAATAACAAAAAGTAAAATAAATAAATAACAAAGGGATTAGTGCTAATTAATCCGCGGGTGCATAGTGCTAAGTGCGCCAAATAATCGTGCAATTATTCGTGCACCCACATGCTGGTATGGTGGGGTCTAGTCTCGGATGAGAATGCTAGATAGTAATTCTAGTATTTCTCTAGGGTCTCTCTAGGAAACAATCGAAAATTGGCTGCTGTTTCTCGAAAGAAGACTCGAAAAATGACCACTTTTTTCTTCCGAAAATTGACAAGTATATATATGGAACAATCTTGCAACTCTTCGAGAAAATTGCCAAAGAATGAACAAATACGTCCTTTAGAAAATTGTTCGGATAAACAAATGCGACTCTTCGGAAGAAGTCGAAAACCGAACAATTGTAACCCTTCGGGAAAAGTTGCAAAACCGAATAAGTAATTTTTTTTTCAAAAGGTTACCTTGAAAAGACACAAACAAAATTCAGAATAATCATAATTTTTTTTTTTAATTTCGAATTTTCATTTTTATATTTCATTTCCGAAAATTCTCAAAATAAAAGGCAACCTTTGAATTGAATAAAAAAATAATAACAAAAATAAAATAAATAAATAACAAAGGGATTAGTGCTAATTAATCCGCGGGCGCGCATAGTGCTAAGTGTGCCAAATAATCGTGCAATTATTTGTGCACCCGCATGTGGGTATGGTGGGGTCTAGCCCCACCTAATCATCTCTTTAACTACAAAAAAGAAATCCGACATTTTTAAATTGGTCCACTTCCTCTCACCTTTTCTATGTGGAACAAAGAAAAAAGCACTCATTTTGCTTTAACAAACAAAACTCCAACAATCCCCCACTTTGTTTCTTCACTTATAGTTTCATTTTTTTCTCTTGGTTCACTGGGGGTGATTGATTCACACACGGATTGGTAGAATTTGTGATTCCATTGAAGGCTAAATATTAGATAAGCATTCTGTTCACCTTTGTTTGCAGGGCCTCTCGAGTCTTTCACTGCGAGGGTGCTGTAGTATGATCTCTTGAGCTCGTACTGGCGACTGTGTTGCCACTGATTTGTATTGTCCATCGGTTATATGGTCATCAGATCCGATGTCTGTATCATCCTCATTGTGCATTTACAGAACTTATCCGGAGTTATCTTTGTACTGTTATAAGTTCTGGCATGTCTCAAACCTCAACTCTGCGTGTATGGTTGTTCTGGATGTATGTGTTAAATCTATTTTCGGCCCTGTATTTACTTGATGTTATATCCTCATGACTGAAGAATGCATTTACAAATGGTGGGTACGATTGACTGTTAAAGGGACCTATATTTGGCTGGTTACTTGAAGTCTCAGTTGAACTGAAAATTATCAGCCAACATTTTGAATTGACAATGGCTTCCCTCTTGGCAGGTTGCCTCCATGTTTTTCAGGGAAGTAGTCTCTAGACTTGTTGGTTCGTTCAGTGAACGCTGGTGCCCATTCAGGAAGATATTTATGGGCAGAGGGCTTAAAAGCGTAGTTCCTGGTCTCGGCACATACTGCATAGGCGGGACATCGTCGCATTATAAATTCTGGTTTAATTAATAAGCTGACCTTCATAGAGTTGTTTGCCTTTCGGGTCTCTCATAGTCTTTTTGTAAGTGTAACTGCTATTCTTCTCTTCAGATTCTTTTGGACAGTGGTTATGGAGCTGTTAGCTGGTCAATGTGGCCTCACTCTCGCTGTGTTCTTAGCAAAACATCTTCGTACCATTTTTGCCATTGCTCTTAATTGATTGTTGTCGGGACTCTTCATGCTGAAGACATGAGTATGACTTCCTCCCCACTGGAAAGGTGCAATTAACTTATAATCTCCCTACATCATACGAAATTTCCTACACAAAGGTTAGGTCCCATGTTGTAATAATGTCTAGAAAGCTGATGTACGACTGTACGTCTTTCCTTAGAAATCCCTTCATGTGCATGAAACAGTAATGCATTTCGTACTTCAAATCCTTCTTAATACACTCAGTAACTACAAGTCAACCATCTGTAGACATGCAAAGCCATTCCTTTTCCTTCCTTTGGGAAGTCGGGAATGTACCATAGTCAATGCAGCTGGCAAAGCACTTTTGAGTTTAGGTGTTATGCAAACACAAAACATTTATTAAAAAAAAAATTACCCTATTCAAATTAGAAATCTTATTCATGTATGTATCCCAATGTATTAATACATATATTAACGTTTTTAAATATTTAGCCATTTGTTGATCAAACACGAGGTTGCACTATATTCTTTTGTCAAACTATGATGAAAAAGTTGTTTTGTTATCATATAATGTCTGTTGGTACCTGAGTTTTTCATTCAAAAAGGTTTTCGTTGCTGTTATAAAATTTAAGAATTGAATTTAACAATATGTCAGAATCCAATTCCTAACCAAAAGCATTATTGCCTCATATTTCTGCATTTGCAATTCTCACAGCAGTAAAAAACTAGTCGCATCATGATTTTAGGGTAATTACCCCTTGCATTGCCAAATGAGCTTTCGCCACGTTGTCCACATTCACCGGTAACTTTTTATGTTCGTTGATTTTGCTGGTATTCTTTTTTTCTTCAATTTACAATAGTCATTTATATATTAAGTATCTGCTATTAACTTTTATGATGATTTAGTAACTTATTAATAGACACTTTAGTACAAGTTAGAAATATATAAAAAATTCTCATCAATGTTATCTCTAATTGTATATTAATCAAAAGAGTCGTTTGTAATTATTATTTTAGTCATAGTTACGTATGAAATGTTAATGCTTATATGAGTCATGCAAAATCCTGGGTCAAAGTCATACCCAAATAGCATAATTTAATTCCTCTTCCCACGCTCAAAATGCAACACCACTTTCGACTCCAACATGCAAAAGGATTCGCATTTGAAGTTGGCGGTCACAAAATACAATTCTAATTTTCTTTATACAGCCAGACTTCTCCGCACTTCGATCCAGATCGGGTTTCGTCTATGTTCTCAAACTCTAAACAATCTAAACAAATTCAAACTGATATTACGAAAAGGTTTCTGCACCGCGGGGCATATGCTAGCTTAATATATATATATAATGAGGAATGACAATCAACTAGTACCTTCTAATGAAGACACATTATTGACTCTACAATCTGCTACACATTTTACATGTATGTTTGCCCTAGCATCAACAAAGCTAAATATTTAAGACGATATAGAGTAAGAAATCATCATATCACCGACGGTATTTCATCTTGTTCATATAAACGCAATGCAAGGAGTTTTTGCCTAATCTTTTGCAGCTGACTAGCAACACTGCTTATGCTCATCCGACTTCCAGGCACTTCGTTGGAACAAGTGACTCCAATATTATATACCATAACCAAACATTCTTGAAACATGTCATCGCTTTCAGGAAGCCAATGCCGAGGACCATGGGCGTTGAAATGACTCTCCCTTTCTAGAAGCAGAGTGTGACATGTAATTTCCAATACTTGTTCAGGCAAAGCTGCTGCAATGAAACTATGGAGGGTGAGATTTTCTCCAAATTTGTTTTTGGTGGGACTCAATCCCGTGAACATCTCTAGTAAGAGGATGCCGTAACTATAGACATCGCCTTCTCTCGAGACCGTGCATCCCATTGCATATTCTGCCATACATTTAGATCATAGTGTAGATGAAATTGGGAGTGCCGATCATAAAAAATAATGTGGAGCTCAAATCATAAAAATTGGAAGTGAAGAGATTACCTGGTGGAGGATAACCAATTGTCCCTCTTAGACCCATAGAGCTCATTTGATTAGCTACAGTATCAAGGGACGATCCAAGGAGGAATTTCGCCAATCCAAAGTCGCCCACATGCGCAACCATCTGAGCGTCTAAGAGGACATTGCTTGGCTTTAGATCGCAATGAATGATGGGAATGTGGCATTGGTGATGAAGATAATCCAGTGCAGAAGCAACATCAATAGCAATATTTATCCTCTGAATGAAATTCACATTTTTCGGAGGCTCATTTCCATAAGATGGCATTGCCTTTTGGTGTAACCTCTATTCCAAGCTTCCATTCTCCATGAAGTCATATACTTTGGCCTTAAAATCATTTCCTTGATAATCAACACTCGAGCAAACTGTTAGTATTTTTAAAAGATTTCAATGCCGAATGTTCTTTAAAACCTCATACTCAACTGTGAAGCTCTTTAGAGCACCGCGGCCCACTAAATGAAGCACCTTCATTGCAATGACAGTGCCATTATTCTCTAGTGCCCACTTGTAAACATAACCAAAGCCTCCAACACCAACCAAATTGATTGAAGAAAAACCATCGGTTGCTTTTAGAAGTGTTCTATAAGATACGTTTGGCCATAAAACATCAATAGAACTTGAAACGGGTTCTTGCATTGGCTTCTTCCGCCAATAGAGATATACGATAGCAAGAACAAGAGCAATTCCGAGAATGCCACAAATAACAATAGCAAACAATCTCAATACATGGACCTTTCTACTCTTGGAGCTACTGGAGATGCATTTAGGAAGCTGAAATTTTGGCAATCCACCGCAAAGCTTAGCATTCCCAATAATAGAAGTTGCAGTAGCATTTTCAAAGACTCCTCCATGTGGTAGCATGCCTTCAAAATTATTGTAAGACAAATCCAGTACTTTCAAAAAATGAAATACCTCCAAGAACTGTGGAATTTCCTCAGAAAAATTGTTGTGTGAAAGATCAATTTCTTCAATGCCTCTTAACGATCTCATCGATTGAGGAATGGACCCATGGAAGGAATTGCCCCCCATCCTCAATGATAGCAACATGACACAATCACCTAAAGTATTTGGAATTTCACCTCCTAACATATTTTTAGAGAACTAAATAAACATATCGCTTGCAAAAATCGAGGCCAACAAGTAATGCTCTCGTTTTGTCGAGTTCCTCTCTACCGCAAGGGTAGAGTCTCTTCGTAATTCCTTCCCCTCTGATTTCTTCGATCGATTTTCTGCAATACGGATGACAAACCTCCCAACCGTAGCCCTCTTTCCTTCTTGCAACAATCTGGATCAGTAACCCTCATCGCATCTCCTTCCTTTCCCTCCTCTCATTTCCGTTTTTTTGCATCTGCATGTCGATAATTCTAATGCTCCCTACCTTGCTCCGTTAAATCGAACATTTCTTTCGGCCATGGCTACTGACGATGACCCTGATGCATCACGAATTGCCGCAATATGTCAAAAACTAGGCCGATTATCAGCAGCAAAAGAAATTGAAGAATTGCGAGTTGAACCTTCACCTGGTGCAGTTGAGGAATGCAAGCTTCTGTTAGTTGGTAAAGTCCATTCCAACCCTTCCTTTAATTTCCAAGCTTTTCAGTCAGTCTTGAAGCGTGCATGGCGGTTGGACCAAGCTGAAATCATTCAGAGAGAAGCTGGAATTTATCTAGCCAAATTTAAGACCCAGGCCGACAAACAGAGAATCCTTGATACCGGACCTTGGCAATTCTCGGGCCATCTCATCAATTTTAAACCATGGGTAGCCAATACCCCTCTACACTGCTATAACTTTACTACCTGTGCTTTTTGGGTCCAGCTGATTGGGTTACCTTTGGAATGTTGCACTGCTGATATGATACGGAAGGCTGTTAGCACGGTAGGCACTGTTTTGCAAGTAAAATCTGAGTTTGCCACTGGTTCCACTCGGAAGCCTGTCAAGCTCGTGTCGAGCTGGATTTATCCGAACCTTTACAAGTAGGGCGACTCATTAAACTCACTAATCGAACTCGTGGCTGGACTTTAGGTATGAACGGTTACCTCATTACTGCTATTCTTGCGGACGAATTGGCCATTATACAGATTCTTGTCCATCTATCCCCTTTGAGGAGAAAATGATTATTGATCCTGATTCCACTCCTTACGGTCCCTGGTTAAAAGCCGAAGTTCAGAAGTATAGCCCTTATTGGCAGTGTTATTATGGCCAATCTAATTTGGAGGAGGATAGAGAAGAAACCATACTCGAAACCCCTCCATCTCGAATTTGCACTCTCCCCCTTCTTCTACCACCAACTCCTGTTACAAAATCCCAGCCTCAGATTATGGCTCCCATCTCTCCACAGACACGAACTGATACATCTACAATCCCTCTCTCAGAGGCACATACCTTAACAACAGCTTTAATCCCAGCAACAGCGAAGATGAAAGGAGTGCAATGGCCAACATCACCTAACCATGCAAAAAAAGGCCTCAGTATCAGACCAGTAAGTAAGACAAGTCCTGCAAAGAAACCAAGGCGCTATAACCCCTACGACTTACCAGGAGGGTATCAAGGAGCCTTCGATGATTCCCTCTTGTTGGATGCGCCAATCATAGAGGCGTCAGAAGCCACTCTACGGGCGACGGTGACTGGCCCTGAATAGTCACCAAATCAAAGATGAAACTTATAGGCTGGAACTGTCAGGGTTTGGGCAATCCCCTGACAGTCCTATCCTTAAAAGCCCTCTTGGCTAAGGAAAAGCCTGACCTTTGTTTTTTGATGGAGACGAAGAATGTCGATGAAGTGCTCCTCCGGTTGAAGCGCTCTTCTGGTTTTTTGCATCACAGGCTAGTCACCCCAGTGGGTTCTGCTGGTGGCCTTGCTCATTTTTGGAACGCAGGGATATCTCTATCGGACTTCTCCTTCTCTCCGCATCATATGGATTTCATCTGTCTTGACATCTCAGAGTCGAGATCCATGCGGATTTCCTGTATTCATGCTCCTGCAGTTTATCAGGACCGTCAGTATTTTTGGCATACCTTGCGTCATATTAGTAACCTTAATTCCTTACCTTGGATATGCTTCGGCGACTTCAATGAAATCTTGCACCGATGGGAGAAAGTAGGCTCTCGACCAGCGGATTCTTACCGCCTCTCTTCTTTCAGATAAGTTATAAATGACTGCAGTTTGTTGGATCTTCCATCCCATGGCTGCACCTATACTTGGTCCAACAACAGAGATGCTAAAGCTCTGGTGAAGGAGCGTTTGGATCGAGCTGTCTGCACTGCTGAATGGCGTATCTCTTACCCCAAAGCTCAAGTAACAACACTACCTGCAGTTGGGTCAGATCATAGTCCACTGGTTATTCATACAAACCCCAACTTGGCTCGACGAAAGAGATGCTTTACCTTTGAAGCTTACTGGAACCAGGATCCTGGCTGTCGATCCGTGATAGAGTCCTCTTGGAATTCCATCTCCCGAAGAAACTCTCCTCTCTCGGTCAAGCTTCGTGCAGTGGCCATAGCTTTATCGCGATGGAGTCGTCAGGTTTTCTCGCATAACAAGCAAAAGGCAAGGGAATTAGAGGACCAGATACAAACATTAACGAACCAGCATTCTACTTCTATGGACCTATCTCAGCTATAGAGGATCAAATCAGAACTTCATCAAACATGGCAAAGGGAAGAGCAATATTGGGCAATGCGCTCAAGAATTAACTGGCTACAGTGGGGAGACCGCAATACTAAATTTTTCCATGCTACCACACTTCAACGACGTCAACGCAATCAGATCACTATCTTGAAAGACGAAAATCAGCAATGGGTTAGGGATCAGGATCAAATAAAACAAATGATTTTCAATTTCTACTCTCAGCTTTACTCTACTTCAGGACCTAGACCTTATATGCAGATTTTAGAGCAGTGTCCACAGCTAGTGGATGCAGACATGAACGCAGACCTCCTGGCTCAACCCACTCTTGAAGAAGTTCGCGTTGCCACTTTCCAACTAGGCGCGTCCAAGGCACCAGGAACCGACGGCCTGAATGGTTTGTTTTATCGAACACATTCGGAAGTCATTAAAATGGACATTCATAGAGCAGTTCAGCATTTTTTCCAGCATGGTATATTACCCCCATCTCTCAATAATACTGCCATCACCCTAATTCCCAAAACTCCTAACCCGGAAAGCTTGGATCAGTATCGCCCTATCAGCTTATGCAACTATGGCTATAAAATCTTCGCTAAAGTTCTTGCTAATCGATTGAAACCTTTACTGCCTATTCTGATTACTGAAGAGCAGAGTGCTTTTGTTGTTGGAAGACAAATTCAGGATAATGTCCTAGTTGTTCAGGAGATCATACATCAACTCAAAACAAGGAAACGAAAAAGTCATTTTCATGCCATTCTTAAGGTGGATATGCAGAAAGCCTATGACCGTGTCGAGTGGGACTTTCTTTGAGACTACTTACTCCGCCTGGGATTTCACTCGGATTGGGTCCATCTAATCATGCAGTGTGTCTCAACGCCATCTTTCTCAATTAAAATGAATGGGGAGTTTCTACCGTCTTTCCAACCTACGCGTGGGCTAAGGCAGGGAGATCCATTATCCCCCTACTTGTTTATTATCATTGCAAATCTATTGTCCCTTCAACTGAGAAACGCTATGCATATGGGCTCTATCAAAGGTATCAAGCTGAACCCAAGGTGTCCTACCCTATCGCACCTTTTTTTTCGGCGATGATGCAGTATTTTTCTGAACAAGTACCTTATCGGAGTGTCGAATCTGTCAAACATTTTAAATCAATATTGCTTAGCATCAGGACAAAAAATCAATCGTAACAAATTAGGAGTTTTCTTTAGTCCCTCTTGTCCTATTGAACTTCAGGAAAATCTAGCTGCTGAACTACGGGTACCAGTTTTACAACGTTGTGGGAAGTATCTAGGGATTCCTACTGACTGGGGAAGATCAAAAAAAGATATGTTCTCTTGGCTGCTCAGTAGAGTTCAATCGAAACTAGAAGGATGGAAGGAGAAACTGATCTCTAAGGGAGGGAAAGAAGTTCTATTAAAAGCATTTATTCAATCTATCCCTCAGTATGCAATGTCTGTGTTTAAAATTCCTATCTCTTTATGTAAAGTTATTGAAAAAAGCATGGCCAAATTCTGGTGGAACAACGACACAAGCAGATCTGGTGTTCATTGGTAGAGTTGGAGACATCTACAGAACCGAAAAGATAATGGTGGTTTGGGATTCAGGAATCTAGTGAGTTTTAATCATGCCATGCTCGGTAAGCAAGCATGGCGGCTAATGAATCAGCCTTCATCTTTGTGGTGTAAGCTTTTTAAGGGCCTTTACTTCCCTTCTTCTTCGTTTTTACAAGCCTACAAAGGCTCTCGCCCATCATGGGGCTGGCAGAGCTTACTTTGTGGAAGAAACTCAATTGATTCACACGTTAGTTGGTCGGTTGGAGATGGGAAAAGCATCAAAATAAGAGAAGACAGATGGCTTCCCATGGGTGTTCTAGCTGGACCTAAAGCCCCTGATGAACCTACACTAGTAGCTGATCTTATTGACCCTGCTACCAGTTCATGGAGAGTTGATTTATTATCCAGGTTTTTCGATATGCAAGTCATTCAACAGATCACAAGCATCCAACTTAGACCAACTTTCACCACAGATTCACTTATATGGACATCAACCAAGAACGGCACATTTACAGTCAAGTCTGCCTACCATACACTTACTCAATCACAATCAGATACTTCATCCTTAAATGCGTCATCTTCACACCAAATTCCTACCTGGTTATGGCGTTCTATATGGAAAATGCCTGCTGCTCCCAAGATCCGAGCTTTCCTTTGGTCGGTCTGCAACAATGCCCTAGCGACGAGAGAGAACCTGCACCGTAGACACATATTAGACAGGTTCTTGTTGTACGTATGTAAAAAACGACACCGAAACTTTAGAGCACCTTCTCCTTCTCTGTTCTGGACTCGGCAAGTTTGGACGCATCCCAGAATTCAGATATCCGTCGATCCAACCAACATCCATCGTATGGATTCCGGATCACCTCTACGATCGAATCGGGGAATCGATTACCTAGGCTCGCCATAGTCTCTCATATTCTGTGGCAGATCTGGCGGGCTCGGAATGCTTTCATCTTCCGCGGTACTAAACCTAATCCCGATCAGGTTGTAGACATGGCTCTGACGGTGCCCAAGCAGATCGGCTTTCTTCCCCTTGAACCTGCAACAGAACGGATTGGTCACAAATAGATCTCACCTATGGCGTCCTCCAGATCTCGGAGTTTTGAAAGCTAACATTGATGGATCTTATCATCAAGACAGTAACAACGGAACGATCGCTTGCATCTGCAGGGACCATCAAGGCCGACTTACCGATGGGTTCTCCTTAGGAGTTGTCGCAGCCTCTGCTCTTCAGGTTGAGATCCAAGCTTTATCTCTCTCGCTTCGGCATCTTCTGCATCGAGGCTTTCAGAATGCAAAAATCGTGGTTGAATCTGACAATCTCTCGCTGGTCGACACCTTGAACAATCACCTACAGCCACCATGGTCGGATCGCTCCCTTTTCGCTGAAGCCGCTTTCCTCCTAACCCTATTCCCAAATCTCAATTTAGGGTTCTGCCGTAGAGAAGCGAATTCTGTCGCTGACTGGGCTTGCAAGGCCCATAGTCGTAACTCTTTATCCTGTGAATGGGCCCTAAATCCCCCCCTGCCCTCTTGAATTTGCTTTGCGCGGACGCTCTAGCCGCGGGTTGTATATGCTATTCATATTAATGCAATGAGGGCTTCTGTTCAAAAAAAAAAAAAAAACATACTTTTAGAGATGTCCAATTCAATCAAAGATATCAATTTGCCTACTTCCATGGGTAAAATTCCTGTCATATGGTTATAAGATAAGTTCAAACCCTGGGTCAGTGATGAAAGACCCAAATTTTGTGGGGGTATGGTACCGCTGAGATTGTTACTCGAAAGATCAAGCAGGTTCAAAGATTGGCAGTTAGACAGTGTTGAAGGAATTTGACCCTGAAAGTTGCTCCTAGCTAAAGATAGTATGCTCAACTTGGTTAGATTTCCTAGAGATGATGGGATTGTCCCTCCTAGATTGGTATCACCTAATTGCAATAATGACAAATTTTGTAGGTTTCCTAAATTTGAGGGGAGAACACCTGAAAACTTGTTTTCAAACATATTCAAAACTTGGAGGTTCACAAGATTTTCAATATCTTTCAGAATTTCTCCATATAGTAGATTCGTACTCACATCAAATATTGTGAGGGTGGTGGATAAGTTACCTAGGCAATTAGGCAGCACTCCACCGAAACTGTTCGACCATTAGCCAATATCTCTAACTTCATGGCGTTTGTCGGTGAGCAAATGAAGTTCAAGTCTTTGGGTTTTCCATGTCCAAGCTGATTTGTGAAAGTGGTGAACACTTGAAGCTCGTGCAGATTTTCCAAAGAAGGCACTCTACCTGAAAGTTTGTTCATTCCAAGTTCATGCATCTCCAACTTTGTGCAATTTGATATTGATGGAGGAACCTGTCCCTCAAATAGTTTTGCGGAAATGCCAAAAAACTGAAGATTTGGAAGAGTAAAGCCTATTTCTGCAGGAAGACTCCCTCGTATTTGGTTGTATACTACATTGAAGGCAATTAGAGAGGAGAGATTCAGAACTCCAGTTGGAATTGGACCAAATAGTTTGTTTCTACACAATTTGAAGAATTATAATTTTGACAGGTGGCATAAGACTGGAGGAATGCTCCCACCAAAGTTATTTTGTCCAAGCTGAAGCCTCACTAGTGAAGACAAGTTCCCGATGGAGGAAGGCAGGCTCCCAATTAGATTATTTCCATGCAAAGAAAAATTCCGTAGATTTGATAATGAACCGACTTGTTCAGGAATTTTTCCGGTTAGTTGGTTGAAATCAAGAATAAGGCTAACAAGATGAGAGAACGTTGTTATGTTTTCAGGAATCTCACCAACCAATGCATTGTTCTCCAGTCGTAATATTTGTAGGCGACTCAATTGGCTAATTTGTGGTGGGATTTCATGATCGAAACTGTTGTTTCCAAGCCACAATTCTCTCAAAAGCTGAGGTTCCCAATGTGAGGAGAGATTGACCCAGAGAGTTTCTGCCAATGTAAGTTCAACACTGTGACCCTTTGGTGCCTGCAACCACACTTGACTCCATGCCATTGGCAGAACCCCATGCTATTATTCCATGAGCTGAGCATGCCGAGAGGATCCTCGGTTATTCCAGCCTTAAATGCAAGTAGAGAGAGTTTGTCAGTTTCGTTTGTGGTAGAGAAGACTTGGGTAAAGCACAAAGCAAGCACAATGCCAACGAGGAAGTGGCATGATTGAAACTCTGCAAAGCTAATGCTTCGAGGCTCCATAACTTGAAAACTGAGAAGAAGAAACAAGAGAAATTGGTACGTGCTAAGTCAACTGGACGTGAAGAGATTTATAAATAATAAGGAGGTAGGCTGTTTTTGAGGCGGCAGCCAGCAAAGGTGGCCTGTCAACCATCAATCATGGACTTATTGACTCCAAAGAATCCGGCTACTAATGCTCATTGCTCATTGCGTGAACTGCACTTATTAATTCAATGTGGAACATGCATACCTCTGAATCAAACGTGACGTTAGTTCGTAACAGGACGTCGTGTAATTCGTGTCCTATCTCGCAAGCATTGCAAGTTTATAATGTGGTATTCTTGAATCTAGTTCTTCAAATAACTGATTATGATGAAGTCACGTACAAATTTAAAAGGGGCAAAATCACAAGGGGAGGGGCATGGACGGGCGACACTTTGGGCTCGTTTTATACGAGTCTAGTGGAAAAGCGGATATGAAGAGGACTGACAATGATTCCTTAACCAAAACAGGAGTAATCATTCGTGGAATGAGAAAATATCAGCCATTGATCATTGACCCGTTGACGTCGCAGAAGGATTTGTAGCGCTCATTGCATAAAATCGCAACAACTTTTTCCCATCCACCTCCGTCTTTTTTTCTATGTAAGCACTTTGACGACAGGTCCTCAATTTGTGAACAATAGACAATGCACAGCTATTACCCTCACCTGATCAACAGATAGTTGACCCGAAGGTGGAAAGAAGCTGCTTCGAAACAATGTGTCCGTCGGAATGGAGAGAAACATGATCCAAAACGTATATCTCGAGGAAGTCGAGCAACTTCAATAGTGGTGGAGATGTTGGCATACACAGCACAGGTCCCTTGGCTTTTGTCTCTACGAGTCCGTTTATTAAGGGACGGACAATGGACGACATCTGGATGGCGTTCCAGCTGCTGATTTGAAGTTCCCCCACTTAGGAAAAAGAGCCTTAAAGTCCGCCCCATGTTGGAAAGGAAACCGGAAGACCGATGACCAATCGTGATTTTAGGGATGAATGATGGGCTCATTCACTCATTCAGATGGCTTTCCACCTGTTGACTTGACGTCAACTAATGCCCTGAGACCCTTAAAGTCCGCGCACTATGGAAAAGGAACTTGAAGAGCGATGATCAATCGTGATTTCAGGGATGGATGATGGACAGATTTAGATGGCTTTCCAATTTTTGACTTGACGTCGACCGATGCCCACCGAGTCCGGATTGATGAGCGGGTCATCGTCATTAACAACTATCTTTTGACTAACAACAGCTTCATCGGTCAGAATCATCTCACAGTTGATTGATAAACCTGGTCATCAATTAGAGACAACATTTTATCGCATGTATGCATGTATTAGTAATAACTAGTTATAGTTCAATGTGAATAGTAACTTTCTAAGAGAAAAATTGACTTCCAATCTATTTATAGTTGATAATTTCGATTACTAACCCATGTATAAAAATTAGGAAAGTGATTATGCTATTGGCGAACTCAAATTGCTGCTCTGGCAAGAAAGATTTATACCAAATCTGTGTTTCGACAGAGGGAAAAAATGCACATATGTGCCCTTTAACTTTATTCTTGAAAACAAAATAAATATGACGTTAGTGACAATAATGATTATTTACTTTTATTCCTAATTTGTTCAACATTTTCCATACTACAAATTTTTAGTAGTATCCACGCCCTTAACCTTTATTGTACGTCTACGTTTAGCTATAAGAATTTTCATCTATTGCAAGAAAATCTACTGACAAGAATTACAAGATTGAATTTTCATTTAAGTGACCATCACTATACACGCATCAGTTTGAACTAGATGTTATATTAAATTATTAGTGTCTATTTTCAAAAACCCCAATAATTTTGCCCACATACAAAAAATATGTCTGTTGTACCAAAAAATATGGCAAAAAAAGTGCATAAAAATTTGTAAAATATACTATTCCGCTTTTGCAACATTATGTCTATAATATTAAGCCAAAATCTTATTCGAGACTTGCTCTTTCTTTTCTTTGTCATGGACTGCATAATTCGTAAGACTTTAATTTTACGTAACGTGAGAATCGCATCACGAGATAGACTGCATACCGCCACATTTCGATTATTTGTGTAGAGGGGATGCCATCTTACATGCTCTTCAGCTTGATAGAAGTTGATTGGGGAAGGACCATTCAGAATTTTACTCTAGAAATCGTTCAGTATAGAAAGATGGTAGTACATTGGCCTCCAGTTCTCCTACAACTCAAATTATGACGGAGTTATCTTATGGAGAGGATCAAATTAGTAATTATAGTGATTTTTTTGTTGATAATATCCTATTGAATCATGAAGTCTCAATAAAATCACTATTAACATCAAATATTCTAATTAGGCAATAATATCAAGATGAAATTTGGTTCAAGAAAATTACCTTGTTTGGATTATTTGTTTCCAATACGGGACCGGTGGGAAGGATTCACTTACAACGATTTGCCTCTAGATTGGCTTAGAGGCAGCGGGCCCACGACTAATGAACCTGCAAGAATAGAAAGCTTGCGGAATCCGCTCGGTTCGGATACGAGTGGGAACAGCGGTTGACGTCGGGAGTTCGGACGGTAACTCCGTAACCGTGGACAATGGGCGTCGAAAACGTTGCCGGGGGGCAGCGAACGTCAAAGCAACAAGCAACATCGAGGCGGTCGGGCTTCGGACAGCAGCGGCGGCGTCGGGCGGAGGCGCGACGACGAGTGGAGTTGCAGCGTCGTTGGACTGTTCGTGGCGTCGGGCTGGTCAAGAGCAGCAAAGGGCGGTGGCATCATGGGTCAAAGCTCACGGGAAGAAGGGAGGCAGATCTAGTCGACTCGTCGTCGAGCAACGTGTCGGGAGTGGGATGGCGACGAGCTCGAAGTCGGTGAAGCAATTGAGTCGAGCGGCTGGGTCATCGTGGGTCAGCAGGCACAGCAGCGCTCGGAGTTGCAACGGCGACGGTGTTCGGAGCTTCGGCGACCGCAAAACAGCAGCTGCAGGTGGCGGAGTTGCAGCCGTCGAGCTTGACGCTCGAAGACCCCTGGAAGAAGACAACCCTTCTTAATTTTTCTCTCACGTCCCCTCTCTCTGCGTACTTTGTCAGTGAAAACACCACTTTTTTCCTCTTGCCGCCGAGAAAATATTGGGTACCCTAACAGTGCCACGTCATTCGTGCTCTGAACCATTCATTGCGTGACACCTGTCCGTGTGTCAGTCCACGTCGTCCACTTCTCCGTTTCAGCGGTTCTGTCTCTCTCCTCTCTCTCCTCACGATAAAATAGGGGTGGGCTCGGCTTGGCTCGGCTCGGCTCGCTGCAAAGAAAAGACAGGTCATGACTCCCGCCCAAGAGATTTCTCTCTCCTCAATTAAATTTTCTGCAATTTTCTCTCTCTCGCTTGCTCTCTCCTCGCAGAAGCACGAACAGAGAACGATCGAGACCTGCGTTCTGTCTCCCCTCCGCTTCCGCTGGTTGCTTTCATCGCCCCACGCTGAGGCCGACGCCGACACCACCGACGCTCCTTCTCTCTCTCGCGACGTTCGCTCTGCTCTCTCTCTTCCCCCTCCGCGAAGTCGTGCCTCTCTTCCAGCGAAACGCGACGCCGACGGCCATCCGCCTCCGCCTCTGCCTCCGCCGGTCGACGCCGCCGCCGACGCAGCCTCCGCCTCCATCTCGCGACCTCTAGTCCTCTCTCTCTCTTTCGTCCTCGAAGTCGCGCCTCTCTTCCAGCAAGGCCCGACGCCGACGGCCCTCCGCCGGTTGCCTCCATCGGCGTCGGAGTCCGTCACCCCCGTCTCCTCCGCCTCCGCCTACGCGTCCGACGGCAACGCGTCGAACCACGACGGCGAAAATGGAGGAGAGAGAAACGATGAAGCGTAAGACGGAGACGAAGAAGCGAAGCGTGTGCTTGGGGTTCGGACATGGGTCGTCGCGTCGGTCACGTTCCGGCTCGCCCTCGTCTACCTCCCGGGAACCTCCGCCTGTCCACCCGCCCGAGGTCGCCACCCCTCTCACCAGCATTCGCCGCCGTAATTCCGCCTCTCTTCGCTCCGTCGATCGATTCCCCATCCCCGATCCACCTCCCCCTCGCCCCCTCCTCCCTTGAAATCTTGGAGGTCCATTTTCTGATACGATTTCTTGGAGGTCCATTTTCTGATACGATTTCTGGTTTTTCTTGTTTGTGCCGCCTGCAGTTGGCAAAGGCTACTGGTTGAAGCAGTCGGTGATGTCTCCCTACGCAGGTTTGGCTCCGTTCGATCTCTGTAGGAAGGAAGCTGCTTGTTTGCCTTCTGGTGTGTCGCTGCTTTGATCCCTTCCACAGGTTCCATGTGTCACGGTTCTCCTTTGCTGTTGCTCGTTCTCGGACTTCTCGCTGTCAAAAGGTGACTACCAGAGTATAATCGCCGATGCATTTTGCTGTTGCTCGTTCTCGGACTTCTCGCTGTCAAAAGGTGACTACCAGAGTATAATCGCCGATGCATTTTGAAGGCTAGGTTGATTGTGAGCTTCGCTGGTTATCTGCTCGTTCTTGGATGTGTAAAACTTTTGATCCCACAGAAAGCAGTAATCTTTCAGGATCCTTTTATCTTCCCTCCATACCACAAAGCAGCAAGGGAGCCTTTTGACTACTATATGTTTGGTCAAAATTACATCCATCCTCTGGTTGATTTCAGGTTCATCGATAATTTTGTGCTCACTTCCTTCACAAAGCTTCGCTGAAGAATATTAAAAGGCATTCAAATTATTTATGTTCTATAATTTGCTTGGCTTGTCCTCACATGTCAAAGGTCCATGACGTTCTAGCGATGAGCCTACACATTTACTTTTAATTAACTTGCATTTCTAGGAAACTTGCCACTTTGTCGTGACGTCTTTTTTCCACCTTTACACCCCTTTCAGCCCTAATTGCTTTAGGAAAAATTGATTTCCATTCCAGGAAAGTGCAAAAACACTGTCCCTTCTGTCCTCTTTTTTAAATAATAATTCAGAATACTAGGGAGCATAAAATACTAAGAATTAAGCTTCTGTTATTAACTCAATATATGAATTGCAAACTCCTAAATTGTTTTCAGAGGGTTTTTATGGACTTATCCCTAAACAGGGAAAGCTCCTGCGCTAGCTTTTCTCATTGGACCTTTGACTAATTAGTTACTTTCCTCTAGATATCTCTTAGCATTTCTGAGTTGTTTTTACTCTCACATATCTCTTAATTTGCTCTTTGCCTCTGATTTTCCTTTCTGCAGAAACTCATATGTTGGAAACATTCCTGTTTTTGATGAAATCCGTGAGAAACTTCAGGAGGTGAATAGTTCTTTTGTTACTCTTCTCCTTTAAATGGACCGATGATGACTCTGTGTCTTACTGAAACCTGTTGCATTCACATTGCCTCTTAAACTGAAATTGTTTTTGTTAGCACGGGCTCTTTATGAGTATTACTGCGCAATATAATATTCTCAAATGTGCTATACATGACAAAAAGGACTTGAAGCATCAACTGCAGAGGTTTCCTTGTCGCAACCATGGAATTATGAGAATTAGTGGCATCTTTCCAGAGGTATTTTTCACTTCAATATATTTAAATAGAAAAGGTGCTTCATGAGATGTTTCTGGTATCAGAATCTGTTCTTGGTTGTGTCATGTCAAAACTTCTGTTGGAGAATGACTTTGAAGCCAGTTTTAGAGATATGATCATAAGGTAATTAAGTAGATATCTTCTGATCCAATTCAAGTACATACTGGAAAATGGAGCTTTCTTTCTTCGGACCTTTTGACGAACTCTCAGAAGTACTCGAACCAGCCTCTCTTTTCTCCTTCTGTCCATAGCTTCTGGGAGCTGACTAGTCAGAAGTCCAGGGCCGCCTCAATGTGGCGCATTGTATGCTGTACAGCAATAGGTGGAGCTAGTCACTGATCGGCCATCTTACAGTCTCACATGTATATGGTCTGCTACATAACAGCCATCAATTAATCGCTCTAGTTATCTTCCGTAGCTTTTTGCCTAATAGTCTTCATCTTAGTCTCTTATTTGAACATGGCATATGACATGATTTGGTGCCGGAAGGTGGTAGATTTTGCCGTGGCAGGTGGGTGGAAAGCCCCTCGGTTTTGTTAGCCGTTTAAGACATTCGTTTTTCCTGACAGGAGGAGCAATGGATAGTTGCCCTCTTATCAGTACACGCCAACGAGAATACACTTTCTTATGATATCGATACTCCCCATCCTCTTCTCTGGCACTCAACTAATGTCATGATTTTCATTCATTCATTCACTTTACAGCTTGCTGTATTGATTCAATCTGCCAAGTGACTGTTATAGAGATGAGGCATATATTAGCCACTTACGACGGCCCTTTAGCTAGGGAATTGCTGCTATTGGCACTCTAATCTTAACTCGAGGAGATCAGCTTCCTTTTGTCTTTGGACGACTTGGAGTAAGTTCAAATCCACTACGATGTGCTCTAATCGGGGATTATGGAGACCTAACATCTCAAGTTTAGGCCTACATCCTCTCTGATTCATGCGATTTCCCTGTTTAGTAGTGGGGGTTTGCAGGAGGTAATCAAACGTTATGCGATAAAACAAACCAAGTAAAGAAAAGTGATTGTGCATCCGTAAGATACATGGCCATCAGATAACCTTTTTTTATCTGGTGCACAGGCGCGGAAGTTGCCATGAAATCATATGTCAAAGCCTCATTACTATAATCCCATATCAACTAAGTCTATGGATACCAAGAGTTTCGTGATGCAATATTTAAGCTGCAAAGTGCGCTTAATGCTTATGATCGCGTCATCCTCATTCGAATACTTGCGCTTAACACTTATGATCGCGTCATCCTCATTTGAATACCGATGAACGTAATAAGATCACCTAACTTGCCATGGTACGCCATGTCAGCGACACGTGATGCGTCGGATGCATAACTCATTCAAGCATCCTGCAACTTTTGTCCCCAAAAAAAGATTTTGAGGCGCATCATGTGTGGAAAAACGGAACCGGTCCAATAGCTTCACGAGAAAATATTTGGTACCCTAAAGGGACCACGTTATCGGTGCTCTGAACGGGTCAAATAATGTTTTATGGAGCCGAGGGGCCAAGCTCTCGGTATTTTCAGATGCCTCTAGTACTTAATTGCGGGAAGAGCCAGCATTTCACTGTAGAGCAAGTATGCTTTCACAAAGAATTGACAACTAGGACATTCTTTAATTTGAAAATTCTCATAGTTTATAAGCTTGTTTTGCTATGAAACTCTCAATGGTATAGATCCGTATATGCATTACACCCTAACTCCAACACCAACAGTTTTGCTCACTCGATTAGGAACATTGAGCTAGAGCAAACACCTATGCTTTTGTTCCGTTATCTAGTAAAATCCCAAGTAATACCTTTAGTCATTTACACACACCAAACACTAAAATGCTATAAGGTACAAATGCCACAGGGCAAGTGTGGCGTGGTAGTATAGATTTTGGAGAAATGTTTCAGGAGTACATTATCCAAGATCCTCATTTCAAACTTTTTTAGAACTGCTGTGAACTTCCATATGTTCATACCCTCTTCTGTGTGAATCGTAAAGAGGTTGCGATGCCCTAAAGCTGAAAATGTTATCTATTCGTGTTGTGTTTGGTCCAATTGCTTCATTGTTATCCACTTCAAAATTTGATGTATGCTTGCTCCCATAAACTCGTACACTAAGCACCTTCCTGCGCTCCAATTCGTATGTGCTTCTTGAAGAAAGCTATCAATTCTTGTTTTGCCAGCTTCCTTAGTGTTGCGATCTGGTGCAATGCAAACGAAGTGAAGTTTTGTGAGTTGCTTTGCATGTCCAGCTTCATGAAGATAAATTAGGCAAATTTCAGCTGAGAGGAGGGAGAGGGCATACTGCCAATTGTATACAGGTAACTTTAGTTCCATAAAAAGAGATCAAGCAGAAGATGAATGTAGGCGAAACCAACAGTAGATGAAAAATAGTGTCGATTTGCTCAGTCCCTACTGAGAAGACTAGGATTTGATGTCTGCAATAGAAAGAGAGAGAGAGGCAATATCTTGTACCTCAGTTTCTATTCGATCAAATAGGAAAGTTCTATTAGTTATCTCTTCCCAGTGACGCTCAGATTCTTCCCACAAATTCTTGTCCTTCTCCATCTTTGATTCAATTAGTGTGTTTAAATGGCTCTGTCAAAGGCATAAATTCCAGGTTTGATGTAATGGTTTAAAAATTATTTGACAAGCTGACATGATTTTCATTATGGAACACGGGAGAAACAACTCACCTTGAAGTCAACCTCACTCATCTTAAGGAGTTTACTTTCGAAAGACTCAAGAAAGCTCTGGACCCGTGTGTCGATGTGCCTTGGACCCGTTAAGATTAACTAAGTGAAGGAGTTAAAGGTGATGAGGCAGTCAAAACACAGAGAACCTTGTGGTATACCTTCACAGCAGACAGAACAGTGAACTGCAGGCCATGCACACCGAGGTCATTTCTGCTTGAGACCCTTAGAATAATTAGCAGAACACACATCTGGGGAGAAGAAGGGAGAAATGAGATGGTTTTACCGATGTGTGACCAAACAGACATAACCAAGTTGCTCAACTGTTCTGAGCTGGTGGAAGGCTTCATGCCATGCAATAAAAGCCAAAAGCTGAAGTTGTACATTCAAAGTAATGTCATCTTGATGGATCTGCAATTATCCATGGGGATTGTAATCAAATACATACAGAAAAAGACTAAGTAGACCTACCAAAATGAAATACTCCATGATTTTTAATGCTTCTAATCTGATGAACTTTTTGTCTTTGCTAATGTACAAACATATACTTTCTCAAAGTGAATTGGTGAGTCAGAAATCAACCATCCCAAGGGGTAAACCATGCGCAATTCTAATTGTTGAACCTACCCCCAAGGGGGTAAACCATGCGCAATGTGTCACCAGATAGATTTTTGGCCGAAATTACAAGCAAAACACAACCTCACATACCCAGAGAAACATACTAGCAGATCAAAGGTGGCCTAGGCTAATTAAGTTCATTGGAGCCGGGAGTCATCTTGAACGTCTATTCAGGCAAAAGACAGGCCAGAAGATTTCATGACAAAGTTATGCGGAGAGAAATTTGTTCTTTTCATTAATATTGTTGAGTAAAAGTACCTGAATAATTGATATAACATCAAACTTCTATAAGCCTTTCTCATCAAACCAGGCAGAATTTGATGCTTGTCAGGTGGACCTTTGATCTTATTGAAGAAGTATATCAATGTGCATGATGCTAAATGGAAAATTTTCACATCCACAAAATGCCGTCGTTAAAAGCACAACCAACCAAACAACCCAAACCCTTCAGTTTTAACAAGCCGATACATTTTCTTTTTAAAGAATTGATATGCTCATAATTACCTTCTGATCATATCTCTAAAACTGGCTTCAAAGTCATTCTCCAACAGAAGTTTTGACATGACACAACCAAGAACAGATTCTGATACCAGAAACATCTCATGAAGCACCTTTTCTATTTAAATATATTGAAGTGAAAAATACCTCTGGAAAGATGCCACTAATTCTCATAATTCCATGGTTGCGACAAGGAAACCTCTGCAGTTGATGCTTCAAGTCCTTTTTGTCATGTATAGCACATTTGAGAATATTATATTGCGCAGTAATACTCATAAAGAGCCCGTGCATATACCTTCTTCGCCTGCAAAGGGAATGAGGACATGTCAGGGACCATGCTTGGAAGACACAACGAGTGTTAAAGAAAGGAAAGAGAGAGCATTGGTTTTCTCATTGGTTACTGACCAAAAAGAAAAAAAAAACGTTTTTGAATTTTCTGACAGTACCATAATAGCATGTAAAGAGTCACACCAGCTTAGTCTTTTCACAATAAAGATTATTGATTTTCACTTCGAGCAAGAAAAGAATCTAAAAATGGAAGACCTGGAAAGATCTGTATAAATACCACTGCATTGGCTTCTCTATGCAAATTTTCTGACATCACTAAAACAATGCCGATACTTATTGCCATCCAACTATTGTAAATCAAACCAAACTCACAAGAACAAAAACATTATACAATTAGGAATTCAATTATTTTAATTTAGAAGAAATCTGGAAAAGTAAGGTAGATATATTCCAAAGAGATAAAATACACACACTAGTCAGTTGCAACAAGTAGTGATAGGGACCTGTTCACGAGTCAACATAAGGACCTGTTCACGAGTCAACATAATCTCCGGTCCAACTGATAACCCAGCACCGTGGAAAGTAATCACTCTTTTTTCACCAATTTCTTTCTCCACCTGTAAAGTTGCACTCTTTTTTTGTCTACCACAGCAGAATCAAAGGGTGCCTGCCCACTCTTTTATATCAGAATCACTGAAAATGGCAGATGACAACGACCAGAGAACTAAATGGATTTTAATGAGCAGACCAAACTTTTCTATCTTCGAGTGGCAGAATGAAGTAAACACAAGTGATTACAACTATGGTACTGTATGGAAGTTCGGTAAAGCATATTTGACATACTCAAGAAAGAGCAGCAGCAGAAAAGGAACTCTGCTGCTCAATCCCAGAGAGCAGAGTGAAAACCTACCGGATGCCATTCTCCTGTAAGAGGATCAGGACGATCTCTGCCACCACTTGGCGCAATCCACAGTAGTTGTGATCAACCCCTGCAATGCTCAGGCATAACTAGCATATCATCTCACTTGTAGTAACAGCATTGGTTTACTTATGAACATGAAGAATCAATGTAAGGACAAATAGAGAAGGCAAAAGGTGACCAACTGTTCACATTAAATAGGATCTTTACCATCAGTGCATTTTCACAGGAGCTGAAGATACATCACCGTTCAATTGTTTTCATATATGAGGTTGCATTCACATGAAAAGCTGTGAACGTAGTACCTTAAAAGCAAAGCCATTTCCTTCAAGCTTTGTGTATTTGATCTCCTTTTCATCTCAACAAGCTCTGGAACATCAAACATATGCTTTTTCGAATATACACAAACAAGGTTCCTAGAAAAAATAGAAGATTCGAGTTATGAGCTTGCCTAATCACTCATCAGCATGCTAAACTTTATAACTACTCATAAGGATAGAGATTTTAAGCACCTTCCCATACTGAAGGGCTTGCAGAGTGGATCTGTTACAACTCTATCTCCAGCTACATGAGTCTACACTAGAAGATAAAAGATATGTTCAAGCAAGTGGCCCACTTGTGGCCTATACTCACGAATGAGGTAATAATCAAGTCTAATAAAAGATAAAATCTGTACCACATTCTCCGCAATATGTGAATGTGTTCCTTCAAGAAGCAGAGCAATAACAGCTGGATCTGCTTCCGTTTGGTGGTTGGATATCAAAACGACGTTGTGGCCCTGCAATTTAAGATATAAATTAGCATTGTATAACAGTTGGATCCTCTTCTATAGTGATCTGTTGCCTCTATTTACTTTGTGAAGCAGCTAAAGGTCAAATTTGATGTGCATGCATACAATAAACCAGAATCATTTATAAACAGTTTCAGATCATAATTCTACATTACAAGCAAGCAGAATGCAATCTACTGAATGGTAATTTCATTCAGTGAAGAGCAATAGGAAAGGCCAAGAAGTGAAATATATAAGAGTCCAAGCTAACACTTGAATCACAGAAAATATACTGTACAAAAAAAAACGAGAGGGATATACTATGGCTTTCAGTTATTCTTTAGACTAACAAAAACAATTTCAGTTTAAGAGGCAATGTGAATGCAACAGGTTTCAGTAAGACACGGAGTCATCATCGGTCCATTTAAAGGAGAAGAGTAACAAAAGAACTATTCACCTCCTGAAGTTTCTCACGGATTTCATCAAAAACAGGAATGTTTCCAACATATGAGTTTCTGCAGAAAGGAAAATCAGAAGCAAAGAGCAAATTAAGAGATATGTGAGAGTAAAAACAACTCAGAAATGCTAAGAGATATCTAGAGGAAAGTAACTAATTAGTCAAAGGTCCAATGAGAAAAGCTAGCGCAGGAGCTTTCCCTGTTTAGGGATAAGTCCATAAAAACCCTCTGAAAACAATTTAGGAGTTTGCAATTCATATATTGAGTTAATAACAGAAGCTTAATTCTTAGTATTTTATGCTCCCTAGTATTCTGAATTATTATTTAAAAAGAGGACAGAAGGGACAGTGTTTTTGCACTTTCCTGGAATGGAAATCAATTTTTCCTAAAGCAATTAGGGCTGAAAGGGGTGTAAAGGTGGAAAAAGACGTCACGACAAAGTGGCAAGTTTCCTAGAAATGCAAGTTAATTAAAAGTAAATGTGTAGGCTCATCGCTAGAACGTCATGGACCTTTGACATGTGAGGACAAGCCAAGCAAATTATAGAACATAAATAATTTGAATGCCTTTTAATATTCTTCAGCGAAGCTTTGTGAAGGAAGTGAGCACAAAATTATCGATGAACCTGAAATCAACCAGAGGATGGATGTAATTTTGACCAAACATATAGTAGTCAAAAGGCTCCCTTGCTGCTTTGTGGTATGGAGGGAAGATAAAAGGATCCTGAAAGATTACTGCTTTCTGTGGGATCAAAAGTTTTACACATCCAAGAACGAGCAGATAACCAGCGAAGCTCACAATCAACCTAGCCTTCAAAATGCATCGGCGATTATACTCTGTAGTCACCTTTTGACAGCGAAGTCCGAGAACGAGCAACAGCAAAGGAGAACCGTGACACATGGAACCTGTGGAAGGGATCAAAGCGACACACCGAAAGGCAAACAAGCAGCTTCCTTCCTACGAGAGATCGAACGGAGCCAAACCTGCGTAGGGAGACATCACCGATCTTGCTTCAACCAGTAGCCTTTGCCAACTGCGGGCGGCACAAACAAGAAAACCAGAAATCGTATCGGAAAATGGACCTCCAAGATTTCAAGGGAGGAGGGGGCGAGGGGAGGTGGATCGGGGATGGGGAATCGATCGACGGAGCGAAGAGAGGCGGAATTACGGCGGCGAATGTTGGTGAGAGGGTGGCGACCTCGGGGGCGGGTGGACGGGCGGAGGTTCCGAGGAGGTAGACGAGGGCGAGCGAGCCGCGACCGACGCGACGACCCATGTCCGAACCCCGAGCGCACGCTTACGCTTCTTCGTCTCCGTCTTACGCCGTCGTTTCTCTCTCCTCCATTTTCGCCGTCGTGGTTCGACGCGTTGCCGTCGGACGCGTAGGCGGAGGCGGAGAGACGGGGCGACGGACTCCGACGCCGACGGAGGCAACCGGCGGAGGGCCGTCGGCGTCGGGCCTTGCTGGAAGAGAGGTGCGACTTCGAGGACGAAAGAGAGAGAAAGAGAGGACTAGAGGTCGCGAGATGGAGGCGGAGGCTGCGTCGGCGGCGGCGTCGACCGGCGGAGGCGGATGGTCGTCGCGTCGCGTTTCGCTGGAAGAGGCACGACTTCGCGGAGGGGGAAGAGAGAGAGCGGGCGAACGTCGCGAGAGAGAGAAGGAGCGTCGGCGGCGTCGGCGTCGGCCTCGGCGTGGGGGCGATGAAAGCAACCAGCGAAAGCGGAGGGGAGAGAGAGAACGCAGGTCTCGATCGTTCTCTGTTCGTGCTTCGCGAGGAGAGAGCAAGCGAGAGAGAGAAAATTGCAGAAAATTTAATTGAGGAGAGAGAAATCTCTTGGGCGGGAGTCATGACTGTCTTTTCTTTGCAGCGAGCCGAGCCGAGCCAAGCCGAGCCCGCCCCTATTTTATCGTGAGGAGAGAGAGAGAGAGACGAGACCGCTGAAACGGAGAAGTGGACGACGTGGACTGACACACGGACAGGTGTCACGCAATGAATGGTTTAGAGCACGAATGACGTGGCACCGTTAGGGTACCCAATATTTTCTCCTTGCCGCCTTCCTCTTTCTTCTCTATCTCTCACGTCCTCTGTCTCTGCGTACTTTGTCCGTGAAAACACCGCTTTTTCCTCTTGCCGCCTTCCTCTTTCTTTTCCTCCGCACTTCGTCGAGAAGAAGAGTGTTGGGAGTACAACACCTAATATAATAATAAGAAGCCCAAGAGAAGTGTGCTGCAGCGTCACTTCGTAAACCGCCTAAGAAGAGATTCTTGAAGAAGCCACAAGCTGATTAAAAAAAAAAAAAAGAAGAATGGGCACATATTAAAATAATATTATACTTGTTGCTGGAGTCTTCAAGAGCACCAAGCAAGGTGAAACTTGCGGCTGACAACTTGGACGTGAAGGAAAAGTAGCCCACAATTGTTGACTTTTAGCCAAGAAGAAAAGTTAAACTTCACCACCGCCCGCGGTGGAAGCGTTGGTTAGGACTTGGTACCTCAAACGCAGGGGGAAGGGTTTGAACCTCCATGGAAGCGATGCTTCAATGCATAACGCGCGTCTTACCTGCGCTTGGGGGTCAGCGGTGGGAGCCCCCGGCGCTCCAGGGTTTACTCTCCCCGCGAAGCGGCGTTCGGAGGTTCCCTGGGTTACCAAAAAAAAAAAAGTTAAACTTCAGCTCTTGCATTGTTGAAGTCAAAGGCAGTAGAGTTCAGGCGGTGGAAGATGCTTATAAATATGACAGACGTGAAGCGTTTGAGCTCAGGCCAAAAGGCCTCAAGGTGAAGCTTTAAAGAAGGCCTCGAAGAGAGGTTTAGAGCCTCAAGCCGGGGAGAGGGCCTCAAGCCACACGCAGGTGGAGAACCTCGAGCTAGTATGAGGTGAGCTTCGGGGAAAGCCTCCAGCGGTGAGAGCTTCGGAACAGGAAGTTACTAGATGCAACGGTGAACTTCAAGAGAGAGGCACTGCAGCCTCGAGCTTTATGTGAGCGAGTTATCACTCCGTGATCGAGAAGGAAAGAAAATAGAATAGCTAAGTGTATGCTTATATTAGTTTGTTTGAGTGTGTACTTGTATCAACTAGTTTGATTTGAATATTTTAATGCTTCCACATATTTTAAATTGCACACTCTACAATTGGTACCAAATCATTTTGGTTCCAACAATTGGTATCGAGCAAAGGATTGCATATCCTACAAAGAGAAATGACCTGTTGAATAGACGAGAGAGAGCTTATTTTTTCAGTTTTTCCCCCACTCTTCATGCGTGTAGGATACACCCTTTTATATGCAAAAAAAATAGAGTCCCTCGATGGAAGAAGCAAAATTTCCTTCCTCTTTCCAATCGCATCTCGCACGGCCAGCACACAATCTCCTCAATTTTATTTTACTTTCCTTCTTTTGCTCATACTCATTGACCATTGAAGATCACTTTTCTTATGCTAATGTTTCTTTTATTATACCAAAATATATATTGCTCAAAGATTAGCACCAAATATATGCCCCACATGCAATATTCCCACTTACTATTTCAATATTTCATCCGAAATCTTCTAATTTACTACAAAATACATCTCACAATGTGTATATTACATGAATATATAAAAGATTTACCGAATATATCAAATCACCATTCTTCATACGTCAATTTTTTATTATTAGAGAATAATGGGAATTTCCTCTCTCCATGGGCTTAGTCCAACTCGTCAAATTAAAACTCAAAACCATAAATTTAAATTCATTTATTAATGGTCCAATGCAAATGTAGTAATAATTTTTAAAAAAGACTCCTAAAACTATATGCTATTCTAATATTTTTGTTTAGGAGTAAAAAATTAATCCATAATTTTCTATGCAATAAATGAATGATCAGATTGTCAAAATTTAGGTGTCAACAACGATTTGACAATTTAAGGAATATTTGCAGTCAACCTTCCATATAAAAGACATGGGACCTCCCAAATATTTTCTTAGTATTTAGATAGCTCGATCCAAGAAAGGAATATGCCTTAGTCATCGAAAGTTTATCGTGGAAATTATATCAAAAGCGGGATTGTCGGGTATAAACTAGTTGTGAAACATATTGAGCAAAATGTGAAATTGACGAGATTCGAGTATGATACGATTCTCCGTCGGCCAATGAAGATCCACTACTCAAGGATCCATCAAGATATTAGAGACTCGTTGGAAAATTAGTCTATCTCACCATGACTAGGCCTGATATATGTTATGCAATACAGATACTTAGTCAATTCATGCACAACCTGAAGCAATCTCATATGATCGCGCTGCTGAAGGTTGTAAAGTACTTAAAATGATATCCAGGACACATAATTCTTTTATTTTGTGATTTCAACATGAAGATAACGGCCTATGGTGATACGGATTATACCACATGCCTAATGACGAAGAGGTCCATTACTGATTTTTGCATCAAACTGGGAAAATCCTTAATTTCCTAGAAGACAAAGAAGCAATTAATAGTTTCGTTGTCATCAACAGAATCATAATATCAAGCATGGCAAAAACCGTTTGTGAAATAGTTTGGCTACAAGGATTGCTACTAGACCATGGTGTGCAAGTTGATGGCGCAAGTGAACTGTTTTGCGACAATGATGACGCATTTAAATTAGCAATCAATCGAATTTTCCATGAAAGAACGAAGCACACATAAGTTTTTTTTTTTTGGTAACCGAGAACTCCACGACAGGCCCCCCGTGCCTAGATGGCACCGAAGGGTTGGGCCTCTATACCTGGGGGGAGACTAGCACATGACCCCACCACCATGGCTCCCCACTTAAGACGTGTTAGCGGCTGTGGAATTTCGACTTTGAGATCTCTGCGATGAAGTGTCCAAAGCCAAACTAACTCGATTGCTCACCGGTGGGTAGTGCACGAAGTTGATTGCCATTTATACAAGAAAAAAAATTCAAGAAGGGATTGTTATGACTTGAGGAATTGGAACAATGGAGTAGCCTGCAGACATTTTTACTAAGCCATTATGTCAGAGACAACACACATACTTCTTGAGCAAGTTAGACGTCTCGACATATACAAGCCGCTAGCTTAAGAGGGAGTGTTGGAGAAAGAATTTGTTTTGATCCTTGATTGATTCCTAATTACGATTTTGATGCCATAGATGATATAGTAAATCGTGGGCACGAAATATTTCAAGGAAGACAATATTATGTATATTCTTTTCATTTTCATTTCTTGTACTATAAATACAGTCTTAGGCTTGTATATTGGACAGATCAATAGAAATACAAATACATTACTTTCATTGTCCCACATTTCTTGTCAAATATATCACACATTGGTTGACTGTGGCAGGAAATAGAAAAAGGGAAAGAAAAGGAAAGGATAAAAAAGAAAAAAAAATCATTTAAAAAATTCACAAAAATTAAAATATTATTAAAAATACCAATATCAGTTCGATTATGTCACATAGGATGGCTGACATTCATATTAGCAATTTTTAGCTTAAATAAGCCAGATTGATTAAATTTGTATCAATGTAAAAATATTTAGGACTAAATTGGTCCAATCGAAAGATTTAAGATTGAATTGATATCAATATCATAGGTTTATGACTTTTTAGTACTTTTCTCATGATAATTCATTGGACAGTTTTAAAATGTGCAACCAAAGATGTAGTTACAGATTTTAGAGACTGTAAATTAAAAACGTGTCACGATCTTCTACATGTATTTCTTTTGAGATAGACGAAACATTCCCACAACCCTGTCAAACAATATCTCCATACTTTATCTTCTTTGGCAATACTTAAGTCTTTCATTTCAAACCTAGTGCTCAATTGCTGCTTTAGCATTGCACAGCTGTTACCCTCACTTGATCAACAAAGAGTTCACTTGAAGGTGAAAAGAAGTTGCTCCAAAACAAAATCCAAAAATCCTTTTTTCCTCCGCTGGTTGCTCTCCCTCGACAATGGTCAGCGACCTGGCAAAGGCTACAACCAACGAGGTTCGCCCCTTGACTGCCACCTCTCTCTCTCTCTCGCGCGCGCGCTCGGGGAAAAGCCTTAATTTCACATAGATTGATTTTTTTTTTTTTTTGTATTGTCTATTTGAATTCTGCATGATTTATAGAATTAAAAATGTGCGATATGACAATTAAACAATAATGCAGTCTAGATGTCCTAAATATGTGTGAAAATGTTTATTCATGAAGTCCCTAATTTTTTCTAATATGTTAACCGTACGCATTAAGTATGATGCAAGGAACGTGGGAAATACAATGATGCAGATTATACTTGAACGATCCACACACACACATTACTGTTATTTTAATCAATTTTTTAATCCATGTCATTTATTTCAAGCTAAAATCAATTAAGGCCCAAGATGAACTGCATGCTATAAGATACTTCACAATTTTATTGTGGACATTACCAAATATTCGCACTATGAATTTTTTTTTTTTGGTGACCTAGGATCCGCTAGGCCCGACTTGCTTACGCTTGCCAACTCACGGCCCGTAGAGTACGGTGCGCTCCAGACCAAGCGTCAATATTTGGGGGGAAGCTAGCTTAGGACCCCACCACCATAGCCTCCCACTTAAGACGTGTTAGCAGTTGCGAGTTTCGACCCTGGGACCTCTGTGATGAGGTGCCCAAAGCCGAACTAATTCAGCTGCCCACTGGTGGGTTATGAACTGTTGATACTCCCTGGAAATTAAACTTTAAGTTCCTGCCAAAACGGAGTTAGTGCACACTTGAATGTAACGAAAATAATCATGGCATGACGCTGGAAATCGACCAAAACGAGTTGAGCACAATGCAATGATGCTAGATCATGTGACTACATGCGTACAAGTGAAGTATCCTAGACTCCGGGCACATAGAGGGATACGCAAAACCATGATGAATGCTATGAATTTGCTATCCAAACACAACCCTCGAGCTGAACTAAGGCTTTCTCAGACCCTCTCAGATCCATTGAGACCTCAATCGACAAACAATTGCTTTCGCACGTTCGCGAGTTATGAGGACCCGTGAACGGAGCGAGCCACGTAAAAAATGGCTAAGACATGACTAAACTCCCCTATTTTTCATAGCCTGGGCAGAGACATTTAGCGCATGATTAGATTATAAAGACCAACATACGATCTAAATCAATGCGGTGCTGAACCGACCTGATCTAATCGAAACGTGCAACTATGTTATCTATTTAACACGTAAAGGTCAAAACTAGAGTAAACATCTCCTGTTGGTTAAACGAACAGATACAATGGTATGCTTAAAATTAAATATGCAACTGAAAAATCAACCAACGAAGATACAAGTACAACGGATAAGTAGGCATGCTGTGAAGTCGAGGGCTACGGAGTTGTATTGAACAACCAGGCGAGGTTTAAAAGCAGGTTCAGACATGTACAAATTTGGAATTGGAATGCCATGAATGTGCCCAGAAAATTTCAGTTCTCACCTCGACAACCGCAGGACAACGGAAGACGTTGTGTTCGGTTGCCTTGGGGATGGTTGACTACCTTGATGGGTGGTTGCCGAGAGAGGGAGAGAGAGGGAGACTTCCTGTAGGATAGCCCGAGACAAATCCCCACAGAATACCGTGTATACCTGAAAGAGAATGCGTGTCCTCCGGATAGAAATTGTCCATTCGAATTTATATCCCTTCGCTCTGATTTCCCTCTGTGATGGGAACATATATCCTTGTGAAAGATGCTGAAGTCCTTGTGAAAGATGCTGAAGTTGTTTCCTGTTGTTGGCTGTGCCAATGTCTTCTCCTCAGCCGCGACAGTCGACAATATATGGCCGCCTCATTCTGCTAATCCTCAGCTTGACTCTTAAAGGGTGATAATAAAGAGTTGGGTAAGAGACATAGAATCTTGATATCACAGAGGTTCGGCTTAAGGTGCCTACGTTCTCTTCTGCAGTTCTGACGACCCATGTAGATTGAAACCTGCTACTTTAGTTAGGAGTACAAGCACCGTCTTGCTGCAAGAGTAGAGTTCGCCAAGCAAAACCAAGACTCCTTCTACAGTTATAACGTTATACAAACTTATCACTAATGAACCCTTTCAAAATACTTCTCACACCTTATACGCATAACAAAGAGGCTGCACCCCAAAAAATGTAAACCAAACCTTTGAGTTTTTACAAATTAAGGGTCATTCAGACACCTTATCTTATCATCCGGTACAATTATTTTTTCTCTAAGTACAACCACTTCTCGTATGTTTGCAAATGGGTTTGCCACTCCTAGTAATACTTATGATCAACGCTCAAAAGACTATTACCAAACTTATACAATAGATAGACTTGAAAATCTCGTGTATAAATTTCAAATTCTCATGTTTCTGACATTGGTCAACATGCCATCTTCAATCCGATTTTTCTTCTATTTATAAGCCTTTAAATATAAATGGTGCATTTGAATATCTTAGCCATCTTATCCATATGTACGTCGAAAACCTTGGCAAAATTTCTCGTAAAATATGTGCGGAAACCTTCCTCAATTTTGGCCGTCGACTAAATCTTCTCTTGCCTGAGCTGACTTTGACGAAGCATAAAATTACTTAAAAGCGTATGTTTTATCAAGAAAGTCAAAAAAGAAAATAACAACAAAATTCTCGCAATCCCTATTTTTATGAAACATAACTTTGATTCAGATGGAGTTACCGGTCTCATAATTATAATGGGGTAAGTATACTATCAGTGCCAAAACTTGTGTACGTCGCTCACTTTGGTGCCAACACTTTATTTTGGATTACTTAAGTGCCAAATCGGAGGAAAAACGATCACTTTAGTGCCACAGGTGAGAGATTCCGGGCAAAATGATTAAGTGGCTTTTATATTTTAAAAAAAAAATGACATGGCTTTTAAATGACATTGTTTTCCGTCGTTCTTAAGAAAACGACGTCGTTTTGTTGTCCTAAGTGGATGGCCTCACAAAAATGATGCCGCGCAACTCATTTGGGGATTTTTTTTTTTGGGATTGAAATTAGGATTTTTTTGTCCGATTCTCACCCAACGCTGACTTAGCTCGCTCGGTTACCATCGCTTGGTTGTTGTTGCTCGGCCGCCATCGCTCGGCCACCGTCGCCCGGCCTCTGTCGTAGTTGCTCAACTAGGCGAGCAAGGAGAGGCTGAGGTTGTTGCTCGGGCAAGAAGTGACAGGAAGAATAGGAGGCAAGGGTGGAGGAGGAGGAGGGGGAAGAAGGGGGGTTGAAGGTGGAGAGAGTGAAGACGAGGAAGGCGAGGAAACAAGGAGAGCGTAGATGGAGATGGCAGATTGGGCTATGCTCGAGGAGCGGCTGAAGTGGGTCCTTCTGAAGGGGGAAGGAGAAGGAGGAGGAGAGGAGGAGGAGGAGGAGGACAAAAGCTTGGACTTGTCAACAATGTCGGACGAACCGGAGGCGGAGTTGTGCTAGTGCTGGTGTTAGTGCACTACTGGTGTCACTGCTGGCTGGTGCTGGTGTTGTTCTTTGGGGATGAAGATGACGGGAAGCCCATGCCATGCCTTTTCTCTCTCTCTCTCGCTCTTTTTCTCTCAATTTGGGGATTTAGAATTTTGAATTGGGGTAAAGACATCAAGTAGCGTCGTTTTGTTGTTTAGATGCTGACTATACTCTTCAGCAAGCCACATCAATTTCAAAAATTAATAAAAAAGTGCCACGTCGGATTTCCGATTAATCAGATCGGCATTGGCACCAAAATGATCATTTTTCAAACTTTTTGGTACTTAAGTGATCCGAAATAAAGTTTTGGCACAAAAGTGAGTGCTGTACACAAGTTTTGGCACTGATAGTGTACTTACCTCTAATTATAACTCAAAAAGCTCATCCAGAGCTTGAGGCCATTCTCGGCCCAAATCCACTTTTCGGCACATTTAAGGCCATATCTTCATATTCACATCGTATCTTTTTATTATTTCAGTCATTTAATTGATTAGTAAGTTCAAGCGAGAAATTAGATATTTTTCTAGCTTGAAATGAAATGTATCATATGTAAACAGTTTGGACCGGGCTCAAAATAGAAAGAAAAAAACTTGCAACTAGGGGTGTGTAAAAGAACCAGGATCTGCTCGGACCCCGCTCGGAACCGGACCTGAACTGCCTAGAACCGGTGGTTCTTATGGGAATCGATCCGGTTCTTGATTCCAATTTATGGGAACCGATGGGTACCGGTCTAGTTCCCGGTTCCATGAGCGGATCCATCCACACGCCCACCTATACCAGACCGATTAAATTTTAATATTAAAAAAATTGAAATTACTAATTAACAAACCCAACACCAAAAGGATCGACAAAGTTCTAAGATCCACCATCTTTGTCACATTGCTGGCTGGGGTTGGTGTGTTATCATGAAACTTCCCACCATCAGCAGCATGTGTCATCTACTCGACCGTAAAGATTCATTTAATTCTTTTTTCGAGGATTCGTCAACGTTCAAATCTCGACTCCCGCCTTTAATTTTAAAGAGTAGCATTGTATCCATCATCTCGGATAGCTCGATGTCGATGTCATCAACATACACGATGTCTGCTTGTTACTCCTCTCATCTTCAAATTCTGAATCCTCCCTCTGGTGGTTCTTCTTTCCCCTAATTCCAATGAGAGGCAAAAGGTCACTTTCATCCTCCTCCAAGTTAACCACATTCAATGATTTATTTTCCTTAGACCATGAGTTTACTAGAAACTTTCTATGAAGAGTTCTCATTGTGGGATTCAGAAAGTGATATTATTATTATTATTGTGAGACCGGTTCTATGAATCTACTCGGAATTGGATCACTGGTGTGATTTGGTTCCCGAGTGGATTCATGCAACAAACGGGTGAATCCTAGTTCTAATTTTTCGGAACTGGTCCTTAGTGGGCAGTTCCTGTTCTAGGTCGGGAACCGCCCGCTTGGACCATGCACACTCCTACTTGCAACTAACCATTCAAAATCGGGTTTTCGGGCCATCGATTTTTATTTGCACCCGTGACCGCAATTGGCCCAATCCAATCCATGGATTCTTTGTTCGGTCATGTTTGACTTTTCTGCGGATTCGAGAAAACTCAAACCATTCCATTTCTCCAGAGCTTTGGGTGAAAACTCCATCATTTTACCCAGGTTCAAGGAGAGCCCAGATTTTGACCGGAGTCTGTCTGTGATCTCGTTTTCATTTCTCTCTTTGTTTCACGTAATAAAAGCTCCAATTCTCAACGCCAAATTTCAACACGTGTGCCGTCTCTCTCCCTCTCTCCCTCTCTCCCTTCCATATGTTCAGTCTGCCAGAAGTGTGACCATGCAGGGGCATGGAAGCTTTGGATGGGGTGTTACGTGAGGGTGATGGTTTTATGTGATGGGTTTAAGGCCCGTCCGCCCATGTTGGACCTAAAAGCCCGGCCCATTTTATTACAGGTTCTGGCATGTCTCAGACCTCAACCCTGCATGTATGGTTGTTCTGGATGTATATGTTAAATCTATTCTTGGCCCTGTATTTACTCTGATGTTATATCCTCATGACTGAAGGATGCATTTCCATTTGATGGGTACGATTGAGTGTTAATGGGACCTAAATTTGGCTGGTCACTTGAAGTCTCATTTGAACTGAAAATTATCAGCCAACATTTTGAATTGACAAGGCTTCCCTGTTGGCAGGTTGCCTCCATGTTTTTCAGGGAAGTAGTCTCTAGACTTGTTGGTTCGTTCAGTGAACGCTGCCATTTGATGTATGGACTGGGGCTCCCTATTCAGGAAGATATTTATGGGCAGAGGGCTTAAGAGCGTGGTTCCTGGTCTGGGCATATACTGCATAGGAGGGACTTCGTTGCATTATAAATTCTGGTTTATTTAATAAGCTGACCTTCGTAGAGTTGTTTGTCTTTCGGGTCTCTCATAGTCTTTTTGTAAGTGTAACTGTGATTCTTCCCTTTAGATTCTTTTGGACAGTAGTTAAGGAGCTGTTAGCTGGTCAATGTAGGCCTCACTCTCGCAGTGTTCCTAGCAAAACATCTTCGTACCATTTTTGCCATTGCTCTTCATTGATTGTTGTCGGGACTCCTTCATGCTGAAGACATGAGTATGACTTCCTCCCAACTGGAAAGGTGCAATTAACTTATAATCTCCGTGCATCATGCGAAATTTCCTACACAAAGGTTAGGTCCCATATTGTAATAAAGTCTAGAAAGCTGATATACGACTGTACTTCTTTCCCTAGAAATCCTTCATGTGCATGAAACAGTAATGCATTTCGTACTTCAAATCCTTCTTAATACATTCAGTAACTACAAGTCAACCATCTGTAGACATGCAAAGCCGTTCCTTTTCCTTCCTTTGGGAAGCTGGGAATGTACCATAGTCAACGCAGCTGGCAAAGCACTTTCGAGTTTAGGCCTTATGCAAACACAAAACATTTTTTGAAAAAAATTTACCCTATTCAAATTAGAAATCTTATTCAAGTATGTATCCCAATGTATTGATTCATATATTAACGTGTTTAAATATCCAGCCATTTGTTGATCAAACACGAGGTTGCACTATATTCTTTTGCCAAAACTATGATGAAAAAGTTGTTTTTACCGCATTACCTAAATTTTTCATTCAAAAAGGTTTTCATTGCATGTTTTAAAATTTAAGAATTGAGTTTAACAATATGTCGAAATCCAATTCCTAACCAAAAGATGAACAATGTGGCTTGAAAATAATCGATCACGGGTCAATTGCATTAAAAATTTCTAAAAGTTACCTGGTAGGTTATGTCATGCTAAAATTGCGCTTGGTTGAAATTAACTGAATTTGAACTTGATTTTAGAAATTGAAAGTTCTATTATGTCATGATTCATTTTAGGAACATCAGCTTATCCTTCGTAGATTTTTTTGCAAATCCGAGATTTTGGCGAAAAATTCAAAGTTAGGCTATTTTGGACCGGGAAAATTAGAGGGCCATTTTTTGTCGCATTTTTGGCTGTCAAGTTGGTTCAATTGACAAGGAAAAATCATGAGATGGACGATGGCACCTTGGCTAGATTTATGGACTCCAATTGAGTCTAATTGGAGGGGAATTGAAATAAAATTGAAGAGGGCTATGTCCAAATTCGTATGCCATGGTGGTCAGCCACATTTGGACCCGTTGGGAAGTTTGTTTGGGAAGCCATGGAGGGGCAAAGGGGCTGAGGATGATAGCCATGCATGGTGGGGCATAGAACTTGAGCACTTGGGATATTTTGTGGCCCCCTCAAGCTTTAGTAGCCTTCTTCTTCTTCATTGGGCTGCTTTATCCATTGTTCGGGCATTTGAGAGCTTGAGAGAATCGAGAACCAACCAGCAGCTTCCCTTTCACCGTCAACCACCGCTCAAAGCCATCGGACCCGTTGCATACCGCATGCGAGACGCTTGAAGCCCGTCCGTCGCGTGCCCATCTCACTCGCCCGAGCCCGTGCGTCCATCATCCAGCCATCGTTCGCTATCCCCGAGTTGCCTCGGCTCGTCGTTCCAACCGCCGTTCGCCTCCATCGAGCTCACCAAGAGCTATTGCGGCTGCCTAGCCGCTTGCCTTGCTGTTTCAGCTCGCCCGGTTACTCGAGCTACCTCCTTCGGCCCAAAGCGAACCGAAGGCTAGCAAGGGATCTTGGACTTCTAGGCCCATTTTAAGGCCCATCTCGGACCTTTGTTGGTGTCGCCGTAGGGCTTGTTTATCGCTCGCCTTCACATCGCCGTCGCCGTGGACTCACCGGCCTGCTAAATCAGTGAGTTTACTTGCTAAACTTTGCTTAAGGAGTTAATGACGCTTAGTGGATTATTAGTTTAGACTAATTATGGATTAGGTGGTTAGTTAGTTCAGATTAGTAATTTGATCGCATAATTATGTATGTTAGGTGGTTATAATAGATTGATTAGGGGCTAATTAGATTGTACTATTTATCTAGATAGGTACGGAAATTTTTTAGGCCCGTTTAGGTGGTTAGATTAGCATTTCCAGTTGAAGTTAGTATTTATTGTATTTAATTTGCATTATTTAATTATCTTTGGTATTTATTTAATTATTTAATATTTTCCAGAAATTATACTAGGATAGTTGGTGACTAGAATTTCATGTTGATTGCAATGGTGTGCTTAGTTTATACAATTGAGTGTTAATTTGTGCAAATTGAGTGGTGATTGAAATTTTGGTTATTTATTCCAAAATTGTGAAATTTTAATATTTATTTAGAAAATCCCGGGTATCGGGTTTTGACACCAAAAATGGTTTTTAAGACTATATCAAACAAAGGGATTTTAAAAGGGAGGATATCAATTTTTCTGGTTTAAATTGACCGTGTACCCACACAAGATTATTTTTATCGGGTGTTTTTAATACGAGGAAAATAGGCTAAGTCATTATTTTAATTAGGGCATTTGAGTACAAAGCATAATGTCCTTGGCTGGGATTGATTGATCGTGTGATGGCTAAGTGAACCCGTCCCCGATGTGTGTCGGTAGGACGTTGCCCCTATATGGGATGCCCCTGTACAATGGAAGCCGGTCGTAGGAGATTTTGGATCGATGCTCCTTTGGGAATGCTATCCCCGATGTGTGTCGGTAGATGTTGCCGTGCTCAAAGGAGTGAGATGAAGCCTGGCTACGCTAGAAGACTGATGTGCGTCGGTATATTGTGCCTGTGTAGGTAGTAATCAAGTTGGAAAGTGTGTTTGATTGAAATTGAAGCGTCAGATTATGGGACAAAATTGTGTGGCATGGTATGGGATGTGTCATAACGATTTGGCCTTATAATCGGGACCCCCGTGATTGATGGATTGATTGGATTGATGGATTAATGGATTGATTGATCGATTGTATTAATTGAATTGATTGATTGATTGATTATGTGAATTGTACTGACATGCAGGAGGGAACTAAGGCGAGGTAAGTCATCTGTTTTGTGTGTATAGATTGCCTTTAGGCGTATTTCCTTCTTAGTCGGAGTTTAGCTGGTGAACTTGCCAAGACATTGTTTCACCCCATCGTGGGCTCAATTTTTTCAGGTCTTTAGATGGCGACTCCTCCAGTACGTTATGGTCAGCCTTAAATGGTTTTTGAGCTAATTATTGACTTCCCTGTTCCTGAAGGCCACTAGGTCTATGAGCTCGTAGTGACCACCGTCTGGGTCGATGAGGGCCTACCTTAGAGGGTACCTCATCGATTTAGGATGTGGTTTTGTTGCGGGTTCAATGGATGCAGAGTTGGTCCTCTCCAGGGTTTTGAGATCCCCGCTGTGGTAGTCGACGCTACTCTAGGCGAGGGCGCAACTGACCCTCCTGATGGTGCTGTGGAGGACCTGGTACCCCCGGAGCCTATGGAGTCCGAAGGATCGATGAATGTGTCCGACTAGCAGGTTGTAGGATAGTTTCCTTTTTGAGGGTCGACCTTTTTGGTAGATAGACTAGTTTTGTACATAAACTTAGTTTGTTTATAAAAACGTATTTTGGTTGTGAATTTGTTATCCTACTTTTCTATCCCATGCTGTTTGCTGTTAGGGGATTTGTTTATTCGCTTCCGCATGTGCAATAAAATGAATGGTTTGGCGACGCGTCTTGGGACGTCGCAATTTCATCGACCACCGAGGGATGTGCGCATGCTCTAAGTTTGGGGCATGACACCGTAACTATAGACATCGCCTTCTCTTGAGACCTCGCATCCCATTGCATATTCTGCCATGCATTTAGATCATGGTGTAGATGAAATTGGGAGTGCCGATCATAAGAAATAATGTGGAGCTCAAATCATTAGAATGGGAAGTGAAGAGATTACTTGGTAGAGCATAGCCAATTGCCCCTCTTAAACCCATAGAACTCATTTGATTAGCTACAATATCAAAGGACAATCCAGGGAGGAACTTCACCAATCCAAAGTTGCTCACATGTGCAACCATCTGAGCATATAAGAGGATATTGTTTGGCTTTATATCGCAATGAATGATGGGAATGTGGCATTGGTGATGAAGATAATCTAGTGTAGAAGCAACATCAATAGCAATATTTATCCTCTGAATGAAATTCACTTTTTTTGGAGGCTCATTTCCATGAGATGGCATTGCCTTTTGGTGTAACCATTGTTCCAAGCTTCCATTGTCCATCAAGTCATATACTATGACCTTAAAATCATTTCCTTGATAGTCAACACTCGAGCAAACCGTTAGTATTTTCAAAAGATTTCAATGTCGGATGTTCTTTAAAACCTCACATTCAACTATGAAGCTCTTTAGAGCATCACGGCCCACTAAATGAAGCACCTTCACTGCAATGGTAGTCCCGTTGTTCTCTAATACCCCTTGTAAATAGAATAAAAGCTTCCGACACCAACCAAATTGGTTGAAGAAAAACCATTGGTTGCTTTTAGAAGTGTTCTATAAGATAAGTTGGGACATAAAACATCAATAGAACTTGAAACGGGTTCTTGTACTGGTTTCTTCCACCAATAGATATATATGATAGCAAGAACAAGAGCAATTCCAAGAAGGCCACAAATAACAATAGCGGACAATCTCAATACATGGACTTTTCTACTTTTGGAGCTATTGGAGACACATTTAGGAAGTTGAAATTCTAGCAATCCACTGCAAAGCTTAGCATTCCCAATAATAGAAGTTGTGGTGGCATTCTCAAAGACTCCACGTGGCAACATGCCTTGAATATTATTGTAAGACGAACCTAGTACTTTCAAAGAATGAAATACTACCAAGAATTGTGGAATTTCCCTGGAAAAATTGTTGTGTGAAAGATCAAGTTCTTCAATGCTTCTTAACGATCTCATTGATTGAGAAATGGCCCTGTGGAAGAAACCTCCCCCCATACTCAATGATAGCAAGGTGACGTAATCACCTAAACTATTTGGAATTTCACCTCTGAACATGTTTTCGGAGATGTCCAATGTAGTCAAGAATCTCAAGTTGCCTAAGTCCAAAGCCTTGGTTAGTGATGAAAGACCCATAATTTGTGGGGGTATGGTACCACTGAGATCGTTACTAGAAAGATCAAGCAGGTTCAACATTTGGCAGTTAGATAGTGTTGAAGGAGTTTGACCCTGAAAGTTGCTCCTAGCTAAAAATAGTATGCTCAACTTGGTTAGATTTCCTAGACAAGATGGGATTGTCCCTCCTAGGTTGGTATCAACTAATTGCAATAATGAAAAATTTTGTAGGTTTCCCAAATTTGAGGGGAGAACACTTGAAAACTTGTTTTCGAACATATCCAATATTTTGAGGTTCACAAGATTTTCAATATGTCCCGGAATTTCTTCTTATGGTAGATTTTACTCACATCAAATATTGTGAGGGTGGTGGATAAGTTACCTATGCAATTAGGCAGCACTCCATTGTAACTATTGTGAGAAATAACCAACATCTTTAACTTTGGGGCATTTGTCAGTGAGCAAATGAAGTTCAAGTCTTCAAGTTTTCCATGTCCGAGCTGATTGTTGAAAGTGGTGAACACTTGAAGCTTGTGCAAATTTTCCAAAGAAGGCACTCTACCTAAAAGTTTGTTATGTAAAAGTTGAAGTAACTCTAATTTTGTGCAATTTGATATTGATGGAGGAATCTCTCCATCAAATAGGTTCACGCCAATACTAAAAACCCGAAGATTTGGAAGTGTAAGTCCTATGTCTGCAGGAAGACTCCCTTGTATATGTTTGGCTCCTACATTGAAGTTAGAGAAGAGAGATTCAGAACTCCGTTGGAATTGGACCAGATAATTTGTTTACCACCACATGAAAGTATTGTAATTTCGATAGGTGGCCTAAGATTTGAGGAATGCTCCCACCAAAGTTATTTCGCGAATGCTGAAGCAACTCTAGTGAAGACAAGTTCCCCATGGAGGAAGGCAGACTCCCAATTATATTATCTCTATACAAGGAAAGATTCCATAGATTTGATAATGAATTGACTTGTTCCGGAATTTTTCTGGTTAGTTGGTTGAAATCAAAAATGAGGCTAACAAGATAAGATAAAGCTGTTATGTTTTCGGGAATCTTACCAACCAATGAATTATTCCCAAGTCATAAGATTCGTAGGCGGCTCAATTGGCTAATTTGCGGAGGGATTTCATGATCAAAATTGTTCCCAGTATGTGGAGAGATCGACCCGGAGAATTCTGTGAACGTAAGTCAAGTATCGTGACCCTTTGGTGCCTGTGATTGCATGTGACACCATACCATTGGTAGAACCCCATGCTATCATTTCATGAGCTGAGCACACTAAAAGGATCCTCAGTAATTCTTGTCTTAAATGCAAGTAGGTAGAATTTGTCGATTTCGTTTGTGGTAGAGAATACTTGGGTAAAGTACCACGCAAGTGACACGGCCGACGGACGAAGCATGTCCAAGACCGTCCGTGCTTGGCCGTGTCACCCGCTAAGGCGTTGCTAGGGATAGCCTTGATCGATCCCAGTCATGACTGATCCTTGAATGATCCCGCATTAGTCCATGATCGATCCCTGATCGATCCTTGATCAGTCCCTGCATGATTCCTCAACCGTGCTTGATCCGTTTGTGCGCGATACAGGGGACAATCTGTGCACGACAAGCGACCAACTCCTGATCAATGCTCGGCTAGCCCTTGCACAAACCTGGAGTGATTCACCTGCTCCATGTCAGGCGGCCAGACTCGCCCATGTTGACCCTGATCTTGCTTCTAACTTGCACCTGCACCCGTGGCTGGTTCCTAATGCCTGCAACCCTTGAGTGGCCTACTATGTAGTCTTGACATGATGATACATATTCAAACTCCACTGTTGGATCAAAAAGACGATCAACAGCCGAGATGAGATTCGAACTTGTATAAGTAGGAGTCCCTCCCCCTCATTTGAGCTTAGCTCATTCATAGTGAATACATTCGTCCCTTTGTGCAACCGAGCCTTGTGTTGTGCGTGTGCGTGTGTAGGCTAACTCGGGATCACAAATCCTAAGTCCTCATGGTGTTTGATCGATCGTGTTCGACTAACCGGTGACAAGTGGTATCGAGCAATCGTTCCAAGTGCAATGGTTGATCCTCATGCTGATGTCTTGGTCGTGCAAGGTGATGACCGTGAAGATTGTGGGTGTCTAGCCGAGAAAGGCACCTGGTTGAAGAAGAACCATGCTATCTCGAGCTCAAGGGATCCCAAAGGGGATTTAGACAACCGAGTGGTGGTCCTAGAGGAGGCTGTCATTGACGTCTAGGTGTTGATGGATGACCTGAACCAGACGTCGACGGAGCGGAAGTCAACGGGGAGGAGTTCTTGGCTGAAGTGCAAGAACTCAAGGCCGGCATGGGAGAGCTCCATGTCGAGGTGCTGGGATCTCTCATGCACAAGCTACAACAGTGGGACGAGACCCGGGAGGCCACGACGGTGGCCATGCGTGCGGAGATGGCCAAGATGAAAAGCAAGCTCGTCGAGCTTGAAGCTGCATGTGTGAAGGGGCTGATCACTGTGTAACCCCGCCGATGCACCCAAGCCAAAAGAGTTCAAGGGCTCTCGAGTGGCAAAGGACGTGGATAACTTCTTGTGGTACATGGAATGATACTTCTAGACCACGGGAGTGACTGATGATGTGATTCAGGTAAACATTGTAGCCATGTATTTAGCTAATGATGTATTGCTTTGGTAGCATTGTCGGTCAGATGGTAGGAATGGCGACCCTATCACGACATGGGCTCAGTTCGTCAAGGAATTTTGGTGAACCTACTATCTCGCGTATGCGAGGGAGGAAGCTTACAGGGAACTTAAGAGCCTAGAGCAAAAGGGTGGAGTCCGCTACTATGTGAAATGGTTCTCGGAGCTGCTGCTCCAAATCTCGTCCACGACTGAGACAGAAGCATTCCACCAATTTATGAGTGAACTTAAATCATGGGTCAAGCAAGAACTCAAACGATGCCAAGCAATGAATCTCTCAACTGCTACTTCGTGGCTGAGTCCCTTATGGAATATAGGCTGGCATCCTTTGTCAAGCCCAACTCTCAGCAAAGAGAAAAGGCCACAAGTGGGGGAGGTCGGAGCCGGTACCATCATTTGAACGGAGGCAAACAGCCAACAGTCCTTCCTAGGACTCAGCTCGAGTCGAGCCACGGAGGATACTGTTGCAAGGTACACACATACGAGTGCTTCTTTTGTGACGGTCCTCATATGGCCCATGATTATCCAAAAAGAGGGAAGTTGACAGCCTTGTGCAAGGAGGATAAACTGCGGGAGGAGGTGCGCTTAGATCACTACGGATCCTTAGGTCGATCAAGGCCAAGAAGGCCAAGGAACCCAACTGAATGATGTTCATGGACGTAAAGATCGGTGGTGTCATGATGAGTGTGCTGGTGGACACCAGGGCATTCAATCTCTTCATATCCGAAGAGGTCACGAAGAAGCTTAATCTTCCGATCGAGGCGAATGACATCGGTTGGCTCAAAACAGTGAACTCCAAGGAAGTCTTGACTGGCATCATGGCTAGGGACATGGAGCTGCACCTTGGTCCATGGACCAGCTGGGAAGACATCGAGATAATCCCTCTTGACGACTATGATTTCATGCTTGGTTTGGGATTCCTTGACCGGGTCAATGCGGGCATTATGCCCTTCGCGGATTACATATGTATTCTAGATAAGCGATGTCAATGCATGGTCCCGATCTACTGTGAGTTGGGATGTGATAGAAAGATGCTATCAGCCATGCAGCTAACAAAGGGATTGTGGAAGGGCAAGGTGACCTTCTTGGCAGCGTTGAAAGAGGAGGGCATGTAAGAAAATGAGTTACTGGGAGAGGTGGCCCAAGTTCTTGATGCCTTCTAAGATGTGATGCCGCCCGAGCTGCCCAAGAAGCTATCCCCTTAGAGAGAAGCGGACTTCCGGATCGAGCTCATGCCCAATGCTCGATCACCGGCAACATAGCACCCTATCGCATGGCCCCGCCCGAGTTGGAAGAACTGAGGAAATAGCTCAAAGAGTTGCTCGATGCAGGGTACGTTTGGCCATCTAAGGCCCCATTTGACGCCTCGGTCTTGTTCCAAAAGAAACATGACAAATCCCTCCACATGTGCATTGATTACCAGACATTGAACAAGCTCACCGTTAAGAACAAGTACCGATCCCTCTTATAGCCGACTTGTTCGATCGGCTCGGGGAAGCTCGATGGTTCTCCAAGCTCGATCTTCGATCGGGATACTACAAGTTCAGATTGCCGAGGGAGATGAGCCGAAAATCGCATGTATGACCCGCTATGGATCATACAAGTTCCTCGTCATGCCTTTTGGCTTGACCAATGTGACGGCTACGTTATGCACTCTCATGAACAAGGTACTGCATCCGTTCCTTGATTGGTTCATTATGGTTTACTTTGATGATATCGTTGTATATAGCCGGACACTCAAGGAACATGTCGAGCATTTGAGTCGAGTTTTTTGGACCTTTTGGGAAAATGATTTATATGTGAAACGTGAGAAGTGTGCCTTCACACAAACAGAAGTCCCTTTCCTTGGGCACATCGTTAGAGGCGGACGAGTGCGAATGGACGCAGCCAAGATCCATGCCATAGTTGATTGGGAGCCATCGACTAAGGTGACGGAGCTTAGATCCTTTCTCGAGACTCACAAACTACTATCGACGTTTCATCCAAGGATACTCGAGCCTCACTATGCCACTCACGGATGTATTGAAGAAAGAAAATTCGTGGGAGTGGACGGATCAGTGTCAAGAGGCGTTCGATCGGTTGAAGTAGGCCATGACTGAAGAGCTGGTGCTTGTGTTGCCCGACTACACCAAACCGTATGAGATAGAGACCGATGCTTCTAATTTTACTATCAGTGGTGTCTTGATGCTGGAAGGGCTTCCGATTGCCTTCAAGTCTCGAATACTGAATGATACCGAGCGATGATACATGGTCTAAGAGAAGGAAATGACCGTGGTGCATTGTCTTCGGACGTGGATACATTATTTCTTAGGATTGCAGTTTGTCGTGAGCACCGACAATGTGGCCACGAGCTACTTCTAAACTTAGAAGAAGCTCAGCCCAAAACAAGCTTGGTGGCAAGACTTCCTGGCCGAGTTTGATTATGTGCTGGAATACAAGCCCAGAAAGTCCAATTTCGTGGCTGACGGCTTAAGCAAGAAGTTGGAATTGGCCAACGCGGTGAGTTGACCTGACTGTCCATGGATCGACCGTATTAAAGAAGGGTTGAAGCGTTACCAAACTATCCAAGCCCTCTTTCGATACACCCAAGAGGGCAAAACAAGGCGGTTTTGGTGCGAGGATGATCTCCTCTACACCAAGGGACGATGACTATATGTGCTGTTCCATGGGAAACTCCGGAAGGAAATACTACATGAGTGCCATGATTCCAAATGAGCGGGTCATCCGGGAGTCCACCGCACCATGGCACTTGTCGATGATAAATACTATTGGCCGCATATGTAGGACGATGTTGAAGCCTATGTGCGGACATGCCTTGTTTGCCAATAAGACAAGATAGAGCAACGGTCGCCCGTGGGGCTCCTTGAACCATTGCCTATCTTGGAACATCCATGGGAGAATGTCTCCATAGATTTCATTGTGAACTTGCCAAAGTTCGAAGGGTGTCGGACTCTCATGGTCGTGGTGGATCAATTCTCCAAGTATGTGATGTTCGTGCCAGCCACGAAGGATTGCCTAGCCGAGGAGGTAGCCAAGCTGTTCCTCAAGCACGTCGTCAAGTATTAGGGCGTCCCACACATGATCGTGAGTGATCGCGATCCTCGATTCACTGGGCGGTTCTGGACCAAGCTCTTCAAGTTGCCTAGGATGAACCTCAACTTTTCCACCAGCATGCATCCCTAAATTGACAGACAGACAGAGCGGGTGAATGCGTTGTTAGAAATCTATCTCTAGCACTATGTGACCAATACGCAAGTGAATTAGGTGCGGTTGATCGACATGGCCCAATTCTCATACAACTTGCAGCAGAGTGAGTCCATAAACCAAAGCCCGCTCGAGATCGTGACCAGGCAACAACTGCTCACGCTGAGCGCGATTGCCTCGGGGTACCGAGGAAGCAGTTTGTCTGCGTACAAGCTTACCAAGGAATGGGAGGAACATGCAGACTTGGCATGGGTGTGCCCGATTAGGTGGGGGAGAATGACATGGCCGACGGACGAAGCATGTCCAAGATCGTCCTTGCTCGGCCATGTCACTTACCGTGGTGTTGCTAGGGACAACCCTGATCGATCCCAAACCTAATCAATCCTTGACCAATCCCACATCAATCCATGATCGATCCTTGATCAGTCCCTACACGATCCCTTGACCGTGCCTGAGCCGTCCGTGCGTAATACAGGGGACGATTCGTGCATGACCAGCGACCAACTCCTGATCAATGCTTGGCCAGCCCCTGCACAAACCTGGAGTGGTTCACCTACTTTGTGTCAAGTGGCTAGACTCGCCCATGCTAACCCCGATCTTGCTTTTGACTTGCGCTTGCACCTGTGGCTAGTTCCTAATGCCTGCAGCCCTTGAGTGGCCTACTATATAGTCTTGACATGATGATAAATATTCAAACTCCACCGTTGGATCGAAGGGACGATCAACACCGGGATGAGATCCGAACTTGTATAAATAGGGGTCCCTCCCCCTCATTTGAGCTTAGCTCATTCATAGCGAATACATTCACCCCTTTGTGCAGCCGAGCCATGTGTTGTGCGTGTGCGTGTGTAGGCTGACTTGGGATCACAAATCCTAAGGCCGCATGGTGTTTGATCGATCGTGTTCAACCAACCCGTGACACAAGCACAATACCACCAAGGAAATGGCATGATTGAAACTCTACAAAGCTAATGATTTGAGGTTCTATATTTGGAAAATTGAGAAGAAACAAGAGAAATTAATACATGCTAACGCAACCGGACGTGAAGAGATTTATAAATTACAAAGAGGTGGTCCTTTTTGAGGCAGTAGCTTGTGAAGGAGACCTATCAACCGTCAATCATGGATTTGTTGACTCCACATAATGTGGCTACGAATATTAAAAAGAAAAGGGAAAGGAAACAAAATCAAACAATATAAAAAAATTATAAAAAATGTTTATGTTAGCACCGGCCATGCCACATAGAATGATTGACTTCCACATTAATGGTTTTTGGCTTAAAGAAGTAGGATAGATTGAATTGGTACTAATTTAAAAATGTTAAGAACTAAATTTGTCCAATTAAAATGTTTAAAACTAAATTGGTACTAATGCAATAAGTTTATGAATTTTTTTTTTATACTTTTCTGATAGATATGAAAAGGCATGACATGTGCTGAGAATGATTCCTTAACCATAACAAGAGTAATTATTCATGGAATGAGATCGATCATTGACCCATCAACTTCGTAGAAGAATTCGTAGCGCTCATTGCATAAGATCGCAACAACATTTTCCCATTCATCACGTCTTTTTTTCCATGTAGACACATTGACAATAGGTCCTCAATTCGTGAACAATGGACATTAGCACAGCTGCTACTCTCACCTAATCAACAAATAGTTCCACTGAAGGTAAAAGAAGCTGCTACGAAACAATGTATCCATTGCAATGAAGAGAAATAGAATCCAAAACGTATATCTCGAGGAAGTCAAGCAACTTCAATAGTGGTCGAGATGTTGGCATACACAGCACAGGTCTTTTGGCTCCCGCCTATACAAGTGCGTGTATTCAGGGATGGATGACGAGCTCATTTGGATGGCTTCCATCTGTTGACTTGAAGTCAACCAGTGCCCACAAAGTCCCAAGGTCCCCCACTATGGAAAAGAAACTGGAAGGCTGATGATAAATCGTGATTTCGGAGATGGAAAATGGACACATTTAGATGGCTTTCCAGCTCTTGACTTGACGTCAACCGATGCCCACAAAGTCCTTAAGTCCCACATTATAGAAAAGAAACGAAGACTTATGGTCAAGTTGGATTGATGAGCGGGTTATCGTCATTAACGACCATCACTTGACCAACAACAGCTTAATCACTCAGAATCATCTCACGGTTGATTAATAAACCAAACTTGAAGAGATTTATGAATTATAAGGAGGTGGTCCTTTTTTGAGGTGGCAGCTTGTGAAGGAGACCTGTCAACCGTCAATCATGGACTAGTTGACTCCAAATAATGTGGCTGCGAATACTGAAAAAGATAAGGAAAGAAAAAAATTCAAACAACATTAAAAAATTATAAAGAAATGTCTAAGTCAGTGTTGGTCATATCACGTAAGATGGTCGATGTCTACGTTAGTGGTCTCTGGCTTAAAGTAGCCTAATAGATTGAATTGGTATCAATATAAAAAAGTTTAAAACTAAATTTGTCAAATTAAAATGTTTAAGACTTAATTGGGACCAATGCAATAAGTTTATAACTTTTTTCGTACTTTTCCTGACGGATATGAAAAGGAGTGACATGTGCAGAGAATGATTCCTTAACCAAAACAAGAGTAATCATTCATGGAAGGAGATTGATCATTGACCCATCGACTTCGCAGAAGAATTCGCAGTGCTTATGGCATAAGATCGCAACAACATTTTTCCATTCATCATGTCTTTTTTTTCCATGTAGGCACATTGACAAAAGGTCCTCAATTCATGAATAATGGACACCGGCACAGCTGCTACTCTCACCTGATGAACAAATAGTTCAACTGAAGGTAAAAGAAGCTGCTCCGAAACAATGTGTCCATTGCAATGAAGAGAAACATAATCCAAAACGTATATCTTGAGCAAGTTGAGCAACTTCAATAGTGGTCGGATGTTGGCATACACAGCACGGGTCTTTTGGCTTGCGCCTATGCAATCAGGGATGGATGACGAGCTCATTTAGATGGCTTCCAGCTGCTGACTTGAAGTCAACCAATGGCCACAAAGTCCCAAAGTTCCCCACTTTGAAAAAGAAACTGGAAGACTGATGATCAATTGTGATTTAGGGATGGAAAATGGACACATTTAGATGGAGTGCCGAACACCTGGAGTGTCAAAATTTCGCATGGAGGGATACTTAAATGCCAAAAGTTAGGAAAGCGACAATTAAGTGTTAAAATCGGAGCAAAATTGATCACTTAAGTGCCAATCTGACCAAAATTCAGCCAAAATGCTAACGTGGCGATTTTCCGGTGAGGTAAGTGCAAAACGATGATGTTTTGTTTTATGACGTGGTAAATAATTAATATAAATTAATTAAATTAATTTATAACTAAATTAATTTAAAACATTTAATTTTTTTTAATTTTTAATTTTTTATTTTAATTTTTAATTATTATTTATTTTTATAATTTAATCAAATTAATTTTCACATTAAGATTCGAATCCGCAAAAAATGACGTTGTTTTTACCTTTTTTTTTTTTTTGTTGAGTCAACACTCCGATGAGCCACGTAGACGAAAAAATAATAAAAATTATCACATAGGATTTCCGGTGGGCGTCGGAAATGGCACTTAAGTGTCCCACTCTTAAAAAAAAAAAAAAGAGGCACTTAAGTGTCACTTTCCTAACTTTTGGCACTTAAGTGTCCCTTTCGTGCCAAGTTTTGGCACTTAGGGTGTGACATTTTGAAATTCGAGCCCTCTGAGGGATGAATGAATGTGATTTCATCAATGCATTGTTGGTTGATCTCACTCGGAATTGATCACTCCCAAGATATTAACCTTGAGGTGAAAGGCTAATGATGACATAACTTGTGCGACTAAAGAACTTGACCTGGGAAAACGACTGACCGTGAGACTTGCGTGAGGACTATCTTGTAGATAGGTAGGCTGATTTCAAGGACAACTAGAAGTTGATTCGCGGACAGAACATAATGGAACAACGGGTGACTCCATTTACTATTATTGAACTTGCGAACGATCCTATGTTGATCCTCGGTAATCATGTACTTTGAAATAAGAATCAATCCTCCACAATTTCATGTAGTCAATGACGTCCATGTGTCGAGATGTCTTGAATGTGGTTTAGCACGAGTTAGTTATGTGTGAATCCTCGAAGCCGCCCGTCAGTCCGAGTTGTACCCAAATGACATTCTGGCAAAATTGACATGGCATGACAACCTAAGATTGGACTTTGAATGTTCGGGAATGTTTGGGATGGACTTTGGATGGTGCTACTTCGATAGTTGGCAGTGCCAGTCAAGCCAAGTGTTGGGAAAAAGGACTTACGGACCGAGGAATCAAGTCTGTGAGGACGTGGGTTGAGTAAAGCCAGTGTAGGCCTTAGGCCCAAGGTGGGACAGCCACCATGGTAGGCCCAAGGCAAGCAAGTGAGCCCATTAGGCCTAATCAACCATTTTACCTTCCAAGTCCATCGTCTAACCTTGAGCCATTTTGAGCCCAACCAATTCCCAAGTCCATTCCTATTCATTTCCTAGCCTGTTTCTTAGGCCCGTCCTTCATTTTCAGCCCAATGGCAAATTGGGAAATGTGAAAGGTGGAAATGACCATTTTGCCTTTAGATTTGATGTGGATAAAGCAAAAACAAAAAAAAAAAGAGATAGAAGATGATGTCATGTGCATGGTGAGTTGGAGCAAGCCTTAAATGGCCTTGATGAGGCCTTGATAGCTAGCTCTCCCATCACTCTCTCTCTCCTCCTTAAGCCCTCCCACGACCGACCCTTACTCTCCCTCGTTTTCCCTTCCTTCTTTCTTCCTCTCCTACCGACCTTCCTCCAAAAACTAGAGTTAATTGTTGCCTTCTTGTACGGATCAACACACGTGCCACCCACCATCGTGCTCGAAGGCCCAAATCGTACGGACCAAGTCGGCTATTTGCCGGTCGAGTCGTTGGCTGACCCGTCGACCGGCCGAGAAGAAGTCGCTTGCCGATCCACCAGTTCGCCTGCCAGCCTGCACTATTTCGCCGTTTTAGTTGTTTTCCTACCATTCCGACCCTACCTTTGCCAAGCCTAGCCACCAGTAAGTCCCCTTGACCCTCAGGTGCTGCCGGTTGTCGGCCGGCCCCTCGGAGCTTCGATCAGCCCGGCCAACTCTTTCTCCGCCTCTGCAGTTTGGTTTCCAGGAGTTGCAATGAGAGGCAGAGTTTGTTGCTACTGTTTCAGCCTTGGGACCACCTTGGATCGCTGTGGTCAAGGTCCCCGTGCATAGTCTTCGTCGTCGCTGCTGCGTCTGTGTCTCCGGCCCGCTTAATGAGTGAGTTTAGCTCCTAATCTGTCAATTAGTGCCAAACTTGCTTAGGGTTGGTTTAGTTAGGACTAATCCTGGTTTAGGAGGTTTAATTAAGTTGTATTAGCCCTAAGATAGGTGGTTACAATTAGTTTAGCTTAATCTCGCTTTATTTGCTTAATGATGCTTATGTGCTTAATTAAGCATATTTAGCTTTAATTGATTAATTGTTTGCTTTAATTAATGTTTTGCTTAATTTCTGAATTTAATTTATTACTTATTTAATCCTGAAAATTTACTATTCATGCGACACTCTTCACAAATTACTGTTCACGTGCACTGTTCACACGCACTGTTCATATAGAAGCAAAAATCATCTAATTTCATGTGTTTTAATCCTATGAAGTGAATGGGATGTGTAAATGCATGGACATCCACATGAAACGTATGGTTTTCGCAAAAGGGTAAAAAATGATTTGTCCAAGTGACATTGGAAATGGACCGCTTTTGTGAGAAAATAATTTGAGATGGTATGTTTGCGTGATCACTAAGTTGAATCGTCACCTAACGGGAGTTTCGGGTGATGCCCAAATGGGGAGTTCGGAAGCTGATCGTGATAGAGGCCAGACTGACGCCCCTTTTTAGGATACTGTCTAGGCGGGAGTTCTAGATGTTGTTGTGCTCGATGGGGCGGGACAACACCTGATTTTTATTGGATGCCCGACAGGAGTTCGAATAAATGCTGACTGGGAAGTTAGCCATGATCAGTTTTCATCGGATGCTCGATGGGAGTTTAGATGATTGCTGACGGGAAGTTAGGCTTGGCCCAGTGGGCTGTGATAATTGGAACATGTCCGAGTAATTGAGATAGTTGGGCCTTATTATGAGGTAAAATTGTGTGGCACGATATAGGATGTGTCATAACAATTTTACCTTATAACCAGGACCCGTGTGATTGATCGATATGTGTTATGTGGCGCACTAATGTGCAAGAGTATATGAGAATCATGGCATCATTGGTTTTGACTATGCATGAGTTGATCACATTATTTATGATATGCACGCATGAATCGATAACGTGTAGGGTGTGGCAATGGCTAGGTGAGATTGCTGTGACACGACTCATATGTGATTGATGAACTGTATCATCTAATGGCCATGTGCATTGCATGTATTGTGTTGAGATGTAACATGCAAGGTATGGCATACTGGGTAAGGTTGCATGTGAATCGACTATGTGATTAGTGGTTGACCCTGGCTGTTGTTATTTGTTGGTTATTGATTATTAGTCGTTTCGTTGTTTGTGGGGGTGGTTCTGGAGAGATATCTCGAGTTGAGTTAGTGTTCTAACCGGGGGTTTAGGGGAGGACTTGCTGAGATTTTATCTCATTGGTTATTATATAACTACTTTCAGGTCCTTAGAATGGCGCTTCCGCCGGTGAGATTCGGTATCGCTACGGATTGGGATACTGTCGTGGTGCACCACCGCTTCCGGGGCTGGGCGCATCTGTGCGAGAAGTATCTCTCCATCATCTGATTGGATGAGGGATCGGGGCAATGGATACCTCATAGGTTCCTGGCGTGGTTCATCTAGGATGGTGATTTGTTCATTGCTCCTCTAAGAGGTTTTGACGAGCTATCCGATAAGGGCCCCGAGGATGCCAACCGGCATCCCATGGAGCTAGACCCTCCCGATGGTGTTGTGGAGGATGCTGCCCTTGCTTCACCAATGATCGACCCATATGCCTTTGACTATGACTCGATGGGGTTTGAGTCCGTTGGGTCCGAGTGATAGTGGTGTAGAACCTGAGGGTTCTTTTTGTATAGTTGGATTAGCCTAGCCTAGTTTCTTTTAGGTCTGGCTTAGAGGATGGCTCGATCCCTCTGGTAAGCTTGTAAATTGAAAACGATCCTCCGTTGGTTAATCCAATAATATATATATATATATATATATATATATATATATGCGAGTAGTTGACTTTGTTCCTACTGTTCATCTCTATATCCTTGTTTGATTGCTTGATTGTCTGTAGACTGGGAGATGGTTCGTTTTTCGCTTGCACATATTGAAAGATTAAAAATGAAGGGTCGTCGATGAGTCCTGGGACGTCGCTTTCTATCGACCGAGGAAGGGGTTGTTGCGTGCCCGGGATTCGGGCGTGACATGGGGTATACTTCTTCCCATTTAGATGGCTTTCCGGCTCTTGACTTGACGTCATCCCATGCCTACAAAGTCCTCAAGTCCTACATCATAGAAAAGAAACGAAGACTGGTGGTCAAGCGGGATTGATGAGCGGGTTATCGTCATTAACACTTGACTAACAACAGCTTAATCACTCAGAATCATCTCACATTTGATTGATAAACTGGACATGAAGAGATTTATTAATTATGAGGTGGTCCTTTTTGAGGCGGCAGCTTGTGAAAGAGACCTGTCAACCATTAATCATGGACTTGTTCACTCCACATAATGCGGCTACGAATATTAAAAAAGATAAGGGAAAGCAAAAAATTCAAACAATATTACAAAATTATAAAAAAAAGTCTGCGTTAATACTGGCCATGCCATGTAGGATGGTCAACATCCATGTTAGTGGTTTCTGGCTTAAAGTAGCCGGATAGACTGAATTGGTACAAATGTAAAAATGTTTAGAACTAAATTTGTCTAATTAAAAAGTTTAAGAATAAATTGGTATCAATGCAATAAGTTTATTACTTTTTTGATACTTTTCTTGATAGATATGAAAAGGAGTGACGTGCTGAAAATGATTCCTTAACCAAAAGAAGTGTAATCATTCATGGAATGAGATTGACCACTGACTAATCGACTCCACAGAAGAATTCATAGCGCTCATTGCATAAAATTGCAACAACATTTTTCCATTCATCACGTCTTTTTTTCCATGTAGGCACATTGACAATAGGTCCTCAATTTGTGAACCATGGACATTGACACGACTGCTACTCTCACCTGATCAATAAATAGTCCAATTGAAGGTAAAAGAAGCTACTCTGAAACAATGTGTCCATTGCAATGTAGAGAAACAGAATCCAAAACGTATATCATGAGAAAGTCGAGCAACTTCATTAGTGGTCGAGATGTTGGCATACACAGCACAGGTCTTTTGGCTGGTGCCTATACAAGTGCGTGTATTCAGGGATGGATGACGAGCTCATTTAGATGGCTTCCATCTGTTGACTTGAAGTCAACCAATGCCCACAAAGTCCCAAAGTCCCCCACTTTGGAAAAGAAACTGGAAGACTGCTGATCATTCGTGATTATAGGGATGGAAAATGGACACATTTAGATGGCTTTCTAGTTCTTTACTTGACGTTAACCGATGCCTACAAAGTCCTGCATTATAGAAAAGAATTGAAGACTGATGGTCAAGCGGGATTGATGAGTGGGTTATTGTCATTAACGACCATCACTTGACTAACGACAGTTTAATCACTCAAAATCATCTCATAGTTGATTGATAAACCGGACGTCAAGAGATTTATGAATTACAAGGAGGTGGTCCTTTCTGAGGCGGCAGCTTTTGAAGGAGACCTGTCATCCATCAATCATGGACTAGTTGACTCCACATAATGTAGCTACGAATATTAAAAAGAAAAGGGAAAGGAAAAAAAGAAGAAAAAAAAATTCAAACAATATTAAAAAAATTATAAAAAAATGTTTATGTCAGTGCCGACTATGCTATGTAGGATGGTCGCTGTCTACATTAATGGTTTCTGGCTTAAAATAGTCGAATAGGCTGAATTAGTATTAACGTGAAAATGTTTAGAACTAAATTTGTCCAATTAAAAATTTTAAGATTAAATGACTACCAATGTAATAAGTTTATGACCTTTTTGGTACTTTTCCTGATGGATATGAAAAGCAGTGACGTGCTAAGAATGATTCCTCAACCAAAACATGAGTAATCATTCATGGAATGAGATCGATCATTGATGCATTGACTCTGTAGAAGAATTCGTAGCACTCATTGCATAAGATCAAAGCAACATTTTTCCATTCCTTAAATCTTTTTTTCCATGTAGGCACATTGACAACAGGTCCTCAATTCGTGAGCAATGGACATTGGCACAGCTGCTACTCTCACCTGATCAACAAATAGTTCAACTAAAGGTAAAAGAAGCTTCTCCGAAATAATGTGTCCATTGCAATGAAGAGAAGCAGAATCTAAAACGTATATCTCGAGGAAGTCGAGCAACTTCAATAGTGGTCGAGATGTTGGCACACCTAGCACAGGTCTTTTGGCTGGTGTCTGTACAAGTGCGTGTATTCAGGGATGGATGACGAGCTCATTTAGATGGCTTCCAGCTGTTGACTTGAAGTCAACCATGCCCACAAAGTCCCATAGTCCCCCACTTTGGAAGGAAAATTGGAAGATTGATGATGAATCGTGATTTCAGGGATGGAAAATCGAACATATTCAGATGGCTTTCCAGCTCTTGACTTGACGTCGACCAATGCATACAAAGTCCTTAAGTCCCACGTTATGGAAAAGAAACGAAGACTGATGGTCAAGCAAGATTGATGAGCGGGTTATCATCATCATCGACCATCACTTGACTAACAACAGCTTAATCACTCAGAATCATCTCACAGTTGATTGATAAACCTGGCCATAAGTTAGAGACACCATTGCAAAACCTGTATGCATGTATCATTAATAACAAGTTATATTTAAATGTGGATAGTAACTTTCTAATATGAAAATTGAATTCCAACCTATTTATAGCTGTCATGACCCGGCCTCAGCCTTTTGGGTTTTTAGCGAGAGGATGAGTTTAGAGGTGCTTGACTATGAGAATTTCCTCATGGTACAGTACTCGATAAGATGTCATCACCTCATCTTTTGGGATCAACCACATAAGTATGCTCAATCACGATCATAAGCTCTCCCAAGCTCACACCTCACATGATAGCGGGATTAGTCATGACTTATTCTCAAGAGAATGAGTTTAAGGGTTCACAATCTTGATAGCCCTCTCGAATGTACATAGGCTAAAGACGGCATCACTTGATCTTTTCGCCTCAGCCAATTTGAGTATGCAAAATCAAGATTGCGAACCCCTCATGATTGGTTTATTGTTTCTAAGTTGTTTAAACAATCTAATATATCATTTTAGGAGTTGACGCTAGCCTTATCTTTGGGGGCCAGCTAGAATGCCTAATTGAGGGTCGAGAGTGGCCCCTCAATACCTATGCAACCAAAGATCGAAGGTTCGGAGACTTACATTACGTTAATATTTCTATTAACACTCGTTCAGTATCTAACAGTTGTCACACTGCCTAAAATGTTCATGCGTATATTTTTACTTTTTCGTGCAATTTGTAAATGGGGTGATCATACGTGGATAATTGGTTTCATGACATTCTACTTCTACTCAAAAAGAAAAAGAAAAAGAAAAAGAAAGCAAACAATTGAAATTTAAATGATAGTGTGGTAAGTAAACACCCAAGACAGTTTAAGGAAAGCAGTAAATTTAGCATGTAATCCTAATACAGAAAAAAGGTAAGTAAAGCAAGAAAGAATCCGCAACTCATTAGGCTTCTATACAACACATAAACAAAGACCCGAGACATATGTCAGGTAATGAATATTACAAGGAAATTGGTTGGAAGGGACATCTACCGTTTGCCATTGACAAGAAAGAAGGTCAGAATGGACATCAACCATCATCGTCTTCAAGATTGCCATCTCCAAGGGACCGCCTTCTTAGACCTATTCTAATCCTAGTCTAGTACTTGGAATAAAAGAGGCACTTCATAGCAATCTCAATCAATCATGGCAAGTAAACCATTCAAAAAAACATCAAACAAAGCAATTAATAAGGAACATCGAGAATGGCCTTGGGGTGGGGTCGGCCTTTGATTGTTCATGCAACGAGCCATACTAAGATTTCTACCCAATTATTTTAATGGTTTGTAGTAATTAGTCATTGTTCATGTTCATAAATGGTGGCTAACTCTAACAAACCCTTAATTCGGGTTGTAAATGTTACTTAAAGTATCCCGCGGGTGCATGCATTGTACCTATGCATATATCCAAAATCAAATGCATAGCTTGAAAGTAAATATACACGTAGGCCATTGGACCTTGGTTCTTTATCAACCAAACAAATTAGTGAGCCGACACCGAATCACTTCACCCATTCATCAAACACCAATCACAACCACATGTGCTAGATAAGTAAAATCAAAACATTATAAAGATCCATATGATGCCCAAAAATTATTTTTGGATCAGTTTAAAAATGGGTTTGGGAAAAATCTGATGAAGACAAGACATAAATGCATTGACGCTATTGAATACATTTAGCCGTCAAGGTTAACCCAGGTGGATCCTATGAACAGCTGATCGGGTTTTGCAGACGCTCTAAATACAGTCCAAACCAAGATCAGGTTAATGTCAAGTCAAAACATGTAAAAGCATGCTAATGAAGGAAATTTGTGTAACTGGGCACCATATAAATGAAAATCAAGTCTACAACGAGTAAGAATGCAAAATTCCAGATTGCCTTGCACTTTGAGGGGCTTGGTGTAATCATCGAACCATCTTTTTAATTTTTGAAAATTTTTGTGGGTGAAGTTCAGAATGTGAGGACCAAAACTCGTGAAGTCATCGAAAGCTTCAGCATGAATAATTTCCTAAAAATGCTACAACAGAAACAAGTCATAAAAGAAAAACAGAGCATGGCAAAACAAGGCATTCAAGAGAGCAATGCATCAGAAACAGAGCAGGGCAGTAAGATATTCATGTAAACTAATGACAATTTTCCCTAGTTAATTATGTGTAAAAATTTCGAAAATTTACCACAACATAGACATATGAATGGCACTCAAATTCCATTAGGACCCAACTTTAGAATCCTTAAGGAAAAATCCGGACAAAAAAGACAAAAGGGCTGGTTTAGTAAGGGTAGAATAGGCATTTCGAATTTTAGACATGGCAGATTTCAAGGCAAAGTTCACAAAAATAGAAAATGGGTTGAACAACCTGCAAATGAGGCAAAATTCATGTCATCGGAAAGTTTAGGATGTACTCTAAGACTTTCTAAGAGATATCAAACTCAATTAAGGACAATTGCATGCCTACACGATGACAATTGCTTAAGTGTGCAAGTCTGCAACAAAGAAAGCAGAACATGATGCATGAAGGGAGGCTAGTTAAGTCACCTATATGATGCATGCAAATCATGAAATTTAAGCATGATTTAGGGCTAAATGTGATGAACAAGTTTGATGAGACATCTAACCCTAGATCAATGCACAAAAAATCATGAAAATTCATGAATGCTAATAGGTAGGCTAACACAAACATGGCTGAATTGAACTAAACATAACAGCAACTTCACGAGGAATTTTCATTGGGCAAATGACCACTATTTGCAGGAATCACATGTCATTTCGAAGCTTTGAAGTTTTTAGGTATGTCTAGAAGGACTCATGCATTGATTTTACTCTCAAGGAGCTCAATTGAAGATAATTGTATAGCAACATAAGACCAAAACATGTGATATCCCAAATTTCTGATTCTATTTTCAATTGAATAAGTTGGGCTTTTCATCAACGCGCCTCTAGTTCTTTTCTCTGAGCTGATCACTCATGGGATAACTAGTCTATCAGGTGAGGCCGTTAAGAAATCTAAACGCAATAGACTTGAGAATTCGACCAAGAATCGACTGCTTGACCGTGATAATCTGCAGGGGTCATTACGGCACAGTTAAAATTCGATTATAGATTGGAGATAAGTCGATTCAACAGAGTCATGTGATTAAGTGTGGGTGATTCCACCTAATTGCAAAATTTTTGTCGATCGGCACTAGACCGATTTTTCTGTCGTTTTGGTACCCTGTGTCCGTATTTGAAATATCGAGATTTTCACGATAACCGAGAGTCGCAAATGTATCAAAGATGTACAATGTGGCTTGAAAATAATCGACCATGGGTCAATTGCACCAAAAATTCATCAAAGCTACTCGGTAGGTTAGGTCACGCTAAAATCGCGCTCGGTTGAAATTAACCGTGAATTTAAACTCGATTTCAGAAATTGAAAGTTCTGTCATGTCACGATTCATTTTATGAACGTTGACTCATCCTCCAAAGATTTTTATGCAAACTCGAGATTTCGGCGAAAAATAAAAGTAAGGTTATTTTGGACCAGAAAAATCATAGGGCCGTTTTTTGTCGCAATTTTGGCAATCAAGTTGGACTAATTGGCGAGGAAAAATCACGAGAGGGATAAGGAAACCTTGGCTGAATTTTTGGGACATTAATTGGGTCAATTTAAAAAGGAATTGAGCTCAATTTAGTTGGAGAAGGTCCAAAATTCGTAGGCCAAGGGGGTGGACAACATTTGGACCATTTGGGAAGCTTCTAGGGAAAATTTGGGGCAGCAAATTGGCTGTGGATGATAGCCTTGGCTGGAATGGGCAAGCAATGATCGAATTGGGATATTTGGCTTGATATTAAGGCCAAATGGGTTCCCCTCTCTTTAGCACACTCCTTCTTCCTTGGCTCACTTTCTCCATTAGTGGGTGTTTAGTGAGCTCAAAATTGCAAAGAGAAACCAGAGAGAGCCCTCCTTCACTGTCGGCCGCCCCTGCCGCTATCCGGCGCCATCACACGCCCGTCGTGCCACCCGAGCCTTGCGAGCCGTCCGCCTACCTTGCTCGCGTCGCGCTCCTTCTCACACCTCCTCGCCATTCCCTCGAGCCATCCTGGTCGTCGTTGAGGTCGCTTGAGCTGTCTCCACCACCGTCCAGCAGCCGCTGACGCTCGATACTGCCTCCACCAGCCCGCCTGGCTTGTTTTAGCTCCAACCAGCCACTTGAGCAGCCTCCCTCAGCTGCAAGCAGAACCGAAGCTTTAGCTTTAGGCTAAGCCTTCATGGGCTGTTTCTAGGCCCATCCAAACCTCGCTTGGTGTTGCTCCGGGCTTGGTTGTTGCTTGCCTTCGCGTCCCCGTTGCCATGAACTCACCAGATCGCTAAACCGATGAGTTTACTTGCTAAACTATGCTTAGGGAGTTAATGATGCTTAATGGTGATTAGTTTAAGCTAATTAGGGATTATGTGGTTAGTTAGATTAGATTAGTGATTTAATTGTTTAATTATGCATGTTAGGTGGTTAGAATAGACTAATTAAGGGTTAAATAGATTGTACTATTTATTTAGATAGGTTTGAAAATTTTCTAGGCTCGTTTAGGTGGTTAGATTAACATTTCCAGCCTAAGTTGGTAATTATGGTATTTAAATTGCATTATTTAATTATTTTTGGTATTTATTTAATTATTTAATATTTTCCGAAAAAATAATAGGGATAGCCGATGATCGGAATTTTGTGCTGATTGCAATGTTGTGCTTAGTTTATATAATTGAATGCTAAATTGTGCAAATTGAGTGATAATTGTGATTTTGGATATTTATTCCAAAATTATGAAATTTTGATATTTAATTAGAAAATCTCAGGTATCGGGTTTTGACACTGAAAATGGTTTTAAAGACTATATTAAATAATGGGAATTTAAAAGGAAGGGTATCAATTTTTCTTGTTCGAATTGACCGTGTACGCACACACGATTATTTTTATCATGTGTTTTTAATACGAAGAAATTAGGTCAAGTTCATTATTTTAATTGAAGAATTCGTGTGCAAAGCGCAATGTCCGTGGCCGGGATTGATTAATCGTGTGATGGTTAAGTGAACCCATCCCCAACGTGCGTCATTGTATTAGCTTAGGCGAGCAATAATCTGTATCAGCTTGTGCGAGTAATAATCTATATCATCTTGTGCAAGCAATAATCCCTGGCTACGCCAGAAGACCAATGTGCATTGGTAGATCATGCTTTTGCGAGCAATAATCGAATTGGAAAGTGTGATTGACTAAAATTGAAGCGCCGGATTATGGGGCGAAATTGTGTGGCACGATATAGACGTGTCATAACAATTTGGTCTTATAATTAGGACCCCGGATCGATTGTATTGATTGTATCGATAGCATTGATTGATTGATTGATTGTATGGATGAATTGATTGACTGATCGATTGTATGGATTGAATTGAATTGATTGATTGGTTAAGTGAATTATACTGACATGCAGGAGGGAACTGAGGTGAGGTAAGTCCTCTGTCTTGTGTGCATAGATTGCCTTTAGGCATATTTCCTTCCTAGTCAGAGTTTAGGAGGTGAACTTGTTGAGACATTGTCTCACCCCGTTGTGGGCTCAATTCTTTACAGGTCCTTAGATGGCGGCCCCACTAGTTCGTTATGGTCAGTCTCGGAGGGTTACCGAGCTGGTTACTAATTTTCCTATTCCCGAGGCCATGGGGTCTGGGTCTACAAGCTTGTAGTGACCACCGTCTAGGATGATGAGGGCCTACCTAAGAGGGTACCTCATCGATTTAAAGCGTGATTTCACAGCGGGCTCAATGGATACAGAGTTGGTTCCCTCTAGGGTTTTAAGGTCCCAGCTATGGTAGTAGACGCTGCTTTTGGAGAGGGTATAGTGGACCATCTTGATGGTGCGGTGGTGGACCCGGCGCTCCTGAAGCCTATGGAGTCTAAAGGGTCGGTGAACGTGTTCGACTAGTGGACTGTAGGATAGTTTCCTTTTCGAGGGCTGATCTTTTTGGTAGATAGACTTTTGTATATAAACCGGGGTGTTTATAAAAGTGTTTTGGTTGTGAAATTGTTTCCTGCTTTTCTATCCCATGTTGGTTGCTGTCAGGGGTTATCGTTTCACTTCCACATGTACATTAAAATGAATGGATCGGCGATGCGTCATAGGACATCGCAATTTTATCGACCATCGAGGGATATACGCACGCTCGAGGATCGAGGGTGGGACAAAACACAGCAGCAATTTCATAATTAATGAGTGGTTTTCACCATCCTAATGCATAAAAAAATTCCAAAAAAAATCATGCATATAGAACAGGATGTCTTGATCATTTCTCGTGAAGAAACCTAAGTCTAATTTGTTGGTGGCTAACAATACAACCTATATTGGGGCTAAAAATACAACCTACAGGGGGTGAATAGGTTGTTTTCAAACTTTGATAATCTTTTGCGAAAATCAAATACTGTTGAATAAAGATCACCTTTACTTAATGTTTGTGAGAACACTAGCTAACTGTATGCCAATGTAAATAAATAGATGTGAAACAATGAGACACGGAGAGTTGTAGTGGTTCAGCTATATAGGATAGCCTACGTCCACTCTTTAGACTAACAATCTCAAGATGGGCTAGATTCCACTAATAATTTGCTTGAAAGGTTACAAATGGCTAGCACTAATCCTTTACATGATAGATCACACTATTTGGATTCGATTGTTGCTCTTACACCTGGACACCTAATTTGTAGCACATTTGCTTACACAGCACGACACTCAGAATGGTAAGATAGAAAGCTTTCAGCTAAGAATAACAGTACACAAGCTACTTGATCTTTAATGTGGCGCACTCTCTTGGTTCCTCAATGCATTCTCTTTTATACTTTTCCTCAAACTATCCGTTGAGGTTGATTTAGAGAGGTAGGTGACCGTTAGAGAGTTTCCGTTGAGCTGCTATCCAAGAAGAGACTGCCCATACAGTTTCTTTCTTCCTTTAGTTATTATGCTAAAAGCTTTATTTTGATTTCGTTGTTGTAAAAATCTAGATCTTTCAATGGCTCTTTAGCTGATCTAATGAACATCAACTGATGTACTTATTTGTTACATCACCATCAATGTGATCTTTATCATTCCAATATAAACATCATTAGTACCTAATCTTTTAGTCAATTGGTGCTACTTACTAAAGCAAGACCACATCTTTCCAATGGATCACACCATGGATGTTTCTCAGTCCTTTGGTCCAAACATCTACACATAGCATAGTACGTAAAATACTAAGGATAGCTTGGGCATCATCAAAATCTCTTAGAAATGTTTTCTCCAACAATCTCTCCATTTTTGATGATGACAATACTATCCTCGTAGATGTGCCAAAAAAAAAGACTTGTTTGAAGTGATTTGTATAAACTAAAAGTAGGATCTCCTTAAGATGTTTCAGCTTTGGAGATATATATCTAGATGATCTTTAGTAGGATAGGATATGATTGTGCAATAGATCTTATTTCCAGAGTGTATTATTATTGTTGACACTTAAATTTTGGCGGCCCAGTCATTTATTTATCGCATTAAAAATTAGGGATTAATCTTTTAACCCCTAAAAAAATAGAATTAAATTGCGTAGCATATAGTTTTAGGAGCATTTTTTTTATTATTGCATTTGCATCAAATTAGTGACAGGTGAGTTTGAATTGGTAGTTTTAAGCTTTAAATTGACAAGTTGGACTAAGCCCACGAAGAGAATAAATTAGCCCGAGCCTATTATTTTTTATGACTGAAAATTATTTTGTGAGAAATAGAGATTTGATAATTTCGATGATATGATGTTGTTTTTCTTAATATCCTCGGATAGGGCAAGTAAGACAAAGAGATATTGCGAGCTTACCTTTACAAGATTTGGAATTTGAGAAAATCCTATTACAATCTTGAATCTTTAGCAATATGTGAAAAAATCGGTGGAGAATATTCGGGAGGAGATCTTCGTATATGTTGATAAAAGCTTTAGTCCCTCACCTATAAATTGGCTCGAATATGGATGGAGAAAGGGGGGAACACATTTTGATACACACGGCCGCACGTAGAGGGCTCTTTCTTTTTCCTTCGTTTTTAGGGAAAAACAATAAAAGAAAAGGAAGGAAAAGTTCTTGAGAAAAGTGAAGGTCAACAAAAGAAGACAGTAGCAACAGGGACAGCAGAGGGGGAAGTAACTTGAGGGAGACGTGAGGAGAGAGAGAGGGAGAAAAAAAAAAAAGAAAAACAAGAGCTACTATTCATCTTCTCCGTGAAGCTGCCGGCGTCCGTTGCTGCCCACCGCGTCTTTGCCACCGCCACTCTGCCACCGCCGCTCCGTTGCTACCTCGCTAGCGCTCGACGCCTGCTGCAGTGCCTTCGCGCTCTCTACGATGCTGCCACTGTCCCTCTTGCCACGCCATTGTTGAAGCTCCCCCGCACTCGTGAGCTTGCGCAACCGCCTCAATTGTGAGCTTGCGCCACCGCCACTTCACCAGCAAGTCGTTTGCCCCCGCATCGGCTTGTGCTTGACCCTCCACCCGAGCGTTGACACCATAGCCGCTTACCTGTCCACAACCGCTTGGTGCCTGTCTCGTGCAGGTCCGACGCCGACGACCACCACCACTGCAACACACGCGAGCCCCCCTTTGCACCACACCATTGCTTGCCGCTGCTACTCCCGTTCGCCTCGTCTCGTCGTGCCACCATCTCGCTTGACACCGCAAACTTGCGCCGGCCACCGCACCTCAGCCACCCTCTGCCGTGCCTCCATTTGCAGAACCCGTGACTGTCGCCGTGCCTTACCACGCCCCGTTGCCTTGCAGCCCACCATTGGAGTCCTTGGCTGGTCGCCGACTGTGACGTCTCCTTAGCGGGTTAGAGGTGGGTTGGGCAGGAGCCTCCAATCGAGTATGGTTTGACCCCAAATTGGGTCGGGCTTGTTTCACTCTTTGGGCTGAGATGAATTTGGCGTATTGGGCTCATTTTGTCTTCTTGGGCTAGGTTTAGTTATCTGCTTTTTAAGAGTCTGCAAGGGACCCTTTTGCAAAAGGGGTTGGGCCCGTCGATCGGGCCCAACCTGCATTTAAATATAGGCCTGACCATCTAGTTGGGCCTTGCCCTTTTCGGGCGGGTCGAGGGACCCGCCCCCAACTGGACCCAACTCGGTTCGCCTTTTTTTTTTTTTTTTACTTGAAAAAATATAAATAAAATAAAAAGTATTTTTTAAAAAAATTTTGAAAATCTAAAAATGTAGGGTTTGTTTGGAAATTGTCATGTCTTGTCTTGTTAATGTAATTAGGCCTCTATTTGTTCATATTTTGATTACATTGCATGTTTAATTTGCATATTTTATTATGTTTAATTGCATGTGCCCAATTTTACTGCAATTAGGATTTTGGTAGCTATAATTATTATTTTAATGATTACGTACCAGCATGATCACCTCACATATTAGGAAAGTAAATTAAAATCAATTCAAATTGCCTACAAAATATTTTTTTCAAAATAAAAGAAAAATGTACCGAAAGGGCGTTAGAGAAGTCTAGCGTAACCAAGTCCCCAAACTCACAATCTCTGGTTCACGGGAGTAAAGTAAATCTCCCGTTACTTTACTTGGGTTTTAAATTGACCCACCAAAAATAGATTAGTGACGACCCTAATTGAAAGATCAATGGCATGTTAAGAACTTGAACCTAAGTTGCGAATGGTATAGGCTTGGGAGAGCCCAAGCTAAGTTTAGACTTAGTAATCCATTAGCCAAACCCTAGGTAGTTTACTCGAAATTTAGGTCGCGACAGTCATTTAATTTTTGGGAATCAAAAGATAACAGTTGGTTGCTCCGCCTAGCTTGATGATGCACTTGTATGCTCCCTCTGTTTTGGTGAGCAACTTAATTTCAAACATTAGTAATTTCTAAGCAAATAATCATGAGAAGATATTTAGCAAATTTTTAGTACCAAGTATTACAAGCATGTTCACACTATCCGGCAATCATCAATTGTAAAATTTTTTACACAAATTTCAAATTTTTGCCATAATTTTCACATCAAGCAACTCTCCCCCTTTTTTCATCAATCAAAGTAAAGATGAGATAATAACATGGAAATATCAACTTCACTGATGTAAGACATAATGCGATACAAGAAGTGAGACTAAAGCACCGAACTAAAAGAGATAAAGCAGCAGGAGCAAAGCAAGAGCACATGAACATTTCGAAGAGTTTTAAGTGTGAGGGCATTTACGCTGCTAGGAAGAAGTGGGTTTTTTGAGTTTAGCGGTCTCTTGGTCAGGTCGGATAGGGTTGTAGTAGTCTAGGCTAAGGATTGTGCGCTCAATCTTCACCATATAGTACGTCAGAGAGAGGAGAGTGTTTTTGATCTCCTTAACATCTGCTTGTAGCCGATTAAGGCTGGTAGGTGAGGTAAGTGCATCTATAACTAGTGAAGGTGATCTTTATAGATGAGGTGGACAAGAGGCCTATGACATCCTGATTTTTAGGTTCTGTTTTCGATTGAATAAATTGGTCTTTTCATGGATGCGCCTATAGTTCTTTTCCCGAGCTGATTACTCACGGGATAACTAGTCTATCAATTGAAGCCATTAAGGAATCTAAACACAATAGACTTGAGAATTCGACCGAATCGACTACTCGATCGTGCTAATTTGCAAGGGTCGTTATGGCATTGTCAAAATCGATCAGAGACCGGGATAGGTCGATTTGATAGAGGTATATGATTAGTGTGTGGGTGATTCCACCTAATTGCAAAATTTCTATCGAACGGCCCTAAACTGATTTTTCTGTCATTTCGAACCCTGTGCCCATATTTGAAATCTTGAGATTTTCACAACAACCGAGAGCCGCCTATGAGTTGAAGATGCATAATGTGGATAAAAAATAATCGACCATAAGTCAAATGCGCTAAAAAATCCTAAAAGCTACCCGATATATAGGTCACATTAAAATCGTGTTCAGTTGAAAATAACCACGAAATTGAACTTTATTTCAGAAATTGAAAGTTCGGTTATGTTACGATTTATTTTAGGAACGTCAACTCATCATTTGAAGAATTTTCGGCGAGCTCGGGATTTTTCGGAAAACCAATTTCGGACGATTCAGAAAAGAAAGGAAATTCGGTTGGCCATTTTCAAGGGGATGTTTGGCCTCCAAAGTGAGCTAATTGGTGAAGAGAAATTGTGGAAATTGTGTGGGCTTCTTCTTCAACAAAATTGTACATCAAATTGGAGAATTGGTGAAGAAATTGAAGTCCGAAATTGTTAAATTTGGAGACTTGTGTGGGGGCCGCAACATTTGGCATCAAATTAGTGTTTGTGGGAATTATTATTTAAGAAAGTATTATGGGGGACAAAGGGGATTAACATGAAGGCTTGTGGAGCCTTGAAATGATGAAATGAGATATTTACCATTGACTTTTCCCCCTCTCCTTTGGCTTCCCTCACATGCCAAGCTGCTCCCTTATTCTTCGCGAACCAACCTCCCCGATCCTTTTGGTTTTTCTTCTCTTTCATTTTTTCTCTTTTGTCTCTGCTTCTCTTTTATGTGAAGGCTTGTGGGACCTTGAAATGATTAAATGAGATATTTACCATCGACTTTCCCCCCTCTCCTTCGGGTGCCCTCACATGCCAAGCTGCTCCCTTTCTCTTTGCGAACCAACCTCCCCCGATCCCTTCGGTTCTGCTTCTCTTTCATTTTATCCCTTCTATCTCTACTTCTCTTTTATGTGTCCTTCAAAGACTCCAGCTGCCATGAAGCCACACGATCGCCTCTCTGCTTTGTCCACTTCCCCTCACGCCAGTGTCACCTTCGCTGACTCCTTGGTTTATTGACCGCTAGCTCCACGGCTATCTCCACCGATTCCCCCTTTCGTTGCCACATGTCCGTGACCCCACTCAGCCCACCGCTTTCCCTTGATTTCTCGCCCATCCCCTAGCTCATCGTTTCCACTGCCGCTCCAAAATTCAGCCAACGTCGTTGACCTACAGTTAGTTTGCCCAGCTCAACCTTACAGAGCAGCTTTGACCAGCCCAAACTGTCAATATCCCTCGCGGTTTTCAGCCTGGTCCAAGCTTCCTTTGGCGCCGCCGTAGGCCCAAGTTTCGGCCGCTGTTGCACCATCATCACCGTGAATCGGTTTTTACGCTAAACCGGTGAGTTTATGTACTAAACTCTCATTAGGGTGTTAATGATACTTAAAGAGTGTTTAGATTAAATTAAGATTAGATTAGTGTAGTTATTAGCTTGTTTAGTTAATTTAGGTTAGTTAAATTAGTGAATCGGGTGATTAGAAATTGTAGTTAGATAGTTTATTATGTGGCATTGTAGTTAGAATGGTTAAATAATTTAATTAGTCCAATAGGTGGTTAGATTAGCAATTAGCCTAAGTATGCATTTATTGATTTAATTTGCATTATTTAATAATTTTTTGTAATTTATTTAATTATTCATTTATTTTTCGGAAATTATACCTGGATAATCGGTGATCAGAATTTCGTGCTAATTGTCCTTGTGTGGATGAATTATGCAATTGAGTGCTACTTTGTGCAATTTGATGCTGAGTGTTAATTTTCGAATTATTATTCCAAAAATATGAGATTTTTGTATTTAATAAAAAAATACTGGATGTTGGGTTTTGACACCGAAAACGTTTTTATGTACTATATTAAATAGTGAGATTTTTAAAATGAATGATATCGATTTTCCTGGTTCGATCTGGCCGTATACCCCCACACGACTATTTTCACCGAGTGTTTTTAATACTAAGAAAATAAGCCGAGCACATCATTTTAAATGAGGCATTTGAGTGCAATGTACAATGTTCTTGACCGAGATTGGATGTGCGTGTGATGGTTAAGAGAACCCGTCACCCGATATACGTCGGGTGGACGATGCTCTTATGTGGAAAGCCCTGGACAATGGATACCGGTTGCGTAGAAGCTGAACCGATGCTCCTATGTGGAATGCCTTGGACAACGGATACCGGTCGCAGCAGCAGTTGGATCGATGCTCCTATGTGAAAAGCCATCTAGTAGAGACGTAGCCGTGCTCAATAGGGTGAGACGACGCCTAGCTATACCAGAAGATCGCTGAACATCAAGTAGGCCTTGCCCATTGGGTCGAGATTAAAATTAGGAATGGATGATTGATTGAGTTAGAAGCACCGGATTATGGGACAAAATTGTGTGGCACGGTATTTGATATGTCATAACGATTTAGCCTTATAATCGGGACCACCGTGGCTCGTGAAACCCGAGATGTGGCGTTACAATTGTTTGAGTTTAATTATTGCTCATGTCTGTGATATGAATTGTGATGACATGTAGGGAGGATTTGAGACAAGGTGAGTCTCTATGGTTGTATGGTTGTGTGGTTAGGACGCCTCTTGGTGTATTACCTTCCTAATTGAGGTTTAGAGCGTGAACTTGCTAAGATTTATATCTCACGCCATTGTGGGCTCAATTCTTTTTAGGACCGTAGAGTGGAGGATCTGGAGCCAAGCTAAGGGGATTTGAGGTGTAGAACAATTAGGATACCTTTTGAGAGATAGACTTTTGTATATAAACCCAGTTTGTATATAAAGGCATCTTTTGTTTGTGAATCTGTTTTCCTGCTTTTCTATCTCATGTTGTTTGCTATCCTAAGGGATTTGTTTTTCTTTTTTTTTTTTTGCTTCCACATGTGCATTAAAATGAAATGGGTCGGCGACACGTCCCGGGATGTCGCGGTTACATCGACCACCGAGGGATGGACACATGCTCGAGGTTCGGGGCATGACAAGACCTTCATTAATGCCGGGGCTTTAGCATGTTTATGCTTTTCTGGTTTAGAGAGCTTTGCAATCCTTTCTTTGAGCTTGGCTTGTCACGCCTCGATCCTCCGAGCACGTGCCCATCCCTCAGCGGTCGATTAAATAGCGATGTCCCAAGACGCATCACTGACCCTTTCATTTTAAATGCGCATGTGGAAGCGAATAATAAATCCCCATACAACAACAAGATGGGATAGAAAAGTAGGGCCACAAATTTTTGAAAACCAAACCACACACACACACACACACACACACACACACACACACAACAAGTCATTTACAAAACTAGCTGATCTATACATAAGATTTGCAAAACAGGGGGGTTCATAGAACTACAGATCCTCTTCCTCATTCTCATTTGAGCGTGGCCATGAGATACGAAAGATGGCTTACCTCAAATTTGAACACCAAATCTCGAGCTCTCTCGAGTAAATTCTACTCCTTAAATAGCATATGTGTGACTGAAAACTTATGACTCAAGGCGTCGGCGACCTTAGCCGCCTTCACGGGGTGATATAGGATATCACAATCGTAGTCCTTCAAAAGTTCCATCCAGCGGCGCTGCCTCATATTCAACTCATTTTCAGAGAATAGATACTTGAGACTTCGATGGTCAGTGAAGATCTGAAATCTTTCTCCACACAAGTAATGTCTCTAAATCTTCAAAGCAAAAATGATTGCCGCGAGTTTTAAGTTATGCATCGGGTAATTCTGCTCATGAGGTCTCAACTGACGGGAGGCGTATGCAACAACTCTACCATGTTGCATCAGTACGCAACCCAATTCTCTAAGCGACGCATCATTATAAATCTCGTATCCTCCAGGACCAGATGGAATGGTCAGCATGGGTGCGGTAGTCAGCTTTTGCTTAAACTCTTGGAAACTACACTCGCACTTGTTTGTCCACACAAACTTTTCTTCCTTCTTTAGGAGTCGAGTCAATGGCAATACTAATGCTGAAAATCCTTCCACGAACCGTCTGTAGTAACCTGCCAAATCAAGAAAAATTCTGATCTTTGTCACTATAGTCGGTCTTGGCCAGCTGATAACTGCTTCAATCTTGGTTGGGTCTACGAAGATTCCTTCGCCTGAAATCACGTGACCTAAAAATGTTACTCGAGTTAGCCAAAACTCGCATTTGCTTAACTTGACATACAACCGATGAATCCTCAGGGTTTGCAATACCATTCTCAGATGACTTTCATGCTTTTCATCACTCCTCGAATACAGCAGAATATCATCGATGAACACGATCACAAACTAATCAAGATATTTTTTGAACACTCGTTTCATCAAATCCATAAAAGCAGTTGGAGCATTTGTCAACCCAAATGGCATTACAATGAACTCATAGTGGCTGTATCGATTACGAAATGCTGACTTTGGAATGTCCTCCTTCCTGATCCTCAACTGATGATATCATGTCCTCAAATCGATTTTAGAGAATATTGACACCCCTTGTAACTAATCAAACAAGTCGTCGATCCTTGGGAGTGGATACTTGTTCTTGATCATCACCTAATTGAGTTGACGATAGTCGATACACAAGCACAACGAACCATTTTTCTTCTTCACAAACAAGATTGGTGCTCCCCAAGGTGATGCACTAGGACGTATGAATCCCTTATCCAATAACTCCTGCATATGCACCTTCAGTTCTTTCAACAGACAACATCATCTAGTAAAGAGCCTTAGAGATTGGCTTCTTCCCGGGTGCTAACTCGATCACGAACCCAATCTCTCTCTCTCTCTTTCTCTCTGGCGATAAGCCTGGCAATTCTTTTGGGAAAATATCTAGAAATTCTTACGCCACTAAAATATCCTCGATCTTTAGCTCCTCAACCGTTATATCCATGATAGTTGCCAGGTAACCTTGATAACCCTCGTTTAACAAATAAGTTGCCTCAAGCGATGAGATCAAGGTAATCGAGGGTCCTCCTCGATTCCCAACAAACTCAAAATTCTCATCCTCTAATGGATTAAAATGAATCATTTTGCGATAGCAGTCCATCTTAGCTTGTTGCTTTGTGAGCCAGTCCATGCCAATTATCAAATCAAAGTTATACATGGCTAGGATTAATAGGTCTATCCTCCCTTCTCGTTCGCCAATTGCTAACTTGCAACCAAAACAACCTGAGGCAACTAACACCTTATCCTTTAATGATGTAGATATGCTAACCACTAACTCCAGCAACTTAGAACTTAATCCTATTAGCTTAACATATTACTCACCAATAAAAGCATGAGTTGCGCTAAGGTCGAATAGAGCATAAACAACATGGTCGTTCAGCGAAACTGTACTTGTAATCACATCAGGCACGTCCTTTGCCTGACCTTTGGTGATGGCATACACTGTCCCTTGAGCTAGGGGTTTGTTCTGTCCACCTTGCAGTGTGTCTTGTGGTGCGTACCCTCTAATCGACCCATCTATGGTGGCAGCGGTAATCTTGTTGTCCCCTTAGCCTCCTAGGACAATCTCTGGCTATGTGACCCTGTTGACCACATTCAAAACAAGTGCCTGTTCTTCATGGGCACGGGGTCGTACCATGTCGCCTTCCACAGGAGTGACATAGGACATTCTGATTTGGCATTGGCTTTCCAATTCCACCCTTCTTGTTGGGTGGAACATGGAACCTTCCTTCAGTCATAAGCCTCTTCCCATGTCGATTCCTATCTCAATTCGAATTAAACCTCGACCCAGATGAGGCAGCTTGTTCGTGCAGACTTCTTTCTAGTAGCTGGGCTTGGTTATACACTTCACTATAGTCCTTCAGATCAAACGGCACCAGCGGTTGTTTCAACTCTAGTCGAAGCCATTTCTGAACCTTCAAGCCTTGTCTTCTGGATCCTCTATTAACCTTAAAGCATACTTAGAAAGCTCTGCAACTTTGACCTCATACGGTTAACGGTCATCGTCCCTTGATGGAGGTGTTGAAATTCCTCCATTTTATGTTCTCGGGCACTACCCAAAAGATATTTATCATTGAAGGCTCGAGGAAAGCGTCCCACACCAGGACTATGCCTTTTGGAAATACTATACCACTAGCGGCTCTCCACCGGGTTTCCGCGTTCCCCGTAGTTGATATACTGCCAGGACAACTCTTTCCTCCTTGTTGTACCTCAGAAGTGCAAAAGCCTTTTCCAGATCTTGAACCCACAGCGAGGCAGTCTTGAGGTCTCTAGTACCAAAGTGAACCTCGACGGGTTCAGCTTCAAGAACTGCTCCACCAACTTATGGATCGGTCTCTCCTCTCCACAACTATGTTCCCAGCTGGAACTTTAGCAGTGCAGCAATGGTGGCAACCTCGGTAGCGGTGGCAACGGCAGTAGTGGCGGCTTGAGCGGCGACAGCGATGGCAACAACATGTGTTTTGTTTGTGAATATGTTTTCTTGTTTTTCTATCCCACGTTGTATGCTGTTTAAGGGGATCTTTTTTTTTTTTTTTTTTTTTCGCTTTCGCATGTGCATTATAATGAAATTGGTAAGTGACACGTCCTGGGATGTCGCAGTTACATCGACCACTAAGGGATGGGCACACGCTTGAGGTTCGGGGTATGATAAGGCCTTCATTGATGCCGGGGCCTTAGCAGTTTGTGCTTTTATGGTTCAGAGAGCTCTGCAATCCTTTCTTTGAGCTTGGCTTGTCATGCCTTAATCCTCCGAGCGCGTGCCCATCCTTTAGCGGTCGATTAAATAGCAACATCCCAGCACGCATTGCCGACCCTTTCATTTTAAATGCGCATGCAAAATTGAATAATAAATCCCTAGACGACAACACGATGGAATAAAAAAGTACGTTCATAAAGTTTTGAAAACCAAACCACTCTTATATATATACAAAACAAGTCATTTACAATATTAGCCAATCTATACACAAGGTCCGTAAAACAGGGGAGGTTCATAGAACTACAAATCTTCTTCCTCATCCTCATTAGAGCCTTTAGTTGAATACACCGAAGTCCCTGGATCCGAAAGATCCGAGTCTACCACCGAACCACTTAGAGGATCTGTTGTGCCTTTCCCAAAAGCAACCTCTAGTACATACAGAGGTATCTCCGATTTCAGTATGGGGTCCTCTCTCTGTCCATTCCGATCCTGACAGTACCATGATTTGTATCAATGGGGTACCTTATATGGTAGACCCGCATCAACCAAGACCATGGACTGCACAAGTTCATACTCCTATCCCCTAGGGTCCCCATGAAGCGGAAAATAACACCTCTGCTTAGTGACCTTCTTCGGTTGGCTAAAATGCTCGGGAAGAGCTACCATCTAGGGATCTGAAAAAGTTATCTCATAATGGGGTGAGACGATGTCTCAGCAAGTTCACCTCCTAAACCCCAACTAAGAAGAAAATACGCCAAAAGGGTTGCCTAAGCACAAACACAAGTCACGGGACTTACCTTTTCCTCCATTATTTCCCGCAAGTCGACATTTCATATACTCACGAATCACATTAACCAGTCAAATCATCAAATCAGATCGAGTCATCAATCAATTGACTTAGTTGATTTCATGTCATCACGACCTTCTCTTGGTTGGCCCATTCAATACTATCTATAAAGTTCGATCATATCAAGGATTGCTCACTCTAAGTTGGCAATGAATAGTATAGCTTGCACTAAGCTGATAAAGTATACTGCTATCGCTAAGTGACATATCGAGTCCTCTCGGCTGATATAGTATACTAATAATGCTCACTTTAAGCTTATAAGATATACCGCTCGCACTAAGCCGACATATCAAGCCCTCAAGCTGATATAGTATACCGATATACAACTCGTGCTAAATTGACATATCAAAGCCCGCAGATATAGTATACCATCCCGACCATCTAACAAATTCACCATTTTTATTGTACTCGATAAAAATAATCGTGTGTGGTACACGGTTGGCCTTAGCCATAATACAATATTTTTCCTTTTGAAAATCCCGCTAATTTCACTAATCCATAAACACATTTTTGGCGTTGTAAACCGACGCTCGGTATTTTCTAATTAATTACCAAAAATATTAAATTTTGGGATAAATACCCAAAATTACAAATCACACTCAATTTGCATAATCCAGCACTCAATTAATTAAACAAATCACACCATTGCAATCAACACGAAATTCCGATCATTGGCTATCCCGATCTAATTTCCAGAAAATAATAATTAATTAAACAATTATGAAAATTAATTAATAAATACCAATAAATAGCAAAAATGCACACTTAGGTTGGAAAAGCCTAATTAAAAGCCGAGACGGGCCTGGAAAATTTCTAAACCTATCTAGATAAATACTACGGCCTATTTACTTGCTAATTGCACTAATCTAATCACCTAACATGCAATATCGAATGATTAAATTACTAATCCGTTCTAACTAACCATCTAATCCATACTTAACCTAAACTAATCAACTCTTAAGCATAATTAACTTCATAAGCAGGGATTAGTGAGTAAATTCACTTGATTAACGATCCAACTCAACCATGACGACAATGAGGAGGAGAGAATCGATAAACTGCAAAGTGGGTGCACCAAGTGAGGTCTAGAAGGGCACCAAAACAGGCCAAACAGTGGGTTGTAGACCTAGGCTATTTGGTTCTGTTGCTGGGTCAAGAAGGAAGAACTGGTGGCTAGCTGAGGTGGAAATGGGCGAGGATGGGTGGTGGGGCTGCTTTGCGGGTCCAAGCGACCAATGGCGGGCGGCGGCAGTGACTTGAATGATGACTACGATGGTAGGGCGAGCTCGGGGTTGTAGGGAATGACGGTCCGGAGGTGACACAATTGCGGAACGATGAGTCAAGCGGCGAGGCTTGCGGCTTGGTGTGATGGCGATGCAATGGCTCTAGACGGCTTGGCGGGTGGTTGCGACGGCGGGGGTTTGCTAGCCGGTTCTCTGCAATTTTTTTTTAAGCTTTTCTTTGCTGGAGATGGAGGGTGGTTGACGGTGGGAAGGAGGGGGCACAAAAATGCTTGAGGGGTCCTTCATGCTTCTCATCTATCCTCTTGTCTCCTTGGAATGGTCCCACCATGTAAGGCTGGCTTCCTAAGCAAATTTCCAGGCACCAAGCTTGCCTTAGAAGCTTTGGAAGTGGTCCAAAGGTTGAGGCAAGGGGGGCTACGAATTTTGGTGTGATTTCCCTCAATTTGGATTCAATTCCTTCTTGAATCGGTGCAATTCGGCCTCTATAAATTCCACCATCGAGTACTCGATCAAATTGGTATTTTTCCTCGCTAATAGAATCCACTTGCATCCCAAAAATGAAATAAAAAACGGTCCTTTGAATTTTCCAGACAAAACGGCCCTATATCAAATTTTGCCAAAAATCTTAGTTTGCAGAAAAATCTTCGAAAGACGAGTCGACGTTCCTAAAATAACTTGTGACATGACAGAACTTTCAATTTCTTAAATCCAATTCAAATTCGCGATTAATTTCAATTTGGCGTGATTTTAGTATGACCTAGGCTACCGAGTAATTTTCAGGAATTTTTAGTGCAAATGACCCGTTGTCGATTTTTTTCGAGCCACAATGAACCTCTTCGACACATTAGTGACTCTCGGTGGTCGTGAAAATCTCGAGGTTTCAAATGCGGATACAGGGTACCAAAACGATAGAAAAATCAATCTAGTACCAATCGACGGGAATTTTGCAATTTGGTGGATCATCCATGTTTAGCCACACATCTCAATCAAATCGATTTTTAACTGTGCCGTAATGACCTCTGCAGATGAGCACGGTCGAGTAGTCGATCCCTGGTCGAATTCCCAAGTCTATTACATTAAAATCCCTTAATGACTTCCACAGATAATTTAGTTATTTCAGGAGTGATCAACTCTGAGAATAGCACTATAGGCGTGTCGATGAAAGGCCCAATTTATATAATTGAAAACAGGACAGAAATTTTAGGATGTCACATCGCTATTGTTTTTTTTTTTTTTTTTGTTGGTAAAGTTAAATAAAAATTTTTTGGTAAAGGAGCTTGGCTACTATTTTCTCATGATTGCCATGACAAATGGGAACGAGCTCGCCTTTGTAATTTACCCATCCTTCTGGCGTCATCCTAAGAATAATCTTTTCAAGTGTTTTATTCTTGATCTCCACATTTGGCAAGACAAGAGGTGAGGCTTCAGAGTAGCCAATCTTGAGATACTTGAAGATTCGTGTCATTAAAGCATTGTAGGGTAGCTTTCTTGCCGTTCATTTGGCCATGTGATACATGTAGATAAAGAGGATGTGGGGGAAGGAAAAATCTTCAAACTTGTTTAGGATGGCCCAAATCATTCTTACCTCGTATCAAGAGACGTCATTTGTAGAAGATGTATTCAGACGAAGGTAGAGAGTGAGGATCTTTTGGATAAAATTCATTTTGAAAGGGAGAAAGTCCAATGAGACAATTTCCTTGGAGCTGCGAACAAAGTTGGTTGTCTCTAAGACAAAGCTGTGGCTTCATCAGGCTCTATTGGAATTTGCTTAAAAACATTATATTCTGTCTGGATGATTTTAGCCAATTCATCTAGGGCCACAACATGATTTTGACTGCGAAAGGTAAAGATAAATGAGTCTTGGTTTGGAAAATGAAGGTTTGAGTAAAATAGGGCCACCAGTTCAGGGTGAACTTCCTTTTCATGAAGCAAAACTGTTTGAGTCAAAGGGCTCCAAATAGCTCAGACAGAAAAATTCCTCATGTTCCAGTGAGAGAAAGAAATCAGATTCAAAATTCGGATCATTTTCAAGACCAATAATGGGTTCGAAATTTTGATATACCTGGTCGTCATCATCTTCACGTTGCTTGTCTCCCGGGGCTTCCCCTATTTCTTTTTTGGCTTCGCTTCCTTTGGGTTGTGTAGTAACTGGTTCAATGATGAATTTGACTTCTTCAATAATTTGCTTCTCCAGCGGTGCGGGAGGATTTCCTTCCGGGTTTGGAAAAGGGTCAAACTTTGGGTGCCAAGGGTTTGAGCGAAAAGGTATTTGTGCGTAGAAGAGGCGAGAGACTCGAGTAGAAATTGTAAATAAGTAAGAGAGAGTAGGTAAAAGCAATGAGTAAAAGAACGAATACGAACCCTCTATAAATAGGAGTATAGTATCTCACGGTAAGAGATAAAATATTAGCCGTTGTTTCTTCAATGGTAGTATTTCTTATTCATAAATATTTCGTATTCAAGTTTTACAGATTTAATTAGGCAATAAGAATTCTATTACAATAGTCATATTGAGTCTAGATAGGGTATAGATAGTCAGAACAATACTATGCATAGTATTTGTAACGGTAATATTTTTGAAATAATATAGCTTGAATGTTGTTATTCCAACGTATTGCATATACCTAATTCACCACATATATATTCGAAGGCTAGTTTGTCCAATGGTTTGGTGAAAATGTCTGCTAGTTGCTATTTTGATTCTATGAACTATATGCACATATAACCATTGTTAACATGATCTCTAACAAAATGGTCCTCAATGTGTTTGGCTCTTGAATGTAGAATTGGACTTCTGGTCAAATTTAAGGCACTTGTGTTATCACACATGATGGTTATACATTTCTCATCTTTTCTAAAATCACTTAGTTGTTATTTCATCCAGATGAATTGAGCACAATAGCTTCCGAAGGCAATATATTCAGCTTCTACAGTTGAGATAGCAACTGAATATTGTTTCTTCGAAAACTAAGAGATCATCATGTTTTTTAGTAGTTGACAAGTAATTGATATACTTTTGTTATCTACTTTACATGCTGCAAAGTCAATATTCAGTATCCAAGCAACTAGAATCTATATTTTTGGGATGCCAGATTCCTAACTTTTTGCGTGAATCCAATATATCGAATAATTTGTTTGACAGCTGATAGATGTGATTTTTTTGGATATGATTGATATCAAGCACATAAAAAGTACCGAATAAAATATCAGGGCTGGATGCTATTAGATATAGAAGTGATGCAATCATACTTCTATATAGTTTGGGGTCGACAGACTTACCTTTCTCATCTTTCTTCAATTTGATAGAGCAGGACATTGGTGTCTCGATTTTCTTGCATCATTCTTGCATCCTTCCAGACTAAATTTTTTCCTTCCAGACGAAATTTTTTTACTATTTCTTTGATGTACTTTTCTTGATATATAAAAAGTGCCTTCTGGACATTGCTTGATTTGGTGACAAAGAAAGAAATTGAGTTTATTAATCAGGCTCATCTTAAATTCACTCATCATCATTTTTTCAAAATCCTTGCACGGCATGTCATCAGCAGATCCAATAATTATATCATCAACATATATTTGAATAATGAGTAAATCTTTACCTTTCCTTTTGATAAAGAGGGTGGTATCTACCTTATCTTTTTCGAATTCAGGGTCTATCAAGAAATTACTTAATCTTTCATACCAAGCTCTTAGTACTTGCTTTAGTTCATAGAGTGCTTTCTTGAGTCGATAAACATCACCAAGTCTATCTGTATCTTCAAAACCTGCTGGTTGCTCAACATACACCATTTTTTTGATATAACCAAATGCACTTTCAACATCCATTTCATATAACATGAAATCATGAAAGCATGCGTAGGCTAATAACGATCGTATAGCTACTAACCTAGCAATAGGTGCATAAGTTTCATCGAAATCTATGCCTTCCTCCTGTAGGTATCATTTAGCAACTAATCTTGCCTTGTTGCACATAACATTATTGTTTCCTCAAGATTGTTTTTGAATATCTTTTTGGTTCCTATTACAGTTTGATCTTTGGGTCTAGTAACTTGTTCACAAACATCATTGACTTTGAATTGATGTAATTCTTCTTGCATAGCTTCAATCCAACTTTCATCTTTGAGAGCATCTTGGACTATTTTGGGCTCAACCTGAGATATAAGTGCTAATGAGTTGATCATACCTTTGAGAAATAATATGATTTTGACACCTTCATTCACTTTCCCTATTATTTGTTCTTTGGGATATTCAGTCTTGAATCTCCAATCTCTGGAGGATAGACTTTGACTTGAAGGATCTGCTGGAGGTTGTAGTTGTTGCTATTTCTAAACTGATGGTGTAGATATATGTATAATGTAGTCGCAGTCATCAAATTGTATTCCTTTTTTATCATCCATGAACCTCACATTTTTGGATTCTTTCACTATCTTTGAATCTTTGTTGAAGACTCTATAGGCTTTACTTGTGGTTGAGTTGCCAAGAAAGATGCCTTCACTAGCCTGTGCATCGAACTTCCCAATGTTGTCATTTGCGTTCTTTAGAATAAAACATTTGAATCCAAAAACATAAAGGTAGTGCAGAGTAGGTGTTTTTCCTTTGTAGATCTCATATGGGGTCTTTTCTACCATAGGTTTGAGTAACACTCTATTGAGAGTTTAACATGCAGTGGCAATGGCTTCAGCCCAAAAATAAGTAGGTGAATTGCTTTCGATCAACATTGTCCTTGCTATTTCTTGCAATGATCAATTTCTTCTTTCAGCTACTCCATTTTATTGTGGAGAGTAGGTAGTTCAGAAATTATGTTCCACCCCATTTTCATCACAATACTTGGCAAAGCTTTGGTTGTCAAATTCTTCTCTATGATCAGTTCTGATGGTGGTGATGCTATATCCTTTCTTGTTTTGAATTTGTCGAGCAAATTTCTCAAAAGAGTAAAATGCCTCATTTTTATGTGATAAGAGCATTACCCATGTGAATCTTGAGTAATCATCTACCACAACCATGCAATATTTTCTTCCTCCTAGACTTGTTGTTTGAGCTGGTCCAAATAGGTCCATGTGAAGTAGTTGCAAAGATTTGTTAGTTGCAATAGCTTTGGTAGACTTGAAGTAGTTCTCACCTTTTTCCCAGTGTGCATGCATTACATGGGTCACACTTGCTACAATTGATTTTTGGTAAACCATGAACTATATACCTTTGGAGATATTTTTGAATTTGCTTTGCATTGATATAACCTAATTTCTTGTGCCATAGAACGTGATCTTCCTTGATAGACATCAAACAATATGATTCTTCAAATAAATATCAAGTAGATAAATGTTGCAGTACCTATTTCCGATGAATGTTTGTGATCTGTCTTTGATAGTGCCTCTACATTTACTTTTTCGAACTTTAGCTTGTACCCTTTGTCACAGAGTTGGCTTATGTTGAGGGGGTTGTGTTCTAATCCTTGTACAAGTGAAACATCTTCAACGACAAGATTTCCTAACCTAATGTTTCCTTTCCTAATGATTTTTCCTTTATCCTTTCCTCCAAATGTAATAGTTCCTCCTTCTATGGTTGTAAGAGTTACGAACTTGCTGCTGTCTCCAATCATGTGTCTGGGACACCAGTTATTTAGATATCACTTGTTTTTCTTTAAGATAACCTGAAATCAGAGAAGGTCTCATATTTTCTTTAGTACCCAGATAAACTTGGGTCTTTTTGGTTAGATTTTGATTCATGATTAAAAAAAAAAAAACAGCCAATTTTTCTGAATTTTCTATGCTGTTTTGGACAGTCCATTTTGAAATGACCGTATCCTTCACAGTTCAAGCACTTAGGAAATTTCTTGCCGATAACTTTAGTAAAGTGTTTGGTAACATGAGATTGTAAAGGTGAACAAGAGGTCTGTATTTTAATCTATCTTTGGTTTTTGGAAAAAGATTCGACTCTTTCTTCTTTTCCTTCATGTCTAAGACCATTCTTGTTATAGTGAGAACTTTCAATAGAGAGAACATGCTGTAGAGTTTTTGATCCAAGAGAAAATTTGGTGCTGATTTTTGAAATCTCTTCATCGACACACTCATTTTTAGCCTACAAGAGTTTCACTTGATCTATTTGAGAGTCAAGCTCTTTCTTTAGGTTGTTAATGAGGGTTTTATCAATGAGTTTTTCAGTGGTAAGATCATGAACTTCTTTTTTTAAGACAGAAATTCGTTTTGAAGCTTTTTGGTGTTCTTCAAACATTTCTTTTAAAAAAAAAAACTTTGTAATTCATTATAGGACAGTTTAGATTTGCTTCTTCTTCATCACTTGACTCACTTTCGGTGTCACTCTATGTTTCAGCTTTCAATGCCTTTTTCTTTTTCTGAAATTTTCTTTTCTTCTTCTTGATGGATGGACATTCTAGTTTAATATGACTGGGTTTCCTGCGTTCATAGCACACTATATCCTTACCTTTTGATTCTTCCTTGTTCTTGTAGTGTCTCCTCTCGTCCAGGATGTTTAGAGAATAGTTTTTCTTTGTAGTTTCCTCATTTTCTCATAAAGCTTTTGAACTTCTTTATTAGTAATGCCACGTCTTCATCACTTTCTTCATCATCAAAGGATATTTTTCCACCTGCATCATCATGGTTAGCTCTAAATGCAATGACTTTCTTACCTTTGGGGTTGCTTTCTTCATTTTGAAGTTCCTCTTCATGGGACATGAATGTTCTTATAAGTTTGTCCATTGTGATTGGTTGAATCCTCATGGTTTCCTCTAGTGAGGTCTTGACGGTACTGCATTCCTTAGGAAGAGCTCATAGCAATTTGCTTACTTTCTCAGAATATGTGTAGATTTTTCCTTGAAGAACAAGTCCATTCACTATTTCAGTAAATCGAGTGAATATTTGAGTCATTGTTCCATCAAGCTTCATCTTGAATAATTCATAGTTCCCAAGTAGGATGTTCATCTTTGTTTCTTTGACTCTTTCTATTCCCTTAAAGGTCAGCATGGTGTGCTCCTAGATTTCCTTTGCTGTATCACAAGAAGAGATTATGTTAAATTCAAAAGGTGATAAAGCACAGTATAATAGGTGTTTAGTTTTAGCATTAAGAACGGCTCTTTTTCGAGATTCTTCTGCATTGTCAATAGTTGCTGCATGTTGATCCTCTTGACGAATATGAGCTAGTACTTCAAGACCATTTGCAATTACAATTCACATATCCAGATCTGCGGCTTCAATGTATGACTTCATTATTTGCTTCCAATAGCCATAGTTGCTTCTATCGAAATATGGCAGCTTGTTGGGAGCTCGAGCATAATTAATGAAGAAGTTGACAAGGTTAACTATTATAAAGGATCTTTGTACTCATAAGAAATACACTTCAGATAAAAATGTTACGCCCCGATCCTCAGGCACGCACACATCCGTCTCACTTGGTCGATTTTATAATGCGATATCCCAGGACAATGTATCGCCGACCCTTTCAATTTTTAAGCACATGCGGAAGCAGTTAAAATCCCCAGACAATAAAACAATGGGATCGAAAAGCAGGGCCATATTTTTCATATTGAAATTTATAACCAAACTTTTATGCAAACCACAAACCCCTTCATAACTATTCACATCAAAACGGAGATCTCAAAAGAAGACAGAAACTTAGACGAATTGGGTCGTACTCAAGACCCCTCTCGAATTGTCTTCTTCTTCCAAAATCCTTTTCTTCAGATCTCACCTCCGAGTTCTCCTTCCCGGATTCCTCCTCCTCAGCTCTTCAGCGGGGTCCTGAAATGGTTTTCCCCAAACTGGGATGAGACTACATCTCAGCGAGTTCTACCCCACTAAGCCCGATTAGTAAACAATTATACTAAAGGCTTCCTAAACACGCACGGGCGGAGGACTTACCTTGGCCTCTCGATCCCACCTGCAAGTCAGTACAATTCACAATAAATACCCATTCACTTCAAACAAATCAAACCAGTCGATTACATGTCATACAATTTAATCCTCACTATGGGATATTTAAAAGCTAGGCCACGTGCATTCTCCAAGACGACCTTCCAAGTCTCCGAGCCACGTGCCTCACACCTCGGGCCCACGTGCATTCTCTAAGGCGACCTCTTCGCCAAGGTGGTACATCAAGCCACCGAGCCACGTGTCCTTTTTACGATGCCCGGGCCCACGTGCATTCTCTAAGGTACTCGCTTACCAAAGTGACGCATCAGATCACCGAGCCACGTGCCCTTTTAGATGCCATTTCGAATACTAGACCCACGTGCATTCTCTAAGGTACTCATTTACCAAAGTGATGCATCGATCACCGAGCCACGTGTCCTTTTAGATGCCTAGGCCCACGTGCATTCTCTTAGGTGCTATCTCACCAAAGTGATGCATCAATTCACCGAGCCACGTGCCCTTTTAGATGCCAAACTCGTCACCGAGCCACGTGCATTCTGCAGACGACATACCGAGTCTCCGAGCCACGTGCATTCTCTCAGCGACCTTTTTACCAAGGTGACATATTCAACCACCGAACTCACGTGCATTCTCCAGGTGATATTCCAATTCACGAGCCCACGTGTCCTCTTTCAAGTGGTTACCCATCTACTTTCAATACCGACAACCAATGCCAACGATTTCTCAATCAAATAATTAAATCAACTCAACAAAGCATTATAAATGCTGAATAACATACTTGGCCATTTACCGATCAACAATTCAATCTCAATCAATTCCAATCAATTTAGGGTAAATCCCTAAAATATCACAATTTATTCAATTTCATACAACGTGGAGCTCAAATAAATAAACGAACTGCGCCACGACGATCAGCACGAGATTTCGGTCGTCGGCCATCAAAATCTTAATTTCCGAAAAATAATTAATTAATTAATTAATTTCGAAAATTAATTATTTATTACTAAAAATTCAATTTAGCTCAAAATAAAGCCCGATTAAATAAACGGACTTCACCACAGTCATCAGCATAATTTTCCGGTTCCAGGCCATCTCGGTTGAATTTTCGGAAACTAAATAATTATTTAATTTAATTCCGAAAATTAATATTTAAATACATAAAAAAAATCCACTTAGGCCCGAAAAGCCTAATTGGAGCCCACCAAGGGTCGGGAAAAATTCCGAGACACTCCCAATAAATAGTAGACCACGTCTACTTGCTAATTACACATTCAATTTATCTAATTCGCATCACAATTGGCTAATAATTGCTAATTTAATCTAATCTACAACCTAAACATAATTAATTAAATCTAAACCAACCTTAAGCATAATTAGCCACTAATCCTGGATTAGTGAGATTACTCACCAAATCGCGCGCAAATTGGATCAATTTGACGGCGGCGACGCGAGGAACGATTGTTCCCAAAGCACTGCTCGGGTTCGGGGCCGGGAAACGGCCCAAAAGCGGGCCCGAAGTGTTGGAAACCCACTTCGTGGGTCTGCTGGACGGAGCTGATCGGGGCCGCTCCGACAGCTAGGGCGGCGAGGGGAGGCCGGCGGAGGGCGAGGGGGTCGCGGGGGAGGTCCGGCGGGCCTAGGCGGTGGCCGGAGGTGGCCGGACGGGGCTGGAACAGGAGCGAACAGAGCTGGGTCCGCTCGGGGGAAGCACTGCAGCGAGCGACGGACGGCGGGACGGCGGGCGCATGGGCGGGCGGCTGTCATGGCGTGCGAGCGGTGGTGCGGCGGCGGGACGGTGGCGACGACGAGCTGCTGCTTCTGCTCCGGTTTTGCTTCTGGTTTCGCTCGCTCGGACGTGGAAGGAAGGAAGAAGAAGAAGAAAGAGAAAGAGAGAGAGAGAGAGAGAGAGAGAGAGAGAGGGAGGGGATAGGTATTGACTGGTCAAAGGAAGAAAAGAGAGAGAGAAAGTGGGCGGTGGGGGCAAATCGCACGAAGGGGGAGGGAAAAGGGGAGAGGAGAGAGAGAGAAAAGAAAGAAAAAAAGAAAGAAAAGAAAAGAGAGGGGTAGAGAGGAAAAGAAAAGGAAATGCATAATTCTTTATTTCAATTTTCCTTTTCTCTTTTCCTTTTCCTTTCTATTTTCTTTTTGGTCTTCAATTTTTTTCTTCCGATAATTTCTTTATTGAAATTTCGGACCCGTCAATAAATTGACGAGCGATGAGATAGGATCCTAAAAATAAGAATTATGACGCGCTTAAAATTCGATTCCCGAAATCGAGTTCAATTTCGTGGTTAAAAATCGATCAGACGTGATTTTAGCTCAATCCAACCAATTAGATAGCTTTTAGGGATTTTACAGCTGATACATCCCTTAACGGCTTTACCCAATAGGTTAGTTAACTCGTGAGTGATCAGCTCGTAGAAAAGGCCATAGGCACGCCCGACGAAATGCCCATTTCACTTTATCGAAACGGGGTCGAATTTCAGGATGTCACAACTCTTCCCCTCTTATAAAAATTTCATCCTCGAAATTTAAACCATTACACTTTGTTCAAAAAGGCGGGGGTACAACTGTCTCATCGATTCTTCGCCTCTCCAAGTCGCTCCTTTAATACCGTGGTGTTGCTAGACCACTTTGACTAACAGGATGGTCTTTGTACGCAGAACTTGCTCTTTACGATTGACAATCTGAACCGGGCTTTCAACGTATGACACACGGTCATCCACATCCAATTCCTCGAAATTGAGCACGTGGGTCGGGTCAGGCTCGTACTTCCTTAACATCGACACGTGAAAGACGTCATGCACTTGCGCCAATCTTGGCGGCAACACAAGACGATACACTAGGTTTCCGATTCTTTCAAGAATCTCAAACGGACCTACATACCTCGGACTCAGCTTGCCTTTCTTACCAAAGTGCGAAGTTCCCCTCATTGGTGACACTTTTAGAAAAACGTGATCACCAACTTGGAATTCCAAAGACCTTCGGCGCTTATCTCGCATAACTCTTTGCTCGCTTTCTGCGCTGTCTTCAATCTGTCTCGATCACCGCCACGTCTACCGATTGCTGAAGTAACTCGGGCCTGTTATCTTCCTTTCTCCGACTTCATCCCAACACACTGGAGTTCTGCATGCTCTGCCATACAACGCTTCAAATGGAGCCATCTTGATGCTCTGCTGATAACTGTTGTTGTAGGCGAATTCCACCAGATGAAGCTGATCTTCCCAGCTTCCTTTGAAGTCTATTACACACGCTCTCAGCATGTCTTCAAGAGTCTGAATTGTCCTTTCCGACTAGCCATCTGTCTGAGGATGATATGCCGTCACCATCTGAAGCTTTGTACCTAAGGCACTCGTAAGCTCTTCCAAAAGCAGCAGTAAATCTCGGGTCTCTATCGGATGTTATCGTAACTAGCACTCCATGCATATGAACCACCTCCTTTTGCACATACAGTCTGCATGTTTATCCGGACTCGTCCTTTCGAACGCAATGAAGTGAGCCGACTTTGTCAGCCTTCGACTACTACCCAAATCGAATCATTTCCCTTTGACTCCTTGGTAGTCCAGTCATGAAGTCCATCGTGATATGCTCCCATTTCCACTGGGATCGCGAGAGGTTGCGAAATCCTCCCGACTTGCAATGATGGGCTTTTACTTGCCGATAAGTCAAACATTTGGCCACATGCTTGGCGATGTCCGCCTTCATACCTGACCACCAATAGTGTTGACGCAAATTCGATACATCTTAGTGCTTCCAGGATGAACGCTGTAATTGCTACGATGTGCTTCGATAAAATTTCTTCTCTTAGCTCTACATCGTCAGGTACAACCAAACGTCCACGAAGCCTCGGTACCATTCCATCATCAAAAACTTGAAAATCAGTCTTTCTTTTATTGGTATCCTCTTGAAGAATTTTCTGTACATCCGGATCTGTCAGTTGAAGTTGCTTGATTCTAACCTGGACATCCGGCTCAATTCTGAGGGTGGCCATAAAACTTGAGAGGTGGCCTACCTTAAATTTGAATTCCGAATCTTGAGCTCTCTCGATTAAGTTCCACTCCTTAACTAAGATCCGTGCCACTGAAGACTTCTGACTCAATGCATCGGTGACCTTGTTCACCTTTCCCAAGTGATATAGAATATCACAGTCGTAGTCTTTCAACAATTCCATCCATCGCCGTTGTCTCATGTTCAACTCCTTCTGAGAGAACAAATACTTGAGACTCTGATAGTCCGTGAAGATCTGAAACTTTTCCCCACACAAGTAGTGCCTCCAAATCTTCAACGCAAATATGATGGCTGCGAGTTCTAAGTCATGCGTTAGATAATTCAATTCATGAGGTCTCAACTGCCGGGAAGCGTATGCAACAACTCTGCCATATTGCATCAGCACGCAACCTAATCCCTTGAATGACGCATCACTATAGATCTCGAATCCTCTAAGACCGACGGAATCGTCGCACAACAAAGGTAGTCAGCTTTTCCTTCAGCTCTTGGAAACTACGCTCGCACTTGTCTGTCCATATGAACTTCTCATTTTTCTTTGTGAGATTTGTAAGAGGCGACGCTATCGATAAGAACCCTTCCACAAACCATCCGTAATAACCCGCTAACCCCAAAAAACTTCGATCTCGTCACCGATGTCGGTCTCGGCCACTTGATCACGGCTTCTATCTTGCTCGGGTCGACGGAGATTCCTTCTCCGGAAATCACATGACCTAAGAACGCAACACGAGTCAACCAAAACTCACATTTGCTAAACTTAGCATATAGCTGATGTGTTCTTAAGGTCTGAAGCACTAATCTCAGATGATTCTCGTGCTCTTCATTACTTCTCGAATAGACCAAGATATCATCTATGAACACGATTACAAACTGATCTAGATATTCCTTGAACACTCTATTCATCAAATCCATAAAGGCAGCCGAGCATTCATCAATCCAAACGGCATCACCGTAAACTCGTAATGACCATACCGAGTACGAAATGCTGATTTAGGAATATCCTCTTTCCGAATCCTCAGTTGATGATATCCTATCCTCAAATCGATCTTCAAGAATATTGACGCTCCTTGCAGTTGATTAAACAAGTCATCTATCCTCGGCAATGGATACTTGTTCTTGATCGTTACTTGATTGAGCTGCCGATAGTTGATGCACAAACGCAACGAACCATCTTTCTTCTTAACAAACAGAACTGGTGCTCCCCAACGCGATGCACTAGGATGAATAAATCCTTTATCTAGTAACTCTTGCATTTGCACCTTCAGTTCCTTCAATTCAGATAACGCCATTCAGTAAGGTGCCTTTGAGATCGGTTCGTCCCCGGTGCTAGCTCAATTACAAATTCAATCTCTCTTTATGGCGGTAACCTGGCAATTCCTTTGGAAAGACATCTAGAAACTCCTATACCACCGCAATATCTTCCATTTTCAACTCTTCAACCGTCGTATCCACGACGGTCACTAAGTACCTCGGCAACCCTTGTTTAACAAACGAGCTGCTTCCGACGACGAGATTAAGGAAATCGAAGGTCCTCCTCGATTCCCGACAAACTCGAAGCTCTTACCCCTAATGGGTCAAACTGAATCGCCTTGCAATAGCAGTCCATTTTATCTCGTTGATTGGTGAGTCGGGCCCATGCCAATTATCAAATCAAAATCATACATGGCTAGGACTAACAAGTCAATTTTCCCCACTCGCTCACCAATCTCTAACTTGCACCCCAGACATCCCAAAGCAGCAATAATTTTATCTTTCAAGGGTGTAGATATGCAAATTGCCGATTCCAACAATACATGATTCAATCCTAGCATCCTAACATATTGCTCGGCAATGAAGGAATGGGTTGCTCCCGAATCAAACAAAGCATAAGCAAAGGTTGGTCGTTGAGCGAGACCGTACCGTAATCACGCCAGCAGCTTCGCCCGACCTTGGGTAATCACATACACACAAGGCTCCCGAGTTGGGGGTCTCGCTGTCCTCCTTGCAAAGGCATTCCGAGGGGCATACCCTCCTATCTCGTCTCATTGGTGGCGGCAGCTGCAACCGAGGTTGTCCTCTTTGCTTCTTAGGACAAAATCTGGCCATGTGACCCCGTTGGCCACATTCAAAACATGCACCCGTCCTTACTGGGCACGGTGCTGTCCCATGTCTTGTTCCACACAAGCGACATGCATCATTTCTATTAAATCCACTCTTCTTGCTGGGCAGGCTTTGGAATCTATTTCCAAACATCGGCCTCTTTCCTTGGCGGATGTTATCTCTGTGAGAGCTAAACCTTGATCCAGATGAGGTAGCTTTATCGTTTTGATCTTTCTCAATCTTCCGAGCTCTCCGATATATTTCATTATAAGTCTTCAGATCCAGAAGGACTAAGGCACTTCTCAAATCCTGTCTGAATCCATCTCTGAACCTCCTCACTCGGTTCACAGGGTTCTCAATTAACTCGGGGGCATATCGCGAAAGTTTGGCGAACTTCGCCTCATACTCATCAACAGATAGAGAACTCGCGAAGACGTTGAAATTCAGCCATCTTCACCTCTCTGGCGCCTCTCGAGAAAACTTATCATTAAATGCTTCACGGAAAGTGTTCCAATCCCCGCACAAAGACCTTCCGAGAAGATCATTTCTCGAGTTGTCATCCACCAAGTGTCAGCAACTCCCTCCAGCTGGTAAGTTGCTAACATTACCTTCTCAGCCTCATTGCACATCAGCAGTGCAAACGCTTTCTCGAGCTTCTGAATCCATGAAGAAGCAGCTTCGGGGTCTCCACCACGTAAACAATGGCGGATTTAACTTTAGGAAATGCTCCACCGACTTATGGATTGGTCTTGCAGCGACCACTATCTCCGGTGGATTCTCAACATTCACGGCGGTTGGAGCAACGGCAAGTGCGACTGCGGCGCGGCAGCGAGTGCAATCGCTGCGGGGGCAACTCCGGTGGCGGCGACAAGAAATGGCAGCTTGCGACGGCCCGAGCAAAAGCGGCTTCAATAGTAGCGGCTTGCGATCCATTCTATTACCCATCGCTTCCAAAACACACAAGATCCCATCCACTCGGGATCATTAGGGGCTGTTACCCCGATATCTACGACAGGTGGATTCACTCCACTCGCGCTAGCCTCGTGCTGGCGCTCGATCACGTCCGCCTCGGATTCCGACACGAGCCGGAGCTCTACCCCGAATAACGGCCCTACTGGTCACCTTTGCAGGAGTTCTCGGCTCTTGATCACTCATAGTGTAGCTTTACTCAACTAACACCTATTTCCAATTCAACACCGAATTAGAAACAGAGCGATCCAAACAACAAACAATTTTAGCACTCGGCTAACACGGACATGCACCAGCATGAATTTAAAGGCCTTTCCTACTAACTATCCCATTAACCATCGCTCCTTATCACTCCAATCTTCAACTTCGCTCCGATACCACTTTAAATGGATGTCACGCCCGATCCTCGAGGCACGCACACATCCGTCTCACTTGGTCGATTTTATAATGCGATATCCCGGGACAATGTATCGCCGACCCTTTCAATTTTTAAGCACATGCGAAGCGCTTAAAATCCTCGTAGACAATAAAACGATGGAATAGAAAAGCAGGACCATATTTTTCATATTGAAATTTATAACCAAACTTTTATACAAACCACAAACCCCTTCATAACTATTCACATCAAAACGGAGATCTCAAAAGAAGACAGAAACTTAGACGAACCGGGCCGTACTCAAGACCCCTCCCTGCACTGTCTTCTTCTTCCAAAAATCCTTTCTTCAGATCTCACCTCCGAGTTCTCCTCCTCGGATTCCTCCTTCTCAGCTCTTTAGCGGGGTCCTGATATGGTTTTCCCCAAACTGGGATGAGACTACATCTCAGCGAGTTCTACCCCACTAAGCCCGATTAGTAAACAATTATACTAAAGGCTGCCTAAACACGCATAGGGCAGGGACTTACCTTGGCCTCCGATCCCACCCGCAAGTCAGTACAATTCACAATAAATACCCATTCACTTCAAACAAATCGAACTAGTCGATTACATGTCATACAATTCAATCCCACTATGGGATATTTAAAAGCTAGGCCACGTGCATTCTCCAGACGACCTTCCAAGTCTCCGAGCCACGTGCCTCAAACCTCGGACCCACCGCATTCTCTAAGGCGACCTCTTCGCCAAGGTGGTACATCAAGCCACCGAGCCACGTGTCCTTTTACGATGCTGGGGCCCACGTGCATTCTCTAAGGTACTCGCTACCAAAGTGACGCATCGATCACCGAGCCACGTGCCCTTTTAGATGCCATTTCGAATACCGGACCCACGTGCATTCTCTAAGGTACTCGCTACCAAAGTGACGCATCGATCACCGAGCCACGTGTCCTTTTAGATGCTCGGGCCCACGTGCATTCTCTTTGGTGCTATCTCATCAAAGTGATGCATCAATTCACCGAGCCACGTGCCCTTTTAGATGCCAAACTCGTCACCGAGCCACGTGCATTCTCCAGACGACATACCGAGTCTCCGAGCCACGTGCATTCTCTCAGCGACCTTTTCGCCAAGGTGACATATTCAACCACCGAACTCACGTGCATTCTCCAGTGATATTCCAATTCACCGAGCCCACGTGTCCTCTTTAAGTGGTTACCAATCTACTTTCAATACCGACAACCAATGCCAACAATTTCTCAATCAAATAATTAAATCAACTCAACAAGGCATTATAAATGCTGAATAACATACTTGGCCATTTACAGGTCAACAATTTAATCTCAATCAATTCCAATCAATTTAGGGTAAATCCCTAAAATATCACAATTTATTCAATTCCATACAACGTGGAGCTCAAATAAATAAACGAACTGCGCCACGACGATCAGCACGAGATTTCGGTCGTCACCATCAAAATCTTAATTTCCGAAAATAATTAATTAATTAATTAATTTCGAAAATTAATTATTAATTACTAAAAATTCAATTTAGCTCAAAATAAAGCCCAATTAAATAAATGGACTTCACCACGATCATCAACATAATTTTCCGGTTCCAGGCCATCTCGTTGAATTTTCGGAAAATAAATAATTATTTAATTTAATTCCCAAAATTAATATTTAAATAGATAAAAAAAAATCCACTTAGGCCCGAAAAGCCTAATTGGAGCCCACCAAGGGTCGGGAAAATTCGAGACACTTCCAATAAATAGTAGACCACGTCTACTTGCTAATTACACATTCAATTTATCTAATTCGCATCACAATTGGCTAATAAATGCTAATTTAATCTAATCTAACAACCTGAACATAATTAATTAAATCTAAACCAACATTAACCATAATCAGCCACTAATCCTGGATTAGTGAGATTACTCACCCAATCGCGCGCAAATCGGCTCAATCCGACGGCGGCGATGCGAGGAACGATTGTTTCCAAAGCACGGCTTGGGTTCGGGGCCGGGAAACGGCCCAAAAGCGGGCCCGGAAGTGCTGGAAACCCACTTCGTGGGTCTACCGGACGGAGCTGATCGGGGCCGCTCCGGCAGCTAGGGCGGCGAGGTGAGGGCCGGAGGGCAAGGGGTCGCGGGGAGGTCCGGGCGGGGCTAGGCGGTGGGGCCGGAGGTGGCCGGACGGGCTGGGATAGGAGCGAACAGAGCTGGGTCCGCTCTGGGGAAGCGCTGCAGCGAGCGACAGACGGCGGGATGGCGGGCGCACGGGCGGGCGCCGCGGCGTGCGAGCGGTGGTGCGGCGGCGGGACGGTGGCGACGACGAGCCGCCGCTTCGCTCCGGTTTTTGCTTCGGTTTCGCTCGCTCGAACATGCGAAGGAAGGAAGAAGAAGAAGAAGAAAGAGAGAGAGAGAGAGAGAGAGAGAGAGAGAGAGAGGGAGGGAGGGGATAGGTATTGACTGGTCAAAGGAAGAAAAGAGAGAGAAAGTGGGCGGTAGGGGGCAAATCGCACGAAGGGGAGGGAAAAGGGGAGAGGAGAGAGAGAGAAAAGAAAGAAAAAAAAAAAAAAGAAAAGAAAAGAGAGGGGGAGAGAGGAAAAAGAAAAGGAAATGCATAATTCTTTTATTTCAATTTTCCTTTTCTTTTTCCTTTTCCTTTCTATCTTCTTTTGGGCTTCAATTTTTCTTCCGATAATTTCTTTATTGAAATTTCGGACTCGTCAATAAATTGACGAGCGGTGAGATAGGATCCTAAAAATAAGAATTATGACACGCTTAAAATTCGATTCCCGAAATCGAGTTCAATTTCGTGATTAAAAATCGATTAGATGTGATTTTAGCTTAATCCAACCAATTAGGTAGCTTTTAGGGATTTTACAGCTGATACATCCCTTAACGGCTTTACCCAATAGGTTAGTTAACTTGTGAGTGATCAGCTCAGAGAAAAAGGCCATAGGCACGCCGACGAAATGCCCATTTCACTTTATCGAAACAGGTCGAATTTCGGATGTCACAAAAAAGCAACAAGGCTCGTAATCAATTGTTGGGGCTAACAATACAATTTAGAGTGGGTGAATAGTTTGTTTTCAAACTTTGATAATCTTTTGCGAAAATCAGCTATTGCTGAATAAATATCACCTAGACCTACTATTTGTGAGAACACTTACTAACTGTATGCTAATGTAGATAAACGGATGTGAAAGATTGAGACATAGAGAGTTATAGTGGTTCAGCTCTAAAAAAAAAGCCTAAGTCCATTCTTCAGACTATTAGTCTCAAGACGGGCTGGATTCCGCTAACAATTTGCTTGAAATAGCTAGCACTAATCCTTTACATGATAGATTACACTGTCTAGATTTAGTTACTGCCTTTACACTTGTATAGCTAATCCATAGCACAATTGTTTACACAACATGACACTCGAAACGGTAAGACATAAAGCTTTCAGTTAAGAATAACAGTACGTGAGCTACTTGATCTTTAATGTGGCGCATTCTCTTGGTTCCTCAATGCATTCTCTTTTATACTATTCTTCAAACTATCTATTGAGGTTGATTTAAAGAGGTAGGTGACCGTTGGAGAGTTTTCGTTGAGCTACTATCCAAGAAGAGACTGCCTATATGGTTTCTTTCCTGGGACTTCTACAGACTAACCAATAATAGCAATTGTTGCTGTCTTCTCATTGCAGTCTATGACTGACCTGTTAGACACTCTAGCTATTTTGCTATAAGCTTTATTCTAATTATGCTGCTGTATGAATCCAGATCTTTCAACGACTCCTTATTTGACTTAAAAAACATTAATTGATGTACTTCGTTATTACATCACCATCAACCCGATCTTTACCGTTTCGATATAAGTATCATCAGTACATGATCTTTTAGTTGATTGGTGCTTTTACTAAAGTAGGACCACATCTTTCTAATGGTTCACACCGTGGATATTTCTTAGTTCTTTGGTCCAAACATCTGCACATAAAATAGTATGTAAAAAATTAAAGATAGTTTGGGCATCATCAAAATCTCTTGGAGATGTTTTCTCTAACAACCTAGAGGGGTGGCGAATAGGTTATTTTTAAACTTCGATGATCTTTTGTGAAGATTAGCTAATCGCTAAATACAAATCAACTGTGGCACCTCTCGACACGGCCCCCGATCCACTAGGGTCGCCACAATTCGTTTACCTTTCCTTTGTCCTAATAACTTGTCACTCTAATACCATTGAATTGTAGTGGGTCCATGAATCCTGGGGGTTTGTATCATCTCAATTGGTCCCAATGCAATTCATATAACGAAAGCATATTCGACATCTCCCTACCCCATACTCCAAAAAAATAATGCAATGCAATGCACACCAATTACACATTTTATAGATAAGTTAAAGCTGAACCACTTTTATTTACATAACTATAATGGACATCACGAGTCGGTACAACAAAAGGCCAAGGCTTTAACTAAGCTCGGCTATAACCCAAAAGTACCCGACCCTACATCAGACATGTACATCAATCCATCATCTAGTGTCGGCCATCCAAAAAGTGTCATCCTCTACTAGTCACACGCTCTAATCACACCCAGCCCAGTGCATCAGCTAGTGGCGGCGGCAACATCCCCATCATCATCCCATCGCGTCGAACATGCACGGACAGGAACTCCTGGACTACTGGGCCATCAGGTAGACCCACATCATACATAACCAAAACACGAACATGAATAAACACTAGACCACGAACACCTACACAGGGGTGCTCCAAGCACTCGACCTCAACATTGGACGGCAAGCCATAAAATGGACCACGTGTGACAGGTGACAGAGGCATCTCTCAATCTGAAATATTAGTCCCCAAAAGGGGTGAGTACAACCACTCAGCAGTAAAAGATCCATCAAATTACACAATGCAACAAGCAAGACAACCAAACTTTCATGTGGAATGCACATAACATCCATGCAATCATGCTTATGTCTCCATGAGATTCATTAATTAAGGCAATTCATGTTCCATGCCATATGCACATACATGCGCATGATTCATATCCTCCATAAAATCATATACATATATATCCCCATGAGATCCATTCAATGCCTTCATGATCGCATTCTCAATGCCATATAGTATCAACTCAATTTCATAGGCAATTATATCCCATGCCATATGCACACACACATGCGCATGATTCAATTCCCAATTTTAATTTTCAAAAGGATCTCATTTTTCTTCCAGGGACCAATGTTTGCATCCCTCATATTGCTTGCACCCAACCTGGCATCGCGAGGAACCTCCGGCACACACCTTCGGGCATCCTGCACCCCAATTGGCATCACGAGGCCATCCGGCACACACCTCCGGGCATCCCAACACTCCCAGGGCATCGTCGACTCAAGGGTCCGACGGTTTCATCAACATCACAATGTATATTCACATATGTCTCAATTTCAAATAGCATTTGATGCAACAATGTCAAAGGTTTCAATCAAATCTTGATGCCATATCATAAGCTGAATGTCACCACATATGCTGTATAATTAACAACCCAAGATAACACACCTCATAGAGCAATTCATTTGTTCTTGAAAATAAAACAATTTTCGGATAAAACAGAATGCACTCCTTTAATTAAAATTCTGGAAAAATTAGTAAATGATCTTAATAAATTCTGAAAATTTAACATGTTATAAATGAGATCTAGGAAAAATGGTTTCATGAAGGACACAATGTCAAAAGAACTTCGTACAAGTCACTACGGTCCATGCATCACAGCCATTAAAATTTCAGAACATCACCATTGCACAGTTTTATTCATAAATTCAGTATGAACCCTAAATCAGCTCAGAAAATTCTGAAATTTTGATATGTTATATAAAATACCTAGAGGTAAAAGTTTCGTGGAGAACTCAAAGTCAGATTCGTGAGAGATAAAAATCTGTAGTCACCATAACTGTCCCTAACCCTCGGTAACGATTTCCAGATCTAACCATTTTAGAGAAAATTCGTTTCACCGACCAATACTTGTCCATTTCTTATCAAATTTTAGTATGTTACTCCTCTAGATGTCATCTACAACTTTCTTCGAGGACGCAAGATCAAATTCTGACTGGATAATTGCATAAAACTCACGGAATCACAAAGGGTCGGACTGCCCTTACATGCAACAGCTTGCTTGTTCTAGGAAGACTACCACCATTCACTCGAATTTCAGCATCCAACATCGCAACTCAAGAATCTCCAACACCCATTACACTTCACACACAACCACAACAAGCAAAATGTAGGCTAACGGACTTTACTTGCTTTAAATCCAACAAAATCACAGCAAGCACAAGGCAATTTGAGAACTTGGAACACAGCATGATTGACGGCGAAGCTAGGCGCACGCACAGCAGGGCAGGTCTTCTTCTTCGCACCCTCATGAACAACTCTCTCTCTCTCTCTCTCTCTCTCTCTCTCTCTCTCTCTCGGCTTTCTCTCTTTCTCTCTCGCGAAAACCCCCTCGCTCACTCCGCCCTCCTCTTTTTTCACCTTCATGATTAGCTAGTAATCATTAGCTTTGCATGGCAATGGACACTTGCTTCATCTCCCTCGCCACTTGTCACCCTTCATGCAAGATGATGGGCCTCATTTGGCTGGGCTTGGGCTAGCCTTGGTCGGCCGAACGGAGGGGGTTGTGGGCTGTCTTGGGCTGATTTGGCTGATTTGGTCCTTAAATACCCAACCCACAATTGCTCCTAATAATCCACCTTGATCCTTATTTATATAAATACCTAATTACCAATTTATATGGCCATAAAACTTTGTAACATAGATCAATAAAAATCCAACTTATAAAGTTCATGGCTAAGAACAAAATTTCTTCATCAATTTATCCTTTAATACAACAATAGTCCATTCAATGCTCGTCCTTGATTAATTGTAATCCATTGGTCTAATGACTATAATATAGTCCGATGGCGCTTCCATCACCTATTCATGGGTCGTAATGCATCTAAAGATCGCTATGAAATTTTAGGATGCCACAATTCTCCCCTCAGAGAATTTCGTCCTCAAAATTAGACATTACCTAGGTCTCTTTAAACCAGTGAGTGTACCTTTCCCTCATCTCATTTTCGCTCTCTCATGTGGCTTCCTCCACATCATGATGTCGCCATAACATCTTAACCAATGGAATTTTCTTGGTCCTAAGAATTTGCTCCTTTCGATCCAGTATTTGCACAGGCTCTTCAATGTACCTCACTTTCTCATGAACTTTGATAGCTTCATGATCGAGTATGTGACCAAGATCCGGCTGATACTTTCTCAGCATCGATATGTGGAACACATCATGTAAATTTCCCAATTTAGGAGGTAGCGCCAAACGATAAGCCACGTATCCTATTCTCTCGAGTATCTCAAAAGGCCCAACAAATCTAGGGCTCAACTTACCCTTCACTCCAAATTGAGATGTTCCTTTCATAGGGGATACTTTAAGGAATACATGATCTCCCACATTAAAATCTAAAGGTCTTTTATGCTTATCTGCATAGTTTTTCTGCCTACTCTGGGCTGTTTTAAGTCTTTTCCTGATAATTTCAACAGCAGTAGTAATTTGTACCAATTTAGGTCCTGTCAATTTCCTTTCACCTACTTCATTCCAACAAACAGGAGTCCTGCACCTTCTTACATATAATGCTTCATACGGAGCCATGCCTATACTTTTCTGAAAATTATTGTTATAGGCAAACTCTATCAAGTGCAATTTTTCATCCCAACTTCCCTTAAAATCAATAATACAAGCCCTTAGCATATCTTCCAAAGTTTGGATCACTCTTTCCGTTTGTCCATCTGTTTGAGGATGAAAAGCAAGACTAAATAGAAGCTTAGTCCCTAAAGCATTTTGGAGACTTCGCCAAAAATTTGAAGTAAACCTAGAGTCTCGATCAGATGTGATCGTTACAGGAATACCATGTAAGCGTATTACTTGGCTTACATATATCTCAACAAGTTTATTCATTGAGTAGTCTACGTGGACTGCTAGAAAATGAGCAGACTTAGTCAAGCGATCTACCATTACCCAAATAGAGTCGTGACCACTTGATGTCCTTGGCAGTCCTTGCACAAAGTCCATCATCACATGCTCCCATTTCTATTCTGGTATGTCCAATGGTCTTAATAGTCCTGCGGGTCTGCGGTGTTCCGCTTTCACTTGCTGGCATGTTAAACATTAGGAAACATGTTTAGCTATATCCTTCTTCATGCCATTCCACCAAAACTGATGGCGTAAATTTCTAAACATTTTTGTATTCCCCGGATGAATACTATAATTACTCCTATGTGCTTCCGATAGGATTTCCCTTCTCACTTCTTCATTATCAGGAACACAGAGCCGTCCTTGGCATCTTACTACTCCATCCTTGGAGACTTGAAACTCTAGTCTTTTCCCTAAAGACACAATGTCTCGTATTTCCACAATCTCCGGGTAAGATTTCTATAGAATCTTAACTTTTTGAATAATTTCGAGCTCAATCCTTAATGCAGTGAGCATACTAGTAAGGTGGTCTATTTCGAACTTGAAGTTTGAATCCCCAATTGACTTTAACAGATTCCACTTTGTTATTCTTAGACTAGCCATGTCCATAGCCAACTTTCGACTAAGGGCATCTGCCACCTTATTTGCTTATCCTCGGATGGTATCGTATTTCACAGTCATAATCTTTTAATAATTCCATCCACCTTCTCTGTCTCATGTTCAACTCTTTTTGCGAAAATAAATACTTCAAAGTCTTATGATCTGTATAGATTTCAAACTTCTCTCCATACAGATAATGTCTCCATATTTAACTCATGAGGTTTCAACTGCCTTGATGCATAGGCTATGACCTTGCCATGCTGCATCAAAACACATCCCAATCCTTTATGAGAAGCATCACTATACACCGTGAATCCATCACATCCAAATGGTATAGTTAGAATTGGAGTTGTAGTCAACTTCCTTTTAAGTTCCTGAAAGCTTCTTTCACATTCTCCACTCCATTCAAACCTCACATTTTTCCAAGTCAATTTCGTTAAAGGGCTGCCGGTGTGAAAATCCTTCGATAAACCTCCTATAATAGCCGAAGAAACTCGTATCTCAGTTGGCGTTGTCGATCCCGGCCAGTTCACTACCATCTCAACTTTTGCAGGGTCTACTGCAATTCCATTTCCCGACACCACGTGCCCTAAAAATTTATCTGGTCTAGCCGTAATTCACACTTACCGAATTTGGCAAATAACTTATGATCTCTTAGCGTTTGCAATGCTATCCCGAGATGTTGTTCATGTTCTTCAGGTCCTTTAGAATATATCAGGATATCATCAATGAAGACAATTACAAATTGATCCAGATAAGGCTTAAATATCCTATTCATTAAATCCATGAATGCGGCCGGTGCATTCGTTAATCCAAAAGGCATAACTAGGAACTCATAATGTCCATAACGAGTCCTAAATGTAGTCTTAGAAATGTCTTCTTTCTTTATCCTTAACTAATGGTATCCTGACCTTAAGTCAATTTTAGAGAAGATTGAACTTCCTTGCAACTGATCAAATAAATCATCAATTCTAGGCAACAGATACTTATTCTTTACAATCACCTGTTTAGCTGTCTATAGTTAATACATAAACGCATCGACCTCTCCTTCTTTTTTCACAAATAGAACTGGTGCGCCCCAAGTTGAAGCACTTGGCCTAATAAATCCCTTATCAAGCAACTCTTGTAGTTGTACCTTCAACTCCTTCAGCTCCACCAAGGCCATTCTATACAGGGCTTTCGATATTGGTCATGTTCCAAGCATTAGTTCAATTTCAAACTCAATTTCTCATTCCGGTGGTAATCTAGGCAACTCCTCAGGAAACACACCCTGAAATTCCCTGACTATTTGGATCTCATCGATTTTTTGCCTCTTTCTTAGTAAGATTTCTTATTACTGCTAGGTATCCTTGACATCCTTCATCAAGTAGTTCATGAGCTTCTACCATTGAGATGATGGCTACAGAAGGGTTTGTCTGACCTTTAAACGATTCAAAACTAGATTGATCAGGTAACATGAACTGGATCACTTTCCTATAGCAATCCACCTTAGCCTGATACTTATGGAGCCAGTCCATTCCTATGATAACATCAAAGTCATACATAGCCATCACAACTAGATCTATTTCCATATCCCGCACTTCTGTAGTTATCTTACATTTTGCACACATCATTGTAGATAATACCATATTCTTTAAAGGCATGGAAACACAAAGAGGCGTCTCAAGAGGTGTAGCTTCTATTTTACTCAATTGCCTATATCTTTCAGATATAAATGAATGTGTAGTACCTGTGTCAAACAATGCATATGCCTTCTTGTCGTTTATAAAAATCGTACCTGAGATAACTTTTTTTTTGGAAGCTTCCGCTTCCTCTTGGGTGACCGCATACACCCTTCCTTGTACCGGTGGCCTATGTGGATTCCTTTGTGGATTTGGTCTAACAGTACTTTGTTGTACCTGTCGCACCGAGCCGACACTTAGCTGCGACCTCTCTTGTGGACAGTCTCTCTTGAGGTGACCTATTTGTCCACAACCATAGCATTTCAGCTGTCCATTGTAAGGTCCCGGGCTATGTTGCCCATCACATCTTCGACAAGCATCATGCTGATAGGATGCTTTCCCTATATTCAGGCCATCCACGGCTTTTCCAAAATTTTCAAGATTACTCTTTTCTTAGAATCCCAGTCTGACCTTAACCAGATAGGGTCTCTACCCCGTTTGATATCACTAAAGGTCAACTGTCTCTTAGACTCTGATCGCTCTCTCACTAGCTATTACTCCACTAATTGTGCCCTCTCATAAATCTCATTATAATCCCTCATATTCAAAGGCACTAGTTGTTTCCTAATATCAGTCCTCAACCCTTTTAGAAATCTCTTAGCTTTTTCCTCTCGATCCTCAATCAATCTGAAGCATACCTAGACAATTCAGAAAATTATGCCTCATACCGATCTATCGGCCTCCCTTTGTTCCAATTGAACAAAGTCAGTGATCTTCTTATCTTTGGCACAATCAGAAAAATGCTTTCTATTGAAAGCTCTAACAAATTCATCCCAATTTATGTCAGTACCTGGTGGAAAGATCGTATCTCTTGAAGCTCTCCACCAAAACTTTGCATTTCCCTCTAGCTGGTACTCTACCAAAGTTATTTTCTCAGCATCATTGCAGAACAACAATCGAAAAATTCATTCCATTCCATCAATTCATTGTTCGCTCCTCAGGACTTCCTGTTCCACTAAACTTAGGTGGCTTTAGCTTTAGAAATTGTTCCACTAGTCCTTAAGGGCGACGTTCCACTCCAGGTTGTTGCTGCGCTTGTCTTTCCATCAGTTTCCTATATTGGCCAATGCCTATAGGATGTCTTCCATTCAGGGTTCAACCCTTGCATCAGAGGCTTTAGCCCTCGATGGATGAGTACTTCCAGCTGATACCATGATTTTCCTGCAATTTCTAAGCATTTGCCTCAAGAATAATCTGTGACCCAATGTCTACATTTAAAAGCAACTACAACTATATATAAGTAACATAAACATGTTACTAGCACCTAAAAGCAACTCATAGAAATTACTAGGGATCTACGAGTGAATACCCATCACCCGATATTCAAAGTTAGCCAACTATCTCAGTTAGTATCCTATGGTGTGCATTGTCATCATATTCCTCAATTTCCAAATGTGGCTCCTTATTACTTCACCTATAACCATGGCTCTGATACCAAAATCGGGCTGTGGCACCCCTCGACACGGCCCCCAATCCGCTAGGGTTGCCACAGTTCGCTTGCCTTTCCTTTGTCCTAATAACTTGTCACTCTGACACCATTGAATTGTAGTGGGTCCATGAATCCTAGGGGTTTGTATCATCTCAATCGGTCCCAACACGGTTCATATAACGAAAGCATATTCGACATCTCCCTACCCCATACTCCAACAAAATCATGCAATGCAATGCACACCAACTACACATTTTATACATAAGTTAAAGCCAAACCACTTTTATTTGCATAACTATGATGGACATCACGAGTCGGTACAACAAAAGGCCAAGACTTTAACTAAGTTCGGCTATAACCCAAAAGTACCCGACCCTACATCAGACATGTACATCAATCCATCATCCAATGTCGGCCATCCAAAAAGTGTCATCCTCTACTAGTCACACCCAGCCCGGTGCATCGGCCGGTGACGGCAGCAAAGATCCCCATCATCATCCCATCGTGTCAAACATGTACGGACAGGAACTCCTGGACTACTGGGCCATCAGGTAGACCCACATCATACATAACCAAAACACGAACACGAATAAACACCAGACCATGAACACCTACACAGGGGTGCTCTGAACACTCGACCTCAACATCAGATGGTAAGCCATAAAATGTACCACGTGTGACAGGTGACAAAGGCATCTCTCAATCTGAAATGTTAGTCCCCAAATGGAGTGAGTACAACACTTAGCAGTAAAAGATCCATCAAACTACACAATGCAACAAGCAAGACAACCAAACTTTCATGTGGAATGCACATAACATCCATGCAATCATGCTTATGTCTCCGTGAGATTCATTCATTAAGGCAATTCATGTTCCATGCCATATGCACATACATGCGCATGATTCATGTCCTCCATAAAATCATATATATATATATATATATATATATATATATATATATATATCCCCATGAGATCCATTCAATGCCTTCATGATCGCATTCTCAATGCCATATAGTATCAACTCAATTTCATAGGTAATTATATCCCATGTCATATGCACACACACATGTGCATGATTCAATTCCCAATTTTAGTTTTCAAAAGGATCTCATTTTCTTCCAAGGACCAGTGTTTGCATCCCTCATATCGCTCGCACCTAACCTTGGCATTGCGAAGAACCTCCGACACACACCTCCAAGCATCCGGCACACACCTCTGACCATCTTACACCCTAACTGGCATCACGAGGCCATCTGGCACACACCTCCGGGCATCTCGAAACTCCCGAGGACATCCGGCACACACCTCCGGGCATCCGGCACACACCTTCGGGCATCCCAACACTCCCGGGGCATCGTCGACTCAAGGGTCCGATGGTATCATCAACATCACAATGTATATTCACATATGTCTCAGTTTCAAATAGCATTTAATGCAACAATGTCAAAGGTTTCAATCAACTCTTGATGCCATATGATATGCTGAATGTCACCACATATGCTGAATGTCACCACATACACACCTCATAGAGCAATTCAATTGTTCTTAAAAATAAAACAATTTTCGGATAAAACAAAATGTACTCATTTAATTAAAATTCTGGAAAATCAGTAAACGATCTTAATAAATTCTGAAAATTTAACATGTTATAAATGAGATCTAGAGAAAAAGGTTTCATGAAGGACACCATGTCAAAAGAACTTTGTACGAGTCGCTACGGTCCATGCATCACAGCCTTTAAAATTTCATAACATCACCATTGCACAGTTTTATTCATAAATTCAGTATAAACCCTAAATCAGCACAGAAAATTCTGAAATTTTGATATGTTATAGAAAACACCTAGAGGTAAAAGTTTCGTGCAGAACTCAAAGTCAGATTCGTGAGAGATCAAAATCTATAATCACCATAACTGTCCCTAACCCTCGGTAACGATTTCCAGATCTAACCATTTTAGAGAAAATTCGTTTCACTGACAAATACTTGTCCGTTTCTTATCAAATTTTAGTATGTTACTCCTCTAGATGTCATCTACAACTTTCATCAAGGACATGAGATCAAATTCTGACTGGATAATTGCACAAAACTCACGCAATCACAAAGGGTCGGACTGCCCTTACATGCAACAGCTTGCTTGTGATGTAGCTAGTATAAACACCTAGAGGGGGTGAATAGGTGTAAAAACAATTTTTCAAGATACGAAAGCAATACTAGGCAAACGATAGAAAAGAAGTACTCTTTTGCTTAATCAAAATGAATTACGATCAAAGTAAATTAAAGAGTAGGGAAGAGAAGATTAAACACAAGGTTTATAGTGCTTCGGCTTATCCCAAGCCTACGTCCACTCTTCCGCACTGACAGCCTATCGGCTGGATTCCACTATGAACAAAAGAGATGTTACAGCACATCTTTTCCTTGATTCCACAGTGTAGATGTTCTACCACACTTCCTCAAGGTTTCTCACAAATATAAACTCTCTTTTTGCATACAAGATTTCGCTCAAATGAATTGACTAAATAACAAGGAGCTTCAGACTTTGGAATTCTTCTATCGCACACTTCTCGAACAACTTAGAACATCTTCCTTATATACTCCTTTACGCCATCATACCCATTGGCACTTACCAAAGGAATTCCTCCAATCTACCCGTTGGACGAAATCAATTAGGAAGATCATTCGAGCTATTAAAGGAACATGTCGATAGCCCATCAATCTTGTTCGCCCATACAATCGAATCTCGGTTTCCATAAGTAGAACCTTCCACGAATATTTCGCCAATCAACGGATCCTTAATCTTAATCAATCTTGATCAATTAAAAGGATTCCGTTATGTCATATCCAGCCAAGAGATCTTCTCCAGTCGATAAGGTCATATCCTTAATAAAACATCCAGTTCTGGATAGCCTTTCTTCAACGGATTAGAAACTGTCAATGAGGATAGACTTTGAATCTTGATTCTCGGCTGTCCGAAGGTCTTCGACTTTAAACAAGAGAGTCTCGCAAACCTTCGGACTAGATCGATGGAAACGTTTTGTCACTTCAAAACATTTCAAGAAGATTTCTCCAAAAATCTCCCCCTTTTTGATGGTGACAAAACTTTCCTGCAGATTTAGATAACTTTGACTCCGCAAAACATTTCTCAAACAAATATACATATCTTATAAAGATAAATGGCTAAATGGATAACACTAGAATATGCAACCACGTAAAATAGGTTAGTCTTGAATATGATAAAGCCATCCATAAGATATCAATAGCAAAGTCAATAGCAGTCAAATCCACATTCACATCCGTACACAAAATTAAAGTCAAACAAAAATCAAATCAACACTCCAAACGATTAAAAAATTCAACGTTTGATTCAAATCTTGCACTTCTCCCTCTTTTTGTCAACATTAAAAAGGTTGAGAAGAAAATGGAATAAAGTCAAGATTGCTTGGGAACGCGGACAAGTTGGAAATCTCCCATGGACTGAACGATCCCTTCCAGCCTTTTCAAGTCTTCCTTTAGTTATGCAACCTCCTCACCCTTAGCATTAGCTTGAATCTAAACAGAGAGGGCTTGGACCTGATCTTTCAAAGAAACTAAAGAAACTTGACTTGCATTCTGCAAGCTTTGAACCTCGCATCCCAGAGCATAAATTTAACCGCGCATCTCCAAGAGAATATCCATAATTCTGTGAAAATCTGTTGAGCTTTTGGTCTACGTACCAGCTTCAGCACAATCTGCAAACGATGGCATATCAAAATAATCACGTAGATTTGGCGATGAAGCATCATGTTCTTCTTCAGGAAAATGAGAGGCATGAATGTCTTCCGGGTTGGCTGGAGAGCGGTTGACTTCCTCACTGGTAGCAACTGACATCCCTCTTTTCTCATTATCTCCCCTTGTTTCTGTGCTTTCAAGTAGAGAAGAGTGTTTTTCAAGGTCTCCTTCCTCTTGATTCATTCTCTCTTCTTCTTCTTCTGCTTCTTTTTCACCAAGTGCTCTTTCTTCTTCTTCTTTTTCATCATCCCTTGCCTCCTCAGCATCCTTTTCTTCTGCTTCCTTCTCCTCTACTTCTTTCTCTTCTCTTTCTCGAGTCCTCTGTTCTAAGTCTTTCACTGGAGCAGAACGGCTTAGGTGTTTCAACGCCATTGCAAAGATGGTGATGTCTTCCTCATCATCTTCATCTTCAATGATGAGAGCTCTTCTTCTCTTGGATGGAGCAACCATGGGCTCCTTTCCTTTTCTTTTTGATGCGAAGAGATTTGATGAGACTTATAGGAGTCTTCTCCTTAAATTTCTCCAACGCCTTGCTTAGCTCCTTCAGACGCATCTTGGTCACCATTTTCAGTCCTACCACCATATGATCACACGATCGAGCACAAAGAATTTGTGGAGGCTGAATGTTCAGATGTCTGAATAACTTCGTCATAAGATTTGGATAAGGAAGTTGACCTCTGTCTTTCACCACTGCTCTATACATGTGGAACATAATAGTGTGAGGAAGAGAAAACTTTTCCCCAAAGAGAATAGCATACATCGCTTTGCCTCGAACTTGAAACATCAGTCTTGGAAGTTGATTTCGGTGCCGAGGCAATTGATCACAATCTTATGAAGCAGAATGTTGAACGCACTCATCCTTAGGTAGGAAATCTTTTCCTCTGTTCTCCTGTCCTTAACAAGTTCCAATGTAGCACGAGTAATAGAAACTTTGATCGGTTGATATCTTCCTCTCTCAACCCCTAACACATCTGCCAAAGATATCCATATCCACTACAAAGTCTTGATCTTTGACACTAAAAGAGAATCTATTCTCATCCAGAAAACTAAGATTCGAATAGAAATAAGTAGTTAATTCAGCATAAACTTCTGTGGTGTCAGAACAGAACTGCTCAAGTTGAAGAAAACTAAACTTTTCTCTCAAGTTGACATTTACAAAAGATCCAGAAAATCAAAATCCACACTCCTAGGATTTATTACCCCGCTTCAAAGAATTTTGAGTATAGATTCTTCTCGTTCCTTCGATCTAAACAACTCTCCTTTTTTTCCTCGATTTTCCGCCACAATACCCATCCTCGGTTGAAATTGGCTGTACAATTTGTCATCATCATTCCCATCTATCGGATTAAATCCCCAATCACGAGAATCACTTGGGATATTTACAAGGGATTCTTCTGCCACCCCTTTACGAGCAATTCCCAAACTTTCCATTTTCTGCAAAAGATATATTCATTGCCATATCCTTTGTCTTTAAGAAAATCATCGACGTAGTTCAATGGAGTACGAGTCCCTTTTAAAGCACGATAAAGCTTATAAATAAAAGAGGGCCTTTGAACTCTTACAGATCTGCGTCTTCAATGATTTCTTCCTTTTGTTGATGACCAACATTTTGAGGACTAGATGGTGGAGAATGACGCTGCTGAGAATGTTGTGGGCTCTTTGCTGATTTGGAGCCTCTTCTTCCTCGGTGAGATCGGGAGTGAGTAGGCCCCTCACTCATTCACTTTGTGGTCCCCGTTTGCGATCCTCGAAGACTTTCTTGAAGATGACATTTTTCTCACTTCTTTGAAAGATTCCTTGCTTGACTTTCCCAAGAAAATGACAACTTTTTCGAAAATTAGGCAAGAGAAGAAAACAGGAATGGAAGATCGGTGTTTTTTAGGGTTTTTGGAGAGTAAAGCAAAGAAAGAAAGAACAGTGCATAATCGGTTAAAAAAGGGGCATACGGAATGTCATAAAGGAAGGTGAAAAGATGCCTTTTCAAAAATAACTACCTTTTTTTTCGAAAAATGGTCATTTCAAAAATAACTTCTTTTTCAAAAGGAAACATTGCAATAATCACGTCAATTAAAGATAGCAATAATAAGACACGGTTGATGATCGTACCTTTTCAAGATGAGATTTGGGAGAGAGAATAACTTACAAGTCAAAGTCTTGTTTGTCTCGAATCGAGAGTCTCTAGACTTTAACTTCTTCAAACCTCAAAATGTTGAGTCTGGAACGAATAATTTCAAATTGATTTTTCTCCAAATGCTTTGTGAATATATCCGCCGCTTGGTTCTTTGAATCAACATACTGAATCGAAACTTCTCCATTTTAAACATGATCTTTAATGAAGTGATGTCGAATCTCTATATGCTTTGCTCTTGAGTGAAGAATTGGATTTTTGGTAAGACTTGCACCGTGTTTCGCAGCTTAATCTTCGTGCATGAATCTTCAATTCCAAAATCTCTTAGCTGTTGTTTTATCCACGAACTTGTGAACAAAGAACTTCCAAGAGCTACATACTCGCCTCCGTAGAGAGAGCTACCGTACTTTGTTTTCTTGAAAACCAAGATACCGTCCCCGCCTCCAAGTAATTGATGTACCCCGGTGCTCTTTCTATCAACTCTGCAACCGGCTAGATCTGCGTCTGAGTATCCAAGAAGAGTAAAGTCTCATCTTTTAGGATACCATAGGCCTATGCTTGAAGTTGAAGCAATTTATTTAATAATACATTTTGCAGCATTAAAATGAGATTCTTTAGGGTCTCGCTGAAATCGGCACAAATACAAACACTAAACAAAATGTCGATCTAGAAGCAATAAGATAAAGAAGTGAGCCAATGATACTCCCGTATAGCTTCGATCGACTTTCTCTCCTTCTTCATCTTTGTCTATCTTCACGGAACTTGACATTGGTATTTCAGGCTTCTTGCAATTGTTCAGACCAAACTTTTTGACGAGATCATTAGCATATTTTTCTTGATGAATAAAAGTTCCTTCCTTCAGTTGTTTCACTTGAAGCCCGAGAAAGAAGGTTAACTCACCCTTCATGCTCATTTCAAATTCATCCTGCATGGTCTTATAGAATTTCTTGCACATACTTTCATTAGGAGATCCAAATATAATATCATCGACATATATTTGAACTAGCACAAAACTTTTGCTTTCTCTTTTGATAAACAGAGAAGTGTCTACTTTACCTTTCACAAAACCATTTTGAGTTAAAAACTTACTCAGCCTGTCGTACCAAGCTCGAGGTGCTTGTTTTAAGCCATATAAGGCCTTTTTGAGTCTGAAAACTGAGTCTGGTTGCCTTGGGTCTTCAAACCTAGGTGGTTGTTCCACATAGACTTCCTCATGGATGAATCCATTTAGGAAAGCACTTTTTACATCCATTTGGAATAACCTGAAATTTTTATGACAAGCAAATGCAAGTAATAAACGAATTGCTTCTAACCTTGCTACGGGGTGCGTAAGCCTCGTCATAGTCTATCCCTTCTTCTTGCGTGTATCCCTTGGCCACGAGTCTTACTTTGTTTCTTATGACCTTGCCTTTCTCGTCCATCTTGTTTCTGAAAACCCATTTAGCTCCAATAACAGATTTACCTTTTGGTTTAGGAGTTAATTCCCAGACATCATTGATACTGAATTGCCTGAGCTCTTCTTGCATGGCTTCAATCTAGCTTTCATCGTATAAAGCTTCATCTATGCTTTTGGGTTCTATTTCAAATAAGAGCCACAAAAAGACTAGATTCTTCGCACCTTTTGGATCTTGTGCGAATTCCTTCATTAATGTCACCAATGATAAGATTTTGGGATGACATTCATTGATTCTTTTGAATAGATTCATTTTGTATAGAATCCTGGAATTTGACATTCATTGATTCTTCCACGCTTTAAGTCTTTTTGTTGTAGACTCTATACGCTTTGCTTATGGTTGAATATCCAAGAAAGATGCCTTCATCCGACTTTTCCTCAAACTTACCAACTCGATCATTTGCATTTTTTAGTATAAAACATTTGCATCCAAACAATAGTCTTCTTTTCTTTGAATAATTCATAGGGGTTTTTCTAGAATAGGCCTTAGAAAAACTCTATTGATAATATAACATGCTGTAAAAACTACTTCAGCCCAAAAACGTGAGGAGATGTTGCTTTCAATTAGAAGGGTTCTAGCCATTTCTTGAAGCGATCTACTCTTTCTTTCCATAACTCCATTTTGTTCTGGAATATATGGAGAGGAAAACAAATGCTGAAAACCAGATTCATCACAAAACTTTGTAAAATCTTGATTTTCAAATTCACCTCCATGATCTCGTTCTTATACTTGAAATAACATATCATTTTTCGTTTTGAACCTTTTTAGCAAATTTTTCAAAGTAAGATAAAGTTTTAGACTTATTTGCCAGAAATACACCCAAGTAAATCGTGAGTAGTCATCCACGATTACTAGGCAATATTTCTTACCTCCAATGCTTTGTGTTCGGTTGGTCCAAAGAGATCTATATGCGTGTCTGCAGTACACGATTAATGGAAACTTGATTTATTAGTTTAAAGGAATTTCTTACCTGTTTTCCCAAAATGCATGGTGTACATAGGTCAGACTTTTGGTTGGATAAATTGGGTAGACCACGAACAAGCTTCTTTGTTGAAATTTTGGCTATCTGCTTCATATTGATGTACTCAAGCTTTCGTACCATAAGCTTACTTCGTCTTGGATTGAAATTAAACATTGCGATTCATCTGATTTCACATCCAAGAGGTAGATATTTCCATGTCTTCATCCCATAAATGACTGAGTAGAGTCTTTACTGGTTCTTCAATATATACCCTCTTGAAAGTAGATTTTGAAACCGGTATCACATAGCTGACTGACACTGAGCAGATTGTAGTTGAGTCCTTCAACTAAAGAAACATTGCTTATTTTAAGGTTTCCAATCTTCACAGTTCCAAATCCCATAATTTTTCCTTTGTTGTTTCCTCCAAATGAGACTTTTCCACCATTTACTTGAACAAGTTTTATGAAGCAATTTGAGTCTCTGTCATGTCTTGAGCATCCACTATCCGGATACCATTTTACATTTTTCTTGATAGTAACCTGCATTTAAAAAAGAAACTCAAACTTTCTTTGGTACCCATCTTTTCTTGGGTCCATTCGTGTTAGTATGATATGCGGTTTTTGCCCATACTTTATTGGCGAGTTTCAAACCATAGGACATTCTTTTTCAAAATGATTTGCACTATTGCACTTTGAACATCTCGAGAGCATTGTGACCTACTTGGTTTTACAAAGGTCATTTTAAAATGATTTTTGTAAGCATCTCTTGAGGGTCTTTGTTTGATTCTTTCCTTCACTTTAGGACAATCAATTAAAGAAATGGTTTCAGCATTTATTCCCAAACCAGATTTATTGAAATAAGATCTTTGAACAAAAAGTATTTTTTTCTAGTTTCTCGGATCTTATAGAAAATCTTTTGGAAATATTTGAGATATCATTTTTCAAGAATGCATTTTATTTTGAAAGATTATCTTCACTTTCTCTAAGAGAAGAAACATTCATATCTAAACATTTCACCTTTTTCTTTCAAAACATTTTCTTGTTGTTTTAAGGCAGAATTTTCCTTTTGAGTTCGGAAATCTTTTTGAGAGAATTTTTAAGACTAAAACACAATTCATCAATGTATTTAGAAAATTTAATAGGGATTTTGAAGTTACTCACCTCAAATTCACCGTCTCGAATCTGAGTCCGTCTTGGAGTTTGAATCAATCCGATTGTGCCATCGACACATGTTGGCATAATCATCAACACTTTCTTCACATTCGTATCACTCCGGTTTTTGCTTTAAGAACCTTTCGATATTTTTCAGTTTTTCCTTTCTTTTCCTCGAAGAGGACAGTTAGGTCTCGATGTGTCCATTTTTCTTACATTCAAAGTAGACTACATATTTATTTGATTCATCATCTTCAACAGACTTAGTCTGCTTTTGAAAACTTTGTTTCCTTGGATTGAATTTTCTTCCTTTTCTATTTAGCTTTCTGAATCTTCTTATCATGAGAGCAAGCTCCTCATCGTCCATATCGTCTTCGAATCTGCAACATCGTAATTATCATTGTATTTTAATGCAATGGATTTCTTACCTTTATGGTCTTTGTCTTCATTGATTCGTTCCACTTCATAAGGCTGAAGAGTTCCAACCAACTCATCAACGAGATAGTGGCATGATTCTTTGGGTCTCTCCGATTGAGGTCTTTATGTGATTCTAATCCTTGGAGAGTCCACGCAAAGAGTTTGTTTACCTTCATGGGGTCAGAAATTGATTGACCTTGATTTTCAAGATCATTCACGATATCTCGTAAACGACTAAACATGTCGGTTATAGATTCTCCCGATTTCATTCTCAAGGCTTCGTATTGACCGAGGAGAATGTTGATTTTGGTCTCTTTCACTCAATCGGTTCCTTCATAGGTAATATGTAATATATCCCATACTTCTTTAGCTGTAACACAAGAAGATATTCTGTTATATTCGCAGGTGATAAAGCACAATATAAAGAATAAATTGTTTTTGCATCAAGAGCTTGTCTCTGATTATCTCTTCCCCGAGTCATTTGACTAGACTCCACCGTATCTTTTCTTCTTTTCGAGACAGGTGCAGCTTTGGGAATGATTCCTTTTTCTACAACATCCCATTCCAGAGGATCCTTTGATCTTAGAAACGCCTTCATCTTGTTTTTCCATATGTTGTAATCATTTCCATCAAGGTAAGGTGGTCTGGTATTGCTTTGCCCTTCTACCAACCCTAGAGCCAACATACTAGCCATGGATCTTTAACTCTGAAGTAAAACACTTCAAACAAAGTGAGTACACAGGCTCTGATACCAATTGATGTAGCTAGTATAAACACCTAGAGGGGGATGAATAGGTATAAAAACAATTTCTCGAGATACGAAAGCAATACTAGGCAACCGATAGAAAGAAAGTACTCTTTTGCTTAATCAAAATGAATTACGATCAAAGTAAATTAAAGAGTAGGGAAGAGAAGATTAAACACAAGGTTTATAGTGCTTCGGCTTATCCCAAGCCTACGTCCACTCTTCCGCACCGACAGCCTATCGGCTGATTCCACTATGAACAAAAGAGATGTTACAAAGACATCTTTTCCTTGATTCCACAAAGGTAGATGTTCTACCACACTTCCTCAAGGTTTCTCACAAATATAAACTCTCTTTTTGCATACAAGATTTCGCTCAAATGAATTGACTAAATAACAAGGAGCTTCAGGCTTTGGAATTCTTCTATCGCGCACTTCTTCAACAACTTAGAACGTCTTCCTTATATACTCCTTTACGCCATCATACCCGTTGGCACTTACCAAAGGAATTCCTCCAATCTACCCGTTGGACGAAATCAATTAGGAAGATCATTCGAGCTATTAAAGGAACATGTCGATAGCCCATCAATCTTGTTCGCCCATACAATCAGAATCTCGGTTTCCATAAGTAGAACCTTCCATGAATATTTCGCCAATCAACGGATCCTTAATCTTCGAATCAATCTTGATCAATTAAAAAGGATTCCGTTATGTCATATCCAGCCAAGAGATCTTCTCCAGTCGATAAGGTCATATCCTTAATAAAACATCTAGTTCTGGATAGCCTTTCTTCAACGGATTAGAAATTGTCAATGAGGATAGACTTTGAATCTTGATTCTGGCTGTCCGGAGGTCTTCAGACTTTAAACAGCAGAGTCTGCAAACCTTCAGACTAGATCGATGGAAATGTTTTGTCGGCTTCAAAACATTTCAAGAAGATTTCTCCAACAGCTTGTTCTAGGAAGACTACCACCATTCACTCAAATTTCAGCATCCAACATCACAACTCAAGCATCTCCAACACCCATTACACTTTACACACAACCATAACAAGCAAAATGTAGGCTAACGGACTTTACTTGCTTTAAATCCAACAAAATCACAGCAAGCACAAGGCGATTTGAGAGCTTGGAACACAGCATGATTGACGGCAAAGCTAGTCGCACGCACGGCAAGGCAGGTCTTCTTCTTCCCTCGCCGAAGCACCCTCACAAACAACTCTCTCTCTCTCTCTCTCTCTCTCTCTCTCTCTCTCTCGGCTTTCTCTCTTTCTCTCTCGCGCGACAACCCCCTCGCTCACTCCGCCCCTCCTCTTTTCTTTCACCTTCATGATTAGCTAGTAATCATTAGCTTTGCATGGCAATGGACACTTGCTTCATATCCCTCGCCACTTGTCACTCTTCATGCAAGATGATGGGCCTCATTCGGCTGGGCGTGGGCCAGCCTTGGTCGACCGAATGGTGGGGGGGTTGTGGGCTGTCTTGGCTGATTTGGTTCTTAAATACCCAGCCCACAATTGCTCCTAATAATCCACCTTGATCCTTACTTATATAAATACCTAATTATCAATTCATATGGCCATAAAACTTTGTAACATAGATCAATAAAAATCCAACTTATAAAGTTCATGGCCAAGAACAAAATTTCCTTATCAATTTATCCTTTAATACAATCCTTAATCACACATGGACATAGGATGTATTCCCAATACAACAATAGTCCATTCAATGCTCGGCCTTGATTAATTGTAATCCATTGGTCTAATGACTATAATATAGTCCGATGGCACTTCCATCGTCTATTCATGCGTTGTAATGCATCTAGAGATCGCTATGAAATTTTAGGATGCCACATCAACTCAACCTAATGTTTGAGAAAAACATCAACTACTTGTATGCCAATGTATGTGAACAAAAGAAAATAGTGAGACATGGGGCGTTATGGTGGTTTGGCTTTATCGTAAAGCCTACGTCCTCTCTTCATATTAACAGCTTTAAAATGGGTTGGATTCCACTAACAATTTGCTTCGAAAGTTATAAATGGCTAGCACTGATCCTTTTCATGATAGATACCACTATCTGAACTTAGCTGCTGCTCTTACATTTGTACACTTAATCCCCGCACAATTGCTAAATAGCATGAATATCAAAACTGTATGACATAGAGCTTGTAGCTAAGAAAAATAACAGGAGGTAAGCTTCTTGGTTTTAATGTTGCGCACTCCATTGGTTTTTTGGGGTCTTCTATTTTATATTATGATAAAATCTATTCGTTGATAATATATTAGATAAGCAAATAGCTGTTGGAGAGTTTCCGTTGAGCTATTGTCTAGGGAAGATACTACCCATATAGTTTCTTTCCTTGAACCTCTGCAAATTAACCAAAAATGACAACTACTACTATATTCTCATTGCAGGCTCTAACTAACCTATTAGAGAACCTAGCTGCTCTGCTACATGCTTTATCTAGATTTAGGTGTTGTGCGAATCTAAGTCTTTCAACGGCTACTTAGCTAACTCAACAAACATCATCGGATGTTCTTGGTTGTTACATCAGAATTGACTTGATCTTTTCAGCTTCGACATAAACATCATCGACTACTGATCTTTTAGGTTGATTTGTGCTGTTTGTCAAAGTAAGACATTTGTGAACTTCTTTGCAATGAATCACATCATGGATGTTGCATAGTCCTTTGGTCCAAATGTCCACATTAACCACAGTAAGTAATATATTAAGGATAGTTTGGGTATCATTAAAATCACTTGAAGATGTTTTTCTAACAATCTCCCATTTTTTGATGATGACAAAAGTATCCTGCAGATGTGAAAGAACAATGTTGTTTGAAAGAATTTGCATAATTTAAAATAGGATGTCCTCAAGATGTTTTGCAATAAAGCTTGGAGATATGAACTTGGCTGATCTTCAATGATAAAAAGCATGGATGCACGAAAGTTTTTCTGCCCAGAGTGTATCATCAAGTATTTTTGGAGTTCATAGTATAGTAGTTGAATGCTCCCTCTGTTTTGATGATACACTCGCATGCTCCCCCTATTTTGAAGAAACACTCTCATGCTCCCCTTGATTTGAAGAGCAGTTCAATTCCAGGTGACAATATACGAGCAAACAAATTTTTGTGCTAATTTATGAGCAAGACATTATAAGAAGATATTAGCAAATTTGCAAACATTATCAGGAGCAAATGTTATGAGCATTAAGCAATTTGCGAGCATTGTTAGTAGCAAGTGTTATGAGCATATTTCACATCAATCTACTCTCCACCTTTTTGTCATCAAGCAAAAAAAAAAAAAAAACAAAGATTAGCTTCATTGATGGCAAATGATAGGTCAATACAAGAGAATGGACCTAAGTAGCAAACGGTTAGAACTAAAACTACAAGAGCAAAATATGGGCACATAAAGTTTTGAACATGTGACGATTAGGTGCAAGGGCATTTGCGCTACTGTAACGAAGTGGGTGGTTCAAATTTGGTGGTCTTTGGGTTTGGTTGTACCGGGTTGTAGCAATCCAAGTTTGGGAGAGTACTTTTAATCTTCACCATGTATTGAGTCCAAGACAGGAAGATGATCTTGATCTCCTAAATGTCTGCTTGAAGTTGATTAATGCTGGCTGGATAGGCAGCTCTGTCCACAATAGGTGAAGGTGATCTTTATGGTCTAGGTAGATGAGGGGCCTTGGGTAATGCCGGTGCCTTAGCATGCTTTCTCTTTCCAAGTTCAATCAGTTTAATGAGTCTTTCTTGGAGCTTTGCCACAGTTTTGTCATGGTCTCCGTGACCAATAGGGACGACTTCTCCTCGATAATTGACCCACTTTTCTAGTGTCATTCTGAGCATAATTTTGTCTCGGGTTTTCTTCCCGATCTCCACATTTGGCATGACATGTGGTGGAGTATCAGTGTAATCAATTTTGAAATGCTTGAAGATGAGTGTGACCAAAGCATCATAAGGCGGTTTTCTTGTCTTTCCTTTCGCCATGTGATACATGTAGATGACGATCATGTGAGGGAAGGAAAACTTATCAAACTTGTTGAGAATGGCCCAAATCACTTATACCTCATAACGAGGGACGTCATTCATAGAAGATGATTTCGGACGGAGGCATAGAGTGAGGATCTTTTGAATGAAATTTATTTCGGGAGAAGGCTCAATGGTACAATTTCTCCGAAACTTCGAGAAAAGTTTGGATTTTCCAAAAAAATGTAGGCCTCATCAAGCTCATTGGAATCTATTTGAAAACTTTGTATTCAGTGTGAATGATTTCGGCCAATTTGTCCAATGTTGCAGTGTAGTTCTGATGTCGAAATGTGAAGACAAAAAGAGTCTCTGTTTGGAAAGTGTAGATATGAATAAAATATTGCCACTAAGGCAGGGTGAACCTCCTCTTTCATTGAACAGAAGAATTTGAATTGAAGGGTCTCAAAAAGCTCAATGAGAAAGATTCCATGATTGTCTAGAAACTCAAAATCAATAAGGTAGTGAGGACTAATACCTCGATCGTAAAAAGCATGGTTTGCAAATTCATGTTCTTGAGACAAAAAGAAATCGGATTCAAAATTTTCGTTTTTTTCAAACCAGCAGTAGGTTCGAAGTTTTGAAATGCCCACTCATCGTTATCTTTTAGACGTTTGTCTCTTGGGGCTTCTTTAGTTTCATTTGTGGCTTCACTTCCTTCAGGTTGTGAGATGATCGATTTGGGAATAACTTTAGGTTCTTTAATGATCTGTTTGCCTTTGTCCTGGGCAACGACAGGTTTAGAGGTTCCTTCTTCTCTGGTTGAGGATTTTTTAGGAGAGAGTTGAGTAGCTGAATGTGATGGTTCAATGGTTGGTTTTTCTTGAGCCATCAGTGCTTGTTTGATTATAAGGCTTGCGAGCTTGTGGCTTTAAACTTGAGTAGCTTCTTTAGTTCGGATCCATGGGTTTCCATAAGAGTGGCTAAACCCTTCAGCAAATCTCCAAGAAGAGATTGAGAAGGAGCTGATGGTGATGGAGCGGCTGTGACCAGTGATGCCATAGGCGGTACGGCACCTGTATCCTTTTTAGTTGGCAGCCGTGACTCCGGTGTTTTCCTTATAGGTGTTTCCTTGTCAATTGACATGGGCAGTGTGATGCTAGCAGTTGTTGATCCACCAGCTTGAGCCATACTCTAACTTTGAGCGGCCTCAAGTGATCCTTCTTGCTGAGAGACCTTCTCTTTAGAGGCTTTGGATTTTCTTCAACAGTACGAGAGGATTTCCTTACGACCTTAGAGGTAGGGCGAGCTTTGGGTGCCATAGTTTTTGAGTGTAGAGAGAATATGTGTAGAAGAGTGAGAGTTTTGAGTAGATGGTGTAGGAAAGAATATGAGAGGGCATAAGTTGGGTGAGTGAGAATGTTAATACTGTCTCTCTATAAATAGGGGCGGTGAACATCACGTGGAGAGAGTTAGCCGTTGTTATTCAATGATAACTTTCTCATCCGTGATTATTATTTTTGCATTTAATTTTAGGTATTTAAACAAGCAATGAAATTATACTTAGAGATTCTATAGAATAATCATAACTGTGACATCCTGAGTTTCAGGTTTTGATTCCGATTAAATAAGTTGGGCTTTTCATTGACGTAACTATAGTACTTTTCTCTGAGATGACCGCTCACGAGATAACTAGCCTATCGAGTGAAGCCGTTAAAGGATTTTAAATGCAATAGACTTGAGAATTCGATCAAGAGTTGACAGCTCGACCGTGCTAGTCTGCAAGGGTCATTACGGCACGTTGAAAATTGATTAGAGATCGAGAGATAGGTCGGTTCGACTAAGATGTGTGTCTAAATGTGGGTGATTCCACTAATTTACAAAATTCTCATAGATCAGCACTCTACGGATTTTACTGTCGTTTTGGCGCCCGTGTCCGTATTTGAAATCTTGAGGTTTTACGACAACGAGAATCGCCAATGTGTCAAAGAGGTACGTGTGGCCCGAAGAAAATCGACCACGGGTCAATTGTACCAAAAATTTCTAAAAGCTACCCGATAGGTTAAGTCACGCTAAAATCATGTCGGATTGAATTTAATCGTGAATTTGAACCCGATTTCAAAATTGAAAGTCTGTCATGTTACGGGTCATTTTAGGAATGTTGACTCATCTTTTGAGAAATTTTCAGTGAGTTCGGGTTTTTACCGAAAATCGATTTGAACGATTCGGAAAACGAACGAAAATTTGAATTGGCCAAATTGAAGGGATTTTTGACTTGCAAACTGAGCTACTTGGCAAAAGGGACTTGTAGAAATTATGTGGGTTTTTCTACATCAAAATTGCACATCAAATTCAAAGCCATGGTTGAGGGTTGCATTTTTGGCATCAAATTTGGATAATTTGTGGAATTTACTTTGCAAGAAAATATTTGGGGACAAGTAGGATAAGCTTGAAGACCTTTGGACCAAGTGATGTTAATTGTTAGATCTTTTCTTTGACTTTTCTCTCTCTTTTCCCCCCCGCACCGGTCTCTCTCTCTCTCTCTCTCTCTCTCTCTCTCTCTCTCTCACGTCGCTTTCTCTTTCCCCCTCTCAGCCAACAGCCTCCCCTTCTCCCTTATCCTTTCCTTTCCCTTATCCTTCTCTCCCCTTTCTTCTTCAAGCGTGCGGCCCCTCGACCCTCGCCCGCTTCTACTTTCCTTCACGCCCCAAAGCCCAACTTCGCCCCACAATCCTCTTCTCCTCTCGCCACCTTGCTGCTCCTCCACCAGCCATTGTCCCTTCGCCACCGGAATCAATTCCCCACACCAGCGTTGACTTCTGCTTTGTTGACCCTTGCCACTCCATCGGACGCCAAAACCCCACTTCACGAAGCTGCTACAAATGCCATCCAAGCCTCCACGCGTCCGAGTCTTCTTCCACTTGGTCAAACCCCACAACGCCGATGACCCCAGCAAGCCCCCACGTGACGCCGCAGCACCTCGAAGTTGCTCCTCGCCATTACTCTTCACAAAGCAGCATAGTCCCTCGAGCCCATCAACCACACGAAGTCGGCAGGTTTTCCAGCCTTGGTCGTGATTTGCGGGCCAATTTTTGGGCCCAATCCGTGGCCCATTGGTGTCGTCGTTTTGGAGGAGATCGAGCCCCGTCGTGTCCCCGTCAATTTGAACCGAGTAGATCGCTAAACAAGTGAGTTTAACTCACTAATCCTCGCTTAGTAGGTTAATGACGCTTAAGGGTTGTTTAGTTTAGGCTAAGCTGGATTAGGTGGTTAGTTAGATTAGATTAGTGAATTTAATTAATTGCCAATGCATGTTAGGTAGATAGTTAGTGCAATTAAAGAGTAAATAGACTCTAGTATTTATTTAACAAGTCTTGAAATTTTTCCGAGCCCGTTCCGGCGTATAATTAGGCATTACGGGCCTAAGTATGCATTTATTGCATTTAATAATTAATTTTCGTAATTATTTAATTAATCATTATTTTTTGGAAGTTAGACCGAATAGCCGGTGACAGGAATTTTATGCTAATTGCAATGGTGTGGTTTGTTTATTATGAATGGGCCTAGACTTAAAACCGGGGAGGACGAAGTCAATTTTCTGCAGGTATGCCTTCCCACAGTGGGTGAATAACTCCTATTCAAGCCCTTCAGGGATAGCCTTTTAGCAGAAAACCACTCAGCCATTTAGTTTAGAGCCTAGAGACACTCAGAGATGCTAGGATGGAAACGTTTCTAATCTACCTGAGCTACATTTCTTGGAGGATCCTACCGGGCTAGAGAAGGAGTTTTAGAAAGCCATGGAGAGGGTTTTCACTAAACACTTACTTTACTTCAAAGGACTCTGCCCAAGACAATACACCCTCCTTGCCTTATATAGGCAATAAGAGGTCAAGAACACACAAGGACCAATCTCATGGGTCCAGATACAAATAGAGGCATTGGAAACTTCCGGGAGGGAATTATTCGCACACTATGAATAGTGACTGCGTGAACGGTACTTTCCTAGCCCGGTGCTACAAAAGTAAAAGTGAATAGTAGCTTGCTATAGTGAATTTGTACGGACAGTTGATTTGATCACCGGTCTCGTCCGTCACGAGCATTAGTCTGAGTCATCTAAGCCGTCATTGTTGCTAGAAGATGTTCCTCATATTTTTGTTCAAGAGGTTCAAGGTCTTCTGGTGAGAGGATCTGATTTAGCTGATGTGATGAGGATGCTTCTTCGTGAGCCCAGTGGGATGCTTCTTCTTGAGCCCAATCTGTATCGGTAGGAATGCTTGGCTGAGGAATGCTTGGCTGAGGCCAATTGGACAGCTGTGTATAGAAGGATGTGTCCATGCTTTGAGATAAGGACGAAGGTCCTGGATCATAAGGACCTTGGGAAAGAAGACCTCCCCAACGTGCATAGGGGTCCTGAGTGGATTGGACAATATCTTATGCACCTGTCATTTCATGATCTTGGGATAATGCAGCTTGTCTGCATTCCCTGAGTGCTTCCTTAGCTTATGGTGCTAGGTCATAATGATCCCCATGCATTGGGTATATTATAATTCCATGCATCTTCATTAATGGTCTTGTTCTCCTGGTACAAAATTCTCTAGAGTTCTCGATACTAGTGTTCACAAAATCCAATAGGTCCTAGATAAGATTTGTGAATTCGAGCTTCTTTGCTGTACAAGTGGGGTTTATAGGGTGTGGTTCCTATATCCTGTGGGGCATTGATAATGTTGCCATTATTTCTGAAAAAAATGCCATGGACGTTAGAAAAACAGGATAGTGCGGACTTCAAGATTTGATGTCATGGTTCTTAGTTCTTTCTCCAAAAGATACTTTCAATGAGTAGGAGGATAAAACCTGTTGAGAAAGCGTAAGAGATTTTTGTTACTTTTTTTCAATGTTTCTTCCGAGTGAGAATATCCTGGTGAGGTTGGCAATGAATCTTCTTATTGAAATTTCAATAGCTATTAAGTACTTATTAGTTAAGTACCATAATAATGTCTTGAGCTGATCAGGGAAATCATCTTCCTTCTAGATAAGAGAATGTATGAATGGGTAATTCAAATTTAGCCCGAAAGGATAAAGAATCGAACCTCCATTAAATCTGAATAGATCCGTGTGGCACCGCCACATGAGGTTTTCTAGGTTTTCAGTGAGGTTGTCATTCTGGGATTTGTCTTTTGAGTTTTTTATCTCCGGCTTTGGGCTCTCAAGATAACGGTACCCAAGATGTTGTCCTAATTCCAAGGCATGAAGCCTCTTTTGGAATTCGAAAAGCATCCTCTTGGTAGTTTCATCATGCTTTCGAAGATCTTGTTGCACATTTCAAATCTTGGAATCAATTGCTTTGAACACATTGTTTCATGCCAAAAGAGTCTCTGATTGCCAATTCAAAACAGCTTTAGCAGCAGGAGTTCTTCTCTGTCTTCCGTGTTCATCCACATCGATGGAGGCAAGTATCTTAGGGGTATGACAGTATTAGCCTTGTGGATCAATGAATTCCTCTGGAGCAGAAACGAGAGTTCAGAACTTTCTCTGACAAGAGGGGGAAAGTCAATCTCAAGGAACATGGCAATGGAAGAGGTTGGTGGTGTTTATGCTGGAGCTTCAAGTGGGTAAGAGTGCTTCTTGCCCCACTTTAAGATTGGCTTATAAAACGGGGATATAGCCTGTTTTTTCTAAGGAGGAGATGGTGGAGGTGATTTTGGTGGATCTGGCAAATCTTGGGGTGTGATACTAAATTCTGGTGGTGGAGGTGGTGCATAAGAAACCATGAACTGGTATTTATCACATTCACCAAGAGTATCAACGAAGGGATCTCCGTTTAAGTACCTTTGGTACACCTTATCTTTTGGCCTTTTTCTTCGAGGTGGAGGTTTTGCAAAAGGATCTACCTCGCCAGGGGAATTTGTACAATAGGAACATTGGCAAGAAGGATCCCAGAAACAATGACCATACTTGTCTTTGTAGTAATGGACAGGATGTCCATCACTATTAAAGTGTCGAACAAGCTTTTTTGGGTCTGGCTCGGAAATTGATTCAGGAACACGTGGTTCAATCATAAAGAGGGTTTGAAAGATAGAAGGACTTTCTTCCTTTTCCTTGCCAAACTTGATGGAAACAGTTCCAACTTTTTTCCGGATGAACTTAGAGTCCGTAGACTGGAAAGGCTTGTTATGTTGGTGTAACTTTTCGTAGTTGGTGATCCAAGTTTCTAGAAGGAGTTTGGCCAACCTGTCCTTTGGGATCTGTCTAGAAACATGGATGCAAGATGCCTAATCATTTTGCATGGAGATAAATAAAGCATCTTCGTTACCATTGTTGAAATTTAGATCAAGAGCATGGTTCTACACTCAATAAACTATCTGGTAATGTAGTGTTACAGCTACGAGTCAACAATTTGAGGAGCTCCAATGAGCTGGACTTGGACTTTTAAGAAAGAGAGTAGTTGGGGGTTTGAAAGAGTGATGTTGAAGTTTGGATACAAAGTCACAAAGACTGTTCCAGCATTCAAAGTGGTCTCAACGGCACCGATGCGAGCATGCTGGTATTGTAAAACCTGGTATCCAACAACACAATTCTTGCCACAACTAGCAAGCCTTTATGACCATGAAAGGTGAGAGCAAGACGAACAGCACTATAATGGACATGAGCATATCCCTGTTAAGCGCATTGTTTGGGAAACTCTAGAGGGATCTGAAGAGTAACAAAATACTCCTTTTCAGTAGCAGAAATGGGGTGCTAGTCAAATTTGGAGGACTGGACGTACTCCTTTACTTGCTTTGGGGTTTGGTGAATAAGTTGGCGAGATGGAGCGGATAAGTGAGAAAAATGTGTGAGGTTTGTCAAAAGCGGAGTAAGAGTTCATGAGTCGAAGTTGGGTTTCAGAAATCTTGGTTTCATCACTAAGAGAGACTTCATAGAGATTGGAAATACGAAAATCTAGAAGGGTTGAGGATGATGGAGATGTGGCAAGAGAAACTGGTGCTTGAGAATTTCTGGTTCTCAGACATGATGTGAAGAGATTTTCTCAAAGACTGGATTCACCTACCAAGCGCATGGAACGGATAACATTACAAATGAAACCATGGCTCTGATACCATGAATGGGCCTAAGACTTAGAACCGGGGAGGACGAAGTCAATTTTCTGCAGGTATGCCTTCCCACAGTTGGCGAACAACTCCCGTTCAAGCCCTTCAGCAACAGCCTTTTAGCGAAAAACCACTCAGCCCTTTAGTTTAGAGCCTAGAGACACTCAGAGATGCCCTTTGGTGTGAATTGTGATTTTAGGATATATTTCTAAATTTAATTATTTTCAATATTTAATTGGAAAATAACCGAGCATTGGTTTACAATGCTAAAAATATTTTGGTGGACTATATAAAATAGTGAGATTTATAGAAAGGAAATTATTATATTTTGGCTAAAGGCTGATCGTGTACCCACACACGATATTTTATCGGGGATGATAAAATGGTGGAAATACCGGCTCGCTGACTCTATATGTCATCTTGGAGAAAGAACGGTATATTATATTGTCTCGGTGACTCTATATGTCATATTGGAGAAAGAACAATATACTTTATCAGCTCGGTGACTCTATATATCATTTTGGAGAAAGAATAGTATACTATATTGGCTCGGTGACTCTATATATCATATTGGAGAAAGGACGATATATTATACCGGCTCGATAACTCGATATGTCATCTTAGAGAAGGAATGGTATGCAATACTGGCTTGGTGACTCGATATGTTATCTTAGAGAATGAACAGTATACTATTTATTCTCCTTTATGGCAAGCTACTATCTATATATCACCTAAGGTGAGTAGTCTTGGATTTTGATCAGACTCATAGATAGTATTGTTTTTGTCACGCCCCGATCCTCAAGCACACACCTATCCCTCACTAGTCGATTAAATAGCGACGTCCTAAGACGTATCGCCGACCCATTCATTTTAATACGCATGCGGAAGTATAATAAAATCCCCAAACTATAAAACAATGGAATAGGAAAGTAAGACCAAATTTCAAACTTTTAAAAAAACCACACTTATATACAATGCAAACCATGATGCATACATATACAAGGCAAACTACTAGTCAAGTTCAACTTAAACAAGCTCAAAAAACACAGTCTGCAGACAGGGGTGGGGTTTCAGTCCTCATCAGGATCCTCCTCGACAATCTCTCTTTCTTCCATACTCCAGCTGGAGTCCACTGCTGAGCACTCCAAAGAGTCAGGATCATCACCGAATTTGGGATCCTTCGCATCCACCACCGATCCACCCTTAGGATTTGTTGTCCCATTCCTGAACGCTACCTCTAAAACGTACAGAGGTACATCAGACTCTGGTACAGGACCCACCCTTTGTCCATCATCGTAATGGCGATACCATGATCGGTATTTGTGGGGCACCTTTTGGGTTTCACCCACATCAACCCAGACAGTAGTTTTCACCAACACATACTCTAAGCCTTCAGGGTGATGGTGTATCGGAATGTGATAACTTGTCTTAGTGATTTCTTCAGGTATACCAAAATGCATGGGAGGAGGTGGGGGTGCTGCCATGCATGGACATGAAATGTTGTCCCATAATGGGGTGAGATTACGTCTCAGTAAGTTCTACCCTCCTAAGACTTGATTGGGAAGTAAATACACCATGAGGGTTGCCTAAGCACAACACGAGTCAGAGGACTTACCTTGGCTTCAGTCTCTTCCTACAAGTTAGTTAAATCAATAAATACTAACAAACTACACCATCCAATCAAATCAGATCGAACCATCAATCAATCGACTTAGTCAATTACATGTCACATCGACATTCTCTTAGTCGGTACATTCAATACTATCTATAATGTCCTATCAATTAGGACTGCTCACCCAAAGCTGAAAATACATAGTATAGCTCGTCTAAAGTTGATAATATAGTATACTATATATATGCTCGCCCAAAACTGATAGATTAGGGCCCTAGGCCATCATAGTATACTATATATATATGCTTGCCCAAAGCTGATAATATAGTATACTATATATATATAAATGCTTGGCCAAAGCTAATAGATTAGGGTCCCCAAGCCATCATAGTATACTATATATATGCTTGCCCAAAGCTGATAATATAGTATACTATATATATGCTTGGCCAAATCTAATAGATTAGGGCTCCCAAGCCATCGTAGTATACTATGGTATACTATTTATATGCTCGCCCAAAGCTGATAATATAGTATAATATATATATATATATATATATATATATATATATATATATATATTTACTTTGCCAAATCTAATAGATTAAGGCCCTTAAGCCATCATAGTATACCACTTTCACCATACAACAAATTCATCACTTTTATCATACCCGATAAAAATAGCTGTGTATGAGTACACGGTCGGTCTTAACCAAAATACAAAGTATTTTCGCCTTTGAAAATCCCACCATTTATATGATCCACCAAAATATTTTTAGCATTGTAAACCGACGTTCGGTTATTTTCCAAACAATTACCACGATAATTAATTTAGGAATAAAATCCTTAAATCACAATTAAAGCAATTTAGCACAAATTAGAGCTCAAATAACTAAATAGATTGCACTTTAATAACCATAATAAAATTTTGGTGGCCGGCTATCCCAATCTAATTTACAAAAAATAATTAATTAATTAATTAATTACGAAAAATATTAAATAAATGTCGATAAATCCAACTTAGGCCCGTAATGCCTAATTGGACACCTTTGAAATGCAGAACACGGAAAAATTCCGAGTTCGTTAAATAAATACTAGAACATGTTTACTCGCTAATGGCACTAACTAACCACCTAACATGGATTAGCAATTAATTAAACTCACTAATCTAATCTAATCTAATCTAACCACCTAATCCATCTTAGCCTAAACTAATCAACCCCTAAGCATGATTAACCGACTAAGCAAGGATTAGTGAGTTAAACTCAATTGTTTCGTGATCCAAGGGGTTCAAAATGTCGGGGACACAATGGGGAACAACTATCACCAAAGTGGGCTTAGCTTTCGGGGCCGGGAAGCAAGCCAAAACGGGCCTAACAAAGCTGCTGAAACCCACTCTATAAGCTTCTATTTTGAGCTCTAAAAGAGAGAAACAAGGCGTGAATGAGGCAACCACGACCAATGGAAGCAACGGCGGGGTTCGGTGGGTCTCCGGTGATGGCACACGACGGCGGAGACTAGCTGGACAACTCGCACAAACTGAGATGGCAAGCCAAACGGCGAAGCGAGGCTGGAGCGGCAAGGACGCACCGTGAGGCGCAGTCGGCGGCGGCGTGCGCGAGGTGGGGGCAGCAAACGGTGGCAACGTGCTAGCTGGATCCGGCGATTTCCTCTGGTTTGCTTGGTCTTCAAATGGCAAGATGGAGGGGAGAAAGAAGCTTGTTCGGCCAACCGAGGAAGAGAGGGAGAGATAAGGGAACATGGGGACCACTTGGTCCAATTTTTTTTCTCTCAAATGGTCTCCCTTGACCATTCTCTAGTAAGGCTACCTTCCTTGACCTCTATTCAACCACCAAGGCACACTTGACAAACTTTGAAATGGTCCAAAATGGCTGGACAAGGAGAGCTACGAATTTCCCTTAGTTCTTCTTCAATTGTTCTTCTTTTCCTTCGTAAATCAAGACCAAATAGCCTCAATAAATTCAATCAACCCATGATTGATCATCTTGGCATTTTCCTCACCAATACAACTCACTTGATTCTCAATTTTACGATAAAAAATGGTCTCGACTTTATCCGGACAAAAATGGCCTTATGTCGACTTTTTTCCCAAAAAGTCTTGGTTTGCAGAAAAATATTCTGAGACTGAGTCTACACTCCTAGAATTAATTGTGACATGATAGAACTTATAATTTCCGAAATCGGACTCAAATTTGCGATTAATTTCAATCTGACGCGTTTTTAGCATGACCTAGGCTACCGAGTAGGTTTCAGAAATTTTTAGTGCAAATGACCCATTGTCAATTTTCTTTAAGCCACAATAAACCCACTCGACACATTAGCGACTCTCGGTTGTCGTGAAAATATTGATGATTCAAATACGGACATAGGATACCAAAACAATAGAAAAATCAGTCTAGTGCCGGTCGGCGAGAATTTTCCAAATTAGTGGAGTCACTTATGTTTTCCCACACATCTCTGTCGAACCGACTTATTTTTGATCTCTGATCGATTTTTGACTGTACCATAATGGCCTATAAAGATGAGCACGATCAAATAGCCAATTTCTAATCGAATTCTCAAGTCTATTGTATTAAAATTTCTTAATGGCTTCCCTGGATAGTTTAGTTATCTAGAGAGTGATCAGCTCTGAAAATAGCCCTATAGGCACGTCGATGAAATGCCCGATTTATTTAATGGAAAACAGGATTGAAAATTTGGGATGTCACAACTCTTCCCCTCTTATAAAAATTTCGTCCTTGAAATTTAAACCATTACAATACTTAAGCAAAAAGGTGGGGGTACAAATGTCTCATCGACTCTTTAGTCTCTAATGTTACTCCTTCAGTCTTGTGGTGTTGCCATATCACTTTAACCAACAGGATGATCTTTGTACGTAGAACTTGCTCTATTCTGTCCATGATCTGAACCAGTTTTTCAAAATTTGAAACACAATCATTCACGTCTAATTTTTTAAAATTGAGCATGTGGGTCAGGTCAGGCTCATACTTCCTCAACATTGACATGTGAAAGACGTTATGCACTTACGCCAATCTCAACAGCAATGCAAGACGATATGCTAGAGTCCTAATTCTCTTAAGAATTTCAAACGGACCTACGTATCTTGAACTCGGGGTGAGCAAATTTCGAACTTTTATTAAAACAACCACACTTATATACAATGCAAACCATAATGCATATATATACAAGGCAAACTACTAGTCAAGTCCAACTTAAACAAGCTTAGAAAACATAGTCTGCAGACAAGGGTGGGGTTTCCATCCTCATCAGGATCCTCCTTTGGGTCCTCCTTTGGGTTCTCCTCTGGATCCTCCTCGACAATCTCTCTTTCTTCCATACTCCAGCTGGAGTCCACTGCTGAGCACTCCAAAGAGTCAGGATCATCACCAAACTTGGGATCCTTCGCATCCACCACTGATCCACCCTTAGGATCTGTTGTCCCATTCCCAAACGCTACCTCTAAAATGTATAGAGGTACATCAGACTCCGGTACAGGGCCCACCCTTCGTCCATCATCGTAATGGCGATACCATGATCGGTATTTGTGGGGCACCTTTTGGGTTTCACCCACATCAACCCAGACAGTGGTTTTCACCAACACATACTCCAAGCCTTTAGGGTGATGCTGTATTGGAATGTGATAACCTGCCTTAGTGATTTCCTTATGTATACCAAAATGCACGGGAGGAGGTGGGGGTGCTGCCATGTATGGACATGAAATGTTGTCTCACAACAGGGTGAGATTATGTTTCAGCGAGTTCTACCATCTTAAGACTCGATTAGGAAGCAAATACACTCTGAGGGCTGCCTAAGCACAACACGAGTCAGAAGACTTACCTTGGCCTCAATCTCTTCCTATAAGTTAGTTAAATCAATAAATGCTGACAAACTACAACCTCGACCTTCCCTTGGTCGGTACATTCACCCAAAATTGAAAATAGATAGTATAGATCGCCCAAAGTTGATAGATTAGGGCCCCCAAGCCATCATAATATACTATATATGCTTGCTCAAAGTGATAATATAGTGTACTATATATATGCTCGCCTAGAGCCAATAATAAATTGCTCGCCCAAAGGTGATACTATGGTATACTATTTATATGCTCGCCCAAAGCTGATAATATAGTATACTATATATATGCTCGCCAAAAGCTAATAGATTAGGGCCCCCAGGCCATCATTGTATACCACTTTCACCATACAACCAATTCATCATTTTTATCATACCCGATAAAAATAGCCATGTATGAGTACATGGTCGGTCTTAGCCAAAATATTTTATTTTCACCCTTGAAAATCCCACCATTTATATGATCCACCAAAATATTTTTTGGCGTTGTAAGCCGACACTTAGTTATTTTCCAACTACAAAAAGTTACATCAACATAACAAACCTTTCGAGTCCATGGACTCAAAGTTCGTACGGAAAAAAGATGAAACCATTTCCATCAAATTTGGTAAGGAAAAGGAAGAAAGTCCTTCTATCTTCCAGACCCTCTTCATGATCGAACCATGTGTTCCTCAATCTATTTCCGAGCCAGATCCAAAAAAAAAGCTTGTTCGACATTTCAATAGTGATGGACATCCTGTCCATTACTATCCATTACTTTAGAGACAATTATGGTCATTGTTTTTGGGATCCTTTTTGCCAATGTTCCTACTATACAAATTCTCCTGACGAGGTAGACCCTCTTGCGAGACCTCCACCTCGACGGAAAAGGCCAAAGGATAAGGTGTACCAAAGGTACTTAGACGGAGACTCCTCCGTTAATACTCTCGGTGAGTGTGACAAATATCAGTTCATGGTTTCTTATGTACCACCTCCACCACTAGAGACCAAGATACTACATCCCAAACCTTACCAAATCCACCAAAATCACCTCCACCATCTCCTCCTCAGAAAAAGCAAGCTCTCTCTCCATTTTATAAGCCAATACTCAAATGGGCTAAAAACATTCTTACCCACTTGAAGCCCTAGAAGAAGTACCACCCACTTCTTCTATTGCCATGTTTCATGACACTGACTTTCCCCCTCTTGTCAGAGAAAGTTCCAAATTATCATTTCCTGCTCCCGAGGAATCCATTGATCCTCAAAACAGATATCGTCATGTTCCAAAAATAGCAACCCCCACCGATGTGGATGAACATGGGAGACAGAAAAAAAAAACCCCGCTCCTTGAAGCCGTTCTAAATTGGCAATCAAAGACTCGTTGGCACAAAACATTGCCTTTAAGGCTATTGATTCCAAAATTGGAAATGTGTAACAAGATCTCCGTAGAGGTGATGAAAGTACCAAAAAGATACTTTCGAGTTCTAGAAAAGGCTTCATGCCTTAGAATCGAGGACAACATCTTGGGTATCATTATCTTGAAAGCCCAAAGCCAGAAATTGAAAAGCTCAAGAAGCAAATTCAACTTCTTGAAGAAGGAAAATTCAGACCTTTCGATCCACTAGCGCCTTCGTTAGAACCGGGTATTTACCTCAACCTCCACAGACTTCTATTTTTGCCACAATTCCATAAGATCCCTATAGAAAGGAACCGGATATGGCGAAATACAAAATCGCCTCAAAGCTCTGCGAAAGGAAAAAGGGAAAGAAAAATTCCTCCCCGAACCAAGTTCAATTGTTATCAAAGAAAAGCCAAATCGATGATGTTATCTAATCCATTAGAATCTTTTCTAAAGGATTTGGGTACTCATAAAACTAATCCTATTATCCAACAACCTAATTCGCCATTCCGGAAAAATAGTCCCCGTTTCCAATCGAGAAAATTGCCCCGAGACCGAATCGATTCGGTATCTATTTCCTCCTCTTCATCTTTCTCGATTCCTACAATTGATTCTCTCCCTATAGCACCAGTAACTTCATCAATATTTATGGCTGATCCTCCCGATGATGAAATGGAATCAAATTACTCGACCCGAAAAATGGTTAGACAAGCAATCTGCTCGGCATGTCCATAGCATCAAAATAATTATTCACCATCAATGATATTCCTTATCGAAATGGCCGAAAGACTTGAAAAATTTCATACCTGGTTGAATACCAAGTCCCTCATCAACCATGATATAAATGATGTCCTCTACAATTTTGTTACGAGATTCACAGGAAGTCTTAAACTTTGGTGGCAATCAATTTCCAGAACAAGACCAGATTCATTTTTGATGTCATCAAACTTCGGCCATGCCATCACTCTCTTATATCATGTCTTTGTGGGAAAACCCATTGATCTCATAGAGATGAAAAGAAGAGAATTTTTCAAAAGAAAATGCTGCTCCCTCCGGAAGAAACATCTTGATAAGCATTATCGAGTGATGCTTTAGCTTTTTATCGGATTGGAGCGAGATCCAAATCTAAAGCATGTTTTCCTTACCTCCATCCCCAAAGAATTATCCCGGAAGGTTGAAAGATCTTTTTTCAGAAAACAAAGGAGAGTACAAGATATTCCCTTGGAAGAAATACAGCAAGAAGTCCATCTATGCCTAGAAGAATTATGCTTAAAGTGCCAGATGGTCCGCACCTACATCACAGATGACAAGCGCCTTGAATCAGCTTGTTCTCGCCAGAAGTTAAAAATCAATGTTCCAATCAAGACTGTGATGGTACTTGTGGTAAATATTCCCGGAAGAAAAAACATACAAGAAGTTTTGGATAAAGAAATCCAAACACGGCTCCAAGCATTTCCGATAAAGAAGAAATGGCAATACCTACCCAAAAGAAAGGATCGCACAAGCCACAAGAAATCAAATCGTTGCTATATCGCAACCAAAAGGACATTTTGCCAAAAATTGTCCTCAAGCAAGAAAAGATCAGAATCATCTAATTCATCAGATTGAGAATGAAACAGGTATTTTTCTTGAAAATGATGATATTGAATCCTTATTCTCTACTGATGAAGAACCGTCTGAACAAACTCTTTGTGTCATCCCCTCTTACCAACTTCCAAAGATAGTGAGTCGGACTCGAGTCCGAAGATATTTTCCACATATCCTCCACATCTTCATAACAAAATCTTGACATATTCTCAAACCAATCTCATTGTCCCCATTTCCTGTAAAAATTCTCACTTCGAAGTTTGCCAAACCCATTACTGTCATTGCTCTCATTGACACAGGAGCAAGTTGTTCAATATTGGACACCAAAGTTCTTCCTGAAGAATTCTGGACTCCTTACATCCGATATTTCAATTCTACTTCAGGAGATACTTTCTCCACGAATGTTAGAACCACTCCAGTAATTATCCAGTTTTTTCCTCAGTGTTCCATAACCACCAAGATCTTTGGATCCAGTCTCCCCAATAAAGATCGATAATTGTGTGGGACATCATGACTCAAATCACCCAACTTCGCATCATTCCTGGAAAAGGTCTTAGATATAAGGACCAATTCTCCGAGTTTGTCAATATTCGAGACTTTTTTCCATCCGAGGATGAGTCTGTTAGATCCAATCGTGCAAAAATTGTTAGAATCTTGTTCGAATCCCATTCGAAATTCGCTCATAAGTGTTCCCATCCTTTATGGGAAAATCCAGAGTTCTTTGTTTGCCTTTCTTTTAAAAAAAAAAATGAAGATATAAACCCAACTAAGGCGAGTCACATGGGAATGAAGCCAGAACATCTGGTTTTAGCTCAAAGGGAATGCTCAGAACTATTGCAGCAAGGCCTTATTGAAATCTCCAATTCTCAATGGGCTTGTGAAGCCTTTTATGTCAATAAGCGTGCTGAGTAAAACAGAGGAAAAATGAGACTGGTAATCAACTATCAACCTCTCAACCTTTTTCTTCAAGATGATAAATTACCTTTACCATCCAGAGATTCTCTTTTTACTGGTTTAACCAAGGCCCACATTTATTCCAAATTCGACCTCAAAGCCAGATTTTGGCAATTGGGCATCCTTCCTACAGACATGTTCAAAACAGGATTCTATATCCCGAACCAGCACTTCCAATGGAGAGTCCTTCCTTTTGGTCTAAAGGTAGCACCATCCCTTTTCCAAAAGGCCATGTGTCGCATTTTTCAACCAATCTTGTCAAGTGCAGCCATATATATCGACGATATTCTACTCTACGGTCCTGATGAACAATCTCACTGTCAACTCCTTGAGCAATTTGCAGAAATCGTGAAAGAGTATGGTATTATGCTTTCTCAAAAGAAAATGAATATTGCCCAAACAGAAATTGAATTTCTTGGTATGCACCTCAACAAAGGTACATACTATCCCGGGGCCATATATCGCTCGAGAATTATTGAAGTTTCCTAAAGATAACTTCACAACAAAACAAGTTCAGCAATTTCTTGGGATAATCAATTATCTCAGGGATTTTGTCCCAAATATTGCAAAGCTCCTGATTCCTTAGCAATCTATGCTGAAAAAGAATCCCCCACCTTGGGGAAAAACTCAGACTAAAGCAATCGCTGAGTTTAAAGAGATTATGCGAGAATCTCCCGCCACTTTGCAAATACCATCAATAGGGAAAAGAATCCTTCAAACTAATGCCGAGTGATGAATACTAGGCAGCCGTCCTGTTTAAAGAAATTGATGGTAAGAGACACCTTTGTGCTCACAAAAGTGGAAAGTTTTCTCAGGCTGAAATGCATTATCATTCCACTTTCAAAGAAATCCTAGCAGTAAAAAATGGAATAAAAAAATTTGAGTTTCATCTCATCTCGCCATCACTTCTGGTAGAATTAGACATGGCATCTTTCCCTCGGATGACCAAGTTTAAATAGAAGCAGATTCCAAACTCTCAATTGCTTCGATAGGCTAAATGGTTTTCAAAGTACTCTTTTGAAACCAAACACATTCCTGGAAAAAAAAAATGTGCCTGCTGATTTCCTTTCAAGACCAAAGGCCCCAGCTGAAATTAACATGTATATCAAAAGGCCTGCTTTTCATATGCTCAACTATGGCGTGAAATACAAGATCGAGAAAATCAAAGATTTGCCAAGTTGGAAATATCCCCAGGAGATTATTCAGCAAATCCCGAATGACAATCTTACGAGAACCTAGAGAACCTCATGTGGCAATGCCACACGGACCTATTCAAATTCAATGGAGGTTTGATTCTTTATCCTTTCGGGTTAAATTTAAATTATCCTTTCATTCATCCTCTTATCTAGAAGGAAGATGATTTCCCTGACCAGCTCAAGACGTTGTTATGGTACTTAACCAATAAGTACTTAATAGCTATTAAAATTCCTACCAGAAGATTCATTACCAATCTCACCAGGATATTTTTACTCGAGAGAAATGTGGAAAAAGAAAGCGATAAGAATCTCTTAGACTTTCTTAATTGGTTCTATCATCCTAATGTTGGAAACAAGACTTGGAAAAAGAACTAAGAACCATGACACCAAATCCCGAGGTCCACACTATCCTGTTTTTCGAGATGTCCATGGCATTTTCTAGAAATAATGGCAACATTCTCGATGCACCACTAGAAATAGGAACCACATCCTATAAACCTCACTTGAACAGTCGAGAAGCCCGGATTCACAAATCATATCCAAGATCTGTTAGATTTTGCGAAAACGAATATCGAGAACTCCAGAGAATCTTATGCCAAGAAAACAAGACCATTCCCGATGATGTTTAGAATAATGTGCCCACTACGTAGGATCATTATGACCTAGCACCAGAAGCTAAGGAAGCACTCAGGCAATACAGACAAGCTGCATCATCCCAAGAGCATGAAATGACAAGCGAAGATGACATTGTCTAGTCTACTCAAGACCCCTATGCACGCTTTGGAGGTCCTCTGTCCCAGAGTCCCTATGAACAGGGACCTTCATCCTCATTTCAAGACATGGACACATCTTTTTATGCACAGCCATCCAATTGGCCTCAGCCAAACATTCCCAAAAACTACCGGTGAAAATACAAACTAGGCGGAAGAAGAAGCATCTCATTAGGCTCATGTACAAGCATCCTCATCAAGAAGGCTGAATCAAATCCTCTCACCGGAAGACCTTGAAGCCCTTGAACAGAAATATGAGGCACATCTCCTTGAAGATAGCTCGAGATGACTCGATGCAGTAGCTACAATGCTCATGACGGACGAGACCGTTGAGTTCGTACATTTTCACCGTAGCAAATCACTGTTCACTTTTACTTTGTAGCACTAGGCTAGGGAAAGTACATTCACGATACGATTCTTGTTCATAGTGTGCGAATAATTCCCTCCCGGAAGTTTCCGGTGCCTCTTTGTATCCGGACCCATGAGCTTGGTCCTTGTTTGTTGGTTTGTGGCCTCATTTTGCCTATATAAGGCAAGGAGGGTGTATTGTGTTGGGCGAGTCCCCGAAGTAAAGTATGTGCTTTGTGAAAAACCTCTCTATGGCTTTCTAAATCTCTCTTCTTCTCTAGCCTGGTAGGATCTTTCAAGAAATGCAGCTTAGATAGATTAGAAATGTTTCCATCCCGGCATCTTTGGGTGTCTCTAGGCTCGAACTAAAGGGTTGAGTAGTTTTTTTTTTTTTTACGCTAAAAGGCTGTCCCTGAAGGGTTTGAACGGGAGTTGTTCACCCACCGTGGGATGCATACCTGCAAGAAATTTACTCTCCTTCCCAGTTCTAAGTCTAGGTCCATTCATGAATTAGAGCTCAAATAAATAAATAAATTGCACCACAATAACCAATATAAAATTCCAGTCGTCGGCTATCCTAGTCTAATTTCAGAAAATAAATAAATAATTAATTAATTACAAAAAATATTAAATAAATACAAATAAATCCAACTTAGGCTGTAATGCCAAATTGGACGCCCAAATGGACCTTGAAAAATTCCGAAGTTCGTTAAATAAATACGAGAACATGTTTACTCACTGATAGCACTAACTAACCACCTAACATGCATTGGCAATTACTTAAATTCATTAATCTAATATAATCTAACAACCTAATCCATCTTAACCTAAACTAATCAACCCATAAGCGTGATTAACTGACTAAGTAAGGATTAGTGAGTTAAACTCACTTGTTTCGCGATCAGAGCAGTTCAAAATGTCCGGGACGCAATAGGAATGATTATCTCCAAAGCGGGCCTAGCTTTTGAAGCTGGGAAGCGGGCCAAAATGGGCCTAACAGAGCTACTAAAACTCGCTCTATAATTTTTTGTTTTGAGCTGCAAAAGAGAGAAACAAGGGTTGAATGACGCAACCAAGATCGATGGAGGCAATGGCGGGGTTTAGTGGGTCTCCGATGACGGCACACGATGGCAAAGACAAGCTGGACAGCTCTGGCATGGCTGAGACAGCAAGCTAGACGGCGGAGTAGGAGGCTGGAGCAACAAGGATGTGACGTGAGGCATGGGGGCAGTGGTGGCGTGTGCGAGGTGGGGGTGGCGACGGCGACGACGCGCGATCTCGACAGCGGCTGGCTAGATCCGGCAACTTCCTCTGGTCTACTTGGTCTACGAACGACAAGATGGAGCGGAGAAAGAAGCTTGGCCGGCCAAATGAGGAAGAGAGGGAGAGATAAGGGAACATGGGGACCACTTGGTCCAATTTTTCTCTCAAATGGTCTCCCTTGACCATTCTCCACCAAGGCTATCTTCCTTGGTCTCTATTCAGCCACCAAGGCACACTTGACAACCTTTGACATGGTCCAAAATAGCTAGGCAAGGGGGGAGCTACGAATTTCCCTTAGTTCTTCTTCAACGGGTCTTCTTTTCCTTCTTAAATCAAGACAAAATGGCCTCAATAAATTCAATCAACCCACTATCGTTCATCTTGGCATTTTCCTCACCAACACAACTCACTTGATTCTCAATTTTATGATCAAAAACGGTTTCGACTTTTTCGGACAAAAACAACCCTATGCCCACTTTTTCCTAAAAAGTCTCGGTTTGCAGAAAAATTTTTGAGACGAGTCAACGCTTCTAGAATTAATTGTGACACAAAAGAACTTTCAATTTCTGAAATCAAACTCAAATTCGCGGTTAATTTCAATCGGCGCGTTTTTAGCATGACCTAAGCTACCGGGTAAGTTTCAGAAATTTTTAGTGCAAATGACCCGTGGTCGATTTTATTCGAGCTACAATGAGCCCACTTGATACATTGGCGACTCTCGATTGTCGTGAAAATTTCGAGGATTTAAATACGGACACAAGGTACCAAAACGATAGAAAAATCAATCTAGTGTCGGTCGGCGATAATTTTCCAAATTAATGGAGTCACCCACGTTTTGCCACACATTTCTATCGAACCGACCTATCTTTGATCTCTAATCGACTTTTTAACTGTGCTGCAATGGCCTCTAAAGATGAGCATGGTCAAATAGCTGATTCTGGTCGAATTCTCAAGTCTATTGCATTAAAATACCTTAATTGCTTTCCCAGATAATCTAGTTATATTGAGAGTGATTAGCTCGAGAATAGCCCTATAGGCGTGTCAATGAAATGCCCGATTTATTCAATAGAAAACAGGATTGAAAATCTAGGATGTCACGGTTTTGACCATGTGATGGTTCGATGACATGAAATTGACTAAGTCGATTGATCGATGATTCGATTTGATTGAGTGATTTGATTGTTGATATGATTCAATGAAATATTAAATGGTGTCAACTTGCAGGAAGGAAACTGATGCTAAGGTAAGTCCTCCGACTCGTGGTTGTACTTAGGCAGCCCTTAAGGCATATTTTCTTCCTAATTGAGTCTTAGGCTAGTTATTGTATAACCATTTTCAGATCCTTATACGGTGGTCGTGGAGAACCGAAGCCCCGGAGTCTGTGGAGGTGGAGTCAGAAGGATCGGCGTACGTGTCCGACTAGTTGTCGTAGGACAGCTTCTTTTCGGGAGCCGATATTTTGTAGACCTTTACATAGACTCTTCTTGTATATAAACCCAGTTGTATATATAAGTGTGGTTGGGTTTTTAGTTCGAAAAACATGGCCCTACTTTCCTATGCCATTATGTGTTGTCAGGGGATTATTATATGCTTCCGCATGTGCATTTAAAATGAATAAGTCGGCGATGTGTCTTAGAACGTCGCTATTTAATCGACCAGTGAGGAATGGGCGCGCGCTCGAGAATCAGGGCGTGGCTGTAACGACCCTAGACAAAGTGTATCGGTATTTAGAATGGTAACTAGATAGTATTGTAATAGTAACTTTTTGAAATAAGACCGTAGGTGTGTACATGTAATTTTTACTGTAGCCGATGTTTTTATCTTTGTCAAAAAAAAAAAATGTTACCAGGAGGATATTACTCCATTGCATTGCATATTCCTAATTCACCACGAATATATTCAAAGGCTGGCTTGTCCAACGGCTTTGTGAAAATGTCTGCTAGCTGCTGTTTTGATTCTACAAATTGTAGTACTATCCAACGGCAAGGGTGCTGTAGTTTGATCTCTTGAGCTTGTACTGGTGACTGTGTTGCCACTGTAGTTTGATCCTATGTATTATCCTCTCTTTGCATTTACAGGACTTATCCGTAGTTTTGTTCTTATTGTTAGCATGTCTCAAACCTCATCTGCGCATGTACGGTTCTTCAAGATGTAGGTGCTAAATCTATTCTCGACCCTGTATGTCCTCTGATGTCTTCCTCATGACTGAAGAATGCATCTTCAAGTGACAGGTGCGATCGACAATTAATGGGACCATAATTTGGCTGGTTACTTGAAGTCTCCATTGAACTGAAAAATCATCTGCCCACATTTTGAACTGGTAATGGCTTCCGTTTTGGCAGGTCGCCTCCACGTTTTTCAGGGAAGTAGTCTCTAGACTTGTTAGTTCATTTAGTGAATGCTGTGGTTTGATATATGGACCGGGGATCCCCGTTCAGGACGATGCTTATGAGCAGAGGGCATAAAAGCGTGGTTCCTGGTCTAGGCACATACGACATAGGAGGGACATCGTTGCATTTTAAATTCTGGTGAAATTAATAAATCGACCTTTATAAAGTTGTTTGCCTTGCGGGTCTCTCAATGTCTGTTCTTTAGTGTAATTGTGATTCTTCTCTATAGATTCTTTTGGACAGTAATTAAGAAGCTGTTAGCTGGTCAATGTAGGCCTCACTCTCGCAGTGTTCCCAGCAAAACATCTTTGTACCATTTTTGCCATTGCTCTTCATTGATTTTTGTCGGGACTCCTACATGCGGAAGACATGAGTATGACTTCCTCTCCACCGGAAAGGGCAACCAACTTATAATCTCCTGCATCAGATGAAGTTTCCTGCACGAGATTAGTTCCCATGTCATGGTATTGTCTGGAGAGCTGATATAGGACTGTACTTATTTCCTTAGAAAATCCTTCATATGCGTGAAACATTAATGGATTTCATACTTCAAATACTTCTTAATAGACACAGAAACTACGGGTCAACCATCTGCAGACATGCAAAGTTGTGCCTTTTCCTTCCACTAGTTAGATGCTAGTGCCATCATGATTTTAGGGTCATCACCACCTTTGCATCAAAAAATGAGCTTTCATAAGGTTGTTGACATTCGCGAGTTTCCCGATTCATAGCTTAGCTTAAGCTCTCTCTGTCTCTCTGTGTCTGTCTCTCTACCTCTCTACCTCTCTCCAAATAAGAGTGCCAATAAGGATGTTAATTGGACTGCTCAAACAGAAAGAAGTCCAAAGCGCCGTCGCTCGAAAACGAGGACTACGTGATTTTCTTGGCTGGAACGTGCTGGAATTTTGAAGAGATCTCTACCATATTACTACCTGGTTCCTCAATTGGAGCAAAGCATTTGGGCACCGGAGGCTCAGAGCTTTACCTTTCTTACCATCTGCGCGACTGGTTTAGCAGTCCGAAAGTCAGGTATACATAATCTGCTGGGCTCTCAAGTTTAGTAATGCTTTCTTATCATTTTGCTCGGGAGACTCCCAAAATCCGTAGCAATCAAGTGCGATTAGTATGTAATCCAAACTTGGGTTAGGGCTAGAGAAGAAGTAATCACGTTGACATAGTCCCTGTTCGATTTGTGTTCTTAACTGTCTAGCAGCTAAAGTACTCAATCAATTGAGTTTTTAAACATTAATAATGACCGCGTTAACCTGTACTTATTGCAGGGACTTCAAGGGGACTTTAAACCTTGGTTCTGATTATGAGGCACGGCCCAAATAGGGGCTTTGCTCTTCTGCACAGACCGGTTCCCCAGCCTGGTCAGTGGTGGTTAGTCTCTGTTTGGCACAGGTCTCGTGCTCCCTTCTCTTTTTGTGTTTTACTTCATGTATGAGAATTAAGGATATTAAAACATGTTATTTTCACGCGTTTATAAGTACCAAAATAATCTTAAATCTATGACATAAGTATCAATTCAGTTCCAAATCTTTCCATTGAACTAATTTAGTTCTAAATATTTTTACACTGATATCAATTTAGCCTATCTGGACAATTTAGACTGGAAAGCACTGATGTAAATGCTTGCATTCTTGCACGTATGACCAATGCTGACGTTGATATTTTTATAATAATTTTATAATAATTTTTTTGAATTTTTTTTTTTGTCTTTTTCTTCTTTTCCTTTTCTTGTTGCTAGTGGCTGGTCACCGACACAGGCCATTGCCGGCAAGGGCTGGGCCGTACCTAGATGAGGGTCGCCCTTGCCGGGCCGTGTCTGGGCAAGGGTGAGTGCTGGTGAGGCCCTCCTCGCCAAATCTGGCGAGACTAACCCTTGCCCAGGCCATTTACATTCTTTTCCTTGTTCTGAACCTGAGGTCCTTGAATATGCTTGTGAGAAAATCATTTACGATCAGAGCTAATTTGTGATGATTGTTATTGTTGATGCATCGATTTCTGGATAAGAAAGATACGTCAGTTCCAAGTCCGCGCTCTAAACTTGTAATGCATATTACCTGTTTGACAAAAAAGTTTCTAAAATGTTTTGTGTGAAACAACTTCTGTTATTGTTCGATAGAAGCACGTACTAATCCTTTTTAGGTGATAGGAATTGTATGCTTAGTTAATAGTTGAGATTTTGATATAAAATCACGGCTATCGAGATCGAAATCTGAATCCACTTTTGTTTCTCATTTCTCTGTCGCTGTGTTGTGCGTGCATTCTGGTGACGGGCGGTTGTGGTTGCTGACGAGGATATGATTTGGGAGTTACTGATTCAAGTCCTTATCCATGTGACGTTCATGATAAATGCTTTCATTGTTTTAGCTTTGTGCTTCCTTGCTCTCCCTATTTCTCTGAATTTTGCAATGATGTGGCTGCGTATGTGATGGGGCTGACTGGTCGCTGTGATGGATGACGGTGGTAGCCAGTGACGGTGGTAGCCGGTGACTCCGGTAGTGGGTCTGGTGTTGAGTGAATAAATGGTAGTGGTTTCGTGATGAACGGACGTCGATGGTGTGCAAGGATTGGAGGTTAGCAGCGCCGAAGTGAGTTGCTCGTGGTATAGGAGGAAGACGACTGAAATAAAATTAGAAATAAAGAATAATAGAAAGTAAAGAATAAAAATAAAAGTATATTAAA